>CM073573.1:33111824-34318610 GCA_037074715.1 Magnolia kwangsiensis
GGGGAACATTGCAGCCCTAAGTATACGAGTTTTGTAAGTCTCCATGAGAATCTTGTACAGCATTGCTTGGATTTGGTAGAAGTTAAAGCATCTGACTCTCTAAGCATAGTTTGTAGGACAGCCCCAATCAATATTCCAGCAAGTCTCAGTTCCTCCAAGATGGAGTTTCTGTTTGGAAGCTTGAAACCCCATAGAAGGAGAAGCAGAAGTACAAGTGATTTGAGCAAGTTTTTGATTGAATCTGCATTGGCAGCTGGTCCAGATAATATAATTATTGGTCCTGTAGGACAGCGGGCCATTGACAGAATTGAAGGGAACAACAAGGCAAGTAACCTTTGGAAAAGTCCATTGGTTTGTCATTTAGGTGCTGTCGATAGTAATATAAGCTTGGGAAAAGAAAATTTATCTGGCACTAAGGGTACAAAATGCTCGGAAGCAATTAGCTCACCATCCATACAAAGTATCTCTTCACCACAGAAGCAAGTAGCAGAAACTGTAGCAATGGGAAGACAAAAATATGGATATGACCGTACAGATGAAATTCTCATTTCTTGCTCAAGTTCCAATTCAACATCTTCGTATCAGTCCACCTCTACTGGTAGTGCTGCTTCCGTGGGACTGCTTCACTGTAAATGGAAGAGTGGACTCCCCTATTTTGTGTTCTCTATGGATGACCAAGGCGAGGTATATGTAGCTAACCCATGTAAGGTAGAGTCTTTGAATGAGAAGGGTCTGGACTATATGTACTTCTTCCACTCAAGAATAGATGGTAAAAGCAAACAGGGGAGTTCTGCTGATAGTGCATCAGATCTTGTTGGTAAGATGAAGGTATCGAATTCTCTTATTCTCAGTCCAAACAACTCAAAACTCATCGAGACCGAGTTTGTTATGTTCGATCTCAGTGAAGACCATGGTGAAGAAAGTTCAGTCCATGCTCAAAAGAGTAAGAAGTTGCCAAAGAAGGCAGTGGACGTATTTCGGACAAACCATTCATCCAAGCAGAAATATGGGAATGCTAGCCCCAAACCCAAGGGTTTATCTCGGGCACCAGAAACAGGTGTGTTGGGTAAACTCACTGAAATAGGTAAAGAGAACCTTGTTGATAATCATTTCCCACCTAATCTTGAGTTGGCTGCCATCGTTGTAAAAGAATATTGCCACGAGAACAGTCAAAAAGGACCAATTGGAGGCTGGGGCTTGAAATTCCTGGAAAACACTACAGTTGAGCATGCTGTTACATCTCTATGGTCTTCTGAAAGTTGCAAAGACGTTCGCTCGGGAAATAGAAGTGAGTCCGTTGTAAGTCTCAATGTTCTAGTCCCAGCTGGACTTCATGGTGGCCCAAGGACCAGAAGCAGCGGCCCATCATCTCTTACTAAGAGATGGAGGTCTGGTGGACATTGTGACTGTGGTGGATGGGATGTCGGCTGCCCTCTTACAGTTCTCAACGACAGATCAAGCAATGCAGAAAGTTCGCCCGAAATAGAAGAACAAGAGAGCTGCAAATCATTTGATCTATTCATAGAGGTGCGTTGGTCTTATATTCATCCATTTTTTATTTGTCAATTTAGTTGACCTATGAGTGTAAAAAACTGACTTTCCAGCTTATGTTGGAATGCCTGAAGCATCTAATAAAGAAAAAGCCCTTGCGCATTTCCAAAATTCCCTTCACCTTTCATACAGCAAAGTACTGACAATTTTCTTAAATATTCTCAAATCAGATATTGTACCAAATCCCAATGATATTGTGATAGAGGATCAACTATAGGCAAGGCAATGCAACTTGTTGTACTGTACCATCTTTCCTGCCAGCATGCCGCTGGTGTAGAACATCAGTGTCACTAAAGAAGTAGGCCCCTCCATGAAGATCACATGGCATAAGAATCAGGCTGGTCTGCTCATCAGGTGAGCACTACCATAAGGAATCAAGGGACAACTGAATGAATATGGGCATGTCCCACCTAGTGCTTGGATCAACCTGATTTTCAAGGAAGGTGAGCTTCATGGTGATGCCTACACTTTTCATGGTAGTGATTTCCTAGAAAACTGGCATGTTGGTTGGAAAGACAGTATAGGTGATTGGTTCATTGTGATGTTCTACTTTTGACTGAAACGATGAGGGTTCTCAAATTGCAAAAGAAAGGCAATAGTTATTTCTACAACTGGGTTTTTTGTTCAGTTCCAGAAGATGTTTTTATAGAGTTTCATGTTGCAGTCTCACAAAGCAGGGTTCCTTTTCTTATCATTCCAATATCAAAGTACAAAAGTGGGGCGTGTGCATAAAACACTTAGCATGTAATATCATTTCACACATTTTAAGAATATAAATATAGGGTTTTTGCTAACTTCCTCACCTACTTGAAGACATTCACAACATCCCCCAAAGCTTTTGACTGACACGTGGGTCCCTCAATCGTCAATTTGAACCATCCATTCTTTCAAATAATTAGGGACAAGGCATGATGGAAAAACCACTCCAATCAGATTATCCTAAGCGTCCAGTCAATAGCATGGACGATGGCAGTCAAGATTGAGTGGATTAACGAAATAGGTCCAATTGTTATCTGTAACGATGCGTTGTATAGACCCCACTTTCTATTGCTTATGATTCCAAAGTAGCACTTTGGGTTGATGATTGTAACTACGCGATCTATGGCTCACAAAAAAACAGACGGTTGTAACAAATTAGCCTCATCCATTGGGTAGGATCATCTGATCAGCTTGATTCTTCTTGCACCATGGCTTGCTCCCAGGGGTACTACTGAATGAACATCCCCAGTTAATGATGGGGGATGCCATGAGTCAGTTAAAAGCTCTGGTGATGTGTGTGTGTATGTGTGTTCAGTTTGATAGATGTCAGTGAAATTGTGCAAAATTTCCCTTTCCTGGAGGATTTGAATTATGCATCTGACCTGGAAAGGCACTGAGATGACTGTTGCCCCTTTTTTTTTGTTTTTTTAATCTGCAGGGTGCAAAAACACAAGGTGTACCCACCCTGAAAATGGTGAATATACATGAAGGCCTGTATTTCATCCACTTCCAATCTAGTCTCTCAGCTCTGCAGTCTTTCTCAATAGGGGTGGCCCTTATCCATTCAAGGAGTCCATCTCTACGCCCACCTGTGTACAGAAGTTAAAGAAAGCAGTATCAACAATGTGGTATGTGTAGTTGTAAGTTGTAAGTTTCTCCTTTTTATACATGAGAATAGAAAATTAAACTATTTATACAGATAACAACATGCCTTGTGTTGAACTGATTTTTCATAATCGTGCTGCTCAACTGATACTCCGATTGTCTTGTTTGTTCCATGGCTGAATTTATGGGAGGCACTATTTATGCCAAACCTGATTGATTGCCTACACCCATTTTTCATTTTGGGGATTGAAATGGTACAGACGTGTCCTACTACAGTTCCCAAATCGGTAATGTGTTTGTATGCAAATCAACCTGGGTGGGTGTGGATATCAAATCCCACATTGATTTTGAAATATCCAATTCAAAAGAGAAATGCTGGTATTTTCCTTTCCATAATTCCCAAACGAAATTCAAAAGAGAGTAATTGACAAGACCAACATCTCAGATATATGCACAAAGCCTGAAATGACACTCCACTGTTGGTAGGGTTTTTTCTCTGACCGGTTTGAATTATATGGGACATGCAACCCGTGTATTTGCAGTGTGTATGCAGATTTTCTATTCTAACAAGTGGGGTTCTGTAGTTCAGCAATCCAAACCATTGGTCTTTCGTGTCCCACCGTGAATAAACAATGCCCTAAAAAGGCTCCCAGATTGGAATATCCAGCACGAACTTGCAACTTTTTTTCAGCCGAATGTGGATTTATTGTTGTATTATTCTCGGTCTCTCTGTAGTCCAAACCATGGGCCCCACCTTTTATTTTTTATGAGTACCATGGGCCTCACTTGTCAGAACTGAAAAGCCACTACAATTTCCATGGAAAGCTATTAGGTTATTAAAGCCAGATTATGAGAAAGCAATGTGTGAAGCAGTTATGCAGTCTCGCATGTTACTGAGCCCACGATTGCAGATACGAAGGGAAAGATTGTACTCTTTAATTTGCTTGTGTGGAAAGCTGTCTTGAAGTACCCTGACCTTTCATGGGATGTTCCTATGCCCGAAAGCACTGCAAGTTGCATGTTCCTAGTTGCATTGGGGTCCCGTGGACACGAACTAATCCACGTGGACTCTGTTGGGTCCAGAGGGGACTTCCCGGGACACCAATTCTAATAATCGATCAAGATTGTTAGTGGAAAAAATTCCATTCAACAATTTGCACCGTTAATCTGGAGCAGCCCATCAGAGGTTGTTTGTGGTCCCAAAGAATCACTTCCATCGGAAGCTCGTCTCCATGGGTTTTGGAACTTGTAGATAGAGGTAGAGTTAGCTCGGTAGCTCGCTTGACTCGGGTTGGATCGAAGTTGAGTTCGAACCGAGTCGAGCTAATTTTTGGAGTTCAAAACGAGTTCGAGCCAAGTTCGATCTTGCCCTAGCTCGATTCAACTCGACTCGAATCATGTTCTAACTCGGCTCGATTCGGTTCGACTTGGTATAGGGTATATATACCCTTCAAAAACAAAAAAACTCTACCCTACCCGTTTTCAAAAAACATCACACCCGGCACCCACACGAACCCTAGACCCCAACCCTCTCTTCCTCCCTCTCTGTCAATCCGGCAACACTGACCTTCCTCCCTCTCTGTCAGTCCGGCAACACTGACCTCTCTCTCTCTCTCTCTCTCTCTCTCTCTCTCTCTCTCTCTCTCTCTCTCTCTCTCTCTCTCTCATCCTCCCTTACCCACACGGCCGTGTGGTCATCCGATCTTCCTGGTCTACAAGAAAGAAAAATACCTCTATGGGAAAGAATCAGGATTTTGTCTTTGCATGGTCAGTGCAGGGTGTCCTGAAGTATCACGAAGAAATAGTTGAATATTTCAACATCCAGGGTGTTTTTGCAATTTTTCTACTCCGGAAAAATCTTATGCGCGGGACTATTTCTATTTTTGCAAATTCTTATGACCGAGATGTGAAGCTACTCAATGGCACTTATAAATTCCATGTCCATTCACAAACCGAGGTCTCTCTGTCTCTATCCAATACTCTTTCATCTTCTTTTCACTTAGATTCCTCAAAGTGATTATAAAATGTTTTGGGGACGAATAACCTAATGTGCAATCCCAATATGTCTAGGGCAATGTTGTCAAAATCATGTGATTTAGGACCCTAAAATATGCTCCACCCGCACGACCCTGTACGGCCGCACCGAGCTGTGTTCCGAGCTTGAAGGCCAAGCTGAGCCAAGCACGAGATGAGAGTCGAGTAGTACGAGTCGAGCATGAGCTGTTGTTCTGAGCTCGAAGGCCAAGCTGAGCCAAGCACAAGCTGAGACTCGAGTAGTCCGAGTCGAGCACGAGCTGGGCAGAGCTTGGCTCGATTTGACTCGTGTGCACCTCTACTTATAGATACGGAATTGAGAGCTTTTTTATGGAAATTTTTAAGATTCTTACTCTAAATTACAAGTTACAATGTTAGGAAGAAAGATCAGCAAAGTGGGTTCTATGCACTTTTACTTGACAAGACAACAAGTACATGTAACTCTTATCCTTGTTCGTGGTTTCCAATTCTCATTACGACTTTGTCAAGGGTATATAACAACAATAAATTGGTCGCCTTGTTTGTTTTTGGCATTTGGTGGTCGCCCCAAGTTTGAGTTGGAGATCCAGTGAGAGTACAGTCCTTTTTTTTCTTTTCTTTTCTCGGAGTTTTCTTCTACCCCTTGAAATGTATAAAATGGGGGTATTTATGAAGGGAGGGCCTTGCTCGGCGTACACTTATGTGCACACCACACATGTACTAGCAAGGCATGTTAGTCTGAAATCCAATCCATACATCAGTATTTTTTTATTTTTTTTTTAACATATTTTTCCAAAAATAAATTTTGGTCCAATCAACATGTGGACTCCAATGTTGGAAATGGGTGGATGGGTTAGAAGGCTTCAATCAAGTTTTTCAAAGCCATACAATGTTTTGCAAATTGTTGCCCACTTGACCAATGGATCAACATAATTCTTGTTGCATGGCATCATTAGCATGGTGTTGTTATGATGGATGGATTGAATCTTGAATCAATTGTGCCAAAAAGACTATTAAGAAAGTAGTAAGGCTAAACTTAAGGTTTGTGGTGATCTTTATATTAGATTTGAGATGAGAATTTGAAAGATGTCTTCAAAGTCTCGAAAATGAGAGGAAGAGTAGGGATTTAGATCATATTAAATGTGTTAAGAGCTTTCAAAGGAGGGTACTAGTCCGGGATAACAATTTCAATTTAAGGTAAAAAAGCTATTTTCAAATCTTGCTAAATGATAATCACTTTTAGAGCATAGAATAAAAGAAACCATGGACTCAAAAGACATCAGAGTTTATAGATACCTTCACAGGAATAGAATATCTGAAGTTAAAAAGAAGCTTTGAGAAATATTAAAATAAGAAAGACCCTTGGACAAGATGGTATTTAATAAAATTTTAGAAGTGTTTGTACTAAATTATTTTGGTCCACAAAGTTACCAAGATTTTTAAGATTGAAGAAAATGCCAGACGTATGGATGAAAGGTACCATGGTGCATATTTATATGAATAAAGGAGACATATAGAGCTCCACTACCTATTGTGTGATTAAATTTACAAATCATATTTAAAAAAAACTTTAGGAAAGAGTGATCGGTTAAGGACTAATCGTATGAAAAGAATCTATTAGAAAATTATTTTGATTTCATGTTAAGAATATATACCACTAAAGCTATTATCCTACTTTAATAATTTATGGAGAAATATATGGAGAAGAGAAAGAATCAATAGATGATTTCTGTTAACTTAGGAGAAATTATAAGATAGAGCCTCTACATAATTTATACAGTGAGCGTTAGGAAAGAAGGGAGTTCTGAGGAGATATATGGACATGATTAAGGACATGTATGAGGAGGTTTACACTAGGGGTTAGCGTTGAGCCCACCCCTTTTCACTTTATTTATGGATAAGTTGACAAGGCATTTACAAAAAGAGATCCCATTGCATATGTTATTTGCACATAACATTGTTTTGATTGATAAGATACGAAGGGCACAAACGCAAAGCTAGATTTACGGAGTAGCGGTGATGAGGAATTAGTTAAGCATACCCCTTGTGACATTGTTTTGATTAACAAGATAAAGGAGGGCCTAAATACAAAGCTAGATTTATGGAGAGGTGCCTTATGACCGAAAGAATTTAAAATTAGTTGAATTAAAATAGAGCTAGATTTTTGGAGAGGTGCTTTATGACAGAGAATTTAAAATTAGTTGAATTAAAATATAAGATATAGGGTGAAATTCTAAGTAAAAAGGGAAGATCTTTCTAGTAACAATTGTTGTGGGAAGATCTAGCCGAGAGACTGGCCGAATCTGCTTTCCCATTCTACCCAACCATGTGATGATCACGTGCGGAACGATCGCATGGGTGGGAACTTATGTTAATTAGCATGTGCTCAAGCAGTGTGGGCCCCACCGGTGATGTTTATACGAAATCCAAACCATGCATCTGGTGAACCTTTCCATGTTCACCGTACAACCCAGGAATCATCCCGATCCAAAGCTCGACAGGTACACTCTACAGGGAGCAATGCACAACAACGCCTGAAACCAATATTCACAGCCCCTGAACATTTTTAACGGCCTGAGTTTCACCGTTCCCCTTCATCCTTGTGGGGCGCACATAGCGACCGGACCGGATGGTATATACACAGCACGATGGACCCCACATGCCATCCAGAAGTTTCTATGGTGGGCGTCCCCCGATCCAATGTCCCCCATTGTTCGCTTTGGTGTGACCGACCTGAATCATAGGTCAGGCTGGGTTTAGGGTTGCATCCAATGGACGGATTGCAACACATCAAGGTGGGCCCCTCACAGCTGGAAAGTAATATAAGTACATACCTTTGGAAAGCACCTGATCATTCCCCTTTATTTGAGTTCTTTCCACCTTTGAAAGTGAACAAGCATCACAATCGTACGTCCATTGGTATCTGGTGGTGGTGGTGGGACCATCGGAGCTGTAGCCCAGTAGCTACTGTCATCTTTTAAATTTAGAGCTGTACACGCGTGCAACTGAGTCGAGCTGGCTTGGCTCAGCCAGCAGCCAACCTTGGGTAGAATTCGGCTTGGCTTGGCTTGGCTTGGCTCGGCTCAGCTCAGTTCTCGAGCCTAATTGGCCAGCCCATTTTGGTTCAATCAGCAGCTTAGGTAAATCTACGTAAAATCGACTCTTTTTAATACACCTTTGAATCTATTTTCAGTTTAAATACACAATAAACTTGTACATGTCTACAACACTTCAGCTCATTGAGGCATTTCATCAAACACTCGACAAGTAATATCAATATTAAAAGAACTGAGTCATCGAGCTGATTCAATCTGAGTCGATTCAAGTTGAATCGAGCTTGGGTAAGCTCAAACTTAGCTTGAAAGTTTTTCGAGCTCAAAATACTAGGTTGAATTGACCTGAACTCAATTTCAAGACGAGGTGAGTCAAGTCGAGCGAGTTGACTGAGTTGACTCAACTCGTGTATAACTCTACTTACATCATTGATCATGGAATCTCTCGAAATATAAGGGTGATTTTAGAAATAGAGAACCACGTGATACTATGTAAATGCCAACTCAACTCGTGTATAACTCTACTTGTCATCATTGGTCATGGAATCTCTTGAAATGTAAGGGTGATTTTGGAAATAGAGAACCACTTGATAATATGTAAATACTTGGCTATTAAGTAATGAGTAAACTCCATAGGACCCACCTTTGATTTTTGTGTTTTATCCACTTTGTTCATCCATTTTTCTGAATTATTTTAGGACATAAGACTAAAATTGAAGCTCATCCAAAGCTTAAGTGGAGTACACCACAGGAAAGAGAATGGATAATGATGTCTATAGTTGAAACCTTCCTAGGACCCACGGTAATGTTTATTTGTCATCCAACTTGTTCATAAGGTCACGTAAACATAGATGAAGGGAACAAAAAAAGGCATGGAAGAAGGTCACACACCCACACCACATGAGCACTCAATCTCATGATTTTAGTGTTGAAACAGGCCTTTGGTCAAAATGGTGTATGCAAATTTGCTAGTCCTTAAGGTTGTATTATTAGGGTGATGGTTCATGATCTAAACCACTAACATGGTGGGTCAATTTATTCCTAGTGCAAGCACTTGAATGGTGAAAATGGTGTATGCGAACTTGCAAGTCATTAAGGTTGCATTATTAGGGTGATGGTTCATGATCTAAACCACTAACATGATGGGTCAGGAACCAAACATTCTCACATAGAAGATTGTCCACATTTGCTAATTTTTTTCTTTCTTAACTATCTATTTGTTGACCACCTATTGGAAGGTTTGGATCCTTTTAACATAGAGATCATTGATCCATGGGACATGCATGGTAGAGGCCATAGTATGTCAGTGGATGAGGGCCCAGTTGCCCCACCCCATACAAACTAGTGACTGAAGAGAGATGATATGGAAAAGCTAGAAGAATCGAAATATGGTAGAGCCATCTCTCTACAATAAGGTGACAAGGTGATATATCAATCGGGCTTCCATCTATTTACTCTTATTATGGAATAGTATTTCAAAATTCACATGGATCGCGTTATTCAATACCTTTGACGAGTGTCCATTTAATAGACTATTTGAAATGAAAATGATGGATGGGATTGGCTACCATGTTTGATTCTTTTAAACATTATCATTCATCCATTTAAGAATAGTGGATAAAAGGACCCAATTGGTACATACGGTGCCACACGTTTAGTAGAAAGATGGTTCTACCATATTTTAGTTCTTCTAGCTCTAACTTATTACCTCTATTAATTGAAAATTCATGGAATGAAATAACAGATCTTGTTGAAACATATTAAGGTAGAGCACTAATCTGAAAGAGAAAAATGGCATCTTAAATTACTTTTCAAAATTATTTTCTAGCTTTTTTAGCACTAATCAGAAAGCGAAAAACCATATCTGAAATTACTTTTCAAAATTATTTTCTAGTTTTTTTTTTTTTAGCACTAATCAGAAAGAGAAAAACCATATCTTAAATTACTTTTCCAAATTATTTTCTAGTTTTTTTTTTTTTTAGCACTAATCAGAAAGAGAAAAACCATATCTTAAATTACTTTTCAAAATTATTTTCTAGTTTTTTCTTTTCTTTTCTTTTCTGAAAAGTTCTTTTAAGATGCCATGTGGAATATATGGGTTAAAGCTCTTCTGAATATAGCTCGACCACGCTCTGCTACGTTATTTCTGTTGAAAAACATTAGGATATAATAAGTTCTTAAAGGATCTTAAGCCCAAGCGATGCACATTATACTTGGGGTTCTCAATTTGTTCAAATGGGTCCGTGGTTCAGTTATCCAAAGCATTGGTTTAGTGGGTTTATGTTCCAATTATCTTCTCAATGCAACAATGATAACTTATTTTTTGTGCGTAAGTAGATGATCACTTGGAGAAAAAGAGCAATGGTTCACATTGAATTAGAAAAAAAAAAGCCTAAGATTTGTTAGGTCCCACGTATTAAATGGATCATACGTGCACGTACTTATGACGTGAATTACAAAACACTACATGTGGTGCACGAATCATGAATATACAAATGAACAAACCACAAACACATGTTGGAACTTGGATGTGGACCATTCATCATTAGGGGCCCATCTTGATGTAGGTCATTCATCATAAGGGGCCCACTATCAATGCTAATTATCCGTTGTGTGAGGCCCCTCAATGTCCACTACCCATCACCCATCACATGGAATCCACATTTGATGTGTCGATAGTGTGGGCCCTACCTTCGAAGTGGATTGTCCATCATTTGGGGTCCACTTTTGATATGCGTCATTCATTGGGTGGGGCAAACCATCTATGCGGATCATCCATCATGTGGCCCACTTTAGATATGGGTCATCCATCATGCGAGACCTTGGATGTGGGCTGTCCATTAGGTGGGGCCCACTTGATGTGGATTGTCTATTATGAGGGTCCACACTTTGATGTGGGCCATCCATCATGTGAAGCCCACTCCATCCATTATGTGGGTCCACCTTGATGCGGACCATTTATTGTATGGGGCCCCACCTTCAATATGGATCGTTCATCATATGTGCTCACCTTTGATGTCAATCAACCATCATATAGGCCCACCTTCAATGACCACTATCTATCATGTGGATCCCATGGACCCACTTGATGTGCATGTTCTATCATGTTGGGGCACACTTTGATGTATGAAATCTATCATGTGGGCCCACATCAAAGTGTGCCCACCTTTGATGTGAATTGTTCATTATGTGGGCCTACCTTGACGTGGGGCCCCACGTTCAATATGAGTCGTTCATCATAAGGGGCCCACCTTTGATGTCCACCATCCATCATATGGGTCCCACCTTTGTTGTAGACTATGTATTATGTGGGGCCCACTTGATGCGGATAGTTCATCATGTGGGACTCACCTTTGATGTTTATAATCCGTCATGTAGATCTCACCTTTGTTGTGGACCATCTATCATGTGAGGCCCAACCTTCGATATGGGTCATTCATCACGTGGTCCCACCTTTAATGCCAACCTTCCATCATGTAGTCCCACATTCAATGTCCAACATCTATCATGTAGGTCGCACCTTTACTGTGTGAGAATCCATCAAGTAGAGCATGCTTGATGTGGAGCATCCATCATGTGAAGCCACACTTTGATGCAAGTCATCCATCATGTGGGGCTAACCTTTGATGTGACCGTACATTATGTGGGTCCACCTTTGATGTGGACCATTCATCACATGAGGCCACCTTCAATATGGGCCATGCATCATGTGGGCCTATCTCAAAGAGATAGTGAAGAAAAGATGGTAAGATAGGAATCACATGAAAACTTCAAGTACAAACTTTTTCAAAAATTAGTCTAAAATGTCTGCCTACTTAAGTTAAATAAGTTCTATTTCAAAAAATAACTGCTCCCTAATTTATAAAATCAGAGCTTATTTGCTAACTTCTAAATAAATAAGCACTACGAGAAACCAAATTCATTTTATTAAAAGAACATTTCTCACTACTATAATTTACACTCTTAAGCAAAGCCTCCATTAAATAAAGAGAATTGCAATTTACTTTCTAACTCTCATCTAATATGAGACTAAATAACCAAAAAAAAAAAAAAAAAGAACACTAAAACTAAAACATAAGTAGCACATGGAAGAGGCTATGAGTTGACTCCCACTCCCCACATCAAAATAAAACTGAATGAAGTCTATATAGAACTCAAAAGATTGACTAATAACCTTTAATGACATTAGTTTATGGATCTTCTGTTCTAACATGCTTATAGGCATGGACTACAACATTGGAAACCAACAGATTAATAACCTAAATCTAGTAATTGAGCCCTCTTATCTCGCGCAGGGAAGGACGTGAGGTCGAGTACCGTATTCCTCAAGAGGATAACTATTCCGAATCCACGAAACTTTTTTGGACTCCTCACAGAGACTTCTCGAATCCACGTGGAAAGAAAGCAAGAAAATATAAATAAATTTGAAATTGATTAATGAATCAATAAAAATGAGTTCACAACCCTTTAAATAGGGATACCAAGCAATGAGAGAGATATCAGAATGAAACAACGACTAAAACTCCTAGAATTCGTGACTTACCATAAATAATAAACTTACTATTTATAGTCGATCATGATGTCTACTAGTGTGCAAGGTTTTTGGCCAAAAAATAGTACGTGTCCTATTTGGCTTTACCAAGCTATTCTCCTAATTTTTTTAAGCTCTTTTCACGTTGGGCGCAACTCCTAAAGCCCAACAAATGAAGAGTTATAATCAAACTAAAACTTACTATTTATAGTAAAAATAGAATTAAAATAGGGAAACAAGCATCGATCTGGAGGTATTTCGCAAATTCGGCTTGCGTAACTTAGCATAGCGGGGTTGGTTCGCTAAGGTAGCTCGTTCTACCCCATAATCATATATTTTACATCCGATAACTCATTCCGAATTACGAGATACGTCTGATTTAACTTCCAATGGTCCGAATCACTTCTGTTCATGACTCTCTCTACATCATTATCCCTACCAAAAACCTATATAATGGGCATATCTCCACCACTATGATCATTTACCTTGTCAAAGGACCAAATAGGAGGGAGGTATTATGTCTCTATCTGCATAATACACCTGGTAATATGGGTTTAAGACTCAAAAACTTGGGTTAGGAATGGTCATGAATAGACATTAATGTTGTTTAATGTGATAAATATCACAATAATGTTAATGTTAATGATAATTGTTAATTGTTAATTAAAAAGCTTGGTCCACTTCTATAGTAACATAGATCATCGTCCACAAACACACAAAAGTAATGAACAATAAGATAAGCATACATGTGAGATATGCCTACACCTTCATCCATGGGTTGAACAGGGTGAGATGTCTCTGATATTGATATGATTGATATTATACTCATTAAAAAAATGTAAGTAATATATATTACACAAGGGATAGACCATCAAATGATCAAGTAGATTTCACGTATCGATCACTTTTGTGTTAAGTGATAGATCAATTCTATTCATATCATTATGCAGTTGAGTTGCACATGCTAAAAGATCATTTATGTGTAGATCGATTCCATTCATGTTATTATATAAGTATTTTAGTCATATTAACTCATGTCCTTAATATTCCAAGGTACATGGCTAGATCACTCCTTTTTGAAAAACCTGACAATAGAATTTATAATTACACTTTTCTAAATTTAGTCCATCAAATCTAAAGTCTTGTTGAAGTGATTAAGCCCCAACATTTCTAGTAAAGACTTGCTTTTATGGAAAATTTGCAAATATAGTTAGATATTGGAAGTAAATTCAAAACTTTAATTTTGAGTTATGAGTTTTAATTCATTGAGTTATTGGATTGATTGTCTTATATATATATATATATATATATATATATATATATATATATATATATATATATATATATATATATATATATATATATATATATATATATATATATGTGTGTGTGTGTGTGTGTGTGTGTATGGGGGGGGGGGGGGGGGGGGGGGGGGGAAGGTACTATGCACTCGACCTCACGAGTCCGTCCCATTAGGTCGAGCTATGTGGGCCCCATCGTGTTGCGTTTCAAAAATCTACCCCATCAGTCAGATGCACCATTCCATTGTGGCCCTTGGTCTCAAAAATCAAGTCAATCCGTGACTTGTGTCGGCCACACCACATACAGAAGTGGAGAGGGGCCGTGCACCATTAAAATATTCATAATCATTTTTTGGGCCCACCGAGATGTGGTTTGCAAATCCAGCGCATCCATTATGTGTGTCCCACTTGGATGAGGGTTCAGACCAAGTTTCAGCAGCATTCAAAACTCAAGTAGGCCCCACCAAGTGCTTTTATATGTTTTAATGGTGTCTTCACATGATTTTAGATGGTATGGCCCATCTGAGTTCCGAATACAGTTGATTTTTAGGAATCCCATAATTTAAAGGGGACCCATCAAATGCACGGTGTTGATGGTCGACACGCATCATAGTGGGGCCCACACAGCTCGACCTCACGGGAGCTTATCGTGAGGTCGAGTGCATAGTACCTTTTCCCTATATATATATATATGGACGTGATTATTTTATGCATGCAATCATAACATACATAGTAAATACATTATTTTTTATATAGCAAGCAAGATAATATCTTACTTATGATCATAATCATCGATTAAAGGAACAGAATGCTTCTTGCATGGCATAGATCATTGTGTAAATATGTACAATAGTAGTGCATCATGATGTGTGTGTATGTGGGAGATGCACCTTTGCCATGATTAATGAGGTGATTGGGATAAGATTTCAATGAGATGGTAGAACGTTTGAGCCTACAAATTGCAATGGGGATAGATCATTAGCTGCTTGATTCACTCCCATGTGGTGATCACAAGTACAGTAATCACTTGACCATTCATCATATGTGAATATAGCCCTATACTTTGTTACGATTCAATTTCAATCATATCATATATGACTCGGGTGTCCTCCTCATAACTATGGAACATTATTTTGATATATATTTTCAAGGTAACACATAAATTCAGTTAGTTAAAAGTATGTTGGGGAAATTGTGTCCCCGCATCATGGATGGTCCACATTTAAGGTTTCACATGATAAATGACCCATATCCAAAGTGGCTTATCATGATGGATGATACACATAGAAGGTGCACCCCACATGATTAATGGTAGACATCAAAAGTGGCTCCACATGATAGATGACACACATCAAAGGTGGGCCCCACATGATGGACAGCCCACGACAAAGGGTGACCTGGCATGACGGACTACCCACATCAAGTGGGCCCCACCTGATGAATGACCCACATCATGGTGGGCTCCACATAATGGATAACTCCCATCAATGGTCAGCCCTAATGATGAATGGCCCATAGCCAAGGTGTGCCCCGCATGATTGATAACTGTAAGACCCGTGTCCTAGTCCGTACCATTCCGTTGGCCTCCGTGGTCCTTCTGGTCGAAATTCGGCAATCCTCGACCTGTATTCGATGTTTACGCGCGAACCCAAGCCGAGTCCCGCATATCAGAATCGACTCGACCCGAAACCTATACCTTAGCAACCGCGCCGTCGCCGCAGTCCTAACGCCGCGACTCGCGGACCGACCCGATACCCACGGTAGAAGATGCAGGCCATCGTTCAATTCAAAGAAAACACCGCGCGTTGCGAATTACAAGGGAATCTCTATGAGATGTCTCATCAATCAATGTCAAACTACAATCATACCTCAAGTACAAGCCCCATCCCTCCTTTTTCCCTCAAGTCAACTCTCTTTCCACCTCACCATCTCACTTTACAAAAATTTCAACCATAACCATCCCTCCTTTACCCATTTTTCAAACCAACTCATACTTCATTAATTATACCCATCACTCCAACTATATCTTTTATTATTCTCTCTCATTTCTCAAAATCTCCCAAGCAAAAAATTTTCATTAGTCCAAGCCTCCCCAACTCTCTCCCAAATCACAAATGTGGCCCACCCTCTCATCTCTCATCCTCACCATCAAAACTCCATCACCACCGTTGATCGTTGTGCATAGGTGTATACAAGCCGTAAGGAGTAAGGAGGAGTGCAAGAGGTGGGTGATCGACTGTTAGATTTCATTTCTTTTTATAAAGACCCCTTGTATTGGGGCCCATAGTGAGGTACGTATTATAGTGAGGGGCCCATAGTGACGGGGTCCGTCTATTTCACCGGTGTTCTCTTTCTCTCTTTCTTTCTCTTTCTTTGATATGATTTCTTGTGGCCACCATGTGCAAGGTGATCTTGGCCGCTTGATCGTGAGGCCCATCTTACAATGGGATAATTGGACGGCCAAGAAGATGGGAAAACACAAATATCATGTTGATCCAAAAGGTGGGCCACGTTCATGTGAGACCCACCTTAATTTGTGGGCCACGTATATGTGGCGCCCACCCTAATGTTTGTGTTTATCCAGGCCGTTCAGTGTCCCTGGACGCTGGACGTGTGGGTTGGCTAACATGGAGTGCGTGTGCAGACGTGGGTGTGTACTCTCAGTTAAGTGTGAAGTGACATGGGTGTACTATGCATGGGGTGGGCCACTCATGCAGGCCCCACCTTGATGCGTATACTTAATCCAAGCCATCCATCCTCTTCCTCAGATCATTTTAGGCGTTGAGCCAAAAAATGAGACCGATCCAATTATCTGGCAGGCCGTGGTATTAAGAATGCTAGTATTTTCCGTTAAAACTTGGAAAAATGATTGTTGGGGTCCACAAGAAGCTTTGACCGACTTGAAACTTGGTTTGGACCCCTAATTTTCTGGGACACATACAATGGACCAGGTAGATCTGGTTAATGTGGATCCCACATAGGATAAAAAAAATAATAATAAAAATTTATATACATGGCATGCATTTGCTGCCATAACGTCCTCCAACGTTAAAAAAAAAAAGAAGGTGGCGCCCATTGGCTCGAATTGTGGACCCTACCATGATGTATGTTCTATATTCATGCCGTTCATTTAATAGGTCCCCTTTAATGATGCGTTGGCTCCAAACATCGGTCATAAAAAGTTCTTGGACGGCCCATACCATCATCATTCATATGATGGTATGCCAAACCACATGGAATCAAATGTTGGGGTCCACATGCGGCTTAGACCCACCTGAAACTCGATTTGGACCATTAAATTGGAGGGACACACACAATGAATGGGTTGGATTTTCCTAAGGCGGGCCCCACCTACCAAACACCACAGGATTCCCTTAAAAAAAAAAAAAAGAAAGAAAGAAGTGACGGACGGACTGGCTGGGGCTCACGGCCCCAGCTGTGGGTCCCACGTGATGCCTTTCGAACATCCATGCCATTCACTAGGTGGCCCCTTAGGGCAGTGGGCCTCCTTCCAAATATCAGCCGTATACGGAATTCAGGTGGGCCATACCATCTAAAATCATGTGAAGACATGCCTGAAACATATAAAAGCACTTGGTGGGGCCTACCTGAAATTTGGATACAGCTTAAACTTGGTCTGGACCCTCAGCCAAGTGGGACGCACATAATGAGTGGGCTGGATTGGTGAACCACCTTATGGTGGGCCCCTGACCGTGGCCTCATGAACCGGTTGGATGACAAAGAAATGTTACGGTAGGCCCCTGGTCCCACATAACCTCATGAACCAGTTGGATGACAAAGAAATGTTACGGTGGGTCCCTGGTCCACGTGACCATATGATTAGGTGGGGTGGCAAATAGATATTACTGTGGGCCCTACCCTAGTCCACGTGATCTTATGAATAGATTGGGTGGCAAATAAACATTACTGTGGGCCCTAGGCCCATGTGACCCTATGATCAGTTTGAATGGAAATAAACATTTATGTGGGCCCAAGTGGGTGGAAAATAAACAGTACAGTGGGCCCGGGTTGGGTGAAAAATAAATATTACAGTGAGTCCTAGGTCCAGCGACCATATGAACAGGCTTGGATGGAAGATAAACATTCTTTTTGGTGGGCCCAAACTCATGTGACCTTATCAACTGGTTGGGTGGAAAATAAACGTTATGATAGGCCCCACATGGGACCCACTGATGTATGTATTGTAATCCATACCCTCCATTGCTATGGGCCCCATTATAAGGTATGTTTTTCATCTATGCCGACCATCCTTCCCATCCCTATGGAACCCTCCATAATGCACGTGTTTCATCTAAACTGTACAACCATTTGGGGATTATTTTAAGGCCCACTTGGATGCATATGGGCTCATGTATTTAGGCCCATCTTAGCATGTATATGGGCCCAATGTTGAGGTCCACTTTAGTATATATGGGCCCATGTATGTAGGCCATCTTGATGTGTTTATAGGCCCGTTGTTGGGGCCTACCTTGATATATATAGGCCCACGTTATCAGGCCCATTTGATGCATTCTAAGGCCCACATGTTTTGACCCATTGCAATGCACATAAGGCCCATTGGTGCGGCCCATTGATGTGGCCCATTTGATGAATAAAAGGCCCATATGATATGACCCATTTGATGTATTTAAGGCCCAATGGGATGTACCTAAGGTCCATTGCAATGTGTGATTCCAGCGCGGATTATGTAATAATGTTTATGACGGTCGTGCCTTAGGAGCAATGTTGGTTTGACGTCCACATTACAAGTATAATGTTGGTTGGATGTCCACATTACGACTCCCCCTAGGGCCCATTGATAGACCGTACTTGTTGTGTGTCGGCCGTCTAGGCCACCTCTGTTGTAGGGATAGTGCATTACTGTCATGCCCCAAACCCAGAAATTGGATTCACAGGAATCCCAATCGTCGAATCCGGTGCCGACAGCTTCCGTAGTACCCCATTCTCGGATCCTAGCATTCATATGTCAGATTTTCGATCCTGGGATCTTACAAGGAGGATTTTATTTTTTTTTTTATATTTAACTAGTAATAAGCATAACCACAAGTTTACTCAAATCATAAAGGCAACATCATCATCACATATCCACTAATATAATCATTTGAATATAATGCTGAAAGGGAAATATATATGTCAAAATCAAAGCTCTAGAAAATAGCTGCACGCTCCAAGCTCAATGCTGCTACAACCTAACATCACCTGCACGCATCTATCGTGCATAAGCTTATAGAAAGCTTAGAGGGTGGTGTAAGTATGTGCACGAGATAAGTGTCAAGTATTCAATACAATATCATAATCATACAATACCGGAAAGCTATTAATCCATAAACCATACAATGACTGAATAAGCAGAAACACTGATAAGAGCAGGAATTATCAGCGTAAATAAAAATACTGACAAGATTATAATCATGAGATAACAGAATAAGCGGAAGTATGAACAAGTCCATAAGTTAATCAATATCAGAATACGCAATATAGGACAGCTATGCAAATGATGAGTCATAGATAATCAAATGTCGAATGACAATGATATAATGTAATACACAATTCGAAAGAGCTAACAAATATCATCACTCTCATCTAAGTCACAGGAATACAGAAACATAACAACCCACAATACCACACACCGAAGATGTAATGGAATATGCAGTATATGGTGCTAATGGAATGACAATGCTGGAGTGTGATGTCGGGATGATAGTACGTAGTATCGCAGGCTACGGGGTCCACCACAAGGAACCTCTATTCAAACCAGTCTCATACCTAAATTTGAATAGTTTGACTCAACGTGGTAAACTCCTGATCTCAGGTTAGTTGCGCGCCCAACCGAAATCCTTACCATAACGAAGATACACAACAATTAGTTGTGCACCACCAGCCCGAGTGGATAGTGAATGGATGAATGAATGAGTATGCAATTCCTACTCAGTAGCCTGTCAGCACAGTAGCCTGCCAACCGCTGGTAGCTCGCCCAGGCCTCAGCCCCGCCCACATCACACCCGCCCACATCAGCGTCCGCCCACGTGCGCCTGCCCACATGCACAACAGTGACGAGGTGTCATAATATCATGTCAGTCCTCATATCAGTACGGTTCCTCTTTAGAAAAATCACCGGGGTCTATTACACTTCACACCACCTGCTGCCCCAATCAAGCGCACAACTGGATAAGTGGAAAAGACCTCACTATCCGCTTGTCAGTAGTCTGTCAATACCTACCCGGCTCGCTGATAGCGGACCCATTCCTCGAGCTGGTCAAACTGAGCCTAGCCATGCCTACTCCCTCGAGCGGGTAAGGTCGTACCCCCTTCCAACCGACCACGACACAGTGGAGAGCGCAGTCATCTGGTAATCAGCACTCAACGCTCATCTACCCACTCGGTCTAGACGTTGGAGCATCCTCTAGAACTAAGAGGGAGTTTAGGAATTTTCACCCTGAGCCATCTATGGTGGCCCAATGCTCGAACAGATTTTCGATGTCCCATCTGGCCATCCACGATATGCCTATGGAGGCTACGGCCCTGATGTCACTAGGGCGTATAGTAATCACAACACAATGCAAGATGCATGAGTCATACAATCCAATCATGCATCAATCCTGCGCATGCCATGCGCTTATGTGAGATAATCTCCACCTATCAAGGAGTCTCACATCATCCTGCCCAATGACATATGCAATGGTCAATCACATCTCATAACAAACATGCAGATGATGCGAATGGGCATGTATCATGATGTTATGATGTCATATACTCATAAGCGGTATCAATAACAAGCGTCGACAATGTGAACTTTTAACCAACATTGACCCCAAGGAATGGTCCACATAGAATCAAATATATAATGGGCACATGGCCTCACACAAGAGCCAAATATACGAAACAGGTGGGCCCTGGTCATGGGCCTAACACATATCACAATGGGCCTTGCCCATAGGCCTCAAATACATCTGGATGGGTTGCACCCATGGGCCTCAGATATATCACAATGGGCCTCAAATATACTTCGCAGGTGAGTCACATACCTGGGTCTAATACACATCAGTATGGGCTACATCACATAGGCCTAATATACATCACTATGGCCACAACCCATGGGCTTTAAATACACAATAGGTGGGCCCTACACATGGGCCTCAAATATATACCATGGGTGAGCCTCAATGGACGGGTCACCAATACAACAGGATGAGCCTAATGACATGGACCCCATAAATATATCGAATAGGCCGCACCAATTGGGCCTTACATACATTGCAATGGGCCATGACCCATGGGCCTTGCATACATCACAATGGGCCTTGCAACATGGGCCTCATATATATTTAAGGTGGGCCTCAACAACGGGCTTCATACACATCAAGGTGGGCCTCAACAACAGGCCTCATACACATCAAGGTGGGCCTAATCAATCATATGAGCTAAATCAATCAAATGGCCGATACGAGTAGGCCGATCAAATGGACCGATACAAATGGGTTGTGCGTCATGGAGTTATACTAAGCATGTTATAAAGTAATTCCCTATCCTTACAACGCAGCTGGCCTAGACGGCTTGCATACAACAAGTACGAGCCTACCAATGGGCCCTAGGGAGAGTCGCAATGCGAACATTTAACCAACATTATACTCACAATGTGGACGTAGTGAATAATATTACGTAAATCAGGTTGGGATCACACATTGCAATGGACCTTAGGTACACCCCATTGGGCCTTAAATACATTAAATGGGTCATTTCATATGGGCCTTTTACTCATCAAATGGGCCACATCAATGGGCCGCACCAATGGGCCTTATGTGCATTGCAATGGGTCATAACCCGTGGGCCTTAGATTGCATCAAATGGTTCTCGACCCATGGGCCTTATATATATCAAATGGCCCTAATCCCATGGGCTTTAAAATACATCAAATGGGTCCAATCCTATGGACCTTGGAACACATTAAATGGGTCCACTCTATGGGCCTTAAATTACATCAAATGGGCCTAATCCCATGGGCCTTGGAACACATCAGATGGGTCCACTCTATGAGCCTTAAATAGTTAAACAACTAGCTACATTCATGGACCCAATTAAATTCAACTGTGGTAGGCCTCAAAAGTGCATTTATTAAGCCCAAAATTTAAGGAACTAAAGGTATAAATCATTTCCTCTAAGATCTTTATAATATGGTGGGCCCCACTCCTCAAAATTTCAGCCCAAGGCCAGCATAATTATAACATGTTGTTATCCTAAATTTGGGCACTCCATTGGAGTGGGTCCAAGGCCTCTAAAACTTTAAAAATTGAGGGTCAAGATCTCTCATCATGCATACAATGAGAGAAAACCCAAAAGGTGGCCCACCATCAGAAGAAATATTTTTGAATTATGATTTTTTATCAAGGCATATTGCTGAACTGCACAGCAAAAAAAATCTGGGAGTCCAACCATCTTGGCCCATTCTTTTGGATACCCAAACGGGGTCACTTGAGGCTGAAATTTCATAGAGTGATACTTTCATAGGTGGGCCACACCCCACAAAATTTCATAATTTTTAGATGTCTTTAAGTATTTTAATTAATTTAAACAAAACAGACTGTCTAGAAAAATCGGACAGACCTGGACGTCCCAACGTGGTAGGCCAGTCCGGCCCTCACCACGGTGTGTACAAGGGTCCATTGGTCCTGAAATTTGGTATGTGAGTTCTAACATAAGTGGACCACACTCCTAAAAAATTTTAAAATTTTTGGACATCTGTAAATATTTTAATTCATTTACATAAATCAATCTGTCCTGAAAATCGGACTGATCTAGACACCATATTATAATGGGCCGGTCCCGCCATCACCATGGTCTGTACAGGCGTCCATTGGTCCCAAAATTTTGTAGGTGGGTCCTACCATAAGTAGGCCACCTCCCTGAAAATTTTTATAATTTTTAAACACCCATAGGTATTTTAATAAATTTTAAAAATCCAACCATCCATGGTTGAATGTTGCTGGAATAGTGTAGAAAATCCAGACTGTCCACCTCACTTGGATCACACCTTTGGGACCCCAATGAAGGTTAGTTGGGGATGAAATTTGGGAGACATCAAGATGAGATCTCCACCTTTCAGAAAAGTATATTTAATAGGTATGAATAGTTCCCCAAACAGTCCCAAAATCTGGTCAAAAAACAACCAGAAACTGTCCAGAAAATTCTGGACAGCAACATGTACTTAGATAAAATTTATTATATAAGTTAAATAAAAAGAGAAATACATTAATGGGCCACACACATCAGGAAATAAAATGAGGAAAAAGAGAGATAGAAGGACAATCCGGCCATAGTGAAAGGGGCTCCGCCACTATTGAGCCCTCTCAAGATCAATTACACCCACACATCATACCTAGATTTACATTTACAACATGAATCTTGCACATATATGGCCTATAATTAAAATGCATGGTGAGGATGTCATCCCCACCATGGTTATAAGGTCTAGATGACCCAAACATAATATGATATGAAATAAAACTACCATGATGGGGCTCATAGAGAAAGGCCCCATGCATTGATCATGCATGCATAAGGTAGGCCATTAGGCCACAACCATGGGATTGTGTGGGATCTCCACCATTGATTGGTGGGTCCTACACTTCCCTCGTGAAAGAAAAAAAATATCTAGGCTATATAAATCAGATTTTTTTACATCTAGAGGAGCACCCACCGTTCGATCTTCTTGCTCCTATGAGTTCCTTAGCACCTTAGCTTTGATTCCAATGGAGGAGATGAGGAATGGATGGTTAGGATGGAAGATCATGGGGTAGAAAAGTGCGCCACACTTGAAGTTTTGAAAGAGATGGAGAGGCTTGGAGAATTCTCATACGTATGGAATTTTCTCTCCTTAGATTTTTTTGAGTTTGAAAATGAGAAGGAGAGAGAGAGAGTTGTAAAGGGAGAGAGAGATGGGTGATGGATGTGGTGAGTGATGGGTGTAAGAAAATCTTGACTTTTGTGGCCATTTGTGTAAGAAAAGCATGGGTGGTGTAAGAACTTTTTGACTTTGAGGGCTTTTAGTGTAAGAGATGTATAGGTTTGTAAGAGATTCTTGACTTTTATAGTTGCTTGGGAATGGGTGAAAGGTGATGTGTACTTGACATGTACTTGACATGTAATAGATTGATAGATTGATAGATTGATAGGATTGATGTGACACCTCGTAGAGATTCTCTTGAGTTTCGCAACGCGCGGCATTTTCTTGGCACCGAACATTGGCCCACATCTCTTGACCAGGGTATCGCCTCGGCGCGCAAGTCGCGACATCGAAACCGCAGCAACGGCGCGGTCGATATGGTAAAGGTCTTGGGTAGAGTCGATACGGGTTGACGGCATACGAATCAGGGTCACACGCAAATATTGGTTAAGGGTTGAAGGTTGTCGGAATTCGACTGGTAAGACCGCGGAAGTCTATGGAACGGTACGGTCTAGGATACGGGGCTTACAATCACCTTATAACATGCTTAGTATAACTCCATGACGCATAGACCATTTGATGTATTTGGGGCCCACTTAATAAAGCCCGATTCGATGTATTTGGGAGCCCATTTGACTTAGCTCATTTGATTCAACCATTTGTATCGGTTTATTTGATCGGCCTGCTTGTATCAGCTCATTTGGTTGATTTAGCCCATATGATCGATTAGGCCCATCTTGATGTATTTGTGGCCTGGTGTTGAGGCCGTATATGAGACCCATGTTATGAGGCCCACTTTGATATACTTGTGACCCATCTAGACGGGTATGTTATGAGTAGTCCCACTTGCTGCTTATGCAGGGCCCACTTATTGTGTATGTAGCCCTTGTATAGAGCTCATTGTGGCGTATATCAAACCCCTGTATGAGGCCGTGGGCCCACCGTATGTTCAGCCCTATGTGGGCCACTCCTTTGGGACAATGTTGGTTAAATGTCCACATTGTGACCTTCTCTTAGGCCTTGATAGTCTCATTCTCATCATTCTCTTATGGGTTAACCCTAATCATTGGGCCTCATTCGCCATAGACAGATGGTTCCATGCTATCGGATTTGATATGACCACGACTGAGGGCTGATCTTTATATTATGGTTGATCGGTTGTTCATCTATGGACCCCGCCTTATTTATATGCCGATTATCTACCGATTTCGATTGTCGCGGCCGATTGCCGGTTAGCAATCGAGGCCGATTATCATGACTGATTGCCGATTTCGATTGTCAAAGTCGATTGGCGAGACCTATATGATGTACATGTGACCTGTAGTTGAGGCTCATTGTGACTCGTATTAGGCACATGATGCATGGCCCATTTGATGTATTCAAGACCCATGTGTAGGGCCCACATGTCATGTATTTGGGGCACATGGGCAAGGCCCATTGTGATGTATTCATGGCCCATGAGTAAGGCCCATTGTGATGTATTCATGGCCCATGGGTAAGGCCCATTATGATGTATTCATGGCCTATGGGCAAGGCCCATTGTGATCTATGTTAGGCCCATGTGAAAGGCTCATCGTGATGTGTATTAAACCCTTGAGTAAGGCCCATCGTGTTGTATGTTAGGCCTTTGTATGAGGCCGTGGGCCCATTATGTGTTTGGCTTTATGTGGGCCATCCCTTGGGGCAATGTTGGTTAGATGTCCACATTGTCGAGGCCGATTGTGATATCAATTATGAGTATGTGACTGCATATCATCATGGTACATGCCCATACGCATCATCTGCATGTTTGTTATGAGATGTGATTGATCATTGCATATGTCATTGGGCAGGATGATATGAGACTCCCTGATAGGCGGAGGTTCTCCCACATGAGCGCATGGCATGTGCAGGATTGATGCATGATTGGATTGTATGACTCATACATCTTGCAATGTATTGTGATTACTGTACTACCTAGTGACATCAGGGTTGTAGCCTCCACAGGCATATCGTGGATGGCCAGATGGGACACCAAAAATCTGTTCGAGCATCGGGCTGTTATAGATGGCCCTGTGTGAAAATCTCTAAACACCCTCTTGGTACCAGAGGATGCTCCAACGTCTAAACCGAGTGGGTAGATGAGCGTTGAGTGCCGATTTTCAGACAGTTGCGCTCTTCACTGTGTCGTAGTCGGTTGGAAGGGGGTGCGGCCTTACCCGCTCAAGCGCAGGGGGCAAAGCTAGGCTGAGTTTAACCAGCTCGCGGAATGGGTCCGCTATCGACGTGCCGGATAGGTATTGGCAGACTATTGGCCAGCCGGATAGTCAGGTTTCTTACGCTCACTTGGACTGTGCGGCTAGGGAAAGCGGCAATTCCATTTGGAGTGTAATAGACCCCGGTGATTTCTCAAAGAGTAACCGTACTGATATGTGGACTTATTGAGTAGGAATTGCATACTCATGCATTCATTCACTCACTATCCACTCGGGCTGATTATGCGCATCTATTTGTTACGTGTACCTTCGCATGACCAGGATTTCGGTTGGGCGCACGACTAACTTGAGATCAGGGGTTTATCACATTGAGTCTGACTATCCAAATTTAGGTATGAGACTGGTTTGGATAAAAGTCCCTTGTGGTGGACTCCGTGGTCTGCGATATTACGTACTATCATCCCGACTTCACACTTCAGCTTGGTCATTTCATTTACATCGCATATCGCATTACATCCGCACGCATATGACATTTTAGGTTACTATGCTTCTGCATTTATACGGCCTAGATACGACTGATGGTATTTATGGGCCTATCAGCATGTTTTCATATTACTCTGATTTCGTATGATTTATGATCTTGCCAGTGTTTCTGATATTGTATGATTATGGGTTTATCAGTATTTCCGCTTACTCTGATTATTCTGTTATTACTTACTTGGCACTACCTCGTGCACACACTTTCACCACCCACTAAGCTTTCTATAAGCTTATGCACAATAGATGCGTGTAGGTGGCGTTAGGTTGGAGCAGCACTGAGCTTGGAGCGTGCAACTTTTTTCTGGAGCTTTGATTTTAACATATATATTTTCCTTTCAGCATTGTATTCAAATGATTATATTAGTGGATATGTGATGATGATGTTGCCTTTATGATTTGGGTAAACTTGTGGTTATACTTCTTATGAGATAAATGTACATTGAAAAATTCTCCTTGTAGGATCCCAGGATCGGAATTTGACGTATGGGCGCTGGGAGCCGAGAATGGGGTACTACGGAGTCTGTCGGCACCGGATTCGGCGATCGGGATTCCTGTGAGCCCGATCTCTGGATTTGGGGCGTGACAATAACCCACTTCAAAGGTGTGGACCACACAATGGACATATAAAATGTGGACTCCATACAATGGGTAGTGGACATTAAAGGACCCCATGTGAAGGACAATTAATGTTTATGGTGGGCCCCACATGATGGATGACCTACATTAAGGTGGGCCCCATATAATGGACAATCTCTGACCCCTAATGATGAATGGTCTAGATCCAAGGTGGGATTTACATGATGGATGCCGCACTTCGAAGGTTTGGTCCACACAGACTATTCACATCAAATGTGGGTTCTACATGATGGACAATTCACATCTAGGGTAGCAGAAGCCGAGGAAGGTAGCAGAAGGTGAGGGAGGTAGCGGAAGCTGAGAAAGTACCTATAATGATCCGAGGAAAGGTAGCGGAAGGTGAGGAAGTACCTGCAATGATTTGAGGAAAGGTAGTGGAAGTTGAGGAAGGGTCAGTAAATACAATGATGTGGCGAAGGAGGTGAAAGAGAAGGAGAAAGGAGACAACATAGTAGATAAAGGAAAAGCAAGGGAATTAGAATAAGTGATAACAACACTATCCACATAAAAGGAGACAGAAGGGGAAGGAAACTCTTTTCAAAAGGGAATAAGGAAACAAATAAAATATGGTACAAGAAACGAGATGTGGAAAGCTATCCAACACTAATTGTCAAAGGTTTCCCAGACGAATGGTTGCCAATCAACTTTTCCAAAGTTTTTGGTAGAGCTGGATCGATCGTGGACGTGGTGCAGCCTAGAAATAGAGCTAATGGATGTTACAAGGATTTTACATTGGTTAGAATGAGTTCAGAGGAAGAGTTACTTGGGGCGATACAAATTCTCCATGGAGAAAATTTTGGAGGCACAAAAATGTTGGTGCAAAGGGCGAGGTTCGAACCGGAACTCAAAGGAAGAAAAGGAGGGGGAACATACAAACCCAAAGATTAATCAAGATGTGCAAATCAACAGAAAAAATTATTGTTTAAGGAGGTGCTTATCAATACGAAAAATACAAGAGTGCCAAATCCTATAGAGAGAAAGAGCAAGGAAGGGGAGAAGATAGATACAAGGAAGATGCGATCGTGTACATCAATCAAGATTATATCAAACAATCCAACATCGATCTTCAAGATTCGGTGATGGCAATTACCAAAGAAGGGGTTTTGATAACTGAAGTTAGAACTTGGATCGATGAATGTTGTAGGGTACTGGTAGAAAGCTATATCATCAAACCAATTGGCTTCAACGAACTATGGATCAAGATGTGTCCCGGGATCAACCCGGACCTTCTGATAATGGCAGGGGAAATACACAAAGAAGGGACGATATCCAAAATATGAAGGTGGAAAGATTTCTTTGCGTTTGGAAGCAAAGATGCATGGATCGTGATTTTGTCAGTTCTACTGGAACTATGGTACAAAGATTTTTTTCATATAGCTACAGGCAAATTAGGAGACTTTATAGAACTGGACCACAAGACTAAACTGGGAGAAGAAATGGGGGTAATCAGGGCTAGGGTGAGAAGAAGAAAGGGAAATCTTTTGCCTCCATATATTTAGGTGATGGAAAATGAAAGTCATTTCTACCAGTGTAACAGGAGAACAAGGACGAGCCCATAGCTCGATGGGGTAACCTTAGAGGTCCAGAAATCCAAAAACCAGCTCGTCCGTGGTCAGGGAAGGCAAGGACAGAAGAATGTGTAAGAGTACCATTTTCTGTTGAAGCACCAAACCAGCGAGTTTCGATGAAGGCGTACACCAATCGAGCACCATTCCAAATTGTTACGTGTCACGACCCAGGCAGTAGCTGACCCGAAGAAGTCAGATCAGAGTAAGGACGTCTGACACACACAATAGTTATGTCAGATGAAGCCACACGTCTCTCATCGATGGAACGAGCTCGTTCCACTGACAACATTTAGACAAACAAGATGCCCCCAAGATCAAATCGGTTTCCAAGAAAGTCATATTTATGTCATAATACCAGGGATATCGCTAGTTGAAGCAAAACGAACTTTACACATGTCAAACCACGAAAGGCCCGGGACTCAATGAATCGCATCGATCTCGAGGCTAGGTATGAACGGGATGCTTCGGCTACTCTAAACCAGATGATATTAAATCGAGACCCTTTCTCATTAGCCGAACCAAATCTTTTTACACTGCATTATTCTCAAGCCTAGAGACTCGGTGGAGTCTCTCTCGAATAGCGAGATCCGAGTCAAGGAGTGTCCTGTTTCTCAGTTATTGAAACATCTCATCCCTTTTGGTTCTAGTTCCAACAAAATGGTCAGGCTTTCAACTTTTATGGTGAAAGACAAAGCATCTTTGGTGGAAGACGAAGCATTTCTTGAATCAGACAAGGAGTCTCTTACCAGCCAGTCAGGGGGACGATCTCTCCTGACTGTGCAATCCCTCTCTCGAAGGAGTCCAATGATGACATGTCTGACAGGGCCCTCATCACTTTATTCCAAGAAGAGAGTGGAGAAGACATCATAGAGGCAGAACCATCAGTCTATCTTTTAGAGATAGACTGATGGTTCTGCCTCTACGATGTCTCTGAGAGGAGCAGGGGGGTGGGGGATCATCCATCTGATCCAAATATAATAACTCAAAGGGCTACACTGATAAATATTATTCAAAAGAAGAGGTGGATCAGGGATCCAATGGGTCACATCAGTAGATCCATCAGTCTATCTTTTAGAGACCACCCAGAAGATTTCTTAGCTTTGTTCCAATGCATAGAATCCCATGGCACAACCCCTGATTGGCACCAGATCACCTAAGAAATCCACTTGCAAGACAAGTACCAACAGGGAGTCAAAACATTCACAACAAAGCCGCACCTCATCTATTGGGGAAAGATCAGGAGGAAGCAAGAGAAATCATCGGGGAAGATTAGTTCCATAAATAAAAATTATGTCTTAAAGTGTTAGAGGAATGGGATCCATGCAAAAGAGAGGATTCATAAAAGACATCTCTGAGAGGAGCAGAGCAGACATTATCTGTATCCAGGAAACAAAGATACTAGACTTCAACATCAAGATAATGGGCAATATATGGAAGGCAAAGGACGCGCAGTGGGTGACTCTTAATGCTACAAGAAGTTCGGGAGTCATCCAGGTGGCCTATAGATCCTCGTCCTAGTCTATGGAGCAAAGCTAGTTAGGAGCCTTTTCAATGTCGGTCATTCTCAAAGACATTTGTTCAAACTTCATATGTTTAGTCACTTCTGTCTACGGCCCCAACCTAGAAGATGGAAGAAATGCTTTCTGGGTAGAGTTGAATGAAGCCAGGGAGAAGTTCAGCGAGCCTTGGGCTTTAGGGAGAGACTTCAATACAACGCGATGTGCAAAGGACATATCGAAATGGGGCTCTATATCTGCATCCATGCGATTCTTTTCAAGTTGGATTGACGATCAAAAATTGGTGGATCTTCTTTTGATCAGGGCCAGATTCACCTGGTCTAATGAATGGGCTAATCTAACTCTCGCTAGGCTCTACAAACTCTTGGTTTTGGCAGATTGGATAGAAGCTTTCCCCTTAGTCTTCCAATCTATACTTCCAAGACCCACTTCTAATCATAGCCTGCTTCTTCTCTCAGCAGACGTTGAAAACTGGGGCCTAAAACCGTTTAGATTTGACATTTCTTAGCTGAAGATTGAAGGTTTTCAGCAGCTTATCTGGGACTGGTGGGCAGATCTCAAAGTGGAGGGCTACACAGGTTCAGATTATGTAAAAAGCTGAAACTTCTCAAAATAAAGATAGAGGAGTTGAAATCAGTTGAGTTTCGCAAGAGGAAGTTGGAAACGAATGATATCATTGTTGAGTTGCAGTCAATTGATTATAAAACTGAAATACATCAGATTTCATCAGATCAACAGATCAGAAGACTTCAGTTAATCTTGAACTATTCAACCAGGGTCCTCGAAGATGAAATTTTCTAAAGATAGAAATCAAGGAGTAAATGGATAAAAGAAGGAGATAAAAACGTAAGATTTTTTCACTCAATAGCTTCGGCTCTAGTAAGAAACAATAAAATCATCAATTTGATGGTGGATGGGGATCGGATTGAGGACAAAGAATGTACAACGTTAGAAGTTATCCAATATTTCATAAATATGTTCTGCGAAGAAGGGTGGGCAAGGCCTAAGCTAGATCATCTCTATTTTGATCGCATTTCAACAAAAGAAAGCAGGTACCTTGAATCTTTATTTTCTCTTGAAGAAGTTAAATGAGAGATAGATGAATTAAAAAGAGACAAGGCCCTCGGTCCAAATGGATTCCCCATCAATTTCTTTTAAACATTCTGGGAAATATTAAAGGAAAACATTTTAGATTTCATATCAGAATTCCACGATAGAGGCAGACTATCTAAAGAATTGATGGCTTCTTTTATTGTCCTCATCCCAAAATGTCCGAGAGCAGAATCTGTAACAGATTACAGACCGATCAGTCTTTTGGGTAGCCCTTACAAGATTCTAACTAAAGTTTTGGTCTCCTATCTTAAAGGTGTGTTACAAAATATCATCTTCAACAACCAAAGTGCATTTATTTCAAGTAGACAAATCACTGACGGTGCTCTAATTGCATCAGAATGCTTGGACTTTTGTAATAGATCCAGTCAAAGGGGACTCTTATGTAAGCTTGCCCTTGAAAAGGCCTACGATCACTTAGACTGGACTTTCCTTCAATACATGCTGAATCGAATGGGCTTTGGGGAAAAGTGAATTCGTTGGATGGGAGTATACGTCTGCTCTACCTTCTTTTCTATATTACTTAATGGATCCCCAAAAGGATTCTTTAGTAGTTTTAGAGGACTGAGATAAGATGACCATCTATCCCCATTTTTATTTCTAATCATGGGTGAGACCTTATCTAGAATGTTGAGAAATGGTCAAGAAGAAGGCATTGTCAGTAGATTCAGGGTGAAGGGTATGGAAAATTCGATATCTCACATTCAGTTTGACGACGACACTCCTATTTTGTGAATCAGGGCATACAAAGTGAGTAATTTGCACACTATAGTTTGATGTTTCGAGGCTGTCTCAGGTCTCAAAATCAATCTTGTTAAGTTTAAGATGTTTGGTGTAAATATGGAGAAAGAAGAAATACAAAGATAAGCCGACTTCTTCGACTGTCCCGCGAGAACTCTTCCAACAATGTTTGTAGGTTTGCCTCTATGTATAAGGAAACCTCCAAAGAGCTTGTGGGAAAAAGTTATTGAAAGATTCGAGAAATATTTGGCAAAATGGAAAATCAGGTACCTATCTTTGGGAGGTCAATTAACTTTGATAAAGTCAGCTTTATCAAACCTGCCCTTATATTTCATGTTCTTGTACAAATGCCCAGCATCGATTCTGTTAACTCTTAACAGACTTGAAAGAGACTTTCTATGGCATGGCAAGTAGAGGAAAAAAATTTCCATTTGGTCGAATGGAAGAAGGTGTGCAAGCATGTGCAAGATGATGGTGTTGGAATCAAAAATCTAAAAACAATGAATCGGTCACTTCTAGGTAAATGGTTTTGGAGACTCGGAATTGAAAAAGGATCGTTATGGAATATACTCATTAAGAACAAATACGACAACTCAGAGGAAGGTTGGTGGACAAAGGAATCATCAGTATATAGAGCATCAGTTTTATGAAAATGAATTATTTCTTCAAATGATGAGGTTATTAAAGGTATTGGTATAACAATAGGAAAAGGCGATAATATGTGATTCTGGGAAGACATATGGGTGAGAAAATTAACTTTAAAAGAAGATTTCCTAAACATTTATCGCCTTGCTCCAAATTACCTGACTACTTCTCTATTATAAGGGACGTAACAGTGTCAAACCCCGCATGCAGAAGAAATCTCTGAGACTGGGAGATTGAAGAATATATGGCCCTGCAATGGCACGTCATCAGTTGCAAGATAGACAAGGAAAGAGAAAACAAATTAATATGGAGATTCGACAGTTTCAGTTCCTTCTCAGTTAAGTCCATGTACAGCTTTATTGATAGGAAAGCATCTTCGATGGTAAAAGTTTCGGTAGACATACTGTGGAAATTTAAAGTTTCTCCAAAGATAGCAATGTTCAATTGGTTAGTAAGGAAGAACAAGGTATTGACTGTTGACAACTTGAGGAAGAGGGGCATGCCAATTACAAATATTTTCCTTTGTTGCATGGACGAAGTAGAATCAGTGGATCATCTATTTGTCCACTGCCATTTCATTAGTCAGGTGTGGACAGCTATTCTTCAAATCTTCAATATTTCTTGGTCTTTCCCCAAATCTACTGTAAGTCTGCTTAAAAACTAGCACAGGCCCAAGTTCGGAAAAGATAGGACCACAGTCTAGAAAATGTTCCTTTTAACTGCTTGGTGGTCAGTGTGGGAAGAAAAAAATGGGAGATGTTTCGACTGAGTTTCTAACTTGGCAGCTGCAGTTGTTCAAAAGGTGCAACAATATGTAGTTAAGTGGGTATCTCAAACTGTTAATATAAAGGGTTGTAATTTGTTTCATGCTGGACGATAACCTTCTCGCTTTCTCATCGGGCATATCCTCTTTTTTTGTAATTCTTTTTTAATCAAATCATCATTACCTCTCAAAAAAAAAAAATAATAATAAAAAATTCACATCCAGTCTGACATGATGGAAACCGACATCCATGGTAAGAGGCATGAAGAAGTATGCCGATTTGGGATGGAGTTGTTGCAATTAAAAAATGTCAACAATTATTCTTTTTTTAAAAAAAAACTTTTATTTAAATGTTTTACTAAGTATGTTTATTTCAAATAAGAGTTTTTTTATATATATATAAATTTGAAAAAGTGAATTTAACCATCAAGTTTATTATAAAGTAAATATTAAAACAAAATGTCTTAATTTTATAGCTCTTATTAAAATAGCTCCCGTTGGATTAGGTAAGAGATGCTAGACAGTTCTTGGCTATCATTTAGTAAATTGAATAATAAGGTATGAAAATAAAATTACGTGCTGAAATAATAAAGTACTGAATTTTAGTACTTATATAAGTATTGAAAATTTTGTTTCGTAATTTGTCTAAAGAATATCCTAATATCCGAAAATAAGAACTCTTTTCATAAAAATCTTGTTTGGTAAACACTGAGCCGCCAATGTCTAAAAATTAACAGTTTATCATATTTGCCCATATTATATCAATCTCTATCTTTCGTAGAGTATGAGATGAAACCTGCTATTGCTATGTCATTAAATTTAGCACAAGTATGCCAAATTCAATAAATTTTTTAATACTTTTATCCTATACATTTTCAATAAGAGAATATTACTTAATTTAAAAGTTTTCAACTCTAATTATTTTAGAAAGTTTAGCGATGAATTGTGGATGGGAGGAGATTGAATGTAAATTGAATGCACGTGCGAGATCTGCATTAGATATCCAATGAATGGCTTAGCTATTTGGTAGGTGTACTATGCCAATCAAGATTGCCCAAATATTGGGCTTAGATATGAGCTGATATTGATAGGATATCCTTTGATTTTGTCGTGCAATAGGGTTAGACATTTATGGCCTACATCTCATTGAGTGGGCCACCATTTGGTCATTTTCGAACCGTTAATGTGTGAAGTGGATACTCATTAGGTCAAAGAAATGATTTTTAACTCAAGTCGACTTGATTCTTTATTTTTTATCTTACACACATGCACGCGTCACATGAGTGCTTAATCTATAATCTTAATGTTAAAACATAATCCATCTATTACCGAGCTACAAACCTAAATTGAATTAGATCTATTATTTTTTAAAAAAAAGTTATCGCAGTCTTATCTGGCTAGATCTGGTCAAGAATGGTCCGATCTGACCAAATCATCTCGAAGAATATATCAAGAGCCTCACTCATACCAAATTTTATACAAATTCGATCAACATATGACGAGATAATGGCCACTAAAGGAATGAGGTATCATGAATATTCATTTATGTCACGATTCATGCCCTGATGTGGACAAGCGACCATTTGATTTCATAAAATATTCAAAGCGTTGAATTTCATAGAAAGCTCAAATCTCCCAAAAGAGACAAAATATTTTTAAAAAAGGGCCACAAATAGTTGATGCCATATTTCACTTTAAAAAAAAAAAAACATATGTAACAACACACAAATTTGTATTTCAAGGATTTTAGCTCTCAAATCTCTGATTTGGATGTACAACCACTTATTTCTAAGCTATCAATGAACATTACAAGTTTTCAGTTTATATTTCTAAAGGAAATTAAAAGAACATTGGATATTGGGTCACAAAATCAAATCACTATTATCGCACATGTGGCGTGATTTGGATGTACAACCACTTATTTCTAAGCTATCAATGAACATTACAAGTTTTCAGTTTATATTTCTAAAGGAAATTAAAAGAACATTGGATATTGGGTCACAAAATCAAATCACTATTATCGCACATGTGGCTTGGATGTACATGACAAACCAACTTCATAATCCAATATCTCAATGATCTGATATCTATTTTAGGGGAGCGACCACTCGTTTCAAACCTATTAATGAGTATTGCAAAATGTGTGGTCCACATCTATAAAAGAGGTTAGAAAACCTTAAAAAATGGGGCACAAAGTCAAATCGTTATTACTACCTATGTGGCTCGAATGTGTTGTGACATACCATCTTCGACATATAAGATCTTAGCGTTTCGATCTTAATTCAAGACACGCAATCACTTATTTTTAAGTCATTAATGAGTACTATAAGAAATACATTCCATATTATGAAAGAAATCTAGAAACATGTTGATATATGGGGCCACAAAGTCAAATCATTATTACCGTGCATGTGGCCTTGACGTACAAGAACACATTAACTTCAATGTCCTAAATCTTAGTGTAAAGATCTCCGTTCCCGAGCGAGTGATCACTCATTTCAAAGAGTTTGATGTATACTTTGAAATTAATAGTTTATATTTTTTATTAGACCTCATAAGGTGGCTAAACAAATATTATCATTTTTTAAGAAGAGGAAAGTCATTGTTGTCAATTTAAATTATTAATAGAGAACAAAATTAGTTTAAGGAGTTAAAAAACTCTCTTTTTTTAATATAAAAATTCAAATAAAACACTTAATTACATGAATTTGTTAAATTCCCTAATAAGAAAATCATAAAAAATATATATATTAAATTTCCGTTATAAGTGTTAAAAATAAGTTTTATCAAACAATCCTTGGTCCTTTTGTAATGCTCCGGATTTTTGTCAACTGGGAATTAAATGTCCTGGGGTAGTACCTTTGATTTGTCAACTTGAGTGTATGTCCGTGTGTGTATTCACACATGTTTGGGATTAAAAGGAGTGACCTTGGATATACCAAAATTGCCTGACTGAATGATTTTTTAATGCATTCGAAACCTCTGTCATGTGGACCGTGTCGTCATTACTAGCGCCATGGCGAAAACCATGCTTCAATCCGACGCTCCATTAGTAAGATACGACTCATCAAATCTATGACCAAAATTACGTATCTTATAACATGAGCAACATTTATTGTGCTACGCCCATTGGACTTGGGCCTATGTGGGCCTAAAGCCTAATTTCTTCAACATAAAATTTTTTATAAAATAGGACAATTACTATATAACCAAAAAATGAGCTAGCACATATAAGATAATACACATGAGACAAAAATGGGTTCTACCCCAAAATTCATCATTAGCCTTCTCCCCATACCTTAGAAACTAATAATGGCCCATGTCCACCTCATCCTACATATGCATCCAATGCATGCTTTGTTTTGTGTCAAATCACTTCAAACAACCAATAGTAATACTCCACTTAATCATCCACCATGCATCATCTACAACCCATAGCCCTTATGCATCCATAGCCAATGCATGCCTAGATTTCTTCCACCTCGTCCAATGCATGATTAGCACCATCCACCTCATCCATCCACTACTCATACCATACACTACATACCATCCTCCTCATCTTCTTCTTTCCACCTTTTATATTTTCTTGATGCATATGAGGCCCACTAGTATGGAGCCCCATGGGTGCATGTATTAATGGCTATGGTAGTCAGCATGGTGACCTACATCAGCATGGTCCACCATGATGAACATTGTATCAACACCCTTCACTTGTAATCCTTTTTTATATCTGGACAACAACTTTTAAAAATCATATAAAATCAACTATGCTACAATCAAACTTGCAAAATAATATGAATCACAATATAAACTTACATTGGGCCAAATTTCGTAGCCATCTAACGGTCCAATCATCGGTAGCATTAACTTTACTCGGCTGTTGTCCAGCAACATATGCAGAATTCCGATTTGCCAAAAATGAAACCATTTTTACTTCCTTTATTGAATATAATAAAAATATATGTTCCGTTAGATTAGTAGAAAATTGAAACATCTTTCCAACGGTATATAATAAGCCTCGATCAGAGTTCGAACGACTAAGATCTTGGCCTTATACGGAAATATATTTGGCAGCTTGTTTTTACCATTCTTATGTGGGCCATATCTGTGATTCCAACGATCAGATATATTTGATATTTATTATTAACTTACTTGACATAGTTAATAATCATATGTATGGTCCCTATAGTCAGATTCTTTCATGATAAAATTTAAAAAATTCTGCACCGATAGATACTTCCGTAAGGATAAACCTTGAATTGTTTTGTATGGTCCTGATGAATCTAAGGATTTGTATGGTTGGAAACCTATATAAAGTATAAATGACTTATTTCCAAACCATATATTGGATGAGATTTTCCAACAGAGTATCTGATCATAGAGATTTGATCAATACATTTCATGTGCTCTTGACGTGTATGTTGAATCTATATTGTACATAACATTCATCCTCTTATTGACCCACTTGGGTGTGGGAGAACTTGTGATTTATACATTTTATTAGTTCATCTAATCTGGACACCCATGTACATTATTTTGTCTCTTATTTATGGTTTGCTAGCCTGTGGGTCCCACTTGCCATTAAATATATTTCATTTCTCTTGCACTCTATTTGTTGAAATTTTTTCAAATACTTAATTGTATTGTATGTAGGCCTCTTTGATACCTTGTAGTGGGCCCCACGCTATATGGTTAAGGGTACCAGAATGGGGGATGTTTAATTCTTATATCAGTGAGATGGGATGTCCCACCTTTTTGTCCAGAATGATCCCTAAGTGTTTGGAAATTGGGCCCCAAGTTGTGATAGATTATCTTATATAGTTAAGGGTACCAGAATGGGGGATGTTTAATTCTTATATCAGCTGAAAAATGCATAATTATTTTTGTGTTTTGTACAAACTTTGGGCCTCTGTAGTAGACACACGCACAAGATATGAGTAGGCCACCACTTGGAATCTTTAAGCTATACCAATTAATAGAGAAATTATATTTTTCTTCGGCCAAATAAGACACCACATGATTAGGGAGTTGATCTTAAAATGAGGCAAGACACAGTTGCGTAGAAAATTAAAATACGTATGTTTAACCCTATACTAAATATTATGTGTGCAGAATCATTTGGTCCCAGCTTATAATTTTTTAAGTACATATATAGTACTACCAAGGTCACCTTACGGTACACTGAAAGGTGGTCCCTTGTGATCATGAGATATACTCAAAATCGGGTAAAACTAATTTTGTACTGTGTTTCTTGCACATTTCGTCCAAGCACCCAAGTTTGAGTCTTCACCAAAAATTATATATGCATGATTAAGTAGGGTTACCTTATGGGTTTTGAAGTACATATATAACTCTATCAATTTTCCTTTTTCCTTCGAAGGTAGTGGACCCCATATAATTGGGGAGTAGATCTCAAATAGGACTGGGCATAGTTGTGCAAAAAATCCTACGTAGAAAAAATTGAAATACTTTTGTTTGGCCTCATGCCAAAAAACATATGCGCAAATCTAGTGAACCACACTATTTGTATTTTGAAGGCCACACATAGGGCTACCAAAAGAACCTATTAGCATGCCAAAAGGTGGCCCCACCTGATCATGGGACATACCCAAAAATGGCCAAGAGTCATTTCTGCACATCTCTCCCAAACATCCATGTTTGGGCATTCACAAATACTTGTGTATGCATGATTAATGATAACTAAATTTTAATTTTTGATGCCTATACATAGAATTATCATATGAATATTTTTTTCCTTTGAAAGTGGATCCCCAAAAGGAAATAGCTCGACAACAAGAGAGAGGGCACCAACACGCTAATCAACGGACCCTAACCCTAGGGGCGATACTAAAAATCGACGGACTACTCATAGGTGTGGACCATTACCTCTAGGTTATCAATTATCGAACCTATGTTACAAATAATGATTGTGTAGTAAAAATTATGAATTACATGCTCACCAGTGACTGATCCTTAGGCCTATTATCCTCCATGAAGTGAAATTTTTGTTTATGGTTGCTGATTATTGATTACATGCTAGAATAAACTGGATATACTGAAATTTCATGCCTACGTGTTCCATATTCTTCTCTGATACATGCGCCTATTTAGCTAATTATGGCACTTGCATGCCAATTTGTTTGCCCATATTAGCTAGAATATCCTGAAATACTATTTAGTTCGTTGCCTATTCCTTAATAGAATTGATTGTGGCATGTTGTAAAATATTAGTCTATTGGTAATTAGGTTGGCTAGCAAATCGAAAAAATTCTCAAGGGCAGCCCTACTGGATCGGCTGCCCTGGGTCAATCCAACCGATTCAACCCGAAGACGGACAACCGACAGTAGTTGGACTATACGAGATGCTTGCACCTAGTGCCGATTGCGCCGTAGTTCACCTAAGTCAATTGAATTAGTCCACTAATTGGCCAACCATGTATGTTCACCATGTATGGTCACGCCTGCCTGAATCTAAAACACATCATACCTTTGAGAGGTTTTCACACCCCAAGTATAGGGTTGTGATGTAGTATTAATCTTGGTAACACCAAGGTCGAATTCACAGGAACTGAACCTTGTACGTAATCTGAAAGCAACCATAACTATAATTAGAAGAAGATGAAATCTAAATTAAGTAAATATGAGTGAATAATGGTAAAATATTATTCTAAAACTTGTAGAATTCAAAGGTGGGAAACTAGGATTCAGAGGATCTACTTGTAGAGATCAGGGAGATCTATGCTTGATTCATGAACTCAACTGGACATCGAGTCCCATCTTCATCCAGTTGGAAGATATATCACTAAAACTCAATATAAACTTCCTTTGATTTATTTTTCAAAGAGATGAGAGGTATGAGAATTAGAGTGGATTCCATCACAAAACTATGCCCATGAGACAAAATAAACAACAGAATTAAGCCAATCCACAACCAATCAAAAAGATGTATAAATGTTAAGAAGGATTCCATCATCCAACCATGTCCAAGGGGCAATAGTGAACAACAGGGCTTTCCTAACTTCACAATCAAAATAATGAAAAGAAAATACTTAAAGCCATCGCAGATCTATTGTAATTTAAGTCACACCAAACTATTAAAAATTAAAGGCATTCATAATAATCAAACTATAATCAAAATTAGTTCATAACATGAATCAAGCCTGTAGAACACTACCCATCACGCCACAAGCTTCACCTCTTAGCCCTAGCTAAGAGGTTTAGCCTGACATGACTAGGCTAGCTCTCTCCAACAACTCATAATAAAACAGTAAAATCAGAAAAACTATAAACTCTCTCTCTTTCTCTCTCTCTTCTAGACGTCCAAGGATTGAATGCCTCTTCCTTCTCTTCTCCTCTCCTTTATATAGAACCAAAGGAGTCGTTTGGGCGATGGAGAGCTTTCACACACCACTGAAGTAGGTGGAAGTCTTCGTAGCGAAAGGCAATTTGCGTAGGCCCTGTTTATGCAGAACTTAGAAACCGACTTATGTCAGCTCTGATTTGTGGTGGCTGATGGTCTAGATTTCTGATCTGGCTTCACAGATGGGGTCGGGGACCCCCCTCTTCATCTTTTGGATGGTTCAGATCACAAATACAACCATGATTGTGATCACACAATGGCCCACAAAGAGTCGGACGACGTCCACACATTGCTGCTGCGAATCTTGAAGTCGGTGGTGTTAGTGGGGCCCATGATCAACATCTTCAGCGAAATCCACTCGGTCCATTAGATTCAAGTTGGATTTTTTGTCAGAGATGGACTGATTTGACTCTGATTTTGTGTGGACCACGAGATTTCTCATTGCACCGTCGATCTTCCATTTGGACAGTTGAAAATGGATCTCCATTGTCTTCCGAGATTTCGTCACCTGGGCTTTGGCCAGTGGGCTCGTGGAATTCCAATGGATGGTCCGGATCAAATCTTCGCATCATGATGGTGGCCCACAAAGACCCGTCCACAAGTTCTATTCAAGCGTTTGCAGGCAGGAGAGACGGATTCAAAATTCCTTTTTAAGAAAGGATCGATCAACAGAGCTTTGACTGATCCTTCCAGTTCGGTGCTCATCTATTCCACATGTGTTGCGCACACGCACCATGTAAGGTGGGTCCCCCCTTGATGTATATGAGACATGCACTCCAACCATTCATTTTTTCACCATATTTAAGAGGTTGAAACCAAAATTAAAGTGTATCCAAATATCAGGTGGGCCCCAAGTTGACGATTTGTGGGATGATATGCCCGTTGGGCCACTTCCACAAGGATCCAAGAGCCGAAATTCGACATGTATGGTTAATTTAGGGTCACTAGGCCAGATATAAAGTTTCGAGCCAAACGGATAGGAAAAACCCTATGATCTTGCATTTTGGATGAATTTCAAGCCTCTTTAACGTGACATACTAGATTTTCTCGAATCTAGAGCGTATAAATTTGTAACACCCCGTACCTCTGGTACACGGGTGTTACTTCCTAAAACAATAGTAATGGAAATCAAAACCCATTGAGTAAGCAACCTGAATTAAACGCATGGAAGATAGGATCCTCCGTCGACATTTAGACCATCCACCATGAGCCCTATGGACTCAGGTTGCACTTCACACCAGCCAAGGAGGTAAACATGAATGAATAACTTAGTTTCAATCAATTTTCAAGTCAACAAGTGATAGCAGCATTCTAAAACTCAATTCATGAGGGTCAGTGGGTAGCCAACAAAGTACTCCTGTGTTTTAAATACATATTTAACCATTGGAAACAAGTATCGAACTATCTAACCGTCAGATAACATCATATGGGCCAAATATAGCCCTAAGAGGTGTGTAACAACCTACTTAGGCCTCACATGTATACCAAACAAGCCAGGGGCCCCTATATAGGAACCCCAAACCAATTGGATGGGGTAGATCTGATGGAAACATTGCGATGAGCCCCACATATGTTGCTTATGTACCTTAAACTACAAGCATAGGACGTGTACTGAATCTAGTTGCTCGGTCAAAAGCCTTTGACCGGGAAAAATGCAAAATGGTTGGGATCTATCCCGCCATTCAAAGATTTGAATCTGTAAAATTTGGAACTCCAAAGTGAGCCTCACAAGCACTTTCCGGACGATCCAAACTGTTCATTTCACTCATGGTGGCCCACTGAACAAAAAGGTGTAGGGTCTTTGACCCATGCATTGAAACAACAAAGATCAACCCCATTTCCTTCATGTGGGGCTGAGATTCAATGAGAGGGACCATCAGGTGGCTTGTTGGGTAAGACAACATCCCATGGACCAGCGGTTCTCAGCCTTCCTCTTTTCCAGTTGAGAAGAGTCTTCTCACAGCCCAAAAATGGCTGATGACTAAGAAGGAAGAAAAAGGAGATTTTCTTCTTTTGCTTAGCAAAGGCTGTCACATTTGTGACCATACAATGGGCCACGTGGCACCATCCCAGCCCTCTGAAGTGGGAGGTACGAGTTGAGATGATGAACTCTCTCATCTCATGAGAAAGAGAAGAGAAAGCGAGGAGATCTCGTGAGATGGAGTTGAGTGTCACCTGGGGTCCGAGAAGTGGACCCCACACTGCTTATGGACCCTATATTGACTAATCAAACGGTCCAGATCGCCCAAAGACCCCTTGAAAGACAATCCACCATTAAAGGGTGGGTCATCTTCCCCAATGACCCACCAAACCACGATTGTTAGATGGGCCCCATTAGGCCTGGAAATTGTACACTTAGGGAGCCCTGGGCTCTACTAACACATCCTCAAGCATGGATGGGCCCCATGCAAAGCCATTTTTTAATCCCAACCGTTAAATGAGATGGGCCCTCTCCCAACCGTCGGTGATCTCTCCCTCTAGGCTATAAATAGGACCCTTCTGCTTCAGGATTCCACACCAAAAAGAAAAAGAAAAGAGAGAGAAAAGAGAGAAAGAAGAGGGAAGAAGTGGGAGTGTGGGCGTCGGTTCGGCCAGGGAGAAGACAGATTTCCCTTTTCTTCTTTTTTTCTTCTTCATTTTTAGTGGAAAATCAGCTTGCTGTTGAGGCCGAATATGGCCTGAAAACGAGCCCTGTTTTGAGGCCGAACATGGCCAGAGAGCAAGCTCTGTTTAAGGCCAAACATGATCTGTGAACGTGCCTTGTTTGACACCAAACAATGGCCTGTGAAGGGCCTCAGCAAAGGGCTGAAACTTAGCCTAAAGACAACCTACAAATAGACCCCCGTTTGAACTGCATCATGTCCTAGAAAACGGACTGATAGCAGTCCGGAAATCTGGCTGAAAATGCACTGTTCGGACCGTTTTTGGGCTGGAGACGGGGCAGGAAAAGAGCCTCTGTTTGAGCTTTAAATCGGGTTGAAAAACGACCCAGGAATGGGCCACATCAGGTGGCAGAACATACTGATTCTCAACCTAAGAATGAGCTGAGAAACCAGCCTTGTAAGCTGCCAAAGATCCGGCCTTGTCAGCCCTTGCAACAAGCTGACAAACGGCCCATGAAGGTGCCGGTTTCCGGCTTTGGTAGCAGCTAGAAAAGATTGCTGATTCTCAGCCTGAAAACAAGGCTGAAAACGAACGAAGAATGGCTGAATTTCAGCTTTGATCGGAGCAGGAAAAACGGCCCCTTTCAGCTGAGTTTGCCAGCCCAAACAGCAGTTGAAGAGTGCTGATTTTCAGCCTGAGAAATGGCCGGGAAAGGAGCAGCTGCCACCGCTAAACGGTTGTTGTTTTCGGCCTTGCGAACGGACGGCGACACAGGACCTAAAACGGCCCACATAGGGCTGTTCTTGGGCCAGAAATCAGGCCCTGCTGGCCGTAGACTGCAGGTGGGCCCTGCCCGCTTTGACAGGCCGCACCACACCAGATGTGTGGGCCGCACCATGAAGATTCGGGTAGGTCGCACTTTGCAAACAGTAGTGGGCCGCACCACTTTTCAGATAGGTGGGACGCGCCTCACCAAGAGGATGTGGGCCCACCCGTTAATGGGGCCTCACGCCAGCAGCTGGTGGGCCTCCCATGTTTTCAGCGGGCGGGCCGCACCCTGCTCGTTTGCGGGTGGGCCTCATCTGGGAAACAATCCCAGTGGACCACGCCACCTTCAGATCAGTGGGCCGCACATGCCCGAGGGCCTCACCAAATCTTAGGGTGGGCCCCACGTTAACTCACAGTGGGCTGCACTATGCTAAGCTGTGGGCCACACCACACCGTAAATAGATGGGACTCCACCACTTCAAACTGTGGGCCCCACCATGATGCACATGTATGTGATTAATCCAAACTTTCCATTCATTTTAGTGAATCATTCTGAGCATTAACCCCAATATAGTAGATCCAAAACTTCTTGAAATGTCCTGAAATGCTGTGAGCCTCACCAAACAAGACTGTAGGCCAGCCCCATTTGGGTTGATATTAGACACCACAACTGGGTCCACTTAGGCCCAGTCTAGGACTTGGTTATAGGAGTAACCAGGGCCCAACTTGGGCCAATTATTGGACCAAGATCTGGTGGGGCCTGGGCACCACAAATTCTGGCCCAAATACCCTATTTATGGAGCCCTCCCAACTCACACAACTCTAAATACTTTAACCTTAGAATCTCTAACTATAATTGTAGGTGATCATTGCATGAATTGAACCATGAGGCGTGTACAGGAATGTGACTCAGGGACGGTTAGGTAACTCTTTAAGGTGATGACTTTCTTCCCCTTAAGCTTTTCATCTCTAAACTAGATTAGGAGTAGTTTTTTATAATAATTGTAGATGATCTCATAAGAGTGAATGATCATCCAACCTGTTTAATTGGATACCTGCCTCATAGTTTAGATACTATTGGTCAACAATTGTATACATACTTTTAAAATGGGTCAAACCTTAATCTATATTATTATGTGACCAATCTATTGTATGCTCCGGTAACCCGTTAAATCACCCATTAGTTTATCTTGGACACATGATCTAGGTTTTCTAGAATACTTGATTTGCCTAATTATAATGCATGCTTTAGAATTTGGTAAGTTAGGATTATATAATCTCTAAACTGCTTGCATACATGAGTTTTATTTCATTTATTAAAGCATGTCTGAAATCTCTATAAGATTGTATTGGTTGTAAGACAAGCATTATTGAAATCTCTCTCTATGGAAACTCCTATTTAAAGAGAGTCTAAACTTAGGGTGTAACGGAACGGATCGCAATGGAGATAAGCCCTCGGCACAGGGGTTATGATTAGTGGCAAGTGATTATAGGGACCCCCATCTATGGAGTGTAACGTCCTGAATTTTCACTGTTTTGGATTTTCAAAAATCCTTGAATTTTTTTTAAAAGTAATTAACTTATATTATCACTTACTGATCATTTGCACTCAATGTTAGTTTATACACAGGTGGTACCAGTAAATAACCGCACAAGTTCGATTAATCAACCGTAGGAAGCCAACGAATCCACCCGATCACTTAAACACCGAATTTAGCCACATGATTTGTTCACACAGAACCTAAATATAACCGACTTACCACCGATTAATCAAGACAATCGTAACTAAATTAAAAAATCTACTCGAAGCCGAGTTAGATAAAGCCCGAATCTTGACTAATAGACCAAATCAACCCCGTTACTCTTTTAGCTTAAAATCGACAGTTTAGAGTAATCATAACTAAATCTCCACTTTCACTAGTTATAAATAGGCCACACTATAAACATAGTTAATCTAAATTCTAATAATTGCCCACGAGAAATCTCAATACCTAATTCATTCTAAAAATGCCCCGATTTTCCGAACAAGCTCTATACCGCTCGTTAATGGGCCACTAATTCCAAAACTATAGAATAATGTCCATCTTACTAGGTTCGACATCCATCGCGAGAGTTGAACCCGGTTAGTGTCCAAAACCGCTCAACTTGAGCCGAATGACGAGTGCATGAGAAGTGCAAATACCTTAAAGGAAAAAGTTGAAACTTAAGTGAATTAGGTCATCCACTTTTATGCAAAGTTGAGAATTTCGGACCATCAGTTTACGACCAAACTTCACAGGTAGAGTAAGGATATTTTCCTACTCATATTCGTATAGTTGTGACCCCGATCGACCATCGGTAACCGTTGAACAGACTTCTAATCATATCTGTTGATCGTCACAACTAAATGGCAGGCCGATCATGTCCATACGTAGATCATCGTTAGGGTTAACTATCCTATGGTGTATATCAATATGTACGCTCCATGGTAGGCCCTAGAGGTTAGAAAGACCGTTCCATAGGGCTAGTATAGTAAAAACCTAGCCTTTGGAGCCATTTACACTAAATCTGACACTATATAAGGGCTTCTTTTGGGCACCCCCTCCTCTCATACGAATTTCAACAAGAGAAAAATGGAAAAAGGGAGAAGAGTAAGAGGAGAAGAGAGGAGAAAGAGAGAAGGAGAGATTGGAAGCATAAGGGTTTATGCACTTTCACCCTCTCATCTCCTCTATAGCAACATTGTCATTCATTGGTGTCGATTCAACGATGATTGAAGGTAAGTATTAAGTTATGTTTGTCGATTTAGTTCATATGTTTAATTCATTATAATTCTTACAAGTTTGCATACTTACTTAGGTTTTCGAAGATCTTTCCTCGATGCTCAACCCTTACGAGCACTGTGAATTGGGCAAAATATTATAAGGTGCAGACCATTATCCTTAGTAGTCAAGTACCCATTGTAAGATAAATTTAATGATTGTGGATGCTAGATTGATGTACATGTGTAATTTAGAAAAAACCTAGTTAGGAACCTATATGATACATCTACCCAACATACATGCGATAGTAAATTGATGTTTGATTAGTCTTCAAGTTGTTTGGGCATGAAATTTGTGTTGTATGTATTGATGCTTGATTAATCTTCAAACTGTTGGGCATAGAATTTGTGCTGTATTTTCATTTTTGCATTTGATATTTGTATATTCTTCCCTATTGAATGCATGAAAGTATTTCCCTGCACTATGGATGATGTGTGATCTTTTACCTCTTAGGGAATCTGGCACCACTCACACACGTCTAATTTATGCTGTTAAGAGTAGTTGCATTCATCTTAATATCCTGAAATTATATGCTTGATGTATTGCATGTTTAATTCCATCTGAACTTGAAGATGAACTCTTAGCTGCTTAGAAGTGTTATTGAACATAACCCATTCTCTGGAGTGGTCGAGTATCTGTAATTTGTGAGGGTAGTCCCTTTGGTTGAGTCATCCCATGACTAGACTGACTGTTTTGGGCAGATGCGAAAGAGCGACAGTAGTGGGACTACGTGGGTTGCTTACACCTAATGTCGTGTGTTATATGTTTACCTGAATTTGGGCGATCTAGTCCATTGACTGACCAACCATGCTTGTTAACATGTTTACTCACGCCTGTAGACACCCCTTGCTCACTGACTCCCACTGACACAACTAGAAACTGATCCACAGTCTCGTGAGCCGGGCATGATGGAATGAGACAGTATGTCCGAGCTGTCGGCCTATACTAGGGTGACGAGCCTCCACATAGTGACCGCGAGCGATCCCGCTTCCCAGCACTCCCCACATGCTTGCAATTGGGGGTGGGGACTTTGATGGGATCAAGGATCGTGGGGTCTTGGCCTCGCACATTGAGAGGTTCTGGCCTCACAAATGGATGATGGCATTGATATCGTCGGGGTGTACCAGTTTTCTCAATCTGCTGGATGAACGTAATTAACTAAATACTCGGTTAACATTATTCATGCATCGCACTAGTTATGATTTGGCGACTTAGTAGTTGAGGTCGCAATGAGGGAGTGTTGGTCATACGCGACCGTAAGACGAAGTCGCTCGAGGGATCGTTGTGGGTGAGGTCATGCATCATACATAACTCATGCATACACATTAGCAAAGACTAGTTAGTAAGAATTTATGCTTTTTATTAAATTCATCATGGAATTGTTTTTTGATGTAATTTATGGCTAATGGCACCCACTGAGTTAGCTACTCGCTCCAACTCTGGGACGGTGTTTTAAAACACCAACTAGACCCTTTACTATATGCAGGTGAGGCAGAGCTCGACGAGCTGAGCAGGGTGAGCATGGATAAAGAAGGGGAGCTTCCCTACTTCCAGACTTTTGGCAGATCCTTTTAATCTGAGTTCGGGCTACCGCGAGGTATGGGTCAGGGCTCTAGTCACTTTGGGTCATGTATGGGTGGGACTAGTCTCCTATTTAGATGATCTGAAATTTGTGGTTTGGATATTTTTATATTTAGTAGCACTTGATACTGCTTTATGAATTACTTATACTTCATATCTTGTTAAACTCTCCATTATTTATGAGATCATCCAAATGTAATTAAAATTTGAAGCCCATTAGGGCACTCGTGGCACCTGGAAATTCAAGAGCCAAGTTCCTACATAGCCCTTGAAAACTCGAGATGTTACATAGAGTGATTCTACTTACTTAACTATGGAGTGAACCACACCATGTTTTACCCACCATTGGTTACTCGCTTTGATCCATACATACCGTCTCACTTTGATTGTTGAATTTAATGATCTATATATTTCATTCTTAGTCAGCATAAGGTGGTAGCTCCCTAACATTGGGAATTGATTGACCACGTGTTGATGAGTTCTATACACACCCTAAGGCAGTAGCCTCATGAGCCGGGGATGGTAGTATGAGACCTATGCCCGAGCTGTCGGCTTACGCTGATGTTAAGCCCCCGTAGTGACCTTGAGCTTACTTAAAATGGATAATTGTAAGTGGACTAATAATGGTTTGACTAATCATGCATATATGTTACAGATCAATGTCTATCGCTAATTACGTGATGTACGATATACAGTCGTTACACCGCACTTAGTATGCTTTCCTGACGACTAGCCTCTGTCCGACTGAATTTTTTTCCAAGTCGATGATTGCATGGGTGACGAGCCTAACTTCTGCATGAATGTGCATCCCTGGGGTGATGACTGCATTCACGCACCCATGCACCTAATAAGACTACATTTGCTATATTTTAGATTACTTATATGTTTTATGCTATTTCTTATCTAGGGCGGTAATGTGTAATCTTTAGGGGAGATCACACTGAGTTGGCTACTTATTCTTCAATGTTCAACTGTACAAATGAGCCAGGTACAGATGTTGAAGAGCGCGGGGTGGACCCGAAACCTGCCACCGCTAATGAGGGGTACCACGACTAGGAGTCGTAAAGGAGGCGGTTACCTACTTCGGCTTAAACCAATAGTTTAATTATCATGGTTACTTTTTGGACAATTACATTTCTTTTTAGAATTTTGTATATGGCCTTAGTTAAGTGGCCTTGAATATTCATTTGAGTTGGGATATATCTATGCTACGTTTGTTTTCACAAATCGCACTTTGATAAATTGTTTATTTTGACCACTAATTAACACAAGGTTTTCGAGGACGGATCGAGTACTCGAGTTTTCAAAAATCGGGGTGTTACAAAATTCTTCGATCTCAGTCCTCTGGAATTCGTCCATTGCTTTGGTGATTTATGAGCGTTAATTCATACTTTTAGTACCCTTTTTCAGTCTAAGCCTTTAAAGTCACCTTGTAACACAAATACAATTAAAATAAGACGTTAATCATTATCATATACACAAAACCAAGCAATAACAGAGGTCTAATATGCAATATTTGACCCTCAACAAGAGGCCTATTAATAACCATTAGTGATACGATTCCACTATAACTCATAAGCCAAGTATAGTAAAATGAGACATTGTGTTCGAGCTGTTGGCTTACGCTGGGGTGACGAGTCTCCCTGTAGTGACCAGTGAGCAACCAAGTCTCGGGAGTCGGGTATGGTGAAATGGGACACTGTGTTCGTGTTATTGACCTACGTTGGGCTGACAAACTTCCCTGTAGTAACTAGCAAGCACATGAGGTGACAGGTCCTTATTCAAATGACTCATATTAAATTACTCGGCTGATGGTTTCATGCCAGAGTACTGTTCGAACGACTCGAACATTAATGGAATTAAGTGATGAGCCCTTCCTTGGGAGCAATGTTGGTTAAATGTCCACATTCATGGGCAATAATAGTTAAATGTCCTCATTGTGACCTTCCCCTAGGGCCTTGTTAGGCCGATTATCGAGGCCGATTCCAATTTTCGAGGTGGATTATTGAGGTGGACTGTCGAGGCCGATTGTCAGTGCCGATTGTTGATACCGATTATGAGTATGTGATAGTATAGCATCATGATACATGCCCATATGCACCATCTACATGTTTGTTATGAGATGTGGTTAACCATTGCATATATCGTTAGGCAGGTTGTTATGAGACTCCTTGATAGGTGAAGTTATTCCACATAAGCGTATGGTATGTACAGGATTGATGCATGACTGGATCTTACATTGTGTGTTGTGATTACTGTATGTCCTAACGACATTAGAGTCGTAGCCTCCACAAGGATGTTATGGATGGCTAGATGGGACACCGAAAATCTGTTCTAGCATATGAGCGTCATAGTTATCCTTAAGTGAAAATCCTTAAACCTTCGTGGCCAAGAGACGCTCCAACGTCTAAACCGAGTGGATTACATGATCTTCCGAGTGCCGAATACCAGTAGGCTGCGTCTCCTACTATGTCGTGGTCGGTTGGAAGGGGGTGTGGCTTTATCCGCCTGATTCGTAGTGAGTAAAACTAGGCTGAGTTTAACCAACTCATAAATGAGTCCACTATCGACGTGTCGGGTAGTTATTGGCTGACTACTGGCCAGGCAGATAGTGAGGTCTCTTCAACTTACCTGGTTGCACGCGATGGACGGCAATCTAGTTTGGACTGTACTAGATCCTAGTAATGATACCAAAGATGTACAGTACTGATGTGTGAACTTATTGAGCAGGAGTTACATACTCAGCATTTTACTCATTCATTCATTCACTATCCACTCGGGCTGGTGGTGCGCAACTAATTGATGTGTGTACCTTTTCAATGGCCAGGATTTTGGTTGGGGCGCGTGACTAACCTGAGATTAGGAGTTTACCACATTGAGTCTAACTATCCAAATTAGGTATGAGACTTGTTTGGATAGAAGTCCCTTGTGATGGACCCCATAACCTGCAATACTACGTACTATCATCCCGACTTCACACTCCAGCATGGTTATTCCATTCGCATCGCATATTGCATTACATCTGCGACATATGACATTTTGGGTTACTATGTTTCTGCATTTATTTTGCCTAGATACGGCTGATTATATTTGTGAACTCATCAGGAATTGTGTATTGCATTGCATCCTCGGTATCTGATATTTGACTCTTTATGACTCCTCATTTATATAGCTAATCTGTATTGTGTACTCTGATATTGTATAACTTATGGACTTGCCAGTATTTCTGCTTACTCTAATTCGTATGATTCATGATCTTACCAGTATTTCAAATATTGTATGATTATTGTTTCGAACAAGAAACAAATGCATTTCGATTCGGAAAAATTACTTTATTCAAATATAACAAAGAGATTTCATACAATAATCATGACGCTTATTAATTTTGAGTTTGTATACATCCCTTTCAAATCCCTTGATTCCATGATAGAATACTTTGAAATGAACAAATATTGTAATCAATGAAGCTTGTATGTCAAATCTTGAATTCGGCAGCATTTCGACAGCAGCAGCTTTGGTTATCTCCCAAGACTTAGGAGGAATGTTGAAGCTATTCAACTCGTCTATCTTTTGAACTCGTCTATTGTGCAAAGGAGAGAGTTTTGAAGCAGTGAAGATTGCACTTCCGTGATTTCGGCAGCATTTCATCCCCCTTTTGCCTTGGTCACATGATGACCTAGTTGTGTGACCCGCGCAACTGGAACACATGTTGCGTGGTCAGAGCAACGCAATGCTCGAGGGTAAGAACCGCATAACCTGTTATGAGGTCGGCACAACCAAGTACCTTGGTTGCGCGACCCACGCAACCAACTTGTCTTCTCACCTTCAATCTATCTTCAAAGCTCCTCCTTCCTCTAAAAACCTTTCGTCCCAAATGAAAAGGGGAGTGGGGTATTTATAGGCCTCCACACGTGTCACCCCTTGATCTCTGTGCCATGGGCCCAACTTTACATCAATTTCAACCGTTCATTTTAATCTGTCTCTGCCTTTGGTTGTGCTACCCGCGCAACGGTGGTCTTACTTGTCAGGCCCGTGCACCCAGTTACGCGGCCCGCGCTCACCAAAATAGTCTTCGTTAACCGCGCAACACTTCGCGCGAGTCGAAGTCATCCATGCTACTCGCGCATCCTTCTGCGCTACTCAGATCATCTAAATAACTGTTGTTTCTCCAAAGCAACCAGGTGCACGACCCGCGCAACGGGATCCTTTCTTCATTTTTTTTCATTATTCACTCATCTTTTAGTTCTTTCCAACTTCTAAATCCTTCTTCATGATTCATGATTTTTCATGCTCCAACAATTATGATATTGAATTGAATACTTAACACTTACCTTGTGCACACACTCACACCACCTTCTAAGCTTTTTATAAGCTTATGCACTATAGATGCGTGCAGGTGACGTTAGCTTGCAGCAGCGTTGAGCTTGGAGCGTGTAACAGTCTTCTGGAGCTTTGATTTTCGATATATGTATTTCCTTTCCAGCATTGTATTCAACTGTTTATATTAGTGGATATGTGATGATAATGTTACTTTTATGATTTGGGTAAACTTGTGATTATGCTTCTTATAAGATAAACGTACGTTAGAAAATCCTCATTGTAGGATCACATGATCGGAATTTGGCGTATGCGCGCTGGAAGTCGATAATGGGGTACTACAGAGATTGTCGGCAATAGATTTGGCGATCAAGAATTTTGTGAGCCCAGTTTCCGAGTTTGGGGCGTGACAGTATGTATATTATGTCTTGTATAATCCTCAATTGGGCGGACACCATATTTTAATTGAATCTTTATTGTCAGCCTCATATTTCTTAATTTTTGTTATTTCTACATTGCTTTGGATTCACTAATTTGAATTATGCTACTCTAATTGTTCGTGTGTAAAATGAGTGTGAATATGAATGAGGTCACACGTGCATTTTATTTGGTTAACACCCGAAAACTTGTGATCGAAGTTTAAGTACTTGGTGTCAATTTTCGGAGTGTTACACCTTTTTTCCATAACAATTTGGTATACCTCATTTTAGGCAAACATAAGGAATCATTTGGCAAAATAGATTTAGGGGGAATTGAGGGGATTTCAAATCCCTTGGTTGTTAAGCACCATAAAGTAATTGAGGGTTTCAAATCCACGGGTTTGAGATCTATGGTTAAAGCTTCGATTACATGTATAATATTTTCAAGAGTTGCGTGTGTAACATGTGTGTCACTAGACTATTTATCCATAGGACACGTGGTCCACTAATGATATCCTAAAATAATTAGATTTTCAATTGCATCACTATAATTACTTTAATACGATAATCAATGCTGTCCAAACATTGTTCATATAAATCAATGATTAAAAATCACTAGTAAGTCACTTGGACATGATCTTGTGCTTGTGGCCTATTGAGACTTGAAATTTCATCATTTTCGGCCGAAAATACATATATTTCAGCGGACTTATTACAATCGCTGTGTTAGACATTACATATGTTCACTAATTAGACGTATTAAAGTTGACATAGTAATTAAATTCAAACCTTTTAAAATATATCATGCATAGCTACTTTTGGATTAAAGTTAATTTTGAATTTGTGTGCAAAACATAATAGGAGTATTTCAAATTTAGGGAGTTCCGAATCTAGAGATTCTAAATCCACACTCCCAAAAAGGCTTTGAGGGATTGTTTGGCACCATGGATTTACGAGGGTTTCAAATCCCCTAGTTGTTTGGCACCATAATGTAATCGGGGTTTCCAATTAGATTTGAAATGCATGGTAAAAGCTTGGACTGCACGTAAAATATTTCCAAGAGTTACATGTGTAACATGTGTGTCATTGGACTATTAATCAATTGGACACGTGGCCCACTAATAATATATCAAAATAATTAAACTATCAATTGCATCACTATAATTACTTTAAAACGATAATCAACATCGTCCAAACACTGTCCATGTAAATTAACAGTTAAAAATAATTGGTTAGTCACTCAAACATAATCTTATACTTGTGGCCCATCCAAGACTTGAAATTTTATTATTTTTGAGCAAAGTATATGTTTCAACAGGCTTATTACAGCCACAGTGTCAAATATTATATACGTCACTAGAGATATTAAAATTAATTTAGTAATTAAATTCAAACTCTTATATATACATGCGCAGTTACTGTTGATTTATAGTTGATTATGAATTCAGGGTGCCAAATGGTCGCAGGATTTGATGCACAGGGAGTTCTGAATCCACGGGTTCTAAATCCACGCTCCCAAACGGGCCAAAAGGAAACAAAGAGTCACAATCTAATAGGAACCTTATAGGAATAGGCCTATAAATATAGATGTCAGGTTAGGTTGGGAGGTGTCTTCTCCAAAACCCTAAACCTAAAAAAATTCTTCCTCTCTCATTAGAAAAATCAAAGCCATGAGAGATCTCTGATAAGCTTTTCTTTATCTGCGGAAAAGATAATCGTGGTTATACATTCAAGGTAGCATAGCTTCTTCAAAACCAAGTTTAATTAATCTGATTTTTAGTTTGTTTCCCTTTAGAAGTCGTCATCCACCATTCATGGTAGGTTGCATCAGATCAGCAGCGTCGATAATTGAACAGAGGACAGAACTCACCTCCTGATGCTTGAGGACGCCACAGTTACACAGACTTAAAACCCGAGTATGATGCATATTTTTGGCTCGAGGATAAAGTAAATTGCTCAAAACAGTCTCATTTTTCACTTCCCTCGCTTCTGCTACTCTGTCTCTCTCTGTCTCTCTTGCTTCTGCATGAGAGAGGAGGAGAAAGAGAGAGATTTCTCTTTCTTTTTTCGTATTTTTCTGCAATGTCACCCTTCGTTTCACGAGTCCGATCGCGAATGATCGCCGTATCTCCTTCGATTCGAGGCTCGAAGATGATTTTCTGTTCGTTCTGAGGTTTTTTCCCTTAAATATCTCTTCCAAACTAGCGTTTTCTGCTCCAAACGGCTTGGAATCAGTTCGTGGAGCGTAATGCTTGGCAGTTCTCTTCTGATTCAAGGTTAGGAGGCGGTTTTTAGGTTTTTCAGTCGAAATCTCTTTGGATCAAGCTAGCATTTGTGTTTTCGCTTCACCCAGATCTATGTGCCTTTATTAACAGGTTTGATGGCAAATAAACATTACGGTGGGCCCTTAGGAAATTTTTAATGGTGGAGGTTTAGTCACCACTGTTTCGTGTGGTGTGGCCCACCTAAGATTTGGATCTGCTTCATGTTTGGGCCCAAGCCCTAAAATAAGTTAGCAAAACTAATGAAGGGCGTGGATATACAAAACATACAAAGGCGAGCCCCACTGTCATGGCCTCACTGACTTGGGGTTTGATTCAAATGCAGAAAAAAAAGAACATAACCCTATTGCCCAACCGACTGCTGAGAGAGAGAGAGAGAGGTTGCTGTGGGGGGTGGTTGGGATTATTGGTGCATTTTTCCTTCTTCCCCTCTTTGAGAGAGAGAGAGAGAGAGAGAGAGAGAGAGAGAGAGAGAGGTTGCTGTGGGGGGTGGTTGGGATTATTGGTGCATTTTTCCTTCTTCCCCAAAATCTGAACGTTGGGCATGTAAGCGGCTTTCAGGGAAGTCACTTCTCACCCACAACCCCATGATCCTAGAAGCTTTGCCTGTGAGTGACTTATTGGTGAATTTCCTCCCCCAAACACCACTTGCAAGTGACTCCCTAGTAAGTCACTTCCCACTAAACCAACTTGCAACCAAATAGGCATCAGTTTAGAGCTTTCAATGGCATGAATAAGTTGTCGAGTGTCAGGTTTGGTAAGAGACTTTTTTTTCCCCCCTCTTTTTTCTTTTTCCCAAAGCATTCTTTTAGTGGCCTTTTCTTTTTCATGAATTTAGGGGTCATTTGGGTGCTTGTAAAGTTGTAAGCTATAAACACCTTACACCCTAAACTCAATTTATCTCGTTTAGCTTTAAGTTGTAAAGTGTTTACAGCGTAACACTCGTCTGTATTTGGACAAGTTGTAAAAGTGTTTACAACATATAATGAAATATTCAGGTCTTGGAGTAGTAAATCCTTATAAAATCTTTGAATGACATGAAAGAGTTTCATTTAATATGGAACATTGGGTTGAACCTATCTCAATAAGTCTTAGAGCCAACCCTTGCGCTAAACCAAGCATTGGGTAGGCAATAAAAGTGGATCATTGATTCACTGTCACATGTAACAAGGACGAGTTACTATGTTGTGGGTCCACCTCATTGTATATGTTAAGTCCACTCTCTGTTCATTAGTTGAAAACCACTATGTGAAGCATCATACAAAAGTTGAACCCGATTAAAAACTCACATGAGCCACATTAATGGGAACAACGTAAAATTGCTCCAAAACTGATAAGTTCACATAACATGGCTTGATCAAGTTTTTAAATGGGCTCATTGATTTTTGTATCTTTTTTTTTTTCATTTGGGTTAGTTAAACTTGATCATCGGGTTTAACGAAAGCAACACCACATGGTGGCCCCACATAAAAACTATGATAAACTTCTATTCCCATTGTTCCATGTAGTGTGGCCTATCTAATTTGTCGATCTAGCTGAGTTTTGACCTCAGGACTTGAGAAGATAGAACCTAATGAACTGAATAGATTTTACATTTATAACATAGTGGGCTCCACACAAACCTATGACTGGCATCCTATTCCCTCTATTCCACAATGTGACCCATCTAATTTGTAGATATAGCTCAGATTAACCATAGTGCCTAACACAGAGGGTAGAACCTGATGAATAGAGTGGATTTTAAATTGATAATATGGTGGGCTCCGCACACTTGGTGTTTTACGCTTGTGATAGAGGATTCCGATGCAGCTGGAATTGTATACAAATACAACACTTGTTACATGCACCCAAGCCCTTTGGGCCCACCATGCCATACATGTGAACTCATCTCTGTTCTTGGAACTCTATGTAAATGACGGGGGAAAAAACCAAGTCTCTAAAGGTAGGGAAGAAGGGAGAGAAAGTATGGAGGGGTTGTTGGTCTCTGATAGAGGATGAAGGGGTCACTGGTCTCCAGAGGCAGGAAAGAAAAGTGGAGTTGTTGGTCATCAATTGGAAGTAGGGAACAGGATAAGGTCTGGTTGTTGAAGGTAGGGAAAATGAGAGAGAGCGAGAGAGAGAGAGAGAGAGAGAGAGAGAGAGAGAGAGAGAGAGAGAGAGAGAGAGAGAGAGAGAGTTGCGGGGAGATAGTGATGAGGCCTCCTTGTAGTGCTCCTATTATATAGAATTTTCAAACATATAGCCGTTAGCCTGTAATCCCATTATTTGTAATTTGAAACATTATTGGGGGAGATGGTGGAGAGGTTTCCCTGCAATGATCCCGTTATATAGATTTTTCAAACAAATAGCCGTTAGCCTGTAATCCCATTACTTGTAATTTGAAACATGGAATTGTTGGGTTTTAAATTGTAACTAAAAGTTGTGAAGGCTTTATAGGCATTCAAACTACCCCTGTAATCTTTTTATTGGTAAACCCTTTACAGCTAGGGATTTTATAGGCATCTAATTGGTTGCTCATAGCTTGTAAAGTTTCACAACTTTTAGCTGTAATTTGAAACTTGACAAAGTGCCATGTTTTATGTTACAGGTAATGAGATTATAAGCTAACGGGTATATGTTTGAAAAATTTGTACAGACGAGGAGAGCATTGCAGTCCCCCCCCCCACAACACACACATGCACACTCTTCTTCCATGCCTCTGGTGACTATCGATCCCCTTCATCCTCCATTAGAGACCAACAACCCTTCCTGCTTTCTTCTATACCTTCAAAGATTAGTGACCCATCATAGGTTTTTTACCTTGTCATTTGCGTGGGGGTTATGTGGATGGAGAATATTTCACATTGGTGGCAAGGTGGGCCCAAAGGGCATGGGTGTTTGTAACAAGTGTTGTATGCAATTTTAGCTGTATCGAAATACTCTACCACATAGGTAAAGCTCCCAAGTATTTTGGCCCCACTATGTTGTTAATGTAAAATCCACTCTATTCATTGGGTTCTATCATCCATGCCGGGCCATAAGGTCAAAAGCTTAGAGAGAGGGTGCTATGCTCTGTGGAAAGAGCTATAAGGTTCAATCATCCTGGGGGCTGGGACAAAGCCAAGCCAAGCTAGAAGCGACAACTAGATCCAGAAATCAGATGGGCCACACCACGTGTAATGGTGGGAATAAGACGTTGGCCATAAGTTTGTGTTTGGGGCCCAACATGTTATAAATGTAAAATCCACTATGTTCATTAGGTTATGTTCTCTATGATAGGCCCCAAGGTCAAAACTCAATTAGATTCGTAACTTAGATGGGCTGTACTATATGATCCAATGGGAATGGGTTGTTGGTCATAGTTTTGTGTGTGGGGTCACCGTGTAGTCTTGTTTTCATCAAACCTGTTAATCAAGTCTCACTGATCACAATGAAGAAAAGATTTTAAAAAATAATGGACCTATTTAAATACTTAAGTTTACCATGGTATGTGAACTTGGTGGTTTTGGAGCACTTTGACATTGTTCCTATTGATGTGGCTCATGTGATTTTTTATTAGGTTCATCTTTTGTATTAATGCCTCAAATAGTGGTTCTCAACTAATGGGCGGAATGAATTTCATGTATGCAACGTGGTGGACTCACAACATGGAGACTCATCCTTATTATATGTGGTACTCAATCAGTGGGCCTGCTTTTGTGGTCTACTTAATGCTTGGTTCAATGTAAGAATCGGCCTCGGGTCTTACTGATAGAAGATCGTAATGTGCATTCTGGAACAAACCAGACAGTCATTTTGTTAGTTGTTAGAGTTATAAGTTGTTTAACTGTTTCCCATTGTATTCTGGTCACTTATTGGTGGGCCACTTTTCTGGTATCAAATAATTTCCGAATTATATTAAATAAGTCCAGTTTGCAAGCTTGTTGATTTTCGGTAAGATGAGGGAAAGTAGACTTAAGATGCTTTGATCATGTGCAACAAATACTAAGAACTGGGCCGATTAGAAAGGAGTTAGGTTGAAGGCTCTAAAAGGGCAAGGGAAAGCCCAAAAGGACATGGGTGGAGGCAGTAAAAAGAGATTTGATAACCTATAGTTTAACTGAACTTATGGCCCTTAATAGAGTGGCATGGCAGAACAAGATTTGTGAGCCAACCCCAATTAGTTGAGACAACGGTTTGTTTTGGATGCTTATAAAATCCTTTAGTTATAAAGGGTTTACAGGTGAAAGGTTTAAAAGTAGTTTTTGGATGAGAATATTTGTGCGTAAAGAGTTTCCGAGTAGTAAACACTAAACACTTCACAAGTGAGCATGTTTTTTTTTGGTTTTTTTAACAGGGGAACCTCCCATGTTTCAAGTCACATGTAAAGGTATACACCTGCAAAGATATTATCTGCAGCAGAGTGCGATGGTTGACACATACCCACTATTTGTGGAGCCCACTGTGATGTATACAATTCATCCAATTTGTCTATCATGTGCGTTTCTTGATGATCTTCTATAATTAAGGTTTGATTAATCAGGTGGGGCACACGTCGGGGAATAATTGGGATGGGATGCCCACCATTAAAAACCTTCCGAATTGTGCGTGGTGCCATTTGTGATGGCTGCAAGATATCCAATTCATTGATCATGTTTGTTTGTTGATGCTCTCATAGGGCCTCAACAAAATCAAGCTCTTCTTATATTATTTGAAGATTTTGGCGGGACTTGATGCTCCAACCTCTGTTTGGTGTGATTACCCACTTTCTACATCATAAATACTTTACAAGTTGGCCAAACACGATAAACCGTTTACCTGTAAACAGTCCAACCACTTATAAGCCAAACATGATAGAATGTAAAAGGATTACTTATGAAACTCTTTAAAGGTATAAAGTGTTTGCAACTAAAAGTTTTACAATCACCCAAATGAATCCAAACGCTTAGACGATGATGATGATGTATAGTGGTGGCCGGATCAGAGGATATTTTGGTCATTTTTAATGTTTTATTGAAATATATGGTTAGGATCAAAAGTAATATATGAGTAGGGTTATATTAGGGTCTCTTTGTTTTAATAAAGATTATAAAAAATGTAAAAACTCCTTTATGTAGAGTTAAGATGGTTAAATAAAAATTAAAAAAATTCTTCGGTTATAGCATGTGTTCCCTCTTAGGATTTGTTGTCTACGGTAGAAGAGAGCGGAGTATTATTATCAATAACATAGCACCATATCAACTAGTAGGCAGTTAGATATCAATCCCTGATCTTTTATTGTTACTTTCAATTGCATTTGCAAAGAAATTTAATGGTTTGATCTTTAAGAAAATAGTTATCTACCGAATCAAGATTCTGGGTCCTTACTCTTGCCCAGGTGGTAGACTTTCGGGAGTTTCAACTCCCGGTCAAGGGTTCGAGTACCCATACGTGGTGAAATTCCACCAGCGTGAGTGTGTGTGCCCGGGTTAAAAAAAAAATTTTAAAAAAAATAAAAAATCACATATGCCTATGCGCATATGCGATCACATATATATATATATATATTTTTCGAAAAATTTCAAAAATTGAAAAATAGGGAAATTTTCAAAAGAAAAGAAACTAAGGGGAACTTTCCTAAGTTAATAGATAATTAATTTTACAAATTTAAAATACATTTGATTTAAATAAAATCAATTAAACAATGAATTAAACATCAAATCATGAACATTCAACAATATAGTTAATAAGTAAGAAGTAACAACAAAATTAACAAGCTATTTATTTATTATTGTAGAAAATCAACAAGTTATCTTCCTTGAAACTTGAATCTTGATCTTCCAACTTTCGAGAGAGAGGGAATGTAGGGGAGATAGAGAGAGAGAGAGATTAAGACCACTTGGAAGTATGAAATTTGAGAGAGAGAGAGAGAGAGAGAGAGAGAGAGAGAGAGAGAGAGAGAGAGAGAGAGAGAGAGCACTTGGCATTAAGAAATATAAGAGAAGAAAAGAGTAAGAGAGAGAGAGACCACTTGGCATTAAGAAATATAAGAGAAGAAAAGAGTAAGAGAGTTTTGGGGTGAGAATGTTGCAAATGGAGGAGGTTTGGAAGCCTTTTTATGGGCAAAAAGTTGTTTTTTTTTTTTTTTGCAAAATATAAAATAAAAAATTTAATGTGCCGTGGTCAATATGCAATCGTATATGCTGTATGCGATCACATACATTGCATATTTTCGCATATGCCACATGCGATCTCATATGCGCCATGATCACATATGTGATATGCGCGTATGCGTTCGCACGTGACAACACTGTTGGGGATACGAAAACATGTATTAGTATCACCTATACTCAAAAAAATATCGCTGAGGAAAACAGTGGGGAAATGTTGGGAAAAAGGTGGAATTTTTTTAGTGAAACTTTAGGAGATGTTAAAAGACATTGCAAGAATCAAAATATTGTAAAAGAAACTATACGCAATAAATTTCCATTTTATAGGGTCCTAACCATGCGTTGTCGAAAAAATTAGTATAAACTAAATATAAAAAGATTTGTAGCCAATAAATAGATTGGCCAACACTCATTAGTATATAAAATTTCCACATTAATTAACAGTGAAGAACACATATTTCTAATATGAAAATGGAAAAAGTAGAATTTCCTCAATTTCCCCCATTTTTCACTAAAATGTTAACTTTTCACCACAAATCCATGTCAACTCATGAGAATCATGCATATACATGGATTTCCATTGCAATTCATGCTAAATTTTGAAAAAAGAAGAAGAAGAAAATTTTATGTATTTTTCGTTACCTTTGTGTTTCAATCTGTCTTCATTTTGAGTCAAAATATCTTCCCAACTGAAACTTTGATTTAATAACAACCAAGAGTGGTTGAAATCACATGAGGAATAACTTTTTAAAAAAATCGCAAAAAAATGGGGATGTTTTGGGTTTTTAGAAAATTTCCTATTTTCTGTCAATTTTCACCTATTTACAGATGTTTCTCTCTTACTAGGGATATTATAGTTGGTATCGGGAGTATATCGATGGTATTGCCACCACCAAGAAACTTTCATAAGTGATTCTTCTCAAAGTCTCACTAGTATAGATAATATCGCTAAGGGCCTGTTTGGGAGCGTGGATTTGTAACCCCTTGGATTTGAAATCCTCTTGTTGTGTTTGGTACCCTGGATTTAGAATCCTCTGTAATCCAGAAGTATCTCTGTATAGTGTATTTATAGGGGTTTGAATTTAATTACTAAATCAACTTTAATATCTCTAATCAGTGCAAGTATGTAATGTTTGACATAATGGTTGTAATAAGCCCATTAAAATATATACTTTGCCCGAAAATGATGAAATTCCAAGTCTCGGATGGGCCACAAGCACAAGATCACATCTGAGTGAGTAACCAACGATTTTTAACTGGTGATTTATATGGACAATGTTTGGACGGCGCAAATCATCGTATTAAAGTAATTATAATGACGCAATTGATAATCTGATTGTTTTGGGATATCATCAGTGGTCCATGTGATATTACACATGCAACTCTTGGAAGGATTTTAGATGTAATCCAAGCTTTCATCTTGGATTTCAAACCCGCTCTTTGAGGGGATTTGAAACCCCCTGGATTTGAAACCCCTAGTTACTTTATGTGCCAAACATACTAGGGGATTTGAAATCCCCTCAAACCCCCTCAAATCCATGGTGCCAAACGACCCCTAAGTATATTTGGAAAATTTTATATTTCCAGCGGTTTCAATACCTCTGGCCCAGCAATACTGATAATGTTGCCGATATTATCAATACATAACTGATATTTGGAACACTGCATGTAGGGAGAGTGTAAATTGAACTCCCACTCACAGGTATGGTTCAACTTCAAGAGACGTGAAATCAGAAGGTTGAGATCGTCCTACCAGTCTGACTTTCAGGACATACACCATCCTTAACACAGCCGATGGCTTGGACTGACTGGATTGGCATGCTTGCATGCCACGTATATGGTGGGTGAAAAACAAATTGTAGCAGTTGCATGTTGTAGGCTTACAGCCCTAACTTCAAATATAGTTAGAAAATTTGGCCATTTGTATAGGAAATGCATGTTGTCTAAAGTTCATGCTCCATTGGAAGTTTTGTTTTGTTGGGTTGCTATGTCAGCTGTGGCCAAACCTGTCTTTTCCTGACAATTCAGTCTTAATTGTAAATGGTACATGTGTGATTTGCTCATACAATACCATTGCTGTACCTGGATAATGACTAACATAATCCACAGCTTGTAATTTGTTGAACTGCTTGCTGCAATTCTTGCCAGACTGATGTTCTATTTGCCTTCTACATTCAAAGCATCGATTTCTTCCGCTTGAAATTACATGTTTTTTATTCATAGTTCTTGTGGATTTTTTCTGCTTTTATAAAGTACTTCTTTCCTTTTTGTTTTTTCTTATTCACTAACAATTTTTGACTGGTTAGTTTTTATCGCTAGAGGATACATATGGGGATTTCCCCCTTTGAAGTTAAAATGTTTTAGTTGCATCCACGTGTAAGTATGTGAACTGTTATGATAATAACTGTAGAAATTTATTGCATTTGTAAGTGATAAACGCTCTTAAAAGAAAGAATATTTATTTCATTTCTAAGTGACTCTTTCGCTCAAATCGGGCTTCATATCATGGTCTCACTTATTTTCTGCTTTGGGCTAATGCATTTTGTTTTTTCCGTCATTTAAGTACATGTTTGGTGAATGCTTCTGTGGGAAATTAATGTTCTTGTTCTCTTACTGGTTTGAGAAAATGTAGGTATCGGTCTGGTGAGTGGGACTGTATTGGAAGGAAAACACAAGCAGAGCCAATACATGTTTTGTGGAAGTTTCTATAACTTGATTCAGTGATGGTCCCTCCAAGAGTTGTGCTGGCCATGCAGGCAATGAAGGCCATAGGTATTCCTCCACAAAAAGTGAAACCTGTGCTGAAGAACCTCCTGAAAGTTTACGATAACAACTGGGAACTTATTGAAGAAGAACATTATCGAGTTCTTGCAGATGCTATATTTGACTTTCAGGTACATGCTTGATTACTTTGAACTCTGTTAGCTGGTTTTCTTTTCTCATTTTCACATATTTCTTTATATTCTCTCCTTGTTATCAGGAAGAAGAAGCAAGGAAGAAGAAAGTTGAGAATTTTGATGTATGTAACTGCATTCTTTGTATTTGCTACATCATAGTTCCATTCCTTCCATATTTTTGCTAATGGATGCTACCCTTTGACCTCCCAGAGTGTGGAAGACCAGAATGAAGAAGCTAGAATAAATGGTGGTTCGGAAACTCCAATGACAAGGCCACGATTGCGACAAGAAGATGATCAGCCTTCACATTCTCGGTTTAACTCCGGAGGTGAATCTTCGTCGAAAAGGAGAAAGTTAGATGAGACCATCTCGCCTGAAACTTCTCTTGGACAGGAAAACACAGAGCCAGTTCCACCTCAGGTGCAGTCATTCGTTGGAGAGAGAAGAATGGAGCCTACTTCAACTCAGGCTTATGATATAGAGAAAAGGCCGGAGCCTGTTTCACCTCAGACACATCTTAGAGAGAAAAGGACTGAGCCTGTTTTGCCCCAAATTGCTCCTAGAGAGAAAAGATTAGTGTCAGAGAGAATGTCTAACAATAACTGCTTTAAAGAGCCAAAGATTGAACCAGGCACTGATACTTTGCCAAAGGATGTGCCCAGTCATCATCACTGCAATACTTTAATTAAGCACAGAAGTGAGCCATTTACCAGCAACATTCCACAATTTGAGGCTCCTATCGCTGTTATCCATCCTCCCACCTTGGCGTCTGCTAGGAAAAAAGGTACTTGTATTTCTCCTGATGTGTTCTCGCCATTTCCATATTTAGACCACAGGTGCCATAGAAGTCTAAACAGTTTTATGTATGCCACTTAGTTGTTGGTCCCATGTTTTTCAGCAGATACTGGCTCGCTGCCAGCTGGAAGCTTATTGGAAAGCCAAGCATACCTGAGCTGAAAGTAAAATATTCATGTTATATTTTGGGTTTTATTACTTCCTCAACCGCTACTTGTGCAGTGTATCTTTGCTCCAGTCATTACACAACACATTGAAAATGAGAAAGGCCTTGAAAGAAAGCAAATGCATCGCTATAATTTCTATTGTGGATTCTATTTGCTCACCAACCAGAATTTGTGTGCCGCAACTTAATGTCAGTCATTCAATGACAAATGGCACGTGAAAATCCTTATACTCAAAAGAAGGCTGTTGAATAGAATGATATAACTTCAATTACCCATAAGATGGGGATTTTAGTTTTCAGCAAAAGAGACGCTAAGCTGTTCCAAATTTATTTTTTTGTTGCTTTTTTGGATGGTGACTAGGAATTCCAAAACGCTCCTTACCTATGACCTAAAACAAAATGATTGGTATAGAGGTGTAAATTTGAAATTTATTTCCCTTCTATTTGGTTATGTCGCCTTTGGTTGATTAATTAATTTAGTTGATACAATACTAATTGACTACCTCTGTCTTGTTTAGCTTGTCCGGATGCAGTAAATAAAGTAGGTTCTTCGATTGAGAGTGATTCTACTGAGAGAACGGATTCCGTGGAAACCTTGGCATCACGACATGTGAATAGGTTGGATGGGAAAAAAGATGTACCAGAACTGACATGTAAGAATAGAACTAGTCCTGAGCCTGGAAGCATTCAAGAGACGTCTGAAAATATTGAGATTGCATCATCAACCTCTGGAGAGGTGAAACTTTCTCTGACCTGTAACTCTGCACTTGATCGCTCAAATTTCCATATACCAAATCTAGATGCAGTTCTAAAGATGGTGGAGGATCACTGTCTCAAATCATATAAATTTGTTGAACCCACCTTTTCAGTCATGAAGCTGATGAAGGAATTATGCCAGTGCTTTGTAGAACTAGGTACTGATTCTAATGATGGTGAAATGGAAAGAGATGTAAATATAAACCCTGCCCTTGATTCATTGAGAAAATCGAATCTGAAAAATCCCATTAGAAGCAATTTCGACTTGCCAGCAAGCTCATCAAATGGTTCAGCTGACTTCTGTCACTCTTCTGGGGTGGTTGTACCCCAAGTCCCAAAGACTCCAACTCTGAATGGCATGGATGGTCTTTTCCGCTGTACCCAACCCAATGAGAAAGTTTCTGTGAGTTCTAATAGTGACAGGCATAAGAAGGAACTGAAAGGTTCTGAACCCAAAAAAGCAAATTCTTATAGTTTAGATATTGTTCCATCATGCCGGTTGTCCATTGATGATGTAAGGCCACTCCATGATATCAATGATATATCTAAAGGTGAAGAAAGTGTCAGAATTTCATCGGTAAATGAAGTTAGTAGTGAGATTTATCCACCTTCCTTTTACTACATACCACAAAACATAGTTTATCAAAATGCATATCTTAATTTCTCACTTGCACGAATTGGGGATGAGAATTGCTGTTCAGACTGTTTTGGAGATTGTTTGTCATCCTCCATACCTTGTGCATGTGCACGTGAAACTGGGGGTGAGTATGCCTATACGCTTGATGGCCGTGTAAAGAAAGAATTTTTGGATGAATGTATCTTTATGATTCAGGACCCACAAAAGCACCATTTCTTTTACTGCAAAGAATGTCCCCTAGAAAGGTCAAAGAATGAGGTCCAGCCTGACCCATGCAAGGGCCATTTAGTGAAGAAATTTATCAAAGAATGCTGGAGTAAATGTGGATGCAACAAACAATGTGGAAATCGAGTAGTGCAGCGAGGCATAACATGCAATTTGCAGGTCAGGCTTTCCCTTGTTCCGAATCCTAGTAAATATTCAGTCATATGTTTGAAACAATGAATATAAGGTTCTGCTTCAGTCTTCTTTCTGTGGCTTGCAAAGTTCTCAGCATCTTGCATGTTACAGGTGTTTTTAACATCTGAAGGAAAAGGGTGGGGTCTTCGAACCCTGGATAAATTGCCAAGAGGCACTTTTGTATGTGAATATGTTGGAGAAGTACTAACCAATATGGAGCTATACGATCGAACTATGCAAATCACCGGTAATGAAAAACATACTTATCCGGTGTTATTAGATGCTGACTGGGGATCAGAAGGGGTCCTGAAAGATGAAGATGCCCTTTGTTTAGATGCAACTTTCTATGGAAATGTGGCAAGATTCATTAATCATAGGTAATTTCACCTAACTAGTTTTGCAGTGTTTTGTTTCCTGTGTCATTATGTAATTATTTAATAGCTTCCTCTTTCACGCATGTGTTCTTTTTTTGGTGTGTATTGTCCTTCAGTTCATGAATCAATGAGGAGAATCCTTGTTGTGGAAAAAGCTTATTAGATATTACATTGATTATTTTATAGTAATTGATAGCAACATGCTGCCATGAGCAGCAAAATGGTGATTTTTAGCTTTTGTAGTTATCACGCTGAAGTACGTTGCGGTTAATTTTATTCCTGCCATTTTATTGTTCGAAGGACATTTAGTTCTTGTGATTTGTTGAGTCTCATATGCACGCATGCATGTATTTGAAACAGGGAGAGGGGGAGAGATTTAAATTCAAATGCGCATTTTGAAATGTTTGTTGAGAATCTTTATACAAGTGTTCACCAACTCTCGGTGCACAAAAAAGAGGGTTCAATATACACATTATGTGTAATGGGATTCCCACCAATGTTCGCAGTATCCGTATTGTGTTACGTATCACACTCTTGGGATACAAATACGTATCAGTTATCGCACTGGATATATCATTTGTATCCAGTAATATATCACACTTTCTGGGAAATATGGGGAAACATTGGGAAATTGGTTGAATTTTTCAATGAAACTTTAGGGATTGTTAAAAGAGACTTTAATGCACACTTTTAAATCATTACATCTAAAAAAAGTGCACATAATAGGTTTCCTTTGTGTAGGGTTCTAAGCTAATAAGCTATGCATTATTTGACTAAACTATGCAAATATATTCAAATCGAATTCCTAACATTTATGAATGTAAGAAGACATGTATGAAAACACAACCAATTCATTTAAAGGCAAAAGAAATTGAGAAATATACTTGTGAATGATGTGACTGGCTGTGGCCCAAATCAACATAGAGCTGTGATGGCTCATAATCATCTTCTCCATCTTCACAGGGCTGGGAATAGTACTGCTGCTTAATAAATTGACAATATTGTGCCCCATGTCATAACAAAATGGTACTGATTAAGATACTGCTTGACATAATGCTAGTACTCATCTCTCTGAATTGAACCAATATACATATCCATGGGTACTACGTAATCATCATAGTTTGTGGTTGATATGGGTTTGGGATGGGCATAGATTGAGCTCCTAGGTATCCATATTGCTGCCCATATACAGAAGTGAACTCTTGACCGTAGTCGAAAAGCGATGTACCGTAACTATTGGAGTTGCTCATTGCATATCCACTAGGTCCATGTCCATACTCATATCAAGGTGTCTCGTATCGGTATCGGTGACCTCCAAAACTGATACAGATATGAAAGTGTAACAGCTCGTAACGGCGCAAATTATTTTTTTTTGCCAAAAAAATATGAAAAAATATGGATTAAATCCGGAATATTCTAAGCTTTTCAAATATGCATTCATTTATAAATTGGAACATGTTTATGGTGGTGTAACAGTCCACTCTTTGGTGAGAAGTTGTATTGGACTATCTGATGAATTTATGAACCAGATAACCTGAATTTGACTACAAAATTCATATATTTAATTTTCTAACTATCTACTATCAATGATAGATATATTAGAATGAATGTAATATGAAAATATCTTACATTAGGTGTTTGCAATTATTTTTGAGGAATTTCTCGAACATACCTGTGCATGTGACTGTGATTCTTGTCTATGACCTGTCATCCTCAAGTCAAGAATATTAAACAAAAAAATTAGTAGTGTCTAATATACTCCCTTGCAACTTGATTAAGGATTACTTGATTGGTTGTCAGGGGAGCTATTTTAAATACAAGTTCGGCAGTGTCAAATGTGTGCATGATTGCATGGCTTCTTGCAATAATAGTATACTACTGTGAGTTGTCTGCTGCAAATACTTACCTTAATACAAATATATACTCACAATCAGAAGTCACCACCAAAATGAAAATCTACTTTTTTGTGGTTGCTCGACCTCCACATCATCGTCATCGTCACCATCAGGCTGAGGTTGTCCAATAGGTGTAGGTGCCGCATATCCATAATATCCAGTACCAGAAGGAAATACTAGATCAACCAAACCAGAGGATGACTGATCCTGACTGGGCAACGACTCTTGACCCCGAGTAAGGATATCCACCAGTGCCCGTCGAATAGCCATACTGGTGCCCATACTCAGGCTGTTGAGAATCTTGAGATTGAGAGTGCGTCTGCTGTGATAAATAATTTGGATTTGGATCTGGATATCTATAATTATATGGATATTGATCGGGAGGGCTACTCCAACATGAATGTGATGGAACAAGCTCAGTATAACCATCATAATCATAATCCAATTGACCATAAGAATATCCATCATAATAACTAAGATCATGAGCTTGCTGATGTTCCGGACCTCTCGGACCCGGTGCACCACTAGATGTACCCTCCTGCTGGTTGTATCGTGACTCGATACACTCATAGGTCCGACCTCGTGTACCACCTCGTCGATGTTTATCGGCATCGCGATCTGTAGATGGCTGTATAGGGCACCGAGCAACACTAGAAGTGCCGCACCAAGGGCAGGGAGGTCATCGTCGCCATCATCCGACACGGTCACGCTACCACTGCTCATACTCTTTTGTTGATCTTGAGCCTTACATGTACTTTGTATAAACGCTGTCCCTCTTACTGGGTCCAACACATCATTAATTTTCAATTTTTCACTATCCTTTTCAATTTGCTTTTTCCTTGTTTCCAACCAAGGTAGAAGCGGGTCATCCTCATCATAAATATTGTCTAAGTTTATTGGACAGTAGTCTCCGTCATCGACAACTGTAATGCTCCTATGATGTCGTCGCATTCTTAGTTTTATATTGTAGTGCATGAAGACAAATCTAATGTTTTAGTATGCAATCTATTCCTATTCTTTGAATGAATAAGTGCAAAACAACTCCAATTCCTTTCGCAGCTAGATGAAGATGTTGTCTGGCTTAAAACTTTTACTGCAATTTTTTGGAGAGCCTTCGTACTCTCCGAAATTAATCCACCATTCGGCCGGTTGCAACCTAGATACTGCATGCTGTGCAAGAGCATTTCCACAGCTACCAAGGCGATTTACAAATGTATCTAATTCATTCAACGCCTTTATTTGCATATCTAAGTCAGGCTTTAATCTCTTTATCACATTTTTTAGCCCAACACGAATTTCATCATCTTCAACAAATGATTGGGCATATCTGTACATAGGATTTAGATAATAACCTGCTGCATGAAGATCATGATGGAGTTGTCTTGTCCATCTCGTGTCGATCATCCTCCAATAAGACTTCTAGCTTCTACAATCACTTTAAATTGCCAACTTTGCCTTATCCATGGCATCGTATAGGAAGCCTATGATAGGTGCTTCGTCGGTTTCAACAAGACAGTACCCTCATTAGTGGCTCCTTCACCTTTAGGATTGACTTGACATTCTTTCAATATTTGTTGTCCCGTATGGTGTTCGCAACTTCAACCGGTGTCCCTTATGTCTTCTTCTCATATTTTGTGTTGAGCCATTCTCGGGAAGCAAACATTTTACTCAACTCTCCCCTATGTTGGAATAAACTCTCTAATGCTATAAAGTTTGTTGCGAATCTAGTCGCCGTAGGCCTCAACAACTCTCGTCCTTTCGTAAACTTTCTTATTATTGCGACTACTTAATTATGGTTGTAAATAAATATCGTCACTTCTCTTGCCCTTTCCACTATTTCCTTAACATTTTTCTTCTTCCCAATATCTTCCAAATATAAGATCAATACAATGGGCAGCACATGGTGACCAAAAAAGATGTTTTCTCTTTTCCATCAACAAATGTCCTGCATGCTTATATGATGCTTCATTATATGTCACAATCTGCACTACATTCTCCTCTCCAATCTCTTCCACAACTTTATCCATTAGTCCAGTAATATAATTAGAGTCTTTTGTTACCTCTGAGGCATCAATTGACTTGTGGTATATAGTTCCTAAGTGACAGTACACCATGAAGTTGATCATGCTGTGTCTGATTGGTCCAGTCCAACTATCACACATGATCGTGCATCCTCTGACTTGCCATGCAGGTTTAAAGGTAGCCACGTATGCTTTCACATCCGCATGCTCTGCATCTGTCCATTTCCCCCTAATCTCCTTAGTCGTGGGAGCTTTTATTCCTTCACCTGCTACATCAATTACCACCTGCCAGTATGGAGAATTGGCCGCATTAGGAGGTATGTTGGCATGTATAAATAACTTTGCTGCTGCTCTACCTAATTTCTCAACGGAATTTCTACTCTACATTTGTTTTATCTTCTTTTGTTTAGTTGATTCTTTTCTAAACAGGATTGGATCAATAGAGGGTCTCCTAGGCTCATTTACTTCTTCATCCAAATGTATGGGGGTATCACGTGAAGATATCTGTCGTCGGCTCCCAAACACATGTCGTAACCCACCAAACCTACCCCCCACCCCCACCTACAGAAGCAGTTGCACTCCCACTCCTACTCCCACTGCCCCCCCTCCCTGTATCACGCACTGACCCATGCGTGCCAAACATGCGGCGACGTTCTTCCTCTTCACGAGCTAGTTGCAAGCTTTCTCCTAGCTATAGTTAATTCTCGATCTGAATCGTCGTTAGAATCAATAATATCTTCATCACGAACGCCCATATATTTAGGACCAAACACCTCCTGTTGAGCTGCATTCAAAATATCATCTTTTTTCTTTTGTACAACAGCACGTTTACCCTTCGACTCATTTAGACTAGCTTGCATTAAAAGCATTATTTCTTTCGGTACTCTACTACATGACGCAACTTGACCCTTTCGATGTGCCAAATGTTGTTTGAGATAGGTAATTCCACCAGTCACTAGTCTATTACAATACTTGCACTTCATTTGGTGCCTAGTACCACCAACCCTCTCACAATGTTGCCATCCAATATCCTCACTTGTTGTTGGCCAAACCCAGACATTTCTTTAGGTTTAGGTAGATACTAGATAATTAGATATGAGTATGAGTGTATGTCTGTATGACCTATGCTAATAAAAATAATTTTATGTTATAACTAAACCCTAAGAAGTTCCAAGGCAAAACCTGTCCAATATAAGCAAATAAAAACATAAAGTCACTAATTCGAAAATAGAAAAAAAATTATAAAATACCACTACAGATCTGTAAAATGCACATTAACATGTTCTACTATAATTAACACATCAAATTCTATGATTAAATTAGCAAACTATTCATTAAAAAATGATTTTTCGAATTAAAAAAAATGGCCAAAATTAATGCGTAAATAGAAAAAAATATAAAAAATATATAAAATGGCATCCAAAATCGGTAAAATGCACATTAACATGTTCTACTATGATTAACACGTCATATGACATGATTAAAACAACAAAACAACCATTAAAAATTGATTTTTCGAATTTTAAAAAAAGGGCCAAAATTCATGCGTAAATAAAAAAAATATAAAATGGTATCCCACATTTGTAAAATGCACATTAACATGTTCTACTATGATTAACACATCATATGGCATGATTAAAACAGCAAAACAACCATTAAAAATTGATTTTTTGAATTTTTAAAAAAAGGCCAAAATTCATGCGTAAATAGAAAAAAATATATTAAATGGCATCCCAAATCTGTAAAATGCACATTAACATGTTCTACTATGATTAACACATCATATGACATGATTAAAATAGCAAAACAACCATTAAAAATTGATTTTTCAAATTTTTTAAAAAAGGGCCAAAATTCATGCATAAATAGAAAAAAATATTAAAAAAATATTAAATGGCACCCAAAATCTGTAAAATGCATATTAACATGTTCTACTATGATTAACACATCATATGACATGATTAAAACAACAAAACATATTAAAAAAAAAGTATAAATACCTATTTTTGACGAATTCGGAATTTCTGAAAAATAGCCCACCGTCTGAAAAATGGCCCACTGAGCTTTGATTCAACCAAATCCATTTATTAATGTGTTTTTATCTCAAATACCTAGCCAAGGTTGGTCGAAATTAGTAGGAGAAGGAGTGAAACAGTTTGGAAGGAAGAAGTTTAAAAAAAACAGCAAAAGCAGAGCTTAAAATGAAAAAAAAAGTTACTGTTATCAGACTGTTACGGGCTAGTCGTTACGGGTAAGTAACGGCCGTCACGCCCGTAACGGGCCCGTATCAAAAAAGAGGAACGACCGATGTGACCCTGAAACGCGTAACGGTTCCCACCGTTACCGTTATGTACCGGCCGTTACGGCCTATACGTAACCGTTTTGACACACCCTGACTCATATTGCGGCTCAAAACACGAGCCACTCTCATGTGTCTGTGATCCATGTCCATACTGTGGCCTGGGACTCAAGCTCCCCTCCCTCATCCGTGATTCATATCTAGAGCCTCTAATACTTCCACAATCGTGCGTGTCCCTCATGGATATTGCTAATAACCGCTCCTCTAATTTTGTTAGCCACTGGCTCTCCTTCTTCAATAGCTTCTTATGCGTGTATGCTTTGTAATGACAAGTCGGGGCCGTGGTTCATTTGGACCAGAAACATAGTGATGTAGGATGAGGGAAGCATGTAAGATCAAATATAACCTCATAATAGATTCAAAAATTCAGATTTATAACACAAAGGTTCTAGGTTATCACATACTCAGTACACAAAAATATAAAATAATTCAAGAGTGGCCCACTTGGAATTATGGACTTCCAATCTAGCATGAGTAGTGCAACAACCATGTAGATAGACAATGATGCAAGCAAAATTATGATTTGAGGAAAGTTTCACAAAAAAATTTCAGATTTTCATTAGGGTTTTGTATTCATGGATGAAGATTTTTAGGGATTCAAAGGATCTATGGTTTAGGGAGTTTTTTAGGAAAATCAAAGAGGGGAAAACCCCAAACGGGGGCCCACACATGGCTGCCCGTACGGACGCACGTGCGAGTCCATACGTGGTATATAAAGGGGAAGGAAGAGAGGGAGGATTGAGGGGGGTTTTGATGGGTTTAGAAGGTTGTTGTAATGGAAGGGAAAAGAGGAGGAAGAGAAAAAGAAGAATACCTTTTGAAGAAGAGAAAGATGAATGATGTACCTTGGGGAATCCACCACCAAACAAGCTTTTACCCTTCCATAATTCAACTGGAAGGGGGGTTTCTCATAAACCCTAAAACATAAGAAAGAAAATTCCTTCACACGAGAGCTTCTCTTTTTTCTTTCTTCTCAATAACACTACTACGGTTAGACCTCCACCCCCCTGTGCTTTTATAATTAAAGATTTGGAATTAAAATTTGGGATAATTACAACTATGACACTCACTTGAGTGAAATGATCCATTATCCAAAAAACATAAAAAACTAAAACACTTGTTATCAATCACAACCATCAAATAAATCATAAAAATAATAAAAAAACATAAAGGAAGCAAGATCAGAGTCCAAGGGCCCAGATATGGAAGATTTGGTGGCCCGATGGCCTGATTGACAAAATCGAACAGTTGGATCGACACGAAATAAAAATCCCGACTCGTTAACAAAGGTGCCTTTCCCCAGACAATGTAGAAATAACTTATCGTACACCCAATGTACCCTTTTCAATGAATTGTCTTTGTAGAGTCTTCGACTGTAGTGGTATTTGAGATTCAAAAAGTACGTTGAAACCCAACATGATTCAAATATTTACGCGTCGACACAATAAAATAAGAATACATGATATGTGAAGAACTGGTCAAGTATTGAAACATATAGACGAAAAAAATAAATCATATAACTACTTACCAGCCTGATGAAGTGGGCGAGAAAGTGTCATTTCCCAACAGTCGTCAATCATTGCATGCACCCATTTATATGCCTTAGGAGCTTTAGTCTGGATAATATCTTTCATTAGCTGTATTGATGCATACAACGATTCCATTGATGGATCTATCTTGTTGTCAAACATCTTCAACACAACATAAATGAGCTCTAGAATAGCCACTACATTATACATGCGCTCCAAGAACGCGTTGCTCAACACAAGCTCTTCGATTCTTCGAGCTACTCTATTCCCACTCTTATTCCAATTTGTGTATTCCCGAGAGCTGAAAGGCTCTCGTAGCCCTCGCTTGTGTCTGAGGAGACTATTTAAGGCTATATAATTTATAACGAATTGCGTTACCCTGGGGCACACTATATCCCCACCACACCTCTTACGCATCCCAGATAATAACCATGTGTGGTTGTTAATAAAGGTCACGATGAACTATACGTTAGTAATAACAACGTTCATTGACGACCTATCACTAATGCTTCCAGTATGAGATCGATGCAATGGGCTTTATAGGGGGTTAAGTACATATGATACTTGTTCATTCTATAATTCCCCGCCTTAACAAATGCACTCTCATTGTCCGTAATAAACTTCATAATATTCTTCTTCCCAATATCTTGCATGACATTATGCATTAATTTGTAAATGTAATATGCATTCTTAATCTTATTACTGGCATTTATGGACTTTTGGAATACCGCTTGTCCCTTGCGGTAGATCATAAAATTTATGACCAACATCCGTGTCGGTTCGGTCCAATCATCACACATGATGGTGCAGTCGTATCTCCCATGGCTGCCTATATGAATCCACAGAAGTCTTCATCTCTGCATACTCATCATCCAAATATTTCCCCATGATCTCACAGGATGTGGGCTGTAACACACCCTCACACCTACACTACACTTCACTTATCATATTTTTGAAATGCATATTTGCTGTGGCATTCATGGGGATTTGATCATAGACTTTCAAATAGTGCTCGTAGCATACACTACATAGCGTAGTGTGGCTGTAGGCTGTAGCGCTACGTAGTGTATCTAATGTTGAGAAATGTGACACTTATATTGTACTTGATACTTTTAACCTATGAGATTTTTATTTCTTTTTCATAATTGTGACTTGTGGTTTCAATTGGACATTATTAATTAAAGTGGTTTGCTTAGAAAGTTGTTGATGTGATAATTATTTGATTTGGCTTATATATGTGGATTGGCTTTTGATAAATGATAATCAATAAATTGTTTGAACATTCTTATAATTGATAAAATGAATAATCTTTTAGGCATTTTTATTTTTTATTCCTTTTTTCCACTTTATTGTATTTATTTGTCCTATTTTTAAACTAAAAAATAGAAGTATCATGTAGCTTACGCTACACACTATAGAGGGTTGATCGCTACGCATCATGCTATCTCTATTTAAAACACTAATCATATATATATATATATATATATATATATATAGTCTCGTTCTCCTGCGCACCATACCGCACCGAGCTTAAATACGAGCTCGTACGAGAGCCGTTAGATCCCTTCATCGGCTGGGATTCAGCAGCTGTACGCAGGAGAGAGTCTCCGGGGAGATGACTCGCGGCAGTATTTTCGGCATCTCACCGGCTCCTCCTGAAGTGACGTCTCCTATTTCTGTGGGCCACACCATGATGTATGTTTTGTATCTACACCGTCCATCCATTTGGACGTATCATATTACAGCATGATCTAAAAAATGAATCGGATCCAAAGCTCGAGAGGACCCCACCACAAAAAAACAGAGGGAAGAGTGACGCCCACCGTTAGAAAGTTCTGAGGGCCACGACAATTTGGGTTCTAGCAAATATTTGTGTTTTCCTTCTTTCATGTCTGCTTTAACACATGAACATGTGGGATCTCAAATAAACATCATGGTGGAACTTCAGAAGGTTTCAACGGTGGGTGTCACTCTCATCACTATTTTCTATGGTGGGGTCCACCCTAGCCTTGGATCTGCCTCGTTCTTTGTTCGATGCTCTAAAATGATCTCTCTAAATGCATGGACGGTGTTGATACAACACATACATCATGGTGGGCCCATAAAAGTTGGTGACGTCACTTTAGTAGGCAGCCTATCAGTATCCGATCCCCTGTCCTTGCGCACGAATCCTTCGTGGATGCGGATTGCGTGCTACCCCCACCCGGACGGTAGGGATCTGTGGGGCCCACCTTGATGTAAGTTTTTTATCCACGCCGTTCATCGCTTTTGTCAGATCATTTTAAGGTATGATACTTAAAATAAAGTAGTTCCACAGCTGCAGTGGACCACAAAGTGGGGATTGAACATCCACCTTTAATAACCTCTTCGGAGTGGGAGATGTTTCAGATCAAGCTGATATTTGTGTTTCACTTCATCCACGTCTACATGACCTTATGAATAGGTTGGATGGTAAAAAAACATCACAGTGGCCCATAGAAAGGTTTCGGCGGTGTGTAATTATCACTTCCGCTTCCTTTCATGTGGTCCACAACATCGTGGGCCCCAAGCATCGTATTGTAGTGGATCCCACGCCTTTGTATCTATATCTCTTCGTTCATTCACATGTGTACAAAAAGGGGGGGAAAAAAAGTAAAAAAGAAGATCACGAGAACTGACGAACGGTCCATATTCAATGTGCATGTCAGACCCCATTCGTGCAAACTGAAAGCCCTACGTTACAAACTTTTGGCCATATCATTGCATTATGTCATAAGTTAAGAACACCAAACATATGATCTCATCCTTTGGTCCATACAAATGGGGCCACCTGATTGGATGATCCAAACCGTTGCTCTGGTATACACTCCTTGATGGACCATTCCCCAGAATATCCTAGATTAGAAGATCTTTCCCATCTAATTAACTCACTTTTCTCTTTCTTTTTTCAATGGTGGAAATGAGAGATGACTCCAATCGGCAATGGAATGTGTGTCAAAGTAGACATGCCACATGGCACAAATGAACGTGGACCAATCAACGCCACTCTCTCAACGTGGACCAATCAACGCCACTCTCTCAACGGCACGTGACACCAATGGCCATGGGACCCACACCCTCTCAACAGCTGGCGGGGGCTTCTCTTTGCTCGGCAACTTCTGTAATAACAAGCGCATCAAGGGACAGAGCCTCTCGACAACAGCCCTTCCTGCCGACAAATCGTATCCATTAATCACATCCATTGATGCTGTATCCGCCAATTCAACGGCTCGTGATCCCAAGTATTGTCGACGAGGGTCCCTTGATCCTATGAAGGTAACAAGAAAGATTGTCACCTACACAACTGGATTTTTTTATTTTTTTTATTTTTATTATTTTTTTAACAGAACCCAAAGGACCAAAATCATTATTGAATTCCCAACGGCATGTGCAAGAACTGTACAATTCTCGCTTGCTGATTGGTTCCAGCCTCACTCCGGCAACTTCTGTAAATGTCCCATTCCGAGATGTACACAACACAGATATACCTTAGCACAAAACAAGCTACAAAAGCCATACATTTCTTTTTCTTTCTCTTCTTTTCACTCCTTTGATTTTCTGGGCCTTAGAAACCAGCCCATCCAGCTGGCTGAGAGGCCTGCTTTGTTTCCACTGTTTTCTGGTTGCCAAATCGCTAAGAGTTAGCAGGGATTGCTGTAAAACTATCTTGGTCAAAATCCCAGGTGCTGGTGCTGGTGCTGGAGCTTGAGATTGCTTGTTTGTTTTGATGTTCGTTTGTCGTGCGGACAGATCTGGGTTGGCTGTTCTTCGAGATGGGTTGCTCTGCTTTTGGCTCATTGCTGAAAGCCTTCCATGTCTTGTAGTGTAGAGAAGGGCAATGTAGTCAAACAGGCAGGAGGCATCGAGGCGAACATCATGATCATGAACCGTTCGGATTAGAAGTTGGCACAGGTGGGTGCGATCCTGACGGTGGGCCCACCGTGATGTATGTGATTTATATCCTTCTCACGGTTGCTGAATCCCAGCCGATGAGGGGGATTATGTATTAAAGCAGACATGAAAGAAGGAAAACACAAATGTTTGCCAAAACCCAAACTGTCGTGGCCCTCAAAACTTTCTAACGATGGGAGTCACTCTTCCCTCTGTTTTTTGTGGTGGGGTCCTCTCGAGCTTTGGATCCGATTCATTTTTTGGATCATGCCGTAATATGATACATCCAACTGGATGGACGGTGTAGATACAAAACATACATCTTGGCATGGCCCATAGAAACAGGAGACGTCACTTCAGGAGCCGGTGAGATGCCGAAAATACTGCCGCGAGTCATCTCCTCGGAAACTCTCTCCTACGCACGGCTAATGAATCCCAGCCGATGAAGGAATCTAACGGCTCTTGTACGAGCTCGTATTTAAGCTCGATGCGGCATGGTGCGCAGGAGACCAGGACTCTCTCTCTCTCTCTCTCTCTCTCTCTCTCTCTCTCTCTATATATATATATATATATATATATATATATATATATATAGGGAAAAGGTACTATGCGCTTGACCTCACGATAAGCTCCCATGAGGTCGAGCTGTGTGGGTCCCACCGTGATGCATGTCAACCATCAACACCGTGCATTTGATGGGTCCCCTTTAAATTATGGGATATCCCAAAAATCAGCCGTATAAGGAACTCAGGTGGGCCATACCATCTAAAATCATGTGAAGACATGCCAAAAACATATAAAAGCACTTGGTGGGGCCCACCTGAGTTTTGAATGCTACTAAAACTTGGTATGACCTCTCGTCTTAGTGGGACACACATAATGGATGGGCTGGATTTGCAAACCACATCTCGGTGGGCCCAAAAAATGATTATGAATGTTTTAATGGTGCACGGCCCCTCTCAACTTTTGTATGTGGTGTGGCCCACAAAAGTCACGGATTGACTTGATTTTTGAGACCTAGGCCCACGATGGAATGGTGCATCTGACTGATGGGGTAGATGTTCGAAACGCATCACGGTGGGGCCCACACAGCTCGACCTCATGGGACGGACCCATCAGCTCGAGTGCATAGTACCTTTTCCCATATATATATATATATATATATATATATATATATATATATATATATATATATATATATATATATATATATATATATATATTAAGAAACCTAGTTATAAACTTCCCCTCCCTTCCTCACATCCCCTCTACTAAATATGTCCTTTAGTTTCTTTTGTGTCCACCTCCGGTCGCCTCTGTATATATCCTCGGATCTGAAGGTAGATCTAACACTCTCATGCTACTACTATGGCACATACCTCATAATAATCCATGCCTATTACCCTCCCCTACACCACCCCTAGAACTTAGCCTTGCCCTACTCCCCCCACCATGCTCATGGGTAGACCCATCAAATCTAGGCCTACTCTCTTCCCATCGCCTCTTCTAATCCCTTTCCCATTGATTCCATATGGACTCTTGAACTGCGCGTATGTATTCAGGATCATCCTTGTCATCGAGATCCACCACATCCTAACCTACATATGGTGGCCACCCCATTTCCTCCCTAATCTCCCTCTTCAACACATCTCAATTATCTCCTATCTTCGCATTTTTTTTTTCAACAGAACCCTCATTTCTGCTCTCACATATTGTGGGCACTTAGGACAATCCACAACGTTTTGATACTCTTATGCTAAATGCTCTTTCAAGCCCCTCTCCACTCTTCAACACATGGTCACATAAATTACATATTGCTACAATCCTGAGATTGCACACCCAAGTGCCAGTAGCGAAGTAGTAAAGTACTCGGTAGGGCCGAGATCAATCCACAGGGACTAGGAAAAAACATTGCTAGAAAGCAATTAGAAATCTGGGTTTGTCCTGTTAGGGTGAATTTGAAGTTGTATCGAAAACAATAATAAACAAAAATCAAGGTTTCAGGGATCCACTTTTAATCAATCCTTAATGCTAATTCATCAATTCAACATGATAACTCAATTGGATTTGAATAAGTATTTGTTCCAATTGGAAGATAAAACAATTAAATCAAATTATAACATCCAAATAAGGTAGAAACTTAATTGATCGATCTACTTCATGAAGAACTAAGTAATTGATGGCAAGGAATTACAAGCATTCATTGTACCTGGAGTTAACAATAGATCAAAACTTTCACCAATGCTTGAAATTTCAATCACATCAACTAGAATTCATCAATCAAACCATGAAAATTAAATTAAAATGAATTAACGATAAGAATTCATCCAAAGGTTCACCTCTTAGCCTCAGCTAAGAGATTATTCAACCATAACTAATTAAACTAATCTCAATGAAAGAAAAACATAAAAACAAACTAGAATCAAACGATGAAGAAGAAGAACGACGTCGAAGGTCGATGAAGACGCTCCTCCCACGCTTTCTATCTTCCTTCGTGTTAGCTTATGCCCTAATCGTGTTTAAGAGGCTCTTTGAATAGACTTGCTTCCACCTAATTAAACAAATCTCGTAGTTATGCACTTTTGCACGCACCTTCGATTGATACATTCGATCAATCGAAACCAATTGATGGTTCTTCAATCGATCAAAACCTCTCATTCGATCGAATTGAAAGTGCTAAAAAATGTCTAACAAGTAATTCCAATTTCTTGAATTTTCTCGATTGATCGAATTCCAATCGACATTAATTTAAGGTCTCTCGATCAATTGAAGCTTCTTATCGATTGATCAAATTTTCTCTATTTTCTCTTTCAATTGAAAACACTTTATCGACGATCTCCTTCTTGCAAAGTACTCAATTCTTCTTGATCTTCAAAAGTCACTTCTTCATCACTTCGATCTTCTGATTTTCATCTCTTTTTGGGCTTTGAACTTCGCGAACGACTCGGGTTATCTCAGACTTCTTACATTCTCATGCACAATAATGCGTAATTGAGGATAATCATGCAATATTTAACAATTATCACATATACTCCTGAATCAATTATCGGGAATAGGCCGGCCGTATCTCCATCCAATATCAAGCTATCTCTATCTTCCTACTGACATGTTTTAGCTGCAAAAGAATATTGTGTTAGCAAAGGCAAGGAACTACATCCAAAATAAATTTCAAAAAAATTATATCCTAATAATTGGTTTAAATAATTTTATTTTTTTCCAAAAATTGAAAAAAGTATAATAAATCAGTGGATTAGGCCTCATACATATTTGGTTTCATATTTAGAGTGCAAGATTACAAAAAATTTGGGAGAAATTGTAGAAATTTTGAAAATTTCCCAATTTCCTCCAAATCGAGCTACCTACACTCAAATCTTGTAATTAGAGTGTATGCAATGATCAATTCATTAAAGACTCCTAAATACTTTGAAATTGGACTCAATTGGCCGCTGTTAAAAGTGAAATTTCAAGAAAAAAAAAATCAGTTTTTTTTTTTAAAAATTTTTAATTAAAAATATTTTTTTCCCTAAATTTGACAAGAATTTAACAAATCAGTAGATCAGGCCTCATACATGTTTGATTTCATGTTTGGAGTGCAAGATTGTTAGCAATTTGGGAGAAATTGGGAAATTTTCAATCGGGGAAATTTTGAAAATTTTCCAATTTCTCCCGAATCAGGCCACCTACACTCAATTTTTGAAATAGAGTGTATGTGATGATTAATTAATCAAAGACTCTTAAATACTTTGAAATTGGACTCAAATGGCCGCTCTTAGAAGTGAAATTTTGGAAAAAAATAATATTTTTTAATTATTTTATTATATATATATATATATGAAATTTGATAAGAACTTGACAAATCTGCTGATCAGGCCTCATACGTGTTTGATTTCATGTTTGGAGTGCAAAATTGCAAATAATTTCGGAGAAATAGTGGAAATTTTGAATTTGCCCCAAATCGGGCCGCCTATAGTCAAATTTTGATTTCAAATGTTGAAATCCTTGATTTTATATGCAAAACATGAAGAATCAAGGATTTCTTATGATTTGAACAACAAGAAAAAGGATCAAAATGCAAAATAACTCACCAAATGAGAAACGGCCCAAATGCATGAAAATCTTGATTTTAATTTCAAATGTCGGTTTATCTCTCAAATCCAAGCAAACAATAGACCAAAATCCACCCACTAACTGCTTAGAAGAGATATATCTGAAAAAAAATGAGCAAAAAATCGGATTTCGTGGTTTTTTTGGGAGGGCAGATTATGGTTCCTAGAATACGTCAACGATATCTGTCGATATTGACAGGTTTTGTTGATACATAGTAAAAGCCTTAAGGAAAAATTGATGTATATCTCGCGATATCAGATATACATTGCGATGCTTAGCGATGTTATCGTCGATACTCAGGAATTTTGCATTTGTAGTGGTATTCCATACGGGTTTTGTATTGCCAAGCAGCGATACTGATAATTTTGGCCAATATTATTGTTAATGCAAACACTGATTCCCACCAATCATTATTGGAAGGTGGAGAGGGAGGGAGGGTTCAATGTGCATTTTATAAAACATAATTATATCTCACCACTAAAATTTCAAATTCAAATGCACATTTTTGAAATGCGTGTTGTGATACCCAACCATTGGATGGTGGAAGACAAGTGTTCACCAACTCTCAGTGCGGAGTAAAGACTACGAAGGGTTTAACATGCACATTATGTGTATTGAGATTCCCACCCTTCATTATTCTATGGAGGAAGCTATGTGCTCAGCAACTCTTTGTGCACAATAAAGGGGGTTATATCACCACTAAAATTTCAACTTCAAATATGCATTTTTGAAATGTGTTTAGATTCCCACCCATTGGATGGTGCAAGATAAGTGCTTACCCACTCTCCGTGTGTAGTGAAAGGGTTCAATGTGCACATTATATCACACCACTTTTCTTTTTTTTACCTGCAACATTAAATTTTATTCAGGAGGAAAAAAACTGTGCCAGAAAGGCCTGAGAGGGTGATAAAAACACAAAGGGACTCAGCAGCTATAGCCTCACTACAGGAGGAGAAAAACCTCAAAATCAAGGCCCCAAAGTGACAACCAGTCAGGTCCATCTCAATTTCTTCTGTTCAGTCTCAAACTGCAAACTAACTGCACTAGATGGCGTGACTGTCACTGAGATCAAATACTTCTTCCACACAAGCAGCCACTTTCCATGCATATGTTCTTGATTTGGTCCAGGAGATAGCATTTGAGGAGTCCTTTTTACCACAGCTTGAAGGTACTGCTGTCCTAACTACCTGTAGGAGTGTTGCTGCATCAGCCGTAGTCGAGTCACCTATAACATGACTAAAATTTCAAATTCAAATACTCATAACGCGTGCTGAGATTCTGATGTAGAGCGGGTTGTGGACAGTTACGTGGCCAAGATGGATCAGAAAAGGCCCAGTCGACAACAGAAGTGATCCAGACCATCAGACCTTAAATTGGGCGTATCTCGCAATCCGGAATGAGTTATCTGACGTAAAATATATGATTTTGGGGTAGAACGAGCTACTTTAGCCAACCAACCCCGCTATGCCGGGTTGCCCAAGCCGGATTTGCGAAATACCGCCAGATCGACTGTCGTTTCCCTGTTTTAATTTTGTTTTTACTATAAATAGTAAGTTTTAGGTTGATTATAACTCTTCATTCGTTGGGCTCTAGGAGGTGCGTCCAACGTGAAAAGAGCTTAGAAAAATTAGGAGAACGGTTTGGTGAAGCTAAATAGGACACTTGCTATTTTTGGCCAAAAACCTTGCACACTAGTAGACATCACGACCGTCTATAAATAGGAAGTTTACTATTTATAGTAAGTTGTGAATTCTAATAGTTTTAGTTGTAGTTTGATTCTGATTTCTTTCCCATTGCTTGGTACCCCTATTTAAAGGGTTGTGAACTCGTTTTTATTCATTCATTAATCAATTTCGAATTTATTAGAATTTATTTCTATTTTCTGCTTTCTTTTCTCATGGATTCGAGAAGTCTCTGTGAGGAGTCCACAGAAGTTCCGTGGATTTGGAATAGTTATCCTCTTGAGGAAGACGGTGCTCGACCTCACGTCCTTCCCTGCGTCAATTTGGTATCAGAGCGAGGTTTTTTCTCGGATAGATGGCTTCTAACAACGGGTCGGACAATAATCCCATGGGTGGTGCTCCAGGGAATTTATCTTTAATGGCGGCAGCTTTCGAAGCAGCGCAGTAGAAGAATTGGTAAGCCATGCAAGGGCTGCAGGCTTCTATGGACCGCATAGCGGATCTCTTGGCAAAAACATTAGGGCAACTTCGTGTTCCTGGTGGTAATCTTTCACCGCCAATTGCTGAAACTCATAATCGCCCTGATCGCAGGATAGTACCGGCAGTGCATCCAATGGTCATTCCTGAGGAAGGGGGCTCCAGTGAGGATGAGATCGACGACATAATCTTCCAACACCCCAGACAAGGCGGCGATCGAGAATTCAATATGCGGGTTAATATTCCTATCTTCAATGGCCAACTACATATTAAGGATTTCCTCGATTGACTTTCTGAAGTTGAGCGATTTTTCCACTATATGGATATCCCTGAAGCAAAGAAGGTCAAGCTTGTGGCCTACAAGTTGAAAGGGGAAGCTTTAGCTTGGTGAGAATAACTGCAACTCGCACGAACCAGACAAATGAAAGCACCAATCCGCAGATGGCAGTGGATGAAGCAGCTACTACGTGCCTGATTTCTCCCTAGCGATTACGATAAGATATTATTCCAACAATACCAAAATTGTTGACTGGGTAGTTGGTCGGTGAGAGAATACGCAGAAGAATTTTACCACCTAGCGACGTGTAACGATTTGGTCGAGACTGAATCGCAGCAAGTCGCCCGATTCAATGGCGGATTGCATATGACGATCCAAGATCGGGTCCTGATGCAGTCCGTTTGGACGATGAATGATGCGATCAAGTTGGCTACTCGGGTGGAAGCGCAACTTGAACATCTTAACACACGAACCTATCCTACTGCAATGATCACGGGGGCAGGTCCTCCCCAGGGAGCTCCACAGCCTAAGGGGAAGGAGCTTGTAGGAGCACGCACTCAACCTCCTACGTCTGAGAGCCGAGATCAGAGAAGCGGGTAAGCAAGACCTCAATGGGGCGTATCGACTGTTGTTGGTCCAAGTAGAATCCCGAACCCCTATGCTCGACCAAAGCCCGAAAACTGCTATCGTTGTGGCCAATCGGGTCACCTATCAAATACTTGCCCCTAACGAAAAGTGGCAAACCTCGCCATTAATGATGGTAGTGCTGATAACGCTTATGAAGATCCAGATGTTGAAGAACAGGAGCATACCACGGAGGCTGAGGCAAATGATTCAAGTTGGGTTCAGCAAGATCGCGACGAGTCACTCGTCGTGAGGCGGCTATTATATGCGCCAAGAAAAAAAGTGCATCCACAGAGGCATAATATCTTTCGCATTAGGTGTACGGTGAATTGAAAGGTTTGTGACATGATCATTGACAGTGGAAGCAGTAAGAACATCGTCTCCAAGGTCATGGTAGAAAAATTGCAATTGAAAACGAAGCGTCATCCCTCCCTATATACAATTTGTTGGATCAAGAAGGTCAGCAAAACAAAGTAATTGAATGATGCACCATATCCTTTTCAATTGGCAAACATTATAAGGATGAAGTAGTATGCAATGTGGTTGACATGAAAGCATGTCACATACTACTCGGTTGATCGTAGCAATCTGACTGTGACGCTACTCATAAAGGGCGAGATAACATATATATCTTCGTCAAGGACGGCCGGAAGACCATATTGGCCCCTATGGATCTAGAGGGACTACCTGAAACTTCTAAAGTGGAAGGCCGTTTTCTCTTAACCATACGGGACTTCGTGGAATAATCTAAAGAAACAAGACATGCTTATGCATTAATTGTAAAAGGGGAAGAACTCGAGCCTATCATCATCCCTGAAAGACTAAGGCCCTTGTTACATAAATTCAAAGAAATCTCGCTCGATGACCTTCCCGATGGGTTACCCCCCATGCGGGATATCCAACACTATATCGACCGTCTCCGGGTTCAGTTTACCTAATCGTCCTCATTATTGAATGAGTACAAGATTCTGCAAGGGCAAGTGGAGGAGCTAATCCGCAAGGGTCTTATTCAAGAAAGCATGAGCCCATGTGTCGTACCAGCTTATTAACTCCAAAGAAAGATGGGAGTTGGCGCATGTGTGTCGACAGCCGGGCCATCAACAAAATCACTATAAAATACAGGTTTCCTATACCACGGTTGGACGATATGCTGGACATGCTAGAGGGTGCAAAAAGATTCTCTAAATTGGACCCAAGGAGCGGCTACCATCAGATTCGAATACGGCTGGGTGATGAGTGGAAAATGGCCCTTAAGACCAAGGAAGATTGTATGAATAGATGGTCATGCCATTCGGTCTTTCGAATGCGCCTAGCACATTCATGAGATTGATGAACCTCTAAAATCTTTCATTGGGCGGTTTGTTGTGGATTATTTCGATGATATTTTAATATACAGTCAAGACGAAACCACCCATATGGAACACCTCAAGAAGGTCCTTCAAGTGCTCACTAAAAATAAACTGTATCTCAATTTTAAAAAATGCAGCTTCATGACTGATAGCCTATTGTTTCTTGGTTTTGTCATAATATCCATGGGCATTTGTGTGGATGAGGAAAAGGTGAAGGCAATCAAAGAATGGCCGGTTCCCACAAATATTCACGAAGTACGAAGTTTTCATGGACTAACGACATTCTATTATTGGTTCGTGAAAAATTTCAGTACCATTGTGTCACCAATCACAGATTGCATGAAAAAAAGGTAATTTCTGTGGACTGACGAAGCCGATAGGAGCTTTGCCGAAATCAAGCGCAAATTATCCATGATCCCGGTTCTTGTACTTCCCAACTTCAACAAACTGTTTGAAGTCGAATGTGATGCCTCATATGTCGGGGTTGGGGGAGTTTTATCTTAAGAAGGTAGGCCGGTGGCCTTCTACAATGAGAAACTTAGCGATGCACGCAAGAAGTGGTTTACATATGAGATCTAGTTGTACACAGTGGTCCAGGCACTGCGACACTGGCGACATTATTTGATTCAAAGGGAATTCATATTTTACACGGACCATCAAGCTCTTAAATTCATTAATAGCCAAGCTAGCATTAACTATGTGCATGCTAAATGGATCTCGTTTTTACAAGAATTCACGTTCGTGCTAAAACATAAGTCAGGACAACAGAACAAGGTAGTCGATATGCTGAGTTGCCGTGCAACTTTGTTAGTCACTAAGCAATGAGGTTGTTGGGTTCGAGCGCCTCAAAGACATATGTCGACAACGACGACTTCAATGATGCATGGGTTAGATGCCAAGAAGGTCACCCCGGCGACTTACATATGCCAGATGGGTTCCTTTTCAAGGAAAATCTATTGTGCATCCCCAACAGTTCGTTAAGGGAACAGATAATCGAAGAGCTACATGGAGGTGGCCTTAGTGGACACATTGGGCGAGACAAGATGCGAGCTCTTGTGGAAGAACGATATTACTGGCCGCAATTGGTACGTGATGTGGGAAAGGCAGTCCAACATTGTTATATTTGTCAGACCTCAAAGGGACAATCTCATAATACGGGCCTCTATACCCTGTTACCCGTGCTTGACGGCCCTTGGGAGGATTTATCTATGGACTTCGTGCTTGGTCTCCCATGAATACAACGCGGCATAGATTCAATGTTCGTGGTAGTAGATCGTTCCAAGATGGCGCACTCTATTCTATGCAAAAAGACTCGATGCAACACACGTGGCGAATCTATTCTTCAGAGAAATTGTGCGGCTACACAGGGTTCCCAAGACCATTACTTCTGACCATGACATGAAGTTCATAAGCCACTTTTGGCGGACTTTGTGAACTTGATTCGATACACGACTTCAATTTAGCAGCGCCTACCACTCGCAGACTGACGGACAAACTGAGGTTGTGAATCGCACGTTGGGAAACCTCCTTCGATGTATTTCTGGCGAAAAATCGAAATAGTTGGGAAATCCCCATTCCAGGTTATTTACGGACGAGTACCTCGCCACACAGTAGACTTGATTCCTTTGCCTAAGCTCCCAAGCATGAGCATTGCAGCAGAACATATTGCAGATAGGATCATGGGCATTCATGCGGAGGTATAGACTAAGCTACATGCCTCGAACGAAAAGTACAAGGAGCAAGTGGATAAGCATCGGCGACAAAAGGTGTTCGAGGTGGGCGACCAAGTAATGGTCCATCTGCGCAAAGAAAGATTTTCAACCGGAACATACAACAAGTTGAAGAATAAAAAGATTGGACCGGTACCAATTATCCGAAAGATCAATGACAACGCTTATGTTGTTGATCTTCCAGATGACATGGCGATCTCACGGACTTTCAACGTCGCAGACCTGACCAAGTATCATGAACCAGAGTAGGACGAGAACTCAAGGATGAGTTCTTTTGAGGTAGAGGAGACTAATGTAGAGCGGGTCGCAGACAATTACATGTCCAAGATGGATTAGAAAAGGCCCGGTCGATGATGGAAGTGATCAAGACCATCGGACCTTAAATGGGGCGTATCTCCCAATCCGGAATGAGTTATCTAATGTAAAATATATGATTTTGGGGTAGAACGAGCTACTTTAGCCAACCAACCCCGCTACGCCAGGTTGCCCAAGCCGGATTTGCGAAATACCGCCAAATTGACTGTCGTTTCCCTATTTTAATTTCGTTTTTACTATAAATAGTAAGTTTTAGTTTGATTATAACTCTTCATCCGTTGGGCTTTAGGAGTTGCGTCCAACGTGAAAAGAGCTTAGAAAAATTAGGAGAACGGTTTGGTGAAGCCAATAGGACACTTATTATTTTTGGCCGAAAACCTTTCGCACTTGTAGACATCACGACCGTCTATAAATAGTAAGTTTACTATTTATAGTAAGTCGTGAATTCTAGGAGTTTTAGTTGTAGTTTGATTTTGATTTCTTTCCCATTACTTGGTACCCCTATTTAAAGGGTTGTGAACTCGTTTTTATTCATTCATTAATCAATTTCGAATTTATTAGAATTTGTTTCTATTCTCTGCTTTCTTTCCTCGTGGATTCGAGGAGTCCAGAGAAGTTCCGTAGATTCGGAATAGTTATCCTCTTGAGGAAGACAGTGCTCGACCTCACGTCCTTCCCTGCGTCAGATTCCAACCTATTATTATCAGATGGTGGACCTATGTGCACATTGACTCTCAGTGCATAGTAAAGGGTGGGTTAGTATGCACTTTTTTTTTTTTAGTAGTTCAACTTCAAATGGCCATTTAAATGCATTGTGAGATTCCTGCCCACCATTATTAAATGGTTGGAGAGATACGTGCACTGGCTCTTGGCTAACATTGTGTATATAGAAGCTTTATAACTCACACATACATCGTTGTCATCATGATCATACATGTGCATGCACCCCCCCACACCCACCCCCAACGCGCATGCACGTGCACATGGTCCATTTTGCCTTTATTGTCAAATACAAATATTGTTTGCATTCATCAACCATGATATCCAGATACTTCGGTGGTAGAGATGCGGTGGCTGTCCCTACTACAGAATTAAGTGTAAAGGCCCACATTCATGTGACATCAACGGTGTATTTTTGCTGTATCTCTGTCTCATGTGTCTGCTCTTCTTAAAAACAAGATCTCCACCCTTTTCACCAATAGTGTCATGTGGCAGGATTTAGAAAATTGGGGCCTTTTGATGGTGGCGACTGTTTCCTTTATGAAATCTCAAGAGAGATATCCACCCTTGCCCTCTTTTTGTTGTTCTGGACTTGAACTCCTGTTTGCTTCTTAGATCTGTCATGCCTGGAGGGCCATATGAAATGTGAATAATTTACTTTGTTAACACTACTTTCTTGACTTTTATGTGGAGGATTTGGAAAGAAATGAGCAAATGTTCTTAACCATACAATGCTGTATTCTTTCTGGGGCCTCAAGAAAGATTGTCACCTGTCACCCTTTGCCCCATCTTGTGGCAAAAAAAAAAAAAAAATTCATGGAAGTGGCCACTACAATGTGGGCTGTTTCTTTTGGATTGTTCACAGCCTATAGGCCATACAGAATGAGAATGTTTTAGTTATTAGAAATAAGAATCTATTAGCTATAATGACCAACTGCTTTTTAGATGAGTATGTGGAGGAATTGGAAGGAACCAAATGAATTTACCCAGATGGGGGGGAGAGGATGAATGCTACTGTCATAGAAAGTAGTGGACCTGGTTTCCAGGTTTTTACTCAAGTGGCTGAATGTGTGGTTTGCATGTTTTATGGTAATTTATTAGCCAACCAGTAACATGTTAACCAGCCAGATTTTCCACAAGCTGTTGACCTGCATTGTGGCTTCAAATGTCCAACCATGGTGCTCTTCCAAGCATCTATTAGAGACTTTCTTCTTCTTTTTTGACAACACAGGGTGTCCCTGTCCCTTTTTGAGGTGAAACTATTCCCTGCAGATACACGCAATCACCTGCAACCATGTGCATCAGGTAATGCCGGGAGGGGAGTCAAACCCACACATGTGGGGAGCAAACCCACAGTGCTAGCTGCTTGCCCAAACCCTATTGGGTTAGAGGCTAATTTTTTTGCCAATGTGGTAACCCTAAACTGGTCATTTTGGTAGGGTTTCTATGATTCAAGGCATGTTATCCATGTTTTGTTGGTCTGGTGTTTTGGGTATTGTATAACTTTGATGCTACTCAGGAAGGTGTGAATGCTTTGAAAAATTAGATGCTTTGATTTATTCAAATATAGATTGTTGTCTTCTCGCGAAATTGGGTGGGTTGGTCAAAATGTAATTAGTTGGGCCAACCAAGGGTCTACTTTTGTTATGGGATTTTACCATGTTATAATTCTTGGGATTCTTGTGTGGGTTTAATTTTTTTCAGGCCTCTGATGACCATAAGGAGACGTTCAGTTATGGATCTGCTTCTCTTTTCTTTTTCTTTTTTGCTCTTTTTTCTTCTTTTCGTTTCTTAGTTGGTTCACTGGAGTTGAATGAAATTCGTTACATTTTTTTCTTTCCCATCATCATCTTTTGTTTCTTGTATGATCCTTTTTCTTCATTTTGTTTTAAGTTGGGGAATGAATTCGTTTTCTTATCATTGGAAAAAGAAAGCATTGTCTCATTTTCTTTCATCTTTCGTGGTGTGCTGCCCTCATGAATGCTGTAGATGCATCGATGCAAACTTGGTTGGGATCCCAGTTGAAGTGGAAACCCCAGATCATCACTACTATCATGTATCCAATCTTTCCTCGTGTTCCTATATTTTCCTTAAAGAACTTTCTTATTCTTATGCTTCTGAATCTCGTGCTCGAGTCAATCTAACAGAACTGCTTGTTCTTTTACACAGCTTGCCTTTTTCACAACAAGAAAGGTAGAAGAATTGGAAGAGCTAACTTGGGTGAGTGGCCTGAGCAGCTGCCAATATTCTTTAATTCTATTTCTCTTTTAAATTGTTTGGCCATTTGCCAATTGAGAGAAGTTTCTCTCCTATTAAATATATCATTGTCATTGGTGGATGTTATATATCATTTTTTTTTTAAAATAAAAAAATCCTGGTATATAACTATAAAACATCTTTATAATTTTTAACTGACAACCAATGGAAATGCATTTTGCATTAATGAGTTCAAACAATGGCCTCTCTGATAGTTGTTTATATTCTATTTCTGCATAATAAATGCATTTGTGATTTCTGTCGGCTGTTTTGCTGAAGGTTTAAAGTTCCTATATTTTGGATCCTAACAGCAAGAGGACGATTACAAGATATTCCGAGATATTATCCGTTATGGCTGATATATATCCGCTGTTTTTTAACAATATATATTATTAATGTCTATGGGGCATTAGGAACCAAAATCTTGGATAATACTAGGCTGTTATGGTCATTATCGACCGATATTTCAGGAAAAATTAGAAGAAAGATATACTATGATAAAATGTAGTGATTACTCAAATTAAACTTAAATATTTAAACAATTTAACAGCTCTGTTTCTTAAACTGATATACCAGCTGCTATGAAGCGATATTTTGGCTGAGATCTCGGCCGTTATCGACCAAGATCTCCAATATCTTGTCAGCTGATAGAGCACCCCCTCATATCATACTAAGGTTCCTTGCACGGCCAGTATAAAAACCATGGGTCTGACCACACAACCCTTTCAAAATAATTTTCAGTTTGTTTGGAGAAATTTACAGATGCCATCGTTAGTTGCTGATTCTTATGTGTGGCAATTAACTGCTGCAGGATTACGGGATTGATTTTGATGACCATGATCATCCGGTGAAGGCATTTCGGTGCTGCTGTGGGAGCAAATTCTGCCGAGACATGAAGCGCTCAAGCAGTAAATACAATACGTCTTGTCTTACTAAACCATGATGGACAAAGACCAGTGTGGCATTGCTTCAGGCAATAGCAAATGTTTCTTTGTTTCTAAAAAATGACACAGGTCCTCTGAACACCAACAGATATCAAAGGGACAAATATGTCATTTTAGGAATGCAAGGAATATAGCTATTGTCCAAACTGGGGCGGGGCTAGGGGCCATCAGACCCTTAACTATTAATAGCAGCTTTCTGTTTTTGTTTTCCCTTAAGCACTCATGGTAACAAGCATTATATCTTGGCTCAGGAACTAAGCAGAGGGCTTTAATTTTGAGATGAGCTGCATGCATCAGACCAGCTACTGGATCAGTCCAGTGGCTACAAAACTGTAAGTTCTCTTAAGATTTTTTTTCTTTCCTTTTTTCTTTTTCAAGTTTTTTATGCTGGAAAAGGAAGGAGACAGGTATAACAGTTTAGTTCTTGTTTCTGGTATCCTGATGTTTGCTACAGAGCTAATCGTGTTTGACACTTCTTGTAGATATTTGAGGGGCAGTTGGGTTTTGCACTTAAAGTCGCTGCAGTCATTGTGGGGATTTTAGTATAGAGCTGTAGGGGATTTACAGGTGTCGATTAGCTTTAAGTTTTCAACTGTCTTGTGCCATTTTTGTGTGAATGCTGCCAATAGGACTTATGGATTCCCAAGTTTACTAACAAACGGAGATTCACGACCTCTCTTCCTTGTGCTTTGGTAATGACACTAGCACCCTTGACAATTATTTCATACAAGGATTTCAATGTTGTCACCGTTTTGCTCTTTACACCCAAAACATCCAAAATGTTTGCCATTCGGAATTTCTGTAAATCCTTTAAGACGAAGAGAGTGAAGACCATACTTAAGCATGGGATTCCACCAAAACTTGGTTTGGTGGTTCTCTTAAATCGTCATCCTCATCTAAGCCTTAACCCAACTAACTGGGGTCGGCTTTTGCTGTCCTCCTAAATCCACCTGCTAGTTAGGATGAAGGGTCAGGTGCGACAGGCTGGGTGATTTTAAACTGATCAGTCTTTGGCCTGCTCAAAAAATTGAATTTTCTTGGTCCAGCCCAGCCCATTTACAGGCTTTCCTGTAAGCCTAGAAAATTTTCCCACTCAGCTAGAGGATTGGACTTGTGTGTAATCTCCTCATAATCGTTGCCATCACCATGGTAGCCTTGGCTTCAACTCTTTGGGGTCTGCTATCATGTTAGTTTGGCGTAATTTTGACAGCCGGCTGCTTGCCTCAAATCAACCCTCTTTGATCAACAACAAGAACAACATCATCCTAACATTCTTAGGGGTCAGATCTCATGCTAGCTTGGCAAAATTTTGACAAACGGCTACCTAACTAACATCAGCTCTACATCATCATCACCATCTTATCCTTGCTCCAACTCTTTGGGACTGTATCTTATGTTAGCTTGGCAAAATTTTGACGACCAAGGTACCTACCTCACATTAACCCCCGTTTATCATGGGTTGGGACTGGCTAGTTCAAATTAGATCTTTTCTTTTCATTTCTTTTTCTTTTTTGTGTTTGTGCCATATCTTCATAGAATGATTTGTTGCCTTGTTAGCATATTGAAGTGCTGTACTTTGTACATATCATTGTTGTTCAATGATGGACATTGGGATCTTGACAATCCATTTTCAGGTTGTCGTGGGACTGGATGACTGTACAGACTGTGCAGTTAGATCTTAAACCATTTTGAATCTTTCTTAATATTAGTGCATGAGCATGTCCATGATCTGACCTGACACATTGAAAGTGGTCATGAAGGCCTGCTATTTTTCCACAACAAATTTTAACATATGCTTCAACTTGATTTATCAATCCCTAGACCTAGGGTTCTTCATGGTTAAAACGTGTTATTTTTCATGGCTTTGATTCACCAGAAGCCAGTTGCACAAACTGAAACAATACCCAAGTGTTTTGGGTCATTGACAAGAAAACTAGGGTTATCACATATTCACAAAATGGAATCCACACATGAATCAATATCAGATTGTTCACAACAGAAAGGACATCATCATCGATCAACAAATCTATCATTAGGGTATGTCATCGATGGGGGAAGAGATGTTTTGAATTGTCTTTTTTGAAAATTCCAAAATATTTTTAGGATTTTCAAGTTATTTTTCTAGTAAATTTGGTTGATAATGGTAGATTTCTAAATCCTATAGGTTGTTTCTGTGATTTGTTCTACTTGATGGGAGGAGGGGAAATATGGAGGGATGTGATTTTTTGGATAGCGAATTGGTCAATAGAAAATGACAAAAAAGATCCTTCTTTTAACTGTAGGCGGTGATGAAGCCTTACCTCAAGTAGAGGGACATTTTGGTAATATGCCAAAGTTTTATCTGCATAAGGAAAAGCTGTTTCACCTGTTTGGGTAGTAGGAATCTAAGGTGAGAACATGGAAAAATGTAAGCAAGATTTCCAAACCACAATAAATGCAATGGAAATGGTATTGAGGATTCATGGCAATCCCAATCCAAGCACTGGAAAAGAGTTATTTTGTGGAAAAGGTAATCATGATTTCTCTTCCAAGAGAAATCCTAAATAGATGCTAGAGAATATTCCTCCTTGTTTCATGGATTCCCAATGATGAAAGTATTGATTTTGTGGAGATAATAAAAGGCTGAATTTTATTTTTATTTTTAAGGCAGAAGGGCAAAAGTACAAAAGAAAATAAAAGAAAAACAAGATGCAAAGACTACAACTCTAACCAACAAGTTGGAAACTGGTCGGCAACTAATATATTAGCTGCATACACCCATTCTATTACGTTTTGTTTTGCCATATTGAAAACTTCAAAAGGACAACCCTTGGTATTCTTAAAGCAGCAGCCATCTCTCCAAGCTTGCTAATAAACACAAATACCAAATTCGCTTCTTGACTTCAATTGTACACCTCTGTGTCAAGCTTGCAAAAAATTGGTCTACACCCATGAGACTCCAAAGAGAATAAGAAAGCCAATCCATATCTTTGATGCAAAAGAACAATGGATAAATAGATGATCAACCGACTCCTAGTTGTTATAACATAATAAACACATGTTTGGGATTATCATCCCTCGCCTTCGTAAATTGTCAACTATAAGAACCTTCTACCCACCAACCAAGCAAATGCCGCCTTGGATGGAGCTCCATAACGCCAGACATGAACTATGTGACATTCGGCCTGCATGACATGCCCCCTGACTAGTCTCTTGTAAAAAGACTTTCCCGATTTTTTTATGAGCCATACCAAAATATCTTCCTCAAGCATAATGATGCCGACTTGACAAGAATTCTAAAAGCCTCATCAACTCCACCCCTTGCTTATTAAGATTTCTTCTGCAAGGAGTCCAAATAACTTTCTCACCTTGAATGGAAAAAACATCTCTCTACCAAAATATTTGGCTCTATGGCAATCCCTGTCTAAGGAAAGACATTCAATTTTTTATTCCCAACTCGCACATCTTCCCTCAAGGGGATCCTTCTTGCCATTCCTAAGTGAGAATCCACATTTTTCCAAACCTTACTGATTTCCAATACAAGGAGAGCCTATACAAAGAAAAAGCTTTTCTCCATCTACCCTGTTCCTAGACACCATATTTTCTACCCAATACCTCTCTCCACGCTATCTTTCTCTAAACCCAAACCTCCGAACCTGGAAGTAGAAATAGTCTTCTTCAGTATTATCTGAAATCTAAACAATAGGAAACAATGATTTTCTGCAAGTAGAGAGAGAGAGAGAGAGAGAGAGAGAGAGAGAGAGAGAGAGAGTATTTTACCATGGATTCATCCTATCCAATAGGTTTACTCATTTTCCAAATTTTTTGTTTGCCAAGACCAAATAATTCATGGAAAATTACTTGAACATGGAAGTTAGCAGGTGTGGCATTGAAGATGGATTGTGGCATGCGTCATTGCCACATCTTGCATATTGGAAGGGGCTCATTGGCGCAATCCATCTTCCACATGGCGTGCTTGAAGATGAATGGTGGCACGTGTCACATTGGCACGTACATGATCCTTGAAGATGGTTTGTGGCACATGTGGAGCACTCGAAGATGGACAATGGCACATGTGGGGTGCTTGAAGATAACAGTGCTACATGTGGCACATTGTCACATGTTAGGTTCTTAAAGATGGGCCGGTGGCACAAGTGGGAACGCATAGGAAATTTTATGGAGGAGATGGGTTGTTCCTCTATTTTTAGGGAGAGAGAGATTGGAGCTTTTTTTATCACAAGGAATGTAGCTTGATCACAACCCTAAGGCCTTATTTATAAACCATTGATTCCATGCTAAAAAGTAGAAAGGAAAGGGATTTTCCTTTGACGTGATGATTTGTGTTATTTGGATAGCAAAGAAAAGGGTCGACTCCACCAAACAATCATTACACTTTTTAAAATTTGGATTCTTGGCACAAGAAAACTAGATGACTATTGTGAGAAGAATATGAGATTTCAACCTGCCAAACAAGAACTGAAAATTGGAATCCATGTTTCAATGGTTCTCATGGAAATCATCATTGGATAATTATTGATTTTTCCCTTTCTTTTGCCTCGGATTCCACATATCCAAACATGATTTAACTGATCAATACGAGTTTTGGATTAAAGTTCAATTTTTCCTCTTTGATTTTACACTCTTCTCTTTCTTACAATCTTTCCACCCAAAGGCCTTACTAGATGGCCCACAATATGACCATTAGGTTTGCCCATCATCTACACTTTTTGAACCATGGGCCATTTCACTTAACTGCTAATTTATTCTGTATAGGTGTGGTCCACTTGATGATCATCATATTTGTCTCTTTTTTTAGATATGGCATCTACATTCCCAGGCCTGGTGACTGCGTTCTGATCTCAACGAACATGAGGCCTCTCATTTTATGTGTGAGGAGATTACGTTTAGAGATCGTTTGTATGCATGGAAAGCTCCAATTAAGCTTGTTCATGTCCACGAGCTTTCCAGCATTTGTCTGTTGCTCGCTTAAGACAGGTCTCGCAAAAACTGGCCGTGCGTTTGGACATAAAATTAGTCATTTATGAATTTGGTAGTTTGTTAGTTGGTATCTTCATGAAGTTAGAGGTTAATGAGTTAGCTGAATTCATGTTTGGTTTTTCTTGTCGACTTCAGAATTTTCCAGCTCGTTTTTTTTTTTTTGAGTTGACCTAATAAGGTTAATATTATTGGAGAGGTTCACATTAATTTTTCAAGTCCTTTTGAATCACTTGAGATTGGACCAATCTATACCATCCAATCAATGGTCATCAAAATTGATGGTCCATATCAACTACAATGTAAAAAAGGGTCCTATCATGGTTATGAGCTGTCTAGCATGTGTATTTGATTGTTCACCTCCACCGTTATTGGATGATTCTAACCACCTGGTCAATGGCTAGGAGAATATAGTCCATATTGATTGCAATAAAGTCAAGCATTGATTTGCACTGCTCATTACATGTGTCCTCCTTTGATTGCCCATCTCTCAGGGATTATTATTATTATTATTATTTGAAAGATTATGGAAATGCATATGGATTAGTTTTTTGAAAAATTAATTTACTCTTTTTTAAAAGGAAAAATCATGATTATGATGTTAATTTCCGCACACGATCCTAGCCGATAAGTTAATGTTTATAAAAATTAATGCTCAAATTTATCAAGTGTTTGGGTGGAAGAATCCTTAACATGGATACGGAAACTCCCTTGGAATCCCATTAATATGGAAAATAGTGGGATGAAATGTCAATGGTCGATTTACCTTGTTTCTATTTCTGTCAGGTTGATTTTCCATAGATATGGTAAAAGGTCTATAGTCAAGAGTAACCATTTTTTTCATAATATTATAAAAATGTCCATGGATTAGCTTTTTAAGAAGAAATCGGCTTTTGATAGAAATAATCCTTAACATGTGTACTAAAAACTTCGTTGGAAGTCAATAGTGTAGAAAATAATGAAAATGTTAAAAGGTCAACGGTTAATTTTCATAATTCATTTATTAGGTTATTTTCAATTAAAATTGTTGAAACCTCCATGCTCAAGAGCAAGAGGTGTCTAACAATATTGTGGAAATGCATATAGATTAGTTATTTGAGAATTTAATTTACTCTTTTCAAAAAAATAAATTTCATGATTATAATGTTAATTTTCACTACCACTTTTTACAATGTAAGTAGCAAAAAACATTGCATATGTGGAAATGAAATCAATTTCTCTAACAATTTCCATATTCTCAAGAGAAAACAAAAAAGATACAGCATGGGTGCCAAAGGATGGTTCCTTCCATTGTCCATACTTGCAGACATCACTATGTTATAATGATCTTAACCATCCACACTACGGGTAGAGAATAAACCATACTTATCATTGGGAAAGGCTTGATCAATGATCTTGATTGTTTATTAGGTGCTAACCACTCCTAAATCTCGACCCTTTCAAAGTTACTTTGATCATATGATCATAACCATCTAATCAATTGCTAGGAAAATAATTCGGGATTTGACCAAAGTAGCCTTGTGGTATTGTCGAATGCCTCAAAAATTGAAAGGTTTACAAATGCCCTAGCTAGTCCTTTCACACCTTTTCCAACAGCTTTAGTACAAAATTGCCCACTTTTGTGTTGAGCCCACTATGGTGTTTGTGAGAAATCCACATTGTTCCAAATCATTTTATGACATGAGCCTAAAAAATGCAGTAGATCTAAAGCTCAAGTGGGCCACAACAGAAAATAATGGAGATTGTACACACATGGTTGAAGCATTCATGGGGTTGCAAAGGCTTTGGATCGGGCTAATATTTTTATTCTTTCAGTTCATCCCTGGCCATTTTATGAACATTGCAGTGGATCCTAGAAAGGTTTGAATGGTAGGCAACCACTTTCCCAGTTTTCAGTCGTGTGGCCCACTTGAGTTTCAAATCTGACTAATTTCTGTTCTAATGAACAAATATGCCTAAACATGATCTTCCAAAACAGGCGGATGGAGTGGATTTCCCATAAACAACACGATGGGCCCAATATAACTTAGTGGTAGGAACTTTCTACAAAAGGCTTTTGTTTGATATCCGCATTAATGTGATGGGAAGTGACCCAAATTGGGTTGCAAGACCTAGCTAGGAATGGATGGTCTTGTGGAGTCCATTGTGATGTGTGTATTTTAACCATATTGTCCATCCATTTTGAAATATCATTTTAGGGCATGATCTCAAAAATGAGGCATATTAAAGGCTCATGTGGACTACACATAAAGTAGTGAGATTGAAACTTCTTTGGGTTGTAGAAGATGTAACTCATTCTTTGGCCCATATTGTTAAATTAAGTTTTGAATCCAATGGACGGGGTGGATTTGGCACATATCCCACGGTGGGCCACACAATCCTTAACACATGACAACCTCGACCCTTAACACATTATGACCATGACTCAGACCCTTAATACATGACAACCACAACCCAATCCTTGACACCCTCAACCCTTACTACAGAATAACCCCGACCTAAATCTTAACAACTTCAACCCTTGACACATGACAACCACAACCCAGACCCTTATATGACAACCACGACCCAGACCCTTAACAGATTATTATATGTTCATTGTCTTCGAATGCAATACATTATAAAAATCAAATTCTCTCCCCTTCATTTTCTTCCATATGACAACCACAACAGTTCATCTTCACCTCAATTTCCTTCTCACAATCACTTCTCCCAATAACAACAAACCATGGCCATCCCTCTTTGTTTATAACCAAAAGTGCCTTCCATTTCTAAGAAAATATCATTCTCTAGACAAATAAAATAAATCTATTCAAATGTATTTCACCTATCATTGGCTTCCATCTATAAGAATGTTGTTGTCAGAGACAAACAATACTTGTTTTTTGCGTTGTGGAAGTTGGGGGTGGTGCCCATATGCGAATACGCCGGAAAATGTAGTTGGAGGATGTGGTTGTGGTAAAAAGGAAGAAGAGTCACGGGAAAACGATAAAGGAAGAAGAAGAAGGTCCTTACAAGCACTAGCCTCAAAATCCCAAATAATTGAGTATACTAATGATGTTTGGATTATTGATCTTACTATCCATTCTACAATTGACTATAAATATTTGGGACAGATGATGATGATGATTTGGACCATCCATCGATAGATAAACTATATTTATTATATGCTATAAAAAAAAACCCAATTATTAATTAGATCATATATCATATGGGTGGGCGTGGCTTGCCTGCCTTTCGCAAGAACTTGCCACAGGAAGTTCGGTGGGGCCCACCATGATGCTTGTGAGAAATCCATCTAGTCCATCTAATTTTCAAAATTGTTGTGGAACATTGCCCCAAAAATGAGGCAGATCCAAAGCTCAAGTGGGCAGTGAGGATACATCTACTGTTGAAACATTCATGGGCCACGAGTTTTGGATCCGGCTAATATTTGTGTTTTCAGTCCATCCCAGCATGAATGACCTTATGAACGGTATGGATGGCATATGCGGTGGACCCCGGGAGACGGCATTTCCACTTTTTCCTGTTACACGCCTCGAGTTTTTTATCTGCCTCATTTTTCGGCTAATATAATCTCTGCCAAAATGGTGGATGGTGTGAATTTCTCACAAACATCACGGTAGGCCCCACCTAGTTCCTGCAGAAGGCATTCACATGCGATCCATGCTCCATATGGGTCGCCTTTTATTGTAGTTCATTCCTAAAGCTAGCTTTGATTTAATGATCCTAACTATGGATGAGTTGAATTGGTGATCCTGGATGTCTGTTATGGTGGTCTCACCTTTGTTGCATGCTACACAAAAATCACTTTAATATGAAGATCTTAACCATGTTAACCTAAGGATATGAGAATGAATTGCCCTTGTTGATTATAATTAGGGTCAGTCATTGATTCCAACCCTCCATGTAGGCCCACTTTTGATTGCTCTCTTAAAATATTACACTTTGATACAATGATCCTCTCTTTCTGATCAATGGTAAAGAAAATGGACAGCTCTTGTTGATTATAATAGAAAAGGCTGATCATTGATTTGAACCCTCCATCATGTAGTACTGCTTTTGAATTCATTTCCATTTCCAAAGATCACTTCCATCGGATGATTCTAACCATCCTATCAATGGCTAAGATAATGGACAGACCATATTGATTATAACAGGGAATGTCGAGGCTAGGACTGCTTGGCTGACAACCTGTTTCCATACCAACTAAGTTGCTTTTGGATACCACCAAATGAGTAGCTTTTTTAGCTTAATAAGTTACTTTTCTTAAATAAGTTGGTTTGGTCATTAAACCTAAACAAATAGCTTTTAAAAAAAAAAAAAAAAAACTTATTTTATAATTTATTTATTTTTAATTACTTTTCAAACTTATTTTCTTCATTTTCATTGGTGGAAATTATTTATGGAAATAAGCTCTCTGTGGCCATGAATCCTTTGGAAATCCTTCCAATGAATCGGTAGATGATCTATTGGACTCCACATGATGATGGCCCATATTGAGGTGGCCCCACATGATGGACTATCCACATCAAAGGTCTGCTCCTAATGGTGAACGGCTTGCATCTAAGGCAAGCCCTACATGATGGGCAACCCACATCAAAGGTAGGCTCAACGAGATGGGCAATTAATAATGGTGGGCCCCACATGACGGATAGTCCACATCAAAGGTTGGCCTAATGATGAGTGGCCCATATCAAAGGCAAGTCCCTCGTAGATGGCTCACATCAGAGGTGGGCCCACATGATGGATGGCCCATATCCAAGGCAAGTCCCTCATGGATGGCTCACATCAGAGGTGGGCCAACATGATGGACAGTCCACATCAAAGGTAGGCTTTGCATGATGATGGGCAATGGATATTGAAAATGGGCCCCACATGATGGACAGTCCACATCAAATGTAGGCTCCGCATGATGATGGGCAATGGATATTGAAAATGGGCCCCACATGATGGACAATAAGATTTATGGTGGGCCAATGAATTGTGCACATTAAAGGTAATGATGAATGGCCCATGATGAACAGCCGAATCAAAGTTGGGCCCTCATAATGAACGAACCACATCAAAGGCTGGCCCCACATGATGTGAAGGGGACAAAATAGACTGAGGATAATTACTTATGTTGTAAACTAAATATGCTTTTCTAATTTTTGGATGATAAGTATGTTGTTTACTAAACATATTTATCTGTCTAAGTAGAAACCAAGATAAGCTACTTATGACATAAGTTGCTTATCCAAAGTAACTTTCAATCCAAATGCACCCTAGGTTATTTTTCGGAGAAAGTTACTTCCATGCTTAAAGCTACTTATCCCTATAAGTGTTTTTTTTTAAGCTTTTGCCATATCGAAGGAGGCCCCACATGGTCTATCCACATTGAAGGTGGGGCTCACATGATGGTTCACTTATATTAACATGGGCCACATGATGGATGGTCCTCATCAAAGGCCAACCCTTGGTGATATATAGACCACATCCAAAATGGGAGGGTATGATGGACAACCACTTCAAAGTTGGGGCTCACACAATAGATAATCTATATCAAATGTGAGCTCCACATGATGGATAGCCCCTAATGATGAATGTCCCATATCCAAGATGAGCCACATTGAAGGTGGGGCTCACATGATGGACAATCCGCATCAAAGGTTAACCCTAATGATGATTGGCCCATATGCAAGATGGGCCCACATCAAAGGTTGGCTTCACATGATGGGCAGTGAATATTGAAGGTGGGCTCCACATGATGGTTGACCAACATCCAAGGTAGACCTTAGACCGTGCACATTAAAGATTAGCCCCATGTGATGGACAGTGGATGTGAGGGGGACCAAATAGTCATGGGGATAAATACTTATGATGCTAGAAACCAAAGATGTTTTTCTACTTGTTAGCTGATAAGTATATTGTTTACCAAACATACTTGACTAAGTAGAAAACAAGATCTGCTACTTCTAGCATGAGTAGCTTATCTAAAGTAACTTATGATCCAAACACCCCATATAAAACCCAATTATCGAGCTTGTCATGGGTCTGGCATAGCAAGCCCAAAAAATTGGTTGGGTTGGATAAATCCCAATCCTACGTGATTGTTCATAATCCTTCTCTTATTCTAGTGGTTGCACATGCACAGACAAGGAGATGCAAGATGACATACCCAATCGATTCTTGGAACGGTATATCTATAGAATAGAACACGTACAAGAGAAGTCAGGCCAAGGTGAGTTTGGCTAAAATGTCCAAGTCCAAGGCCATAAATACCAGGAGCAAGCCCAACCTACGGAGCAGGCTAAGAGGTCCAAAGCTGAGTCAGGTTGGGCTAGGTGAGCCACCCCGAATGACTTCTCACACCTTGAGGTGACGGGTTGGAGTTTGTTTGGAAAGAAGAGGAAACAACTTTCCTGAGAAACATTGTTTTCATGAAACAGTGGGAAATAAAAATCCTTGTCACTGATTGTTTGTTTACAAGGGGTTTTTTTTTTTTTTTTGAAAATTATTCCTCTGTTTCCAAAAACGTTGTTTGCAAAGCTGAAACTTTCTTATAAATTTTATCCGGAGATGGTAGTTGGTGCATGTGTGGCATTGAAGATATATTGTAGCATATTGGACAAAGGCAGCATTTGAAGATGGTGGTACATTATGCAAATAACACATGTTGATGCTTGTGGAGCACCTGAAGATGGTGGTACATGCCCTACATGTGGTATTTTGATGTTTGTGGAGTGCGTGAAAATATATGGTGTTTTTTATATTAAAAAAATTTATGAATAATACCACATGTGAGATACATGAAGATGATAGCGATGGTGGTATATGCTCTACATGTGGCATTTTGATGTTTGTGGAGTGCTTGAAAATGTATGGTGTTTCTTAATTTTATTTTAATTATTTTTTTAAAGTGATAAATAATACCATATGTAGGATACTTGAAGATAATAGCGGCATGTGTTGTGCATTGACATGTGAGGCATGTGTGAATATGAGCAGTGGTGCATTGCCATGTGTAGTGCATTAAGATGTACGGAGGCACATATGGCACATGTAAAGTGCTTGAAGATGAATTGCATGGAGCCATGTATAGTGCATGAAGATGTACGAAGGCACATATGGCACATGTGAAACACTTGAAGATAGACTACATGGAGCCATGTATAGTGCATTAAGATGTACAAAGGGACATGTCAAGCACTTGAAGATAGATGGTGATACATGTGGCTAACATGTGGAACACTTCATAAAGAGGCTGGTTGGATTGAAGAACATGAGGTGACGACATGGAGAAATGTAATCATGATTTTCGAAACACAATAAACATTGGGAATATGTATTCTTGCAATCCAAATGAAAGAATAGAATTTTGAGGAAAGGGTAATTATGATCTGTTCTAAACTTGAATGACCAGAGAATTATTCATCTTTTTCTTTTCTTTTCTTCTTCTTCTTCCTTTTTTTTTAAAAAAATCAGTACAAGTTAAAAAAGTAATTATATAGAAACTACGATAAATATAATAGAAATAAAATTGACAATTTCTTATTGTTTCTTACAGTCCAAATGGTGGAAAATAATAATTTTATGAAAAAAATGTAATCATGATTTTCAAACCACAATAAATGCATGGAAAGGGCATTGTAGATTCCTCTTTTCTTTTTTTGCAACTTAAAAAATGATTTTCTATAAAACGATTTTTTTTCAGTGGAATTCAAAATGAGCCTCCTTTTTTGTATAAATAAGAAGGAAATAATGTTTTCAAGTGAATCTGAACAAGTCCTACAAGCATGTTTGGATAAGAGAAAAACCACATATATTCAAGGAAATGGTGCTGTTTCTATATTGATATGACCTTTTTCGTTGTTTATATTATGAAGAAATTTGTGATTTTTTCAAATAATTATTAGCCTTTTCCATGGTTTTGGATGCTAACGCAGGGATGAACGTGATGAGGTCGATCACCATCTTCCTCAAGGATAACTACTCCGAATCCACGGAGCTTCTTTGGACTCCTCACAGAGACTTCTCGAATCCACGAGGGAAGAGCGTAAGAGAATAGAAATAAATTCTAATAAAATTCGAAATTGATTAATGAATGAATAAAAACATGTTCACAACCCTTTAAGGGTACCAAGCAATAGGAAAGAAATCAAAATCAAACTACAACTAAAACTCTTAGAATCCCCGACTTACTATAAATAGTAAACTTACTATTTATAAACGGTCGTGATGTCTACTAGTGCGCAAGGTTTTCGGCCAAAAATAGTAAGTGTCCTATTTGGCTTCACCAAACCGTTTTCCTAATTATTCTAAGCACTTTTCATGTCGGACACAACTCCTAAAGCCCAACGGATGAAGAGTTATAATCAAACTAAAACTTACTATTTATAGTAAAAACGAAAATAAAACAGGTAAACGACCGTCGATCAGGGGGTATTTCACAAATTCAGGCTGCGCAACCTGGCGTAGCGGGGTTAGTTGGCTAAAGTAGCTCATTCTACTCCAAAATCATATATTTTATGTCAGATAACTCATTCCGGATTGCGAGATACGCCCGATCTAAGGTCTAACGGTTCGGATCACTTCTGTCGTTGACCGGGCCTTTTCTGATCCATCTTGGCCATGAAACTGTCTGCGACCAGCTCTACATCAGTCCCCTCCACTTCAAAAGAACTCGTCCTTGAGTTCTCATCCTGTGTTGGTTCATGATACTCGATCAAGTTCGCGACGTCGAAAGTCCGTGAGATCGTCATATCATCTGGAAGATCAACGACATAAACGTTGTCATTGATTTTCGGATGATTGGTACCGATCTAATATTTTTATTCTTCAACTTGTTGTACGTTCCAGTCGGAAAACGTTCTTTGCGTAGATGGACCAATACTTGGTCGCCCACCTTGAACACCTTTTGTCGTCGATGTTTTTTCGCTTGCTCCTTGTACTTTTCGTTCGAGGTATGTAGCTTGGCTTGCACTTCCACATGGATACCCATGATCTTGTCTGCCATATGTTCTGCTGCAATGCTCGTGCTTGGGTGCTTGGGCAAAGGGACCAAGTTAAGTATGTTGCGAGGCACTCGTCCGTAGATAATTTGGAACGACAATTTTCCTGTCGAGCGGTTCACAATGTTGAATGCAAACTCTGCTTGAGATAAGGCTAAGTCCCACTGCTTTGGCTTTTCTCCTGCAATACTGCGAAGAAGGTTTCCCAACGTGCGACTCACAACTTCGGTCTGCCCATCAGTCTGTGGGTGGTAAGCACTGTTGAATTGAAGTCGTGTATTGAATCGAGTCCACAAAATCCGCCAAAAGTGGCTAATGAACTTCGTGTCATGATTAGAAGTTATGGTCTTGGGGACCCTGTGTAGCCATACGACCTCCCTGAAGAATAGATTCGCCACGTGTGTTGCATCGAGGGTCTTCTTGCATGGGATAAAGTGCTCCATCTTGGAGAAGCGATCGACTACCACGAACACCGAATCCATGCCGTGTTGTGTTCGTGGGAGACCAAGCATGAAGTCCATTGATAAATCATCCCAAGGACCATCAGGCACAGCTAACGGGGTGTAGAGGCCCGTATTATGAGATTGTCCCTTAGAGGTCTGATAAATATGACAACGTTGTACTGCTCTTCTCAAATCACATACTAATTGCGACCAGTAATACCGCTTTTCCACGAGCTCGCGTTGTCTCGCCCAAGGTGTTCACTGAAGCCACCTCCATGTAGCTTTTAAATAATCTGCTCCCTCAGAGAACTTTGGGGGATGCACAATCGATTCTCTTTGAAGAGAAAATCATCCTGTATATGAAGGTCACTGGAGTGACCTTCTTGGCACTTCATCCAAGAATCTTTGAAGTCCTCATCCTCGGCATACAGCTTCTTGAAACAGTGGAAGCTGACCACCTCGTTGCTCATCGTAACAAGTAGTGATGCACGACGGCTAAGTGCATTAGCTACCTTGTTCTGCTGTCCTGACTTGTGCTTCAGAACAAATGTAAATTCCTGTAAAAACACAACCCATCTAGCATGCATACGATTCATGTTAGTCTGACTATTAATAAACTTTAATGCTTGATGGTCAGTGTACAGAACAAACTCCCTTTGAATCAGATAATGTCACCAATGTCGCAGCGTCTGAACAACTGCGTATAACTCAAGCTCATAAGGCGACCAATTCTTTCAGGCTTCGTTGAGCTTCTCGCTGTAGAAGGCTACTGGCCTTCCTTCCTGTGATAATACTCCTTTAATCTCGATGTATAGAGCGTCATACTCAACCTCAAACAATTTGTCGAAATTAGGAAGCACTAAGACCGGTGTTGTAGACAAACGATGTTTGATCTCGTGAAAGCTCTTGTCAGCTTTATCAGTCCACTGGAACGGTCATTTTTCATACAATCTGTTATAGGCGCGACTATGGTACTAAAATCTCACACAAATCGATGATAGAAAGTCGTCAACCCATGAAAACTCCTCACCTCATGAATGTTTGTCGGGATCAGTCATTCTCTAATGGCTCACATATTTTCATCTTCCACACGAATGCCTATAGACGTTACAACAAATCTTAGAAACAACAGGCTGTCAGTCAAAAAACTACACTTCTTCAAGTTGAGGTACAGCTTGTTAATTTGTATGACCTGCAGCACCTGCCTGAGATGTTTCCTGTGCTCCACCTCATCATGACTATATATCAATATGTCATCGAAATATACTACCACAAATCGACCAATGAATGGTTTTAGAACTTGATTCATCAAACGCATAAAAGTACTCGGTGCGTTCGATATACCAAAGGGCATGACTAGCCACTCATACAACCATTGGTCTTGTATGTCGTTTTCCACTCATCACCGGGTCGAATACGAATCTGATTGTACTCGCTCCTTAGATCTAGTTTAGAAAATACCTTGGCCCCTTCTAGCATATCGAGCATGTCGTCCAACCGTGGTATTGGGAATCGATATTTGATGGTAATTTTGTTGATTGCCCGGCTGTCGACACACATGCTCCAGCTTCCATCTTTTTTGGGCGTTAATAATGCTGGTACGACACATGGGCTCATGCTCTATCTCAAGAAACCCTTACGGATCAATTCATCCATTTGCCCCGTCTCACTCTCCTTCGAAATCATCCGATAATAAGGTCGGTCGGGCAGGGTAGCCCCAGGGACAAGATCTATGTGATGTTAGATGTCCCTCATAGGGAGAAATCCATCAGGTAAATCTTCAAGCCAGACTTCTTTAAATTCGTTTAGCAACAGTCTTGAGCTTGGAGGGATGTTTGAGGGTTCTTCTTCCTCGCCCTTCACTACTATGGCATATACCTCGTCGGTTTTCTTGAATTCCTCTATGAAATTCTGAATGGTCAAGAGGGAACTCTCCTCCACTTTAGAGGCTTTAGGGTGGTTCTCTAGTGCCATAAGGGTAAGGATTATTTTTCGACTATCCTTAACGAATATGTAGACATTGTCTCGTCTCCGATGGGTCGCATCAAGGTCCGACTGCCAGGGTCGACCGAGTAGCATATGGTAGGCTTCCATATCGACCACGTCACAAAGTATTTGATCCTTATAATGTTTGTCAATTGAAAACGAGATAGTACATTGTTCAGTTACCTTGGTCTCATTCACTTTTTTTATCCAGCCAATTAAGTACGGGGAAGGATGTTTCATCGTTGATAGATGTAACTTATCCACCATCACTCTTGAGACGATGTTCTCGCTGCTACCACTATCTATGATCACATTATAGACCTTTCCGTTGACAATGCACCGAGTACGAAATATATTGTGTCGCTGTGGAAGTAATTTCTTTCGTGGGGTATACAGTAATTGCCTCACAACGAGAGATTTTTCACGATCATCGCTCGTCACTTCATCGCCACCTGCTATTTCTTCGATGGTTTGTTCATATTCATCAAAGTCATGATCTTCCTCTGCGGTCTCATTTTCAGTGTCTCCTTCGTTTATAGTCAAGTGTGTTGCAGGACGTTGAGGACAAGTGTTTGATAAGTGGCCTGGTTGGCCACAGCAATAACAATTGTTCGACCTTAGCCGAGCATAAGGATTTAGAATCCTACTCGGGCCCGCTATTGTGGGTGTTGCGCGTTGAGGTATGGATGGACCGCTCCCCGTATCACGGTTTACGGTTGTAGGATGTTGAGGACGTTCTCCTACTGGATCTTTTCCTCGTGCCAACACTGGATCCTGTGTGGGACCCGTCATGGGGGGTCAAGTTAAAGGATAGGGATGAGCAGGAACTCTTGCAAGTTATGTTTCTGCCCTATCCGCCAATTGAACTGCTTCATCTACGGTCATTACTAGGTACATCTGAATTCGGTCCTGAATTGTCGGTCGCAACCCACATATAAATCGTGTCACCTTTTGTGACTCAGATTCTGACAGATCGTTTCGTGTAGCCAGCCGCTAAAATTCTTCAGTGTAATCCATAACGGTTCGACTTCCTTGTCGATAATTTTGGTATTGCTGGAATAATATCTGCTTATAATCAGTGGGGAGAAATCGTGATCGAAGAAGACGTCTCATCCGTGGCCAAGATGAGATGAGCGCCTTGTTCTGACGGGCTCGTGAGAGTTGTAATTGTTCTCACCATACAGAAGCACCGGATTTTAATTTAAACGCTACCAATTTTATCCTTTTATGGTCGGACACGTCCATATAATCAAAATATCTCTACTTCGGCTAGCCAATTGAGAAAATCTTCAATACGTAATAAACTGTTAAACTAGGAAGTTCAGCCTTACCTTGATAGTCTCTTCTAGCACGATCTAAATGATCGCCTCCATGGATTGGTCGTCGGGAAAAACCCTCATTAATGTCTTCGTCGCTGGAATTTGAATAATTTGGTGTAGCCCTACGATTTGTCACTGATAGTGCTCTGCGATAATCAAGGTTGCATCGTACAACAACCACGGGTGGTAGAGCCACCATGGGTGATGGAGCAACTATAGGTGGTGGAGCACCGCCTAGGGCTCGGGGCGAAAGTAGCGCATCTGCAAGACGGTCGAGGGTTGCCTACAGCCCTTGCATAATCAATTAAATCTCTCGATGGATAACGAATCTCTTGATCACCGTCCACATGATTTTGATTCATACCTTCATTGTTTGCTATCGGCCCGAGGGAAAACCTCGCTTTGATACCAATTGACGCAAGGATGAACATGATGAGGTCGATCACCGTCTTCCTCAAGGATAACTACTCTGAATCCACAGAGCTTCTCTGGATTCCCCATAGAGACTTCTCGAATCCACGATGGACGAACGCAAGAGAATAAAAATAAATTCTAATAAAAATCGAAATTGATTAATGAATGAATAAAAACGAGTTCATAACCCCTTAAATAAGGGTACTAAGCAATAGGAAAGAAATCAGAATCAAACTACAACTCAAACTCTTAGAATACGCGACTTACTATAAACAGTAAACTTACTATTTATAGACGGTCATGATGTCTACTAGTGAGCAAGGTTTTTGGCCAAAAATAGTGTCCTATTTGGCTTCACCAAACCATTCTCCTAATAATTCTAAGCACTTTTCATGTTGGACATTACTCCTAAAGCCCAACGGATGAAGAGTTATAATCAAACTAAAACTTACTATTTATAGTCAAAATGAAAATAAAACAGAGAAACGACCGTCGATCAGGGGGTATTTCGTAAATCCGAACTGCGCAACCTGGCGTAGCGGGTTTGGTTGGCTAAAGTAGCTCGTTCTACCCCAAAATCATATATTTTATGTCAGATAACTCATTCCGGATTGCGAGATACGCCCGATCTAAGGTCCAACGGTCCAAATCACTTCTGTCGTCGACCGGGCCTTTTCTAATCCATCTTGGCCATGAAACTGTCCACGACCCGCTCTATATCAGATGCTCACATTTAAGATATGAGGTGATCATTTAAAAATAGATACAAGATTTCCACTTACTATCCAAACGCTTAAAAATGATTGAGCTTTCTAGAGCCACACTAATAGTTCAAAACCCAAAAGTTGTGTGGTGGCGTGGATTATGAGGTATTTAGAATAGCCTCATTTAAAAATTTCACTATGTTTTAAAATCTATCCCTTTTGCTATGATTAGGAATCATATGCCTGTTTTGGCTCCTTTTTATAAGCAAGAGAGTTGAGGGTGTCATTGGGCTATTAATCTATTTTATACATGACATGATGATGATAATTCAAAACAATCAAATTATGAAATGTATCACTAAATTACATTAATAGAATGATCTGAAGAGTTTCTATTGATCCAAACAATTCAAACATTGGCCATGTAAATTCACAGTTTAAAAACATTAGCGAGCGACTCATTTGTGAACTTATGCTAGTAGATTTCAATGGGATTGTTACAATCATTCTATCAAATATCACGTGTGCAAGGAATATTAAATTTGGTTTATTAATCAAATTCAAATTGATGTAAATATACTACAAAATTTTAATGCATCTCTATTTTTAGATTCCACATATCCAGACAAGCCATCCAAACACTCCTCATGACTCTTCATGTGGTAGATTGCAGCTGCTGATGGACAACTATGATCCAGCGTATGCAACTTGAGATTGAACTTTGTGTACGTACATGATACGTGGAGGTGTATATGAAAAGTTCTAATGCAACCATTTTTTCCGATAATGTGAAAAATATGGAAATAAGACCAACCCATTCATCAAGCATGACATCATCCAAATACTGAGGTCATGGTATCGATTCCCTAGTGGGGGTGGCTAACAGTGGTGAAGTGTGAACTGCCAGTGGGGTGTACTAACAAGAAAGCCAGACATCGTCCAAATAAATGGAAAGCAAGTGATGTGAATTACTATACCATTGTGGTCCACCCAGCTAGTGGATTGGCATTATTTTTCATGTATGTGATCACCATGATGATGTCCACCTTTCGTATGGATTGGATACTCTACATATGTGACAAGTTAGCAGGAAAAGATTGGCTGGATTAGAAATTCCAATACAACTGCATTATCTGATCATTCTAGAACCTGCTTATCGCATTGCTCAAAAGTTATACACGTGTGACACAGGTCAGAATTTCAATATTTGCTCTCGTGGATGTTCCTGGATTACTCTTATCCACCAAGAGGACTTCCAAGTAAGTATCATCCAAGCACAGTTTCGACATCCATTTTCAGACGAAGTATCATCCAAGCACAGTTTCGACATCCATTTTCAGACGCATGCCATATTTTTCTTATGGAACACAAATTGTAACGTTTCAAATCGTGGGACGATTGAGGATTTGGAGATGGTCCATCCACAGACGGCAGTAACCAACCAAGAATATGTAAATGATGAGTCTCAGGTTTGAATTATATATATATATATATATATATATATATATATATATATATATATAGAGAGAGAGAGAGAGAGAGAGAGAGAGAGAGAGAGAGAGAGAGATCGTAGGCAAAATCCCAAGCTTCCCTCTAATCATGGCAACATCATCATTGCAGACGAGAATCGTTGCTTCTTCGGAGCTAACGTGAACAGAAAGGAATTGAGAAGAAAAATGGAGAGAATATATACAGGCTAGTCAGTTTCTCGTAGCAATGAGAGAGTTTTATCTGTAGTGATATGGTCAGTGTATCATAGTAATGAGAGCATTTATCATATTAATAATATAGGGCTACCTGCTTGTCCATCATTTCAAACCTACCCCCCCTCCTAAACCTTACAAACAAATCTCATTTCATTCTTCCATTTCTTTTTCAATCACCGATGAAGAGGTAAATATCATCTATCAAACCATCCATGTAACCAGTATGTATATGGAAGATTTGCCATTCAGATGAGTTAAAATTCTAAACATAAGCAACAAAAAACTAAGAGCTGAACCGATGCAGCAGGTGTATCTAAGAACTCAAACAATAAGAAAATCCAAATCCACTGCAGCTTATAAATTCTCTACAAAAAACAATTCGGGTTTTTTACCAATCGACGAACAAAACATCTTGCTTAGTTTCTCATCCAAAACAAAATAAAGGCTTAAACTCAACAAAGCAAAAATCCTGACACCAGACATCATCCTCTCAAACAATGGCATTCGCTGCACTGGCAATTCTTGGCCACAAATCTGCACATTCCTTTCCAATTGGCCCTGTAATTGCCGAACCTGAGACCACCCACCAGATCAGTACTATATTGAAATATATGAAATTAGTTTCTTTTTTTAAAACAAACGCATGATGTTAGTGTCCTGGGTCATGCTTATTCCACATTTAATATACACAGTATTTTAGCAGTCTAATCATTTGGCAGTGAGTAGGGCCAACCAATGGCCAAGGCATCGTCCCCTGCTTCAGTGGACTCTGTGCCATCCAACCATGTGCAGGCCCACTCGTCACCAAACCTGACCTTGATCAAATGGTAGTATCGAGCAATTTCACGGGGCGCTTGGCCTGCATGCTACAACACCAATCATTTCATTAGCAGCCACAGACTGTCATTTTTATTTGTTAGGTCAGGGTGTATTTAAAAATTAAGGGGTCCAGCTCAGTACACAAGAATTGTGGTTGTAATTGCCTCAATGATTTTTTTATTTTTTTTTCATACCTTTCATTTCTCCCTTGGGATTCACTATCACTCCAGCATTATCTGCAGGTACAATAAACAAGTCATACAGTTAGTACTCAGAACTTGGCATTATTGCCCCTGAGCAGTAAGGAAATAGTGGACTGAAACCCCAAAAGATTATAAAAAATAGAATACAAGGGTACGCGTTCCTTCATAGGAGAATCTGCCTTTATTAGAAGGGGAAAAAAAAAAAAGTGGGGGGGGGGGGGGGGGAACTCTTGGTAAGTCAGTCCACCCCAAGGGAGGGTGGTCATGGATGAAATGAGTTGTGAAACCCCTTAATCACAATGCACCTTTCAAGAGGAATACTATCCACCATCATTTCTTTTCCAATCATTTGATTGGAGATTTTTCTTTTTTTTATGACAGTACTATATGCACAACATGATTTTAAACAATGACAATCACTGGTACCAAACCTCAAGTATGCCTCCATCAAACACAATATGCCAACATGGCCGTACAATTATCTGATGAATTTTAAAAAGTGTGTATTCACATGAATTATTGTATATGAAAATTGCATCCTTAAAAAAAATGCATCTAATAAAAAAATATAACTACATAAATAACATATGGTACCAAAAATGAGAAAGGAAACAACACGCTCGGATTCATTTCCAAAGCTTTTTTAAACATGTCTGACAAGCCTTTTTTTCCTTTTTAAGGATAGTGTCCTTCTTAGATAGTTTACCAGGAGACAGGTAACAAGATGCAATAGGAGCATCATGTTGTTTAATACTGGCATTTCATATATGCTTCCCACTGCAAATGAACAGATAGAAAACTGGGCCATTTATTCAGTTAGAAGCAACTTAAAAGAAGATAACAGGTCAAGAAGCAAGTACAAGGAGGCATTTAACAACTACAAAATGAGGTGGCCCTTTGAAGCAAATCACCGTATGCAATACCCTAGCAAAGAAGCCAACCTGAGCCTTAAAATGCAAGGACGTGCCTAGTAACCTTAGAACACCCAAAATACTAATCCTCACCATCACCATGTTCATAGGCCATAGCACGTATTTGACTACACCAGTTAGTATATTAAAACACCATGTACGAGTGCCAATCGCCAAAAATCTGCACTTGCTCAGTGATTCTAGCCACACACCGTATGGCCCCAAACAGCCACCTTAAAGAAAAGTGACAACAGTTGACATTCAATGCGCACCATTCCATTTATCAAACTGTTTGACTTGTCCAGTTTGGGTAACCTGCATCCACAGCAGGTTTTACAGTAGAAATTTCAGCTCTGAAGAGCATTACTTTGGAAATCTCAAGGTTCTGAAAAGTTAAAAGCAAGTACAAAGCTTCTCATAGACAAATTCTGCAAGGTTAAAACATTGACAAGTCTCTAGAGATTGAGCTTTCAAGTCCTGAGAGTGACAATGGAAGCAACAAGTACCTTACAAAACAGTCAATGACGCGGATAATGCAAGACTGGCATATTTCCAGCATTTCTCAGCTTCAGTCATTCAAGGTTTGAGTCTATTGGTCCTCTCTAATCAATGTTCTTGGTGCTTATTAGGCGATGGCTTATAATGGATTATAGAAGTCAAGAATCCATTCAGTCCCATGTCTAGATCCGACATGAACGCAGCACTTAAGACTTGAAATTCTCAAATAGTAGCATTGGCTACTGATGCAAGGAGACATTCATGTGTCACAGCCCAAGTTGTCATGCCCCAAATCCAGTTCCCAGCACACATACGCCATAACCCGAATCTAGTGCTGACAGCCTCTGTAAAACCCCGATTCCAACACACTCAGTGCCCATACACTAAGCGTAAGACCCCGTCCATTCCGTAACTTTTCTATGATTGTGTGCACGATGACCAATGTCCTTGGTGGACCTAGACTAGCCGTGCATAATGCGCACCCGACAGACTAGAACCTCGAGACCCTCGCCATTTGCTAGTGTGAGATAAGCCGTGAAAAACTTCTCGCATTTCATGTGTGCACGACGTCACACCCAACAAACTTACTCGTCTCTTACACGCATTACTCACAAACACTTCTCTATCCACACATGTGAAGGAATCCCAACACCACCTACCAGGATATCACCACCCCTTGTCACCCCTCTCTCATTTATGAGCAAAGTCAACTCTTCTTTCACATCCCCATACCACACCATATCCATGACACCTCATCAAGCCATGTCATTCATGCCTTCTTAATCATCATTACACCCTAACTATGGGTTAAGTCGTTTAATCTTACTCTAATACCTAACCATGATTAAAGTTCTAACTTTAACTCAACCAAATCTTCTATCCTAGTTAATCCCCTACAAATATTCTCATGCCTAAGCCATTTTTAATATTTTTTCACACTGAGAGAGAGAGAGAGAGGGAGCTTGTGGGACCTAGGTGGGCAATCTTCATCATAGCCATCGATCTCAACCATTCATCAAGGTGAGTACACCCCCTCACTCTCCCCTAGCTTTGATTCCTTGTTCTTCTTCCTTGTGATGTAGATATGGAACTCACTATCGTGGGGCCCATTTTATGATTCACATGCCATCCAGACCATCCACCGTGACAAATGGTTTGGATGAAGGGAGAACACAAAATAGTAGCTTGATCTGAATATTTGTAGGGGATTAACTGGGATAGAGGATTTGGTTGAGTTAAAGTTAGAACTTTAACCATGGTTAGGTATTAGAGTATGATTAAGGGACTTAATCCATACTTGTGGTTTAATGATGATTAAAAAAGGCATGGATAGCATGACTTGATGAGGTCATGGATATGGTGTGGTATGGGGATGTGAAAGAAGAGTTGACTTTGCTCATAAATGAGATAGGGATAACATGAGGTGGTGATGTCATGGTAGGTAGTGTTGAGATTCCTTCACATGTGTGGGTAAAAAAGTATGTGTGAGTGATGTGTGTGAGAGACGTGTAAGTTCGTTGGGTATGACGTCATTCGCACACAAAATGTGAGTAAGTTCTTCGCGGCGTATCTCACCAACGGAGCGTCACGCAAATGCGCAAGTAGCACCTCCGCAACCGTGAAGACGGGGCGGTAGATATGGCGTGGGTCTCGAGGTCACAGGGTTCCAGTTTGTCGAGTGCGCACTATGCACAGCTCCCAAGTCTGCCAAAGACATTGGTCACCATGCACACAAGCATTGAAAAGGTATGGAATGGACAGGGTCTTACACTAAGTCCTGAAGTCGACATTCCACAAGGCGCCCATAGGCCATAACCCGAATGTGTGTGCGGCCCGCCATTCGAGTCCCACACCATGCTCATGTTGAGCCCATCTAGGCCCGTTCTAGTTGGGTTATGAACCACCCTTTTGGGCCTTGTTTTGGGATATTTGTATGGCCCACATTGATGTCCTTCTTGGGCCTCCCTAATCGCTTGTGGACCCTAGTATGTTACCCCATTTGGAGACCATATTAGAATGATTAGACTACTTGGGTGTATGCTTACTTAGAGTGGGTCCGTTGTAGTGAAAGCCTACTCAAGTATAGCCTTGTGAGGCCTTGTTTGACTTGGAATCCAAGTGGGACTTACCCCTTGGTGGTGTGTTACGCTTATGTTGGTGGTATCACACTTATGTTTGATGTAGCATTGCATTGGTGCAATGATTACGCTTATCATTGCTATAATGCTCCCTTTATGTTAAATGTGGTGCATATTTTATGCTACATGTAGCATTACTCTTATGCTTGTTATAGAATTGCTCTTACGTTGACATAGCATTGCTCTTATGCTTGATGTGGCATTGCTTGCACACCACATGCATAGTTGATTGTACATTGCACATCATTCATACCTCATCCACATCATATGTTCTTGACATGGGATGTTGGTTTGATCATGATAGAGTACACTCGGTGGTGGACAGTAGTTGGAACACATGATATGGTTTCAGCTTGCCTATGCACGACAAGATTATATTGTTAACCCTACGATTTAGGGCATTTTAGTGGACCCACATGAGATGAGGCAGCCCTGCTGTATATAAGGCTTGCATGATGATGGACTTATCCATTCACGTATTTGCATGAGGCATTTGCATGCACACTCTAGCGACATTAGGGGTTGTGACCACCACATATTCATCATGATTGGTGATTGTGGTTATGGACACTAGAAATTGATCGTAGTTACAAGTCACGTAGGTTGTCCATGAGTGAAAGTCCATAAACCTTACGGGCCATATGATAATCAAATGTCTAGACCGAGTAGATAACATGAGCGCTCGAATGTCGCACACCAGCAAGCCACGTCTCTCACTGTGTCGAGGTTAGTTGGGATGGGGTTAGGCTTACCTGCCCGGATAGTAGGGGCAAATTAGGCCACGTCTAACCAACTTAGAAGTGGGTCCGCTACTGGCGTGTCGAGTGGAATTCGGTATAGCTATGGGCCTACCATTGCCATGGTGAGTAGTGAAGTCATTGCCCTCATTGCCTCTGAGTATGAGCCTTAGTTGGTCATGCGGTCTTTGCCCTCCTTGTGGAACGCTGACTTCGGGACTTTGTGTATGGGCATTGAGTGCCGAAATCAAGGATGTATGAAGGTTGTCAACACTAGATTCGGGTAGTGGCATATGGGCGCCTGAAACTATATTTAAGGCATGACAAAAGATGGTATCAAAGCATAGCTTAGGAATCTCTGCAATTGACTCCACATTTTTGTCATTATCTCTTATAATCTTTCACCATGTAATGGTTGTGAACTTATAATCACTAGGATCCTTAGTTTAAAAGTACTTAGAGAATTACCTTTGTTCTCGATTTACAAACTTAATCTAAAATAGGGTTCTTGGTTGAAAACTTAGAAACTTCTAAACGTAGCACCCTAGCGTGTGCTTATATTAGGTTGTTGAGAAATTTCGAGGACGAAATTTTCTTTTAGAAGGGGGAGAGTTGTGAGATTCGTGTTCCGTTGGAACGTTTTGTACACCTGTTTTCGATGTCGATGTACCCAAGACGGACTAGATCTTGCACCTCATAAAATGGAGTGGGATGTGCTTGAAGCCTATATTATAATGATCGCGTCAGCGCTGTGATCACAATGCCGCGCAACTAGGGGTGCACATCGAATCGGTAGAACAGTAGAACCGGATCCGAACCAACCAAACGGTCCAGTTTGGTGTAGTTCTAGAATGCATCGGTTCCGATTCCGATTCCAAAAATTAAAGAACCGTTTAGTTCAGTTCGGTTCCGGTTTAGGGGTATGTAGAACCGAACTGAACCGTGATCCGAACCATGAATCCGATCCGTGGAACCAAACCTAAAACCATGAGTTTACAATATATTTTAGTTACATATTTGACTCATGATTTATGATTTATGGTTTACAATGCACCTTTTGATTGTTTTCATAAATATATTTTTTTCACACCATATACAATATTTAAACCATTCATCAAATGGATCGCAACGCGAATGGACATGGGCTAAATTATAAAATAGAACATGCAATTGGGCTGGATTATAAAAAGCCCGGAACCAATCCGGAACCGAACCGATTTTCACAGTCCGGTTCCGGTTCGATCCTAGGGTGCTAATGGTCCGGTTCCGGTTCCAAAAATCCTAGAACCATAAGAAACGGTTCGGTTCCGGTTTCACCCTGGAACCGAACCGAACCGTGTGCACCCCTACACGCTACATGCCCCACTGTCATACTCAGTTAGTAAGTTGCACACTTCATCACAAATCAAGGCAGGCGTGCATCCCAATGTGCACACGCATGGTCTGAACCCCACTTGTTAGAATCTCAAATGGCATCAATGAAATCTTCTTCTCTCACCAAAAGACCCCACTAACCCTTGCTACTTTTTCTCAAACCCCATTAACACACCACTCTCCCAAAAGACCTAAACACCCTACTTTTAACCCCTACACCCCTTATGTGAGACAAAAATGCCCCTACTACTAATTTCTCTTCCCAATGCTAAGAGCCCATCCCCATTCCCCATTGTTTCATACCACTTTCCTCTCCCCCATACAATTTTCTCTCTCCAAAACACCATTTTCTCCCTCCCTCTCTCATTTCCCTTACACATTTCAAATGCTAAAAAGGCTCCAAGGCTCTATACATAGCTATCATTTGCAAGAGGAAAAACGAGGAGAGCATTTGAGAGAAGAGGGAAGGGAACTTTGGTAGAGCTTGTTAGCCTTCATTAATGGTGGATATCCCACGTACATTTGAGCATTAGAGAACCTCATCCAAGGCCCTCGTTATGATTAGAATGGTGAGTGCACTTTATCATTATCACTCATGCAAAAGTGATTTCCCCTTTTTATTCTTCAATGATGTGTTGTTCTTGTTAGGAAGGTGGTGGACCCCACCGTTGTTTGTGGGGATTCAAGGGCCACCATCTGACCCTTTTTAGGGCTGTCCAAGTGGGTCCCATGGTCCAGCAAGCTGGACTGTGTGGTTAGCCCCATAACACCCCCTCTTTCGAGTAGAATTCGGGCCATGCGGCCCCTCTTTGTGTATGCGTTGACCAAGAGGGTGGGCTCACTAATGTAGGACCCAATCATGATGTATGTGTCTTATATCCTTGTCCTCCATCCATTTGTAGATGTGCTACCCACTCTATCCACATAGACAACGCGGACAGCGGTGTCCGCGTCGTGCAACCCACCCCGATGCATGTGTTGCATTAGAGGGACACATGGTAGCAGGGGCCCACCCCTCCACCGTTTTTTCCCTCCCTCTCTTTCTTCTTCTTCTTTTTTTCCTTCTCTTTCTCTCTTTTTCCTCTTGCAAATGGTAGCTATGTATAGAGCCTTGGAGCCTTTTTAGCATTTGAAATGTGTAAAGGAAATGAGGGAGGGGATTAGGAAGAGAGAAAATGGTGGGGAAGAGGGTTGCATGGGAGAGGAAGAAAGTGGTATGGACACTTTTTGCCGCACATAGGAGCATAGGGGTTAACAGTACAAGTGTTTAGATCTTTTGCGGGAGTGATATATTAATAGAGTATTGGAAAAGGTGATAAGGGGTAGTGTGATCTTTTGGTTAGAGCACAAAATATTACCTTGATACCATTTGAGATTCTAACAAGTGAAACCCACGCCACGTGCATGCGCATTGGAATGTGTGCATCAGGATATTAACATCGTATCACAATGGAGCGTGTTGCATGGAATTGTGATCACAGCGTCGGCGCAGTCACTACAGTATAGGTTTCAAGTACATCCAACTCCGTTTTACAGGATGTAATCTGTGATCGACCGATCTCGAGTATATCAATGTCGAAAACAAGCTAATGAAATGCACGAACGGAACACGGATCTCACACAAGTGCTTCCCCAAATGTATAGACCATACAACACTCACCTCACAATCCCATCATGGGTGAGTAAGCCAGACGCCCAAATGCTACCGTAACTAAAACAAGAGAACTTGTATTTCATATTTCACGAAGTACTCAATAAAGCTTACAACTTTCTTGGATGGTTACTCACCACCTTATATAGAACTAAGAGTTTCTAGTCTCCCTACATGATTGACTAAGAATAGTCTACAAAGTTCCTAGAATTCTCTCAACTACTCTAGTTACGAGAAGGGACCAGAGGAATCCAGGATGTAGGAGAGATCTCCACTACTCTCTAATCTTCCATAGAATATTTTATACGGAAAAACCTCGATGTACAAGGTGAGTCACAGTGGCTAAGTTGATGGCATTGGGGGCATGAAAATGGTTGACCCATAACACAAAGCTCATAATGCAAAACCCAATATTTCAGGGCACAAGCATTGGAGTGTGTATCACACCCAGAGAATGACTCATTATATGACACAACAATTTGGACAATTAGCATAGTACAATCTGTGCAAGCACATCAGATGAATTATCCAGCCATATCAGTATATGGTTTAGATAAGACCACAACACAGAATGGCTTGTGAAAGTGCCACATCATGTAATTCCTCGTGACACAAGTAATCAAGTAAACATACAGGGAAAATCAAATTCAAAGTTATCAGTATTAAGTTGAATGAAAATTAAAATATCAGTATAATAAAAAGGAGGAATACTTGCATCCAATGCGTTGGAATGTAAGTTGCATCCACGCAGTGGATAACTCCCAACCGATCATGTAGGCATGACATCTGCCCTGTCCAATAGGTTGGCCCAACATGAGGATCACCTTGAGCAAAAATCAGAACAATCCACTCATCAGGTGGACCGCCATAGAGAATAATGTATAGCCATTGATAAATAACAAAATATGAGTTTAGTCCAAATGATAAATGGATGGGGCTGATTTTTACACAAGGTGATCCTCATGTTGGGGCAAACCTATGGGATGACACAAGATGGATGTCGAACGCACATGACATGATGGAAGCTATCCACTAGGTGAATGGCAACTTATTAATGTCCAAAGGGTTGGACGTGAGCATTTAATAATAACACTAATCCAAGTATTCCTATACAGCTTAAGTGGGCTGTAAGCCAAAAATCATAGCAATTGAAAATTTAAAAAAAAAAAAAAAAAAAAAAAACCTTTAACCATCCAGCTGCCATGGGTTCACCTACTGAATGTCAGGTGATCGGTGGTCCAATCTGCCTGACTTCTGACATATGGCCCATCCACTGGGCATAAAACAAAATCAATGGTTCCGATCACCTCAAACCAGTACCACGTGTACAACAGGGATGACTCGGTGTGCATCAAAGGATTTTGAAATCAGGACAGATCCATTCAACGCAAACTCAAGCAGATCGAACAAGTTACAACACATGTCGAACGGAATAGAGAATTACCTTCGAAGTACATATACACACCATCCTTTCGGCGAAACGGCTTGCGCTGCCTGACGATCACGGCAGGCATGACCTTCTTCCTCAGATCAGGTTTCCCTTTCTTCACTGTGGCCATGACCATATCGCCGACGCAAGCCGACGGCAGGCGATTGAGCCGGCCCTTGATGCCCTTCACGGAGATTATGTAGAGATTCTTAGCGCCGGTGTTGTCGGCGCAGTTCACGGTCGCCGCCACCGGAAGACCCAGCGACATCCGGAACTTGTTTCCAGCAGATCCTCCGCGACCTTAAGAAATTACAAAGAATAAGAAAATTCGAAAAATTTTGGATTATGCTAGTTCTTTGATTTTTCTACGAGAAAATGCAGAGATGTGAAAGGTACGGGGGTTTTTCTATAGATGGATATTCGGAGTCGAAGGAAGAGTCGATGAGGGAGATGTGAATATGGAAACGTAACCCTATACCTAGAAATGGGAAGAGCAATGAGGCTTACCTCGCTTCGACATGTCCTCTGTTTTGGATTTCGCTCGCTCGCGCGATTGAGAGGTCTTAGAAGAAGGTTTTGCGGTTTTATATATCAGTAGAGTTAGGGTTTCATCTGTTAGCAAATGACCAAAAAGTCCCTGGTGTTTAGGGCTGCCATTGGGCCGGGCCTTAGGTTTACCTTGGCCCGGGATTTGATTGCAGCCTGATTCCGGCCCACTGACAATCGTCTCTCTTCGTGCACAGGCACATACTCACGATGGGAAGCGGATTGCGTACTTGAGCAAACGTCTATCGTTGAAAATTTTTTTGGCATACAAAAGTGTTGGATAAAGCTGATATTTGTGTTTTCCCTTCATTGATGCCTTTGTGATCTCATGAACATATTGAAAATAAACATTACCATGGGCAGTAGTGCAGTTCTTGCCCTTTGGATATGCTTTGATTTCAGGTTGAACCTTAAAAATAAGCTTAAAAAAATGAATAGATAGTGTGGACTGAGAAGGGGGCCACTCGGGCCGTTGACATACATGAATGCAGGGCATGTCAACTGAAAGATAGGTTACACAACTATTGCAGCATTTGTCCTCTTTCCACGCCCATGAATCTTGGGTTGTGGAACCTTAGCGGCTCTTTATCCATAACCTTACGCATTAACATGTGGATGGAACCAGCATCAATCATCGCCCCGACAAGGTGCATGTGTGAGAGATCTCAAGCCATCTATCAGGAGGGTAAACTATGAGCATGCCCCTGGTGTTGATGTCTTAAATATGTCAATAACGGGGTCTATTAATGCCATCGCCAAATCACTCAATACCATCAAGCAGAGCTTGATGTCATCAATAGATGCTTGATTCCATTAAAGGAAAAAACTAAAAAAATGCATGTTGGTCACCAGAATGTTTTGGTGTTACTATTCGATGTCATCGAAGTAAGTTCGATGACATCGAAGGTTGACGATGGCATTGAAGATCCTATCAAATATGTGCGCAAAATTGTATTAGTGCGGGATTTGTTTCCTATTTCGGTTGTGATAGTATATATATATATCAGGTGTAATCAAGATTAGGGCAATAATGAAAGCTTTTTAATTTGTTCATAGGAGTTTTAAGGGCATAGCTGGGACTTGGGACGTGGATTTGAGGCTTGTTCGAACCAGTAACACTCTATCTCCTATAATTTCTTTTTTCATAATGCATACTCATCGCTTCGTGCAATAGTTTTTTCCTTAAAGGGTGTTTCTAATAAATTTTAAAATGTTATTGTTTGGACTTGGTTGTGCGATTGCAAGTACTTTGCTTGATTCATTTTTATGTGATTTTGTGGTTCTCCAAAAAGTGGTATTAAAGCTAACACTATGAAACAAATTGAATATGAAAGTAATGTATTAACGGCATCTAATCTGAAGTTTAATGTAAAAATTTATTCTCGCAAAAACAAATTTGAACCATGGAAGTTAAGATGGATGATAAACTATTTCAGCAATAATTAGATAATACTCCTTTTGAAAACCGATCAAAGTCGACAAGAGATTAATAGAGCAAGATGAATAAAAAAGCTAAAACATTTATCAAATTATTCTTAATGGATGAAGTCATTTATAAAGTTATGAGAAAGAAAACTGCAACAAGTATGTGAGCGAAATTATAGAACATTTATGTGATGAAATCCCTTGAGAATTGTTTTGTACTTGAAACTACAGTTGTTCAATCTAAAGATGGTGAAGGGGGCTGACGTCGAAGCCCACATTAGTATCTTCAACATGTTGATTCACAAATTGTTGGGTGTGGAAGAAACAATGAAAGATGAGGATCAAGCATGCATTCTGTTGAATTTTTTTCCAGCTTCCTATGAGTCATTTAAGGACTCTTTGTGCACCAGTAGAATGATAATTAGCATTGAGGTCATTATCTCAACCCTCTAGTCAAAAGCGATGAAAAAGAAAACAGTGACGTGTGTGTGATTCTACAAATGCACTAGTTACAAGGGAAAGAAATTTTGAACGGAATAGTGAATCTTCACGATCGATGTTCAAATCCAAGGACAATGGCAAATACAAGTTGAAGTATTAGAATTGTAGTATGTCTGGGCACATGAAAAATAAATGTCAGGATCCCAAGTCGAGAAAGGAGAAATCAGATAGTTCTTATAGGCAAGCTGACATTGTGAAATCAAGTGAGGAAGCGAACTGTTGTAACATGCTAATCACATTAAAATCTATGTACTTTGACAAATAATGGATTTTGGATAGGGGGCTTCATACCACATGACTCTTCATCGGAGTTGGTTCACTAGTTACAGTGAGTGTGATAGTGGTTAGGTATTCATGGGCAATGATAATACATATAAAGTAGTAGGTGTTAAATCGGTGCACATAAAGATGTTTGATGGCATGGAGTGAAATACGTTCCTGATTTTATGAAGAGTCTGATATCTCTGGAGTACTCGAGGCACTTGAGTACAAATTTACTAGGTTTGATCGTGTTCTTAAAGTTTCAAATGGAGTACTCATAGTAATGAAGGCGTGAATGAATGAAAACTTTTACAGGTTGATTGGGAGTACTTCATCGGGTGGAGCTACAACGTATGTAGAGGATTCACATCCGCACATATGTAACATGCATGCATATGCCACATGAACGAGTGGGGCATGAAGGTACTTTATGATCATTGTTTAATTATAGCCTTTAAAAGTATTAATTTTAGAATATGCGAGCATTGTATATATGGTAAGCAGTTAATGTTATCTTTTAAATCTGGGAAACATGTTTACAAGAGAGCTTTAAGTTATACGCATTCTAATCTATGGGGGCCGACACCCATGGTTTCTAATAAAGGGTCATCATGATTTGTTACATTCCTCAATGATTATTTCAGAGAAGCGTGGGTTTATTTCATGAAAAATAAATTCGATATTTGTTCACTCCCCAAGTGCAGGGTTGTGATGTAGTAATAACTCGGTAAGACTGAGGTCGAATCCCAAGGGACTGAAACTTGTACGTTATCTAAAATTAAATAGAACTAGAACTAGGCTAAGATGAATTCTAAATCAATTAGCAATGGTGGAATACTTGTAGAATAATTAATCTAAATCTTAGGAAAAAAAATCAGAGATAGGAACTAGGGATTCAGAGGATCCACTTGTAGAGATCAGGGAGAATTTATGCTTGCATCAAAAATCAGAGAAATTACTGAACTGCCGTTGATCTAGTTTTCAAAGAGATGAAAGGTGTATGAATTAGAATGGATTCCATCACCAAACCATGCCCACAGACTATGGCAAACAACAGAATTAAACTAATTACCAACCAATCATATGTATGAAGGTTAAGAAGGGTACCGTCATCCAACCATGCCCAGGAGACTATGGTGAACAACAGGGCTTCCTAACGTCATAAACATTAAAGAGAATGGGAATATTAAAAGTCATTGCAGACCCATTGTAATTTCAGTCACAATAGACCATTAAAAACCTAAAATATTTCCATTAAAATCAAACTAAAACCAACTTCAATTCAAAAATTAAAATTAAATTAAAAGCATATAATCTCTCATCTCACTACAAGCTTCACCTCCTAGCCCTAGCTAGGAGGTTTTAGCCTGCCATGGATGGGCTCAATCCAAATAAATAAAGAGAAAAAGAAAAGGAAAAGAAAAGGGAAAGAAAAAAACCAAGCTCCTCTCTCTCTTCTGCCCACGTTGAAACCCAAGCTTAAGCCCTCTGTTCTTCCTCCCCAGACTCTGAATGAATGCTCCCCACGTCCAAAACCTCCTTATATAGCTGCTGGAGTGGTGAAAATCGGATTTGAATCGGATTTGGAAAGCTATGCATGCCCATTGAAAGCTTTTTCGCAGCCAAGTTCGGTGCCTCGAAACACGCCACTTTTCTCGCTCAAATTCCAAAGAAATACTGTTCCTTAGGATTTCATTGGGTCCTCTACATGATAGACGGTTCAGATCTGCCATATGATCAAAGATGGTGGGCCAAAACCGTCCGGAAAAGTCGGTTTTCGCGGATGTGCGAAACCTTTCGCACCATTTCGCTGTTGTGGTCGGTGGGCCCCACAGAAGCATTTTCTGAAAAATCCACCCCGTCCATTGGATTCAGAACGAAATTTCAGTTAAGAATGAGTGGTTTTGAACGTCCATTGACGTGGCCCAGAGAAGAAATCACAAAAAGATCAGATTTGAACGCTACCGAGCAGCCCTTTTGTGGCCTCTGTATCTCACACGTGTGCACGCATGGGTAAAAAGTGATAACATGGTTTTGTAGTGCTCGAAGCCCTCTACACGGTGGACGGATCGGATTGAGCTTATGGGACACGTGTGGGGCCCACAACTGATCGCAAAAACGGCCAGCGCCGTGCGTCCGCTGCAAGTTTTTTTTTTTTTTTTTTTTTTTTTTTAGAGAGTTGTAGACGGAAACGTCGGTCAGCGCAGCTGACCGACTTTTGGAAATTTTGGTGCACGGTGAGTGCACATGTGTACTGTATACACTCATTTCATATGGGGCCCATTGCAATGTTTTAGAGAAATCTGCACCGTCCATCTATTTTGACTCCTTATTTAAGGCGTCAATAATAATTTTGAGGCAGTTCCAGATATCAGGTGGGCCCAGAATCAACGGTTTATGGGTTGATCTGTCAGTTGGGGCAATGTCCGAGATCTTCAATGGCTGAAATTTTATATGTACGGTTAATTTATGGTCCTCAGGCGACGTATGAAGTTTCGAGCCGAACGGATGGTGGGAACCTCATGATCTTGCATTCTGGACGTCCTTCAGGCCACTTGAGCTTCAATTTCTAACTTTTCTCGGATTTCTGACCGTGTATATTTGTCAATCTTGGTCCCCTGAAGTGTGTCCCTTACCTGTGGCGTCAACAGAGTGTTAAATTCATACTTTTAGCAACTTTTTGCATTTCATGCTTTCAACTACACCCTGTATCACAAACACGGCAAAACGGGTCATTAAACGGCATTATGTACGTAAATTCAGGTAATAAATGGGGTCTAATATGCAGTATTTGACCCTCAACACAACCCCCAACCAGCATTTTGCTAGTCCCGAGCAAAATATGCGAAAAATAAGTTGAGACTTATATGAAAATTTCTGTAAAGCCGAATGATTTTTGAGAAATAATCCAGTCATTAGAATTCTACGATTCATGAATATTGGGCATTATTTTCTCCTGAACTCAAGCGCACGGTAGACTTCATAATCAAGTGTAAAGTATCAATCCATCAATTAGAAAAATTTTAAACATTGAGATCCATGGATGTATAGTCTAATCTCGGCTTATCATCATTAAGAGATCCAATCGTCAATTTCATGAAATCATTGGTAACCGACAAGAAAATTCATGATAACTAAAACCTAATCCAAAACTTGCCTCATAGATTAGCCTATTAACTTTTGATTTTTCTATTCAAAGTAATGCCAAGGAAGGGGAATCAAATCCTCACCTATAAGGAGCAAACCTATGGTGAAGATCGTACACCTGACTCTTTTTAGATATCATTCATGGGGAATTAACTCCACACCTATAGGGAGCAAACCTATGGTGAAGATTAATTATCCAACCTTTCCAATTTTTATACCATGATGGCAAGATATTTCAGGCTGGTTCCTTTCGTGCTTAGTGATTACCAAATTAACCCTTCAATATCATCAGACTGAAGTCTTAATGTGCAAGCAAGACGTGTCCTGAAATCATGATTCAATCAATGTTTACAACTTCTAATCATGGATTAATAATTCACTTAACTATGAAATCTAACAGATACGGAATCCAAGAGTCATAAATCCACCATTATGTACCTTGAAAATTTAAATTAGGGGTATCTGTCAAAATCACTTCGAATTCATAAAAATTCATAAAAATTCAAAATTTTTTTCACAATTGTTGCTCAAGACCAAGAAAATACTGATTAGGAAACCTAATCTCCCACCCCCAACCTAAAATCTACATTGTCCTCAATGTAAAAGATATGAGCATGCAATGCACATGGGACAACGAAAGTAAATGAGAAGTGATGGGAAGATAGTACCTGAATAACGAATCAAGAGAGTTTCCAATAGATCACGGCATGGAAGCTTGTCAGCATGAGAGAGAAAGCAGAACAAAAATAACAAAAATAAAATCCTACCTATACCACTTTCGCAGGTGCTCTCGATTACATTTAGCGTATGCAACAAGCCTTTAAACCCCTAGGTTACCCCTAGTGGACGAGTTGTAGTCTCGTGAGGGTTTGCAGTAATGTTACCCACAAACATTGAATCGATCATGCCGCAAGGTTCTCGTTCCGGCCAATATCTTGATAAGTCTCTCAGTAAGCTCCTCAACAGCATCATCCAAAAGCCCTTTTTGCAATAGGCTTGGGCGCCCTGGAGCATGATTTTCCAGAGAGACTTATGTACCTCATAAAAAATCTTCCATTGAATTTCTTGAGGTATCCATAATTTATACGATTCACCTAAGACAGAAGAAGTTTCAACGTTAGTATTGCATGGTGAATCAAAGACTACAAGTAAATAAAGTTTAGAAAACTTCTTAAAAAGTAATGTAGTCTCAACATATTCCGAAGCTCCAAACTTCGGTTCTAGATTCAGCTCCTCTTCCTCTACTAGTATACGTTTAGGATCAGGGGAAGAGAGAATTTCAGAGTAAGGGTTCTCTCGGTCAGTGATGACTACCGAGATGTTGTCTTGCAAGGCATCCACTTTATCTTTTAACATGGGATCGTTTGAAACCGCGAAGTGTGCCAAGCAATCCCACGAGTTGGGAAATTTAGCTGAGTGTGACTTATTGTGGCTTGTGATGATCTGCGTAACGAATCCATCGTCCTTGAAAGTAATTGGAGGTAGGCACTCTTGCTCTCGTTCTGCACAGACAAATTGAGGGTCAGTTGATGAAGTATTGACAGGTGAATTCTGTTCATTGATACTACTCAGAAGAGGCATTGAATCGTCAAAACTTGACAGTTCAAATGGTGGACTCAAGTGGGTGGTTTCAAATTCCAGAGTTGTATCAGGTGGCTCGTTCGTCTCCTGAATCATATCATCATTCGATTCAGAGAAGTGGTCCAAACATGTTTCACAAGAGTTGGAAGGGTCAGTTGTAAAGAGCACATCCTCCACCTTTGAATCAGACATGTCAGGTGAGGGGAGTGGCTCATTATGACCGACCACTTCATGTACGTCTTGATCATTGATCTGGACCAAACATGAGAGGGATTCCAGGGAGACTGTGGCTACACATTCAGGATCGCAATCATGTTCTAGTCTAGTGCAGTGCGCATTTGGGATGAGATTACTTTCCTCACATTCTACACTTAGCATGGGTTGAGGTTCGAATAAACTAACCTCCTCATTATTGAAATCATGTGTGTCATGTAAGGAAGGTGTATCATCATCAATGTATTTAAAAGATACCCATGTATCTTCACCATTTCTTCGAACAGTCGTCGAGATTGACTCATCGGGAAATTGAACCACATGCTCATTAACGGAATCCAACTCCTCATTCCAAATTCCAGATTCTTTTAAAAGTGAGTGCGGATCACTTTCTTCGCATTGTATTTCTAGATTAGGTCGTGGCTGGGATGACCGAGCCTCCTCTATCCTATCAAGACGCGCATCGAGTCCTTTCATTATTTCCATTACTTTTCTCATTTCCACAAGACAGGCCGAAAGATTTCGCTGATATGAATCCTCTTGGATCGTTTCTGGATGGATCTCAAAGGTAGGGGATCCAAGAGAATAATCATTATAATATATAGCTGGTTCAGCTTCCCGACATTGATGTTTCCACTGGTTATAGTCATACGGATCATAGGTGGGAGAATCTGATGGTTGGTAATACTTATTATCACTCATAATATAATCACGTATTGTTTTCTTTTTATCGGATGAGTGATAATAATTCTCACAACCATAGTTATGATAACCCCAACACTCACGTACTGTTTTGTTAATCCGTGGGGTGTAATTGTTCTCCTGCATATAATCACGTAAAGACTTCTTAGCCGGTGGATCTTTATATTCTGATCGGTTCTCAATGATAGTTTCAGAAAAGTTTTGAGACATAAGTTGATTTATCTCATTATCATCCCAAAATAAGTTATTCTTTTCAGCATACTGACGTTGCCACTCGTGCATATACATGGTGAAACCCTTAACTCGAATTTAATCCTATAAAAAATAGAAGAGAAGGTCCTACAGCAAAGTGAAAAGTAAGAGGGGGAGAAGTTAGAAAGATGTTACCATACTAGAGATTCCTATATTAAAATCCTGCAAAATAAGACAAACAAGTTAGTTCTAAAAAACTCAGGAAAATCTAAACCTAAAACTAAAGTTAGTAAAAATCCTAATCTAGAATAAAGAGGAAGAATTTAAGAAAGAATTTACCAATTTTGAAATTATCTTAAAAACCTACAAAACAGGGAAGACAAGTTAGTTTCTAAAAATCGAAAAAATAAATAAATAAATAAATAAAAATCTAAACTTAATCTTAAACTAATCCTAAAACTAATTAATTTCAGAAAAACGTAGCCGACAGTCCCCGGCAACGGCGCCAAAAACTTGTTCACTCCCCAAGTGCAGGGTTGTGATGTAGTAATAACTCGGTAAGACCGAGGTCGAATCCCAAGGGACTGAAACTTGTACGTTATCTAAAATTAAATAGAACTAGAACTAGGCTAAGATGAATTCTAAATCAATTAGCAATGGTGGAATACTTGTAGAATAATTAATCTAAATCTTAGGAAAAAAAATCAGAGATAGGAACTAGGGATTCAGAGGATCCACTTGTAGAGATCAGGGAGAATTTATGCTTGCATCAAAAATCAGAGAAATTACTGAACTGCCGTTGATCTAGTTTTCAAAGAGATGAAAGGTGTATGAATTAGAATGGATTCCATCACCAAACCATGCCCACAGACTATGGCAAACAACAGAATTAAACTAATTACCAACCAATCATATGTATGAAGGTTAAGAAGGGTACCGTCATCCAACCATGCCCAGGAGACTATGGTGAACAACAGGGCTTCCTAACGTCATAAACATTAAAGAGAATGGGAATATTAAAAGTCATTGCAGACCCATTGTAATTTCAGTCACAATAGACCATTAAAAACCTAAAATATTTCCATTAAAATCAAACTAAAACCAACTTCAATTCAAAAATTAAAATTAAATTAAAAGCATATAATCTCTCATCTCACTACAAGCTTCACCTCCTAGCCCTAGCTAGGAGGTTTTAGCCTGCCATGGATGGGCTCAATCCAAATAAATAAAGAGAAAAAGAAAAGGAAAAGAAAAGGGAAAGAAAAAAACCAAGCTCCTCTCTCTCTTCTGCCCACGTTGAAACCCAAGCTTAAGCCCTCTGTTCTTCCTCCCCAGACTCTGAATGAATGCTCCCCACGTCCAAAACCTCCTTATATAGCTGCTGGAGTGGTGAAAATCGGATTTGAATCGGATTTGGAAAGCTATGCATGCCCATTGAAAGCTTTTTCGCAGCCAAGTTCGGTGCCTCGAAACACGCCACTTTTCTCGCTCAAATTCCAAAGAAATACTGTTCCTTAGGATTTCATTGGGTCCTCTACATGATAGACGGTTCAGATCTGCCATATGATCAAAGATGGTGGGCCAAAACCGTCCGGAAAAGTCGGTTTTCGCGGATGTGCGAAACCTTTCGCACCATTTCGCTGTTGTGGTCGGTGGGCCCCACAGAAGCATTTTCTGGAAAATCCACCCCGTCCATTGGATTCAGAACGAAATTTCAGTTAAGAATGAGTGGTTTTGAACGTCCATTGACGTGGCCCAGAGAAGAAATCACAAAAAGATCAGATTTGAACGCTACCGAGCAGCCCTTTTGTGGCCTCTGTATCTCACACGTGTGCACGCATGGGTAAAAAGTGATAACATGGTTTTGTAGTGCTCGAAGCCCTCTACACGGTGGACGGATCGGATTGAGCTTATGGGACACGTGTGGGGCCCACAACTGATCGCAAAAACGGCCAGCGCCGTGCGTCCGCTGCAAGTTTTTTTTTTTTTTTTTTTTTTTTTTTAGAGAGTTGTAGACGGAAACGTCGGTCAGCGCAGCTGACCGACTTTTGGAAATTTTGGTGCACGGTGAGTGCACATGTGTACTGTATACACTCATTTCATATGGGGCCCATTGCAATGTTTTAGAGAAATCTGCACCGTCCATCTATTTTGACTCCTTATTTAAGGCGTCAATAATAATTTTGAGGCAGTTCCAGATATCAGGTGGGCCCAGAATCAACGGTTTATGGGTTGATCTGTCAGTTGGGGCAATGTCCGAGATCTTCAATGGCTGAAATTTTATATGTACGGTTAATTTATGGTCCTCAGGCGACGTATGAAGTTTCGAGCCGAACGGATGGTGGGAACCTCATGATCTTGCATTCTGGACGTCCTTCAGGCCACTTGAGCTTCAATTTCTAACTTTTCTCGGATTTCTGACCGTGTATATTTGTCAATCTTGGTCCCCTGAAGTGTGTCCCTTACCTGTGGCGTCAACAGAGTGTTAAATTCATACTTTTAGCAACTTTTTGCATTTCATGCTTTCAACTACACCCTGTATCACAAACACGGCAAAACGGGCCATTAAACGGCATTATGTACGTAAATTCAGGTAATAAATGGGGTCTAATATGCAGTATTTGACCCTCAACAATATTTTCACCAACTTCGAGTAGGGGTGAAAGGTGAAAGTGTCAAGGATAGATAACGGTAGGGAATTAACGTATGGAGAATTTTACTAGTTTTGTAAGGATGAAGGAATCGTGAAGTACAACACAGTGCACCGCACACCATATTAGAACAGTGTGACTGATCGGATGAATCGAACTCTCTTAAAAAGGGCCCGATGCATAACTAATAATGTTGGGTTAGGGCAAGGAATTGTAGATTGAGGCTATTAACACAGCTTATTACTTGATGAATCGATTCCCTTATATGACTATTGATTGTAAAGTATGAGAGAAAGTGTGGAGTGGTCAGCATGTAGACTACTCGGGACTACGTGTATTTGGTTGTCATACTTACTTTCATGTACCGTTAATTGAGATAGATAAGCTAGACCAAATGGCTAAAAAGTACATCTTGATTGGCTATTGCGGTGGTGTGAAGGGGTACAAGATATATGACCGGTCACATGAAAAATCATTCTTAGTTGTGATGTTAAATTCGACGAGTGATTCTCGTTCCATAAGGACGAACACAATGAAGTATAAAAATTAATTATGAACATTTAGTTAAATAGAGATGAGACACAGGTTGATATTGAGGCACATACACAAATACAGGAGCAAGTGGAACAACCACTTGTAAAAGGAATTCACAAAATGATCACAGGTAACCAACAAGATACATAGATGACTTAATTGCTGCATTTTCCCTCATTACGAGTGATGGAGATCTGTCTACTATTCAAGAGTCTCTTGATGAGATAAATGCTGAAAAGTTAAAAGCAGCAATGGATGATGAGATGGACTCTTTATACAAGAAGGTGACGTGGGAGCAGGTGAAGCTTCCTGTTGGCCGTAAAGCAATCGAGTGTAAGTGGATCTTTGAGAAGAAACAATATATGTACAAGGCAATGTTAGTACCAAAGGGATATGCTTAGAGAGAAGGTGTCGATTTCATTTAGATATTCACACATATGATGAAGCAATTATCTATCAGACTTATATTGGCATTGGTTGTCTAATACAATTTCGAGCAGGAACAAATTGATATGAAGACTGCATTCTTATATGGGGATTTGAAAAGGTAGATTTATATAAAATAGCCAAAATGTTTTGAAATACAAGAGGTAGAGCACAATGTCTGCATGTTAAATAGGTTATTGTATGACCTGAAATAGTCACTTAGGCAGTGGTATAAAAATTTTGATTCTTTCATAATTAGTCAAAGGTTTAGCAGGAGTGAGTATAATCATTGTGTCTATTACAAGACACTGAGTGATTCTAAATTCATTATCATGGTTTTATACATCGATGATATACTTATTGCCAATCATATCATTTTTTATATCGACATATTGAATACTTAGTTATTAGAGATATTCAATACGAAATATATGGAGGTTGTAAAGAGGGTTATCAATAGTGACATGCACAGAGACAATAAGAGGAGCGGGCTCTGTTTATCGCAGGCGGAATACCTTGAGAAAGTACTAATGAAGTATGAGATGAACAAAGTAAAGCCGGTGAGCATTCCCCACGTGACTCATTGTAAGCTTTCTTTTGAATAATATTATAAAACAGAAGAAGAAAAACAAGTTATGTCTCGTGTGCATCGTGCCTTACTCGAGCACAATAAACAGCTTGATGGATGCCATGTTTTGTACAAGACCAAATATTTTACATATAGTGGTTATTGTTAGCATATACATGTCTAACTACGACAAACAATACTGAGAGATAGTGAAATGGCTGCTTCGATATATTTGAGGTACGCAAGACTACGTCTTAACATTTAAAAAATTAAAGACTAAGCTATTAAGTTATGTGGATTTAGATTACGCAGGCAGTGTGGATAATAAGAAGTCGACTTTTAGTTACTTGTTTGTGTTAGCGGATAGAGCGATTAATTTAATGTCGAAGCCTCAATATGTGGTGGATTTTTTCACAACTCAAAGTTGAGTATATGGCAGTAACAAAAGCATTCAAGGAAGGTGTTTGGTTGATGGAATGATAAATCAATTTGGACTTTAGCAAGAGGTTGCGCCAGTCAATTGTGATACTGAAGAGCGCAATCAATTTAACTAAAAAATTTATTTCTCACTCACGTACTAACATATTGATATGCATCACCATTTTATCTGACATATGCTCGAGGAATGAGGCGTGACTCTGTATAAGATTCACACAAGCGTGAATCAGACTGACATGCTTACAATGGTAGTTCCCACAAATAAGTTCAAGTTTTGTGCAACTTTCTCTAAGCTTGATGAAGGTGTAAATGAAAAACAAAGTATGCATGAGAATCGATGATGGAGTTATGATACAAGGCAGAATTATAAATGAGAAAAAAAAGTTTTAATGAATGAAGATTGAATACATGGTGGAGATTGTTGTTAATGTCTTAAATCTGTCAATAACAGGATTTGTCAATGTCATTGACAGACCACTCGATGCCATCGAGCATAGGTTGATGTCATCACTAGATGCTTGATTCCATTGAGAAAATCCAAAAAATCCTATATTGGTTGCTAGAATGTCTTAGTGTTGTTACTCAATTCGTTGACATCGAGGGTTGATAATGACATTGAAGGTTCCATCGAAGATATGCACAAATTTGTGTAAGTGTGGGATTTGTTTCCTATGCCGGTTGTGATAGTATATATCGGGTGTAACTGGGATCAGGGTAATAGGGAAGACTTTCTAATTCATTCTTAAGAGTTTCAAGAGCATAGCTAAGCCTTGTGAAGTGGATTCAAGGCTTGTTTGAATCAGTAATACTCCATCTCTTGTAATTTCCCCTTTCATAGTGCATACTCGTCGCTTTGTGCCATTATTTTTTTTTCGAAAGGGTTTTTTCACATAAAATTTGGATTTGATTTTGCGATTGCGAGTACTTTGCTTGATTCGTTTGTGCGCTTACACGATTCACCAAACATTCTGATAATAAGCCCCAAACTTGGATGAAAAAATAACCTGTTTAAAAACTATCAGGGTACGCAAATTGTGTACTTATTAACATTGTACGACCCATCATGATGTATGTGTCTTATCTATGTTGTTCATCCATTTTTCCAACTCATTTTAAGGTAGGATCCCACAATTGAAGCATATCTAGAGCTTAAGCGGACCCTTGGAAGGTGGGTATCTTTATCCACACTATTTCACTTTAGCTCTAGATCGACTTTGTGCCATATAATGAGCTGACCAAACAAATGGACATAATGGATAGAGCACATACGTCATGGTAGGTTTGACGGAGTTTAGTGTAGTAGGAATCCCCTACAACTGAATATTGCAGCCAATCCATGTCTCACATAAATCTTGCATGTTTATGTTGGTTTTCATCTTTTTACAGCTATGTATTGATGTACAACCCAACTGATGGACCAAGGGATTAAAAACACTCGCCCTCGGCTACATGGATTTAATCAATTTTGGGGCCTAGATGGTTTGAGTTCAGGCCCAACTTTTATATATATATATATATATATATATATATATATATATATATATATATATATATATATATATATATATATATATATATATATATATATATAGTTTCTATGCTATGCTAGTGCCAAGCTCACGCCTGGTCTAGACTCAGCCGATTGCCAATTTGCACCTATAATTGGTGGACAGCCCGATATTCAACTAATATCTTTCGTTCAATGACTTAGATCTCTAATTACATTAGATTCCAAGGCTTGGTTCATCCACAGTGGCCTTAAGGCTTTATTAATAAATTAAATAAGATTTTCTTAATTTTTTGATGACAAGTAACCACTTTCTCTAAAAGCTCAAGTTGTTAGAGGATGACATATCAATCTATATCAAGAGACATTAACACTCTAATACTCTCTTACACATGCGAGGTGGAACTCCGCATAGGAACATAATAAGGGTGGAGGAGCACTCTACTCACACTATAAATGTCCTCATGGGAGAATATATTCTACTTTTTCGCTTTGATACCATGATAAACAACCACTTTCTTTAAAAGCTTGAACAATTAGAAGATGGTGTATCAATGTATATCAAGGGACCTTAACAGTCCAACACTCAGTATTATTTAGGGGCATTATTGAGGTTAGCCCATTTCAAGGGATTTTTGGGATGCCTATAATATATTTTTGTTGTAAAAGGTCTACAAGCAGTGTTTAGACCCAAAAATAAATAAATAAAAATAAAATCTATGTGTAAAGTGTTTACAAGCTCTAACCATTAGAGATAAACACCTACTTATTTTAGATTACAAGGGATGACTATGTGGGTGCCAACTGTCCCAATTAGGGTCAGGCCAACCATTGTACAAGCCCGCCCAAAATATCTAATGTACGCCTGAACCCAACCCGTGCCATAAGAGGCCGAAAATCTGGCCTGAGCCTGGCCCAAACTGTTTATGTTGGGCATGACCGTATCCTAATCCGTACTGTTCCATTCGACTCCCGCGATCTTTCCCAACGAATTCCAATAACCCGCGACTTATAATCGACGTTTACGCATGACTCTGAATTGTATCATATAGGTGTAAGTCGTCTTAATCCGAGACTTATACCATTACTACTACACCATCACCACGGTTCCAACGTCGCGTCTTGCATACCGATCCGAGACCCTAGCCAAGAGATGTGGGCCTAAGTTCAGTTCGAGGAAAACACCGCGCATTTATAATCCCAAGAGAATCTCTACAACATATCCAATCAATCAATCAATCACCTTGTGTCAACTACAAGAGTAACTCATACTTTCTTTCTCCACAAGTCAAGCAACCTACCCCAAAAGTTAACAAGTCTCTCACGTCACATCCATCACTCATCACTCTCTCTCCTTACAACCCTCTCTCTCTCTTTCTCTTCACATTTTCCAAGCACCCAAAGGAGTGCATGTCCAAGCCTTTCCCAAGAGAGAAGAGTGAGTCGTGTGGCCCACTTCTCACCCCAAAATCCTTCATCCTATCCATTCATTTCTCATCTCCCTCCATCAAAGTGAAGCACAAAGAAGACTGGCGTTCCATCAGACCAAGAAGATCAAACAATGGGTGCTTTATAGGCTAGATTTTTTAAGTTTTGATGATGGGTCAAGTGAGGCCTACCGATCGATGGTATGGATCTCACTTTGGACCCTAGATGTGACCGACGACCCACCTTAATTCACATGATCATTCCATGATGGGGCCATTCTTCATGGACCCATCATGATGTTTACTTTTCTAATATATAAAGAGGTTATCTAGACCTTCCATTTTGGTGGAGAAGTAATCTCCACCGTTAATTTTTGATTTGGTGGGCCCATATGTATTAGGACCCACTTAATGTATGATTAAATGCTTTAAAAGGAGGGCCCATAGTGTCAGGGTCCCTCCATCACACGTCTATCTCAATCTCTCTCCCTCCCTTTCTCTTTCATTTTTTTCCCATTATATGTGATGACGTGGCCGTGTGGCCCACCCGGATGGACCCCACCATGAAGCATGTATTTTATCCAAGCCATCTATAGGTGGGGCCCACTTTATATATGTGTTGTATCTACACCATCTATCATTTGGTGGCCCACATTAAATGTATGCGTTATGCCCAAACCGTCCAGCGTCCGGGGACGCTGGACGTGAACTGGAAACAGAAATATTAGCTTAATTCACAAGCCTTGGAGAGGGCCGCTGATGCAGGCCCCACCTAGGTGTATGGTACTAATCCACGCTGTCCATTCCATTCCCCATTGTATTTTAGGCGTTAAGCCGAAAAGTGAAGCAAATCCAATTATCTGACGGGCCATAGCATAGAAAACAGTGGCTTACTATTGAAATTTACCCTGACGTTTCTGTACCCCAAAATATGTCGAATAATGGACTTGATGGGTTTATCTTGGGCCATAAAAACTAATGGGTGGGTCGGATTCCCCTGATGCGGGCCCCACCTAGAAAAACCTCAAAATTTCATTATTTTTAAAAAAAGATACATAACACAACAGTAGTCAGCGCTGCTGTTACTGACAACCCAAGGACGCAGCAGCATCCTGCTCTGGCCGTGGGCGGACAGGCAAGGACCACGGGTCCCAGCCGTGGGCCCCACCGTGATGTGTGTGGAACATCAAAATCGTGCATTTAGTGGCTCCCTTTTTGGGCGGTGGCCCCCTTTTTGGGCAGTGGCCCCTCCAAAAATCAGCCGTATATGGAACTTGGGTGGCCCACGTCACAGGGAGTAGTGGGATTAAATGGCTGCCATGAAATTCTTTTGGGTGTCACGAAAGTTTTGGATCACCGTGAAATTTGTTTTTCCTTTTCATTCAAGTCCGTGTGACCTTATCAACAGATTGGATGTTAGATAAACATTATGGTGGGCCCACGTGGGATTCCCCGATGTATGTGTTTTACCTACACCGTCCACTCCACTGGACGGTGGGACCCGACCTACCAAAATATATGTGTTTTATCATGTCGTCCAGCCATTTAGTTAGGCTGCTAAACGGCTAGTGGACCTCACTTTGATGTATGTGTTACGTCCAAATTGTCCCTGCAGTTGGCAAACTTGCCTTGAGGCTTGGGACAAAATGAGGCAGATCTTGATCAAGTGGACCACATTATAGGAGTCAGTGGGTTTGAACATCCACCATTAAACCCTTATGCTTAAAACTTTGGATCCATATAATATTTATTTTTCCTCTTAATCTAGGTCTTTATGACCTTATGATTAGATTGGTTGGAAAAATAAACTCTAGAGTGGGCCCTATGATTTAGTTAATCGTGAAAAATTATTATCTTCAATGCTATTTGTGGTATGATCCAAATGATCTATGATTCGTTTTGGGAATTTATAAGGCCCATGTGATTAGGCCCATCTTGATGTATTTGTGGCCCCTTGTTAAGGCCCACCTTGATATATATGAGACCCATGTTATGAGGCTTATTTGATGTATTGGAGGCCCATGGATCGAGGCCCAATGGAATGTACATAAGGCCCATTGTAATGTGATTCCACTGTGGTTTATGTGTTGGCCTTTATGGTGGGCCATGCCTTGGGAGCAATGTTGGTTTGACGTCCACATTGTAAGGATAATGTTGGTTAAATGTCCGCATTGTATTTCTCCCTAAGGCCCATTGATAGGCCCATACTTATTGTGTGTAAGCCATCTAGGCCCATCTTCGTTGTGAGAATAGTTCATCATCATATAACATGCTTAGTGTAACTCCATGATTCATGCCCATACGCATCATATGTATGCTTGATATGCGTAGTGACTGTGCATAGCATATGCCATTGGGCAGACTATTTATGGGACTCACTGATAGGAGTTACCCACATAAGCGCATGATACGCGTGAGATTGCTGCATGACTGAACAGTGTGACTCATGCATCTCGCATATGTGTGACTTAATCATTGTACGTCCTAGCGACATCAGGGTCGTGGCCTCCACAGGCACATCCTGGATAGCCGGATTGGATACTGAAAATGCTTAGTTTTAGCATTGTGGGCACTTAAGATGTTCTTGGGTGAGGTCTCAAAACCTTTGTGGTACCAGGAGATGCTCCAATGTCTTAACCGAGTGGATATATGAGCGCCTGAGCGCTGAATACCAGTAGGTCGCGTCTCCCACTGTTTCGTGATCGGTTGGAAGGGAGTGTGACCTTATTCGCCCGAGTGAGGGGGTTATAAGCTAGGCTAAGTTTAACCAGATCGCAAATGAGTCCGCTATCGATGAGCCGGGTAGGTATTAGCAGACTACTGGTTAGGCATATAGTGAAGTCTCTTCCACTCGCTAGGCTGTGCGGCTAGGGAGGCGACAGTTAGTGTGGAGTGTACTAGACCCCGATGATATTCCAGAGAGGAACTATACTGATATGTGTACTTGATGAGGACTGACATGCTTGCTTTGCATCTCACATATGAAATTTGGCTACATAGGCCTCGCATCGCATGGTCTTGGTATAGCCAATAGCATTCATGTCTTGCATCACATAGCCTTGGTACAACTGACTGTATTCATAGACTTATTACATATTTCTGCATTACTCTGATATTGTACACTTGGCGTTTGCCTTACGCACATACTTACACTACCCTTTAAGCTTTTGTAAGCTTATGCACGATTATTGCGTGCAGGTGTCATTGGATCGCAGCAGCGCTGAGGCAGGAGCGCGTATCAGACTATTTTGGAGCCTTTTGATCACCTTGTATTTCCCTTTTTATATTGTACTCAAAGTTTTTGATATAGTGGATATGTGGTGATGTTATTTTTATGACTTGGTTATGCTCTATTATAAATATATATATATATATATATATATATATATATGTATGTATGTATGTATATATATACTGAAAATCCTCCTTGTAGGATCCCAGGATCGAAATCTGGCATATGAATGCCGGGAGCCGAGAATGGGGCACTACGGAGGTTGTCGGCGCCGAATTCAGCGATCGAAAATTTTGTGAGCCCGTTTTCCAAGTTTAGGGCGTGACAACTTGAGTCCTTTCTATCGAAAGATTAAGAAAGATGGATTTGGAGGATTTGAAGAGAAATATTTTTTAGGGTTTTAAGAGGGGTGATTTTTTTAATATATAAAGGATTTGAAGAGAGAGATTGGTTTTTGAGAATTTGGAGAGAGATGGTTGCTAGAAATGGAGATTAAAAAATTATCTATTTTATCCTAATGGGCTAGGTTAGCCCATATAAATAGGCTGTTGTACATGGTCGAAGCTTGGCTCTTTTATAAAAGTGATTTGAGTTTCAAGCCTAAGTAAGGCCAGATACTCCAACACAAGCTCGGACCAAAAGCCCAATGAGCCAGCTCGGCCCACTAACAACCCTAAGGGCCTGTTTGGACAGACAAATTGGATGGTTGTAGGTGGGATGGGATCACGTGATCTCATCGAGTAATTTTATGTGCGCATTTGGGATGACTGATATATCCGAACCGTTATAACCCATGGGTTAAAGAGGGTTTTAATGGTGAGAGACTAGAATGAGAACTGCATCCTATCCCTCTACCTTGAGCCCATCCCTGCAATCTAAGGAGGGATTTGAGGCGATTTCCATATCCCGTTGAATCCCATCCTGCAGTCAGCGCCATCCGTACCTGATGAAGAAGAACAACGTGCGGTCCCATCGTCTACAGGGCCTACATCAGAGCATGAAGACTGAAAAATGGCGGACAATCGCCTATATAGAGTTGGCATCTTCTCCTTCTTGCAGGTGTGTCTGTGTACTGGAGTATGTAAGGGGTTCGTTGCATATTCAGAGAGATTAGCTAGTCCAGGTATGTGTGTTGTAAAGGCTTCTGTGTTGATTTAATGATTTTTGCCCAATCTTTGGGATCTCCTTATACTTGTGGATCTCCCTATGACACAATCAATACCCCCGTGTCGACTCTGTGGAGATTCATGGGACTTTGCCAGTATAGGGATTTGAATATTAGGGTAGTTTATTTGGGGTATGAAAACAGGGCTTATCGTCTTCATACCCCTTTTGCTAAAGATTCATCGATGATGACAACCGTCAGGTTGATCCTAACTGCATGTAGAGCTTGGCGGCTAAGTTGTCGTGTTAGGATCCTTTTTTTTTTCATCAGATTACCAAAGTGCTATAGATTCAATGGTTAAAATGAGATGATGAAAGTGTCATCTCCTGATGGTGGTTTTGAAGCCAACGCACCTCAGGTGAGAAGTAGCTGTAGCAGTAATTTAGTTGGATCCAACTTATTAGGTGCATAGTGACTGTAGCAGCTTATGGTGCACTCATCAAAGCACGTGGGCCTTTGTGGTTCATTGGCTGGATTTGTTTTGTGGTATTGAAGTTCTTCTTACTTTTCTTTTATGGGTTTTAGCCTCATCATAATCCCTAAATCAGTGGCATGTTATGAGGGGAATTTGGAAATGGACCTTTTCTACTATTTTGTTTTTGTTAGAATTCAGTTTCTTTTCATTTTGATCCATGGGTGGGTGGGATTTGATGAAGCATTTTATTACTACTATCGATTGTTATTTTGTTTGCGCATGAGATTATTAGTAATTATGTTTTGGGTTGTATAATTGAAACTGAGGTGATGGCCGACTTGCAACAATTTTCCCTCGGCCATTCGATTGTTTTCCTTTTAGTGGATTCCTTACGGGCCGTCCGAAAAACACCCCTCATTTAGTCTATTCATTTTGTTGATGATCATGGCGACAAGGGCCTTTTAATTGAACATCCTGATTTGCATCAAGAAATGTAATTGATTTGAATTTAAAAATATTTAGAAATTTTTTGAGATGTATTAACAAGTTAATAGGACCCCCAACATGATGAAGTTTATTTTGTAAGATCTTTAGTTACCAGAAGCATTTTTAATAGGATGATGAATGCTCTATTTACAGATGCATTGACAATAAGCAACAGGTAATAGCTGGTAAATGATAAGATTGAAAACTAGTAAATAACTCACAGTTGGTAAAAGAGAATGAAAACTGGTTCTGTTGGTATTAGAAATCTGTCTAAGGTCATTATTTTAAGCACCTTTCACCCAATGGGCTTCTTGAGTCTCCTTATTTTTCAACAAAGACACTCAAAATAGCTAGAACTGTTGCTTCTGTTGCTTATTCGTTTGGGATTTAGGGTTGTGTTCCTGGGCATTCTCAAGAACATGGAGACTGCTAGTGCAACCACATAGGAAGTAGGGGACGACAGTTGTGTTATCGCGGTTTGCTGGACAAAGAATTTGAGGCTGGAGATCTTCTAATTTTCAACTACAGACCATAACAGGTGCTACTTAGGTCTAAGATCTAATATACAAGCACTGATATCATCACTATAGGGTTACAATGCATTCTGTGCAAAATTATGGGATGAAGTAGGATTTTTGTTCTATAACCTTTAGGTGGTCAGCTACCATTTTTTGTGGTAGATTGCTGAGTATGCCTTAAAAACAAGCCTTGTATGTGAGAAATTTTCTAATGATTAGATTATTTATATTACAACTGTTGGAAATGTGTGTGTGTGTGTGTGTACTATTTTGTAATGGTTATTTATATTACTGTCCAATTATTTGGCCTATAGATGTATGGTTTTGTTGCTTTCTACTCTGTCTAATTCATAGATGGTTATATCGAGCAGCTGAAAAATTGAGGTCAACTCTAACTATGTTATTCTACATTAGTAGGGAATATGGATGCATATTGTTATAAATAAGATGTTATGCAGGTAACAAGTTTGACAAATCAAGATATCCGATTCTTTCTCTCTCTTTTTTTTTTTTTAATTTTTATTTTTGTGGTTATGCAGATTCGTCATAGACAGTCTCCTCTGAAATTCTGATCTCCCATATATTTGCAAGACCTTTAAGTATGTTTTAAATATGTCAATTTCTTAGAGGAACCACATGAAGTACAATTATGTATGGAAGTTGGAATATCTAGTTTCTTGTTGGAAGAAATCTTCTCTGTGAAACATTTAAGATGTGGGTTTCCATGATTATGCCACATAATCTAATGTGGTAACAACATCTTACCACAAGTAGATGTTGAGATCATAAGACATTATGGCTAGTCCCAGCTGTTGCTATGTTTTATGTCAAGCTTAAGCAAATACTAGTAATGATTCCTCATTTTTTCATATTTGATAATGATGGTGAATCAAATGTCACTAGTTATCCTTTTCCTTTTTTTTTTTTTTCTGTACTAAGCTATTTTCCATTGGAAAGTAAAGGTTCCTCCACATTATAATCTTTGAAGATATTCTACATACACATGCACCATTCACCATACCTGATGAGATTTTTATTACGGTTACACACACACACATGCATATGATGTAACATCCCGAATTTTTTTCAACTTGGCGATGGACGTCCTTAAGCAATGAGTCAATTATAACACCTTAATGACTTCTCATAACTCAATCTCAAAGTCTTAAATCCCCTTTTAAACCATTTCCTTCAAAAATTTCACCTTTCACCACTTTGTTCTTCAAATTTTTCTAAGTACTTTCATATTAAACACTAATCCTAAAGTTTAAATAATGAAGAATAATACTTAAACTAAAATTTATTACAAATAGTAAATATATAAATGACTATTAACCTTATGGAATCTCATAAAATAAATAGGTTATTTGGATATATCATTTTCTCCTACCCCAATTTCATATATGGCACGTCGCGTAACTCATTTCAGATTGAAAGATATGCCTGTTTCAAAATCTGCGTGGCAAAACCACCACCAGAGGGCCGCGGTGGCACCGCCCACAGTCTAGCTGACCGTGGCACCACCACCTTGACCACGGCGCATCGCTAGTGCACTAAAAATTCAATGGACCCTCGCTGCAGTTTTCTACAATTTTTGACCGACTTAAAAAAGTCATATCTCCATCGTTATAACTTCAATTTAGGTGATTCAAAAGCTAGATTGAAGCTTGATAAGTCTAGTTTTATATAAAAATAAGTGAAAATATAATAAAAATTTTAATGTAATTAAATCTAGGTTGATGTGACAACTATTCAAAAATTATTAGTTTGAACAGCTGCTACTTCCAGAATTTTTATAATTTTTCTACAATATGAAATTTAATAAAATTTAGTAGAGATAAAATAGACTTGATGATGAACTATTAAAAAATAACTAAAATAATATACTAACTGAAAGTGCCAAAAATGGGCATAAAACTACCCTAGGACCTTATTATGTCATAATTAGGGCAGAATTTAGTTAAGTATTAAACTAAACAATCGATGGATTTGGCTTGAACCACTTTCTATACAAACTATAAGACCTAAAACTATTAAAATCACTAACTCAACATTACTTAAAAATCTAGGAGAAATCTTAAAACCCAATTACTCTCGGGAGCACATTAAAACTCTGTATCGAATCTGGATCGTGCATCGAAAGTTCGATTACCGCGAAACTATAAGGTTATGACCGCGTTATTGGGTCTGACAACCATCGTGGGAATCAAGCCCATATAGTATCCAGAAACATATAACTTGAACCTTGAGCGGAGTGTGTAAGAAACGCAAATATCTTTAGAAAATGAGCCAGAACTTAAGTGAATTGGACCATTCGCTTACGGGTGAAATTGAAGACTTTAGACTGCTAGATTCTAACCAAACTTCAGCCATGGATTAAGAAAATTTTCCTACTCTTACCCGTATACTTGTGACCCTGATCGAGTGACAACGATCGTTGATCTGATACGGGTTCTCCACGGTCGATCTGCTAATTTGATCGCACCGAAATCGTAATCTAGCTTAGATCCATGGTTAAGGAACTTACCATGCGCTGTCGGTGAGTAATGGACCTCCGGACGAGCCTCGTTTACCTGAAACAAGCGCCCTTTGGATCTAAACCAGGTATATCATGGCCCTGAAGCCATTTGCATCAGTTCTGGGCCTATATAAAGCCCTTATCTCACCCCACCTCTCTCATATACGATTTTCTCCAAACCCTAGGAGAGAGAAGAGAGGAAAGAGGGGTAAAGAGTGAAGAGAGAAGGGAGAGTCTGGGAGATCGTTGCCGGAATCCTCCCACACGACTCTACGTGTTAAATCGCCGTTTTCTTTTACTATCCTACCCTCTTCCGGCTACGATTTTGGTAAGAAATCCTAACCCCAATCTTGTTTTAGGAATCCAAATAGAGGAATTGATGCAATAGCTAACCTATTTCCTGATTTAGGTAGTCGTTCTGTAAACGGAAGCGTAGGATTTGAACCGAGTTCAAAACGAGTTGTTCGACGAAAGGTGCAGACTATAAATGTTTATGTTATGGTTTTCAAGGCTTTCAATGTCAGCTAATGATTTATTTCTGACTTGATTGCTGTCATATGATCTTAGTTATAACATTTTTCATATATTATACATGTATGAACTATGTTGGATAAATATGCATTCTATGTGTTTGTTGAAATATTTGAATGAACTTGAAATCATGATTTGTGCTTGCCTTGACTATTAAACTAGAATTCATGTTTGTTATATGTATGACAATTTTCTTGTGAAAGGATTTGCTACAATATATGCTATAACTAATTTAGTATATATATGTAGTAAGGTGTAGTTTAAGTGTTGAATGAGAAATTGATGGCAAATTGTAATTATGAAGGGTATCGAGATATGATTCTCAATTACCTTATCTATATGTATAGTTTCCTTCATGTAACCTAAATTTTGATTATACAATTTATGAATGAAATGCAATATATGGTAATATATGCAATGTGTTCGATGAAATGCTCGAATGAGATTCGTGTTGGGAATATTTGTTAGATGCTTATATGATTATCACATGTATCTATATGCTGCATCTGAGTAAGATTGAGACTACAACGTAGTCCAGGCAATTGGTAACAATTCCTATTTGGGTGGCCGAATTAGTCTCACCACATTTAATATGTTTGGTGAACTCGGGTCGTACGACGATTGTCGATAGTGGTTAGGCCACATGGAATGTTTATGTGCTCCATGTCGATTAACTCACCGTGCGCTCGTACCAATTGAACTTGTATAATAAACTGATTGGCCTATTGTGTGTTTACCATGTATGGACATTATTACTTGAACCTAAGGTACCACTTACTAATGTAAAGATCCGTTTCAACAATGGTACCATGATCCATTAAGACTCATGAGTTGAGCATGGTGGTGTATGAGACACCGTGGTCGAGCTGTCGGCCTACGCCGGGGTGACGAGCCTTCCCGTAGTGACTAGTAAGCAGTCCAAACTCGTAAGTCGAATACGGTATAGGATACTGTATTCAAGCTGTCGGCCTACATCGGGGTAGTCTGGCTTCAATCCCAGCATAGGTTGGGGTGAGCCGTCTACTCCGGACCCCCTTAAAAAATAGTGCTCTAGTTGGTAGGACGTTGGTGGAGTGACCTCGAGCATAAACTCATGAACTTACTTATCCACTACTACTTTAACCGGGAGTGTTGACCCCATAACTTACATATTGTATGCAATTAACTAGGATTGACGACCCTAAATGGATCATTTGTTTGGGTAAATGATATAAATTGAGGTACCTTAGCTTTCCGAATCTGCTATATGAATAAGCCTAATTAAGTACTTGGTTAACACGACCATGCACCACATTGCATGTGCTTTGGCGAGGAAGTGCACTGTGCGAGTCGCATGCGCGATCGTGAGATTATGTCGTTGAAGGAGTGCAGGCGAGGGTATGAATCATTATAGCATATTATTACTGCATTAACAAGAGTACTTAGGACATGATTATTGTACTACTTTATCATTACTGCTTGACTGAATTGATAACATGTTAATCTTTGCTTTATAGTTCCACTGAATTAGCTACTCATTCCTATCTGAGATGGTGTTTTAAAATACCAACCAAATTCTAATTTAGATGCAAGTTCTGATAAGGCTTACGCGACGGAGCCAGATTTTATAGACGAGGAGGAGGAGTTCTCCTACGTACAACTCTCAAGAGAGTTTGTATAGACCTAGAGCTGCATTGCCAAGGATTACAGAGACATTGGATTTGATGAACCTTTACATTTTAATATTCTGTATAATTTGGAACAAATTATGTATATATTCAGCCTGGTAGCACGTTCATACTCTGGAGGTTATGAAACACATATATACTCTATATATTTACCTCAGTCTTCTGCTTGCTTAATTACATTAACTCTGGAGCATGATATGCTGATTTGGTGTAATCTCACTCATGTTTAATGCACTAATATGGACAACATTTAATCATCATTATCTATGTTGCATAGGTGATGCGTTGGAACTTGGGAGTTGAGCTTTGCTCGACTCCCGATTTTCAGGGCATAACACATACACACACATCATTCTCCTTGCTTCATGAGATTTCTATAAGGGCATTTTGAGGAAGCATACCACATCGAATGTTTACGACCCAGAAAACTTCTATTTTTGTTAACAGATATAAGCTCTAATGTTGTTGAGGGAAAATCTGTCGACATTTTCTGTCTCTTGGGTTCTTGGACATAGTCCCACCACTTACATCATTTGTAAATATTCCAGAATAGATTTTTTGAAGTTATTATACAAAACTGTAAGAAGTATGCATCCAAAGAAACATTACATGTCCATTTCACAAACGATGTATATATATATATATATATATATATATATATATATATATATATATATATATATATATATATATATATATATATATCATAAATTTATAATTGTATCACTGCAATACTTTTCTGTGCATGCAGTGCACGTATTTCATAATATTATATAATACATGATGTACTTTGCTTATCTCTGTGTCAAACGGCCAATGCATGTTCCATGTTTACATTTACCATATAGGCAATAATATGCTTTGCAATCTATCTTCTGTACATTATGTGTAATGAGTCTAGCTTTCATTTTATTTGAACCTATTTGAATAGAGTTATTTCTCTACCACATCTCTCCTGCCCATCCCTACCTAGCTCTTTTTAGATCATACTATTAAATAATCTATCAATGTAGGTTGACAACATGGCAAACATAAAATCACATTGGGGGTGGTAACAAATCTGCACCCAAGCATCTCTCTTAACTTCCCAAGTTGTTGTCTTGTTCATGTAAAATGAACCATGCGATCTTTTAACCCTTGCAAGTAGGGTTAGCAGCAAGTCAGGCCCTGGTCGGCATGGATTGACCAGTTGGCTAGGGTAGATTATTTGCGTTTGGCATTTATTTATATGAATAATAAAAGTACAATATAACAGATGAATACTTTATTGAATGCATCGCATGCGCTGGTTGCGCATAAATACTCCTTAATAAGCATAAAAGCAACCTTAAAGTCTTCTACTTCCACTCGTATACATAGGTGATATATAGATGATGGAAAAACAGGATGAGGAAGAGATGGCCGAGTCTATCGCTATTCTTGCAAGGGTAGCATGTGTTGCAATTGTTGGGGAATATTGTCGACACTACATGTTGAGAGAGTCGGCTCGTCCAGGGGATGATGTGCGGGCCAGATTTATCAATTCTATTATTTACACAAGTGACAGGGACTGTATTACTCAACTCAGGATGAAGCATGATGCAATTTTCCATCTATGTCAAGTAGTGCGTGAGAGGACGACCTTATGCGATACACGAAATGTTAGTTTGGAAGAACAACTAGTCATATTCCCACATACAGTCGGACATAATATACGTAATCGCATGATAGGATACAGGTTTTGTTGTTTAGGTAAAACTATAAGCCATCACTTTCACCAAGTTTTATATGCAATAGTCTCCTTATACCCTTAATATACTAAGCAGGCCGGCGCAGTAACCCCGAATGAGATTCAATCAAATCTACATTGGGCCACATACTTCTAGATACCATTATCGACCAAGAGTTCCTTCGTGAAGTTAAAAGTTAAAATTTGCATCATTCATACTAATCTTATGGGCTTGAAAACTCTCCCCATATAGGATTGTGTTGGTGCAATTGATGAGACACATATTCCTGCACATATACAAGCAGCACAACGTGCAAGCTTCTGTTATTGAAATGGTATCTTGTCTCATAACGTACTTGTTAATTGTTCGTTTGATATGTCAATATTATACATATTAGTTGGATGGGAAGGTTTAGCTTCGGATGTAGAGGTCCTACATAACGCCTTGACGTGAAATGATGATCCTCCAATTGTGTCACCTGGTAATCAAGTTTTGCCATTATTCGCTCATCATTTGTCGCGTAAAAATTGTGTTGTTGATAGACTAAAAGAATAATTCTTGTAATTATGTAGGAAAATATTTTGTTGTTGATGCAGGTTATGCTCATTCATCAAGCTTCATGGCCCCTTATCGTGGAGTTCGATACCATTTGTAAGAGTATTGTACCGGTAGAGTGCTCATGAATATGAAAGAATTATTCAATTATTGATATGTGCAATTGTGAAATGTAATTGAGCAATGTTTCGATGTAATGAATGGCAAATTTTTAATTTTGAAGACGGTAGTGCAATATCCTTTTGATACACAAGTCAAAATTATTGTTGCCCGTTGTGTGTTACGTGCTTTCATACAAAAAGAAGATGGATCGGAACAAGATTTGCGTGATGTTGGTATATCTGTGGGTAATATTGAGACTAATCCTACCCCAAATGAAGTATCAACAATAGTGAGAGGCAATGGTTAGTCCAAGTCACTCAACGAGAGAAAGATGCTTGGATTAAAACTCGTGATTGGATTGCGAAGTGCATGTGGGCAAATGCCCAAAACAATAATAGGATAAGATATGCATACTCAATTTCTTAAGTACTTTAACTCTTAACATAGACATTATGACTACTCCGATTTGTGTATAAGATCATATATCTATCTATTTGTATTATTCAGCTTTAGAATTTGATAATTTTTCTTGAAACATTAGTTAGCTTTTATTTCCTTCTCATTTATATATTTGTTGATTGAATGATATGTTACTCGCCTAGTTTTCTTTTGTAACTGCCTTCCCATGTATACATAGGTGAAATGTCGGACATATGGGGATGTTCTACACTGACTTTGACGCAGTCACCAGTGAGAACCCCGATCCTACCAACGGGTTGTTCTCCATGTGAGAAGTCCGTCAAATCCCTCATCGAGCCTTCCTCTCGCACCACCAAAATCGAATGGACAAAAACTATGGATCAAGTATTGTTTGACACCTTGATTGACCAAATTGCACTAGGCTGAAAGTCTAATAATGGCTTCAAAAGAGAAGTGTATCAAGTGGGCGCTGCCGAGGTGTATAAACATACTCAATTCCTTGTTAACTGGTAAAATATCTATAATAGATTGTCATATCACTAGAAAGAGTACAACGATGTAAGGGACATGCTTGCTGCGAGCGGCTTTGGTTGGGACAATGAGTGCATGGTTGTCACAGCCCCACATGAAGTTTGAGAGGAGTATTTAAAGGGAAGTTCATTCCAAATTATGGTTTCAGAACATTGAAGGTCAAATAATACCTCTTGATAAGATTTTTTATTTTTTTTAACAACGTGTCCAATCTAATTGACAAAATCTCTTTGTTGTTTATAGGCTCATGCGAGAGCTGAAAGATTGCATAGAAAGCGAATCGAATGGATGGATGATTTAGCGGTGATTGTAGGTTCTGACTAGGCTACAGGACGGTACGCTCAAGGAAGTAGGAACCTAGCCACGTCTTCATCTCGTTCTCATAGAGATTTGAACGAAGCATGAACAAAACCGGATGATGATGCTGATGCTATTGTGGACCTTTCTAAAAAAAATATCAGGGAATCAATGGCAAACTATCAATATTCAACTAAAAGTCAGTCAAGAAAATATCGATCATTCCAGAACACTCTCACCCGTGAAATTGAATCCGATAGTACTTGTGGTGGTAGTACGACAACAAAACGGATGCGACCGGCTTGTTCCTGTGACGTCCTTGGCATGTCTCTCAAGATTGTAGCACAGGTAATATGTAACTTTGGACTTGGGAAGGAGGTCAACTGAACAAGTAAGGTCTCATACATCCTTAAAGAGGTTCAAGGGCTGACCAACTCTGAGTTCATTGAGGTTGGTTAGCTCCCCGAGTAGGGGATGATAAGCTTGCATCTTTTTTTGTTAGTCTACGACCAAAACATCGTGTTAATTGGCTGAAAAAAACTCTATTTAATTTGAAGGGCAATGATGGTGGTGCTTCTAGTTGATGGAAGCAGAAGTGATGAGTTTTAAAATTTTGATATTTACGTTACACTTTGGATAATATTTAGGATGGGAGAAGATTTATTACAATATATTTAACGGACCTGTGATAAGTAAATTAGTATGTGTATGATTATGTTGGTAGTGGATCTGTTTAGATTACATAACAGGTATATGATCCACCTCTTACGGTGCCACTTATATTTCAACTGGCGGGGGAGCAATCTACATCGTGGTTGTAAATTACGAACTGAGTATGATGCATGTTGAATACTTTTATTAATCTTCATATAAATAGAAGCATACATCAAGTAGATGAAAATGGTTTGTATACAATCATATGTATTAATTTTCTTTTCATTATGTGAATGCAGATGGGTTTCAACAAATACTACATCGTTCTTGTGGGTTGTCATTTAGGCATATACTTATCTTGAGACAAGACACGGTTACATGTAGAAGGATTCAGCGATGCCAGACACCAAGCCTTCAAATCAATGGTAGATGTAAGTGCATGGTGAATTTCCAACCAAGCATGTATCACAAGTGGACAGTCCACATCACGGGATATCGTACCTGGATACACACCTCAGTGTTATGGTGATGTTACTACATTGACTTCATTTACTAACTCGATCCAATATATTCACGAATCCTTAGTATGCAAGAGTACATATACGGATGATACCCCTATGTCATTTGTGGAAAGAGTGGCTGCATTAGTAATTGTCATGCTGGTTATATTCATCAATTTGTATGTTATCGTAAAGTTGTAGCTTGCACATGTAGTTACATCTACTAACTCCTTATTCTAGTAATGTCCGGTTTAATGAACTCATATATGTTGCTTGACGACGGACTGAATATCGAACTTTTAATTGCTTGTCTAATTATCTAGACCAGTAATGATTTTATGAAATGTATAACTATTTCAACATGATTTTTGTGGTAATCATGTTGGGCATTTTGTGGACATATAAGTTTTGAATCATTCATAATCCAGTGACGATGAATTACGTTTATATCTGTAACATCCCGAAAATCGGGGGTCGAGTAGAAACCCAACTCCCGAGTTCCAAAACGTCACTTATGCAACATAGATAATGATGAATGCATGTTGTCTGTATAATGATATTAAACAAGATTGAGACTAAGCCAAAACAACATATCATACTCCAGAGACAGTTAAATTAACAAGCGGAAGAATGTGATAAATATATATAATATATGAACTATTGTAAGTCTCCAGAGTGTGAACATGTTACCAGGTTAAACATATACATGTATACTCCAAAAATGATCAAAAAAAGAATATACATGAATGCTCAAAAAATCTAGAATGACAAGTGTCATGGCATCAAATCAACCTCCCTGTAATCTCGTCGATTAGAACACGCTCTACATAGACCCACTTGATAACCGCCTATAGGAGAAATCCTCCTCATCATCATACAAGTCCGGCTCCGCCTCGCAGGCCGTGCCATCATCTGAAATTACAACAGGGTCTGGTGGGTGTCCAGAACACCGTCCCGAAACGTGGGAGTGAGTAACTAACTCAGTGAAAACTATATAGCAAAGTTTAACATGTTATCAATTTAATCAAGCAGTAATGATAAAGCAGTACAATCAAACATTCATAAATACTGTAATTAATGCAAGGATGCAATGACATGATGGATGCCCTTGCCAATATACTCCCTCATGCGACACCATCTTACGTCCGCGGCATGCTTTCTTTCCTCAGTGCTCCACATCTTCCAGGCACATGCAGTGCGATATGAATATGATTACCGAGTTGTTATTAGTCCTTTTCATATAGCAGGATTGGGAAGCTAAGGTATCTCCCTTATATCAATACCCAAACAATGATCCATTCTAGGGTCGTCAGTCTTAGCATATCTCATACGAAGTACGGTTTTAGGTCGCTGCAAGGGCTGTCAGGGCTGTTGCATGCACTCGTTACTCTGCTCCCCCATCACCTTATCAATACAGGCCTAGTTTATACTCTGTTTACTGCGGGAAGGCTCGTCGCCTCTCCGTAGATTCAGAATATGCTCGAGGTCACTACAAAGGGCTGTCAGGGCTGTTACTCGCACTCGTTGCACTACTCCCCCAACACTTTATCAGTGTAGGCCGACAACAAGAATATAGTGTCCCATACCACCATAATCTACTCACGAGTCTGGGTTGCTCATTGGTCACTACGGGGAGGTTTGTGGCCCCAGCATAGGCTGACAGCTCGACCACGGTGTCCCATACCACCATGCCCGGCTCATGAGTCTCAGGGGATCGAGGTACCAAGGTTAGAGGGGCTTTTCAATGGTAAGTTTGGTACCTTAGGTTCAAACAGTAGCGTCCAAATGTGGTGAACAAACATCGGGCCAATCGGGTTACTTGACAAGCTCGACTAGTACGAGCGCACGTTGAATTGATCGATATGAATGCGCAAGCACTCGACGTGGCCTAACCACTGTCGACAAGCAACGTATGGCTCGGGGTTGTCGAGACATGTCCTAAGTGGCGAGACAATCTCCGTCACCAAGCAGAGTCTATTACCGATTGCCTGGACTATTTCATAGTCCCAAACACGTACAATTACAACAAATGGGAATATGAGATTATCAAGGCAGTAATGAATAAATAAATCTATCCTACAGCCATTTGAACATACTATGGAAACATGGATATACAGTACATAAAGGAAATCATACACACAGCTAAACATGAGTCATGTACAATCCATGGATGTAAACATGCACACAGCTAAGGCAGTTGGAATTCATATCTCAACTCCCTTATAAATCACAATTTACCAACTACTAACACATTCAGACATTTTATACAAGCACTTAGACTACACATATTACATAATACATATTATGTATTAATTAGCATATGTATTAAGGCAAAACCTTTCGTCAAAGGGTTATTGCCTATACAACAATCATGTATCCATGATAGTCTGTCATGGCGAGCACACTTACAAAGTCTATACTCATTCGGTCATTTTCACAAACACTTAGGCTACACATACTAACTACATATCGTATATTGGTATATCATGTATTTGGACTAAACCTTTAGCCCAGAAGTTGTTACACATACATCCAGCATACATAGACGGCAGTTAATCATGGCAAGCACAAATCTGAATTTTATACGTATACGGTATTTTCTACAAATACGAGGAATACAATATAATTAACATAATTAACGTAACTGAAAATCGAAACGGACAACACTTTGTACATGTGAAATAGCATCCTAAGCAAGAATAAATCATTGCTTAACATTGAAAGTCTTGAAAACCATAACCTAAACGTATATAATCCGCACCTTAAACCAGAAATTGCGAAACAGAGTTGATTCAGACGATAAGTCTTCGTCAACGGCTCAACGACAACCTATACTACGAAATAGGTTAGCTACATCATCACTTATGCTATTTAGAACTCTAGAACAGGTTAGAGTTATGGTTTCTTACTTAAGAACAGAGCTGGAAGCACCGGAATGGCGGTGCAGAAGCGGCGTTGAAGCACAAAGAGTAGCAGGGAAGAATCCCAAGAGAAATCCTCAACTTCTCCCTCACTTTCTCTCTCTTCTCTCTCTTCTCTCTCCTAGGGTTTCTCCAAATTCGTATGGGTTAGAAAGCTAAGGGTTTAAGGCCCTTTTATAAGCTAAAAACTCACTTATATAGACTTAGGTCCAAGGTATACTTATGTTATATCCAAATCGGGTCTGTTCCGATCCAACAGAGCGCTTCTGGAGGTCTTGTTACTAAATGCGGTCGGACTTAAGCTCTCTAATATTGGATCTAGGTCAAGCTAAGTTTTCAGTCTGGTCGGGTTTCCAGATCGACCGTGGCGGACCAGTTTCAGTTCAGCGGTCACTGAAACTCGATCAGGGCCACAAGTGCTATGACATGTAAGGGACACATATCCTGATCCGAGGGCGAAATTTGGTCGAATCCTAACAGTCAGAATGCTTAAAAATATCGCGTAAGCGACACGTGCCAAATTTATTAAAAATTGAATTAATTTTCTAAATATTTTTCTTTTCTTACTCTCTTCACTCCGGACTCAGTAAAATGGTCTCAGGATATCGGTTGGACTTGATTTTCGAAATGATTATCAATTCCAACTAGGCGATCATAATGGTCTAAGATTATAGATATCGGACTTTCGGCGCGCGGTCTAGATCCAATACAAAGTTTCAAAGGGTTCCTGAGAACAAACAAGTTTAGAGTTTGATCCTGAATTTTAGGGTAAGATAGCGTCAATGATTCTATAGGTTTTGACTCTAGCAGATCGTATTTAAAGTGGTTGGTGACAATTTCACAGGTCGTATAATCTAACACTTAGTTTCATCTAATTTCTAAAGGAAGTAGTGTATAATGATTTTTGTTTGAGGTGAGATTTGAAGGGTGGAGTGAGGGTGCTTGGAAACGGAAAAAGAAAGAGTTTGGAGAGGGACTTTTGGAGAGATTTGAGATATTTTTCAAGAAAATGAAAGCTTGGAGCGGTGGTTTGTGAAGGAAGTAGTAAATTTAGAATGAACTAGGGATCGAACCCTATATGAAGGGGTCCCACTTGACCCCAAACACCATCGGCCCGGGATGCCGGTCCGGCCGAGCCCGTTGACCGGCGAGGCATTGCCGACTCGGTGAGGTCCTCGCCACCCACTGGACAAACTGGCGAGGCCTTACCCTTTTGGCGAGGACCTCCTGTGCCCTAGGTCCCAAAAAAGTCTGGGTCCCACCCTGGGTCCCCCTATAAGTGCTCCGTTTGGCCCCTGACTCCATTTGAGGCGTTTCGGGGCCAATTTGTAAATTGAAATTAGTTTATGCATCATGTAGCATATGATTTTGGGGTAGGAGACGCTAATCTATCCAACTAACCTATTTATTTTGTTAGATTCCAAAAAATTAAGGGTCAAAACCCATTTTATCCATTTATTTACTATTTATGGTAAGTTTTAGTTTCGGTATTGTTCTTCCTCATTTATACCCTAGGATTGGTGTGTATTATGAATGTGCTTAAAAATAAATGAAGAATAAAGTTGTGGAGGGTGATAATTCGAGGGAATTGGATAAAAAAAGGTTTTAAGCTTTGAGATTGAGTATAAGATGTTGGGCTTGACCTACCACCTAAGAATATTCATTTTTAGGTTTGGAATGGAATGAAACATGGTCTAAACCCTTCGATTGACGGCCTATAAGTGATTTGGGGTTGTTGTGTGTGATCAGGAATGTGCACGGACTCAATCTCGACGACTGTTTATAGTGAGTTTTAGTTTAAGTATAGTTCTTTACTATTTAAACTTGAGAATTCGTGTCTAATATGAAAGTACTTGGAGAAATTTGAAGAATGAGGTGGTGAAAGGTGAGTTTTGAGGGAAATGGGTTGAAAAGTAATTTCTTTGGCTGGAATTGAGTTTTGAAAGTGATAAGGTTGACCCATTGCCTAAGGATGTCTAATTCCATGTTGATAAAAATCCGAGGTGTTACAATGTCCATTTGTCTCATTTCATTCCATAAAGGATCTGCTCCGTATTTTACCACATGATGAAGTGGGCAACACTCTGAATATCATATAGTCATTTCAATGAAGGTAGATATGGTCTTATAACCTATATGATTTACAATATATGTTTATCTAATGCATGAAGATGATTTGTGCAGGAGACCACGAATCCAGTGAAGTGTCAACCTAAACTCCTTGTAAATTTCGGATGCAAAGATCCAGAGCACATGCAGGTGGAGTGAATTTGGCTCAAAATTCGCATCGCATGTTGAGGTGTGCTTTATGTACTCTACTCGTTCAACATTGAAACCAAACAAATCAAGGTAAAATGAAGGCTCAACTTACATGTCTAACGTTGTTATTGTTTGTGTCTAATGCAGGGTTACGATTTCATCAAAGTTAATCCCCTCTTTCAGATGGCTCTTTGAGATTTGGTTGGTCCTTTGCATGTGTACATAACTAAAAACAATGGCTGTTCATCACGTCCTTGTTGTTTCATCATCTCTCAACTTGTTTACTATCATTTTCTTTATACACATATAGGATAAATTTCTATGCATGTACTTAAGACACTCACATATACATCTATGAGTGTGATCCACATTCGTTTTGATGTAGCAGAATCATTGTTTTTTCCCTTCATCTCGATCAGTAGGACGAGTTCAATGGATTGGATTTGGTTGTTAAATGAACAGGACAATGTGCCTTAGGACGATTTTAATGGTGGATCTCCAATCTATATTGTTTTCCTGTAATTTGGCTGCACTTGAGATTTAGATCAACAAATGATGCAGCAACATACCCTAAATTGATCTGTTAAAATGATATGAACGGAATGGATGAAACAGATACATCATGGTGGGGCTCACTGATCACCGACCACCATCATTGGGCTTGATGCAGGTGGACTGGCCGGTCCTTACACGTTTCATACTACGTGCTAGTTATCCACAATCCCAATAACCCTTTAGTACATCACATGCCAAATGTGGGTTGCCTGTATTCAATGGGAGTCTTTCGTCTGCATCACATGCGAAACGTGGGTTGCTTGAATTCAATGGGAGTCTTTCGACTGCAAATGCTGGTGTTACGTGGGATGTCAGGTGGAATGTCCATCCATTCCAAACGCCATCGGTGGATTTGCTCGTTTACACCACTCCCAGACAAGTCCTAACATGCAGCAATAAATGCCAACTTCTAATCCCATCCCTTGAATTCCTATAGGATTTGAAGGGCCAAACACGCCCTAAGGATAACATATGCAATGGTACGTGGTGGAGTGTGATGGCTGATGCATATGCATTGTTTATGGTGTCCAACGTGATGGGAACAATGCATCTAATTCATCCATCACATGTATTGGTTCAATGACTTGATTATTTTGATATTGGTGCTGCTCACCAAGTGTTTGATGAAATGACTCAACGAAGTGTTGTTTCGGATGTATACATTCTCTGCAGGATTGGCTGATGGAAATGAAGGAATGAACATGAAAAAAATCACTACAAAAAAACTTTATATTATAAAACTACCATCGTATCTTGATTTTGACATTACGTGTCAAGTGTTTGATGAAACACCTGTAAATTATTGCCATTGTTTCGCATTCTATAAGAAATTGAAGATGCACTCAATGTGTTTAGAAAAATATTACACAAGCTTGAAATCAACTTAAACTAACCTGAACTGTTGATTGAATCAAGCTGAGCTAGCCAATCAAGCTCAAGGACTGAGCCGAGCTGAGTTCAAGCTAAGATTAGCTACTAGCTGAGTTGAGCTGAGATCCACTCAGTTCCACTCGCGTACAGCTAATTACAGGTAGACCTAAGCAATAAGTGGGGTCCAATTTGTCTTGGGTCAGCCCAAATCATTAATTTAAATGAGTTGCCTTTTCGATATGGCCGCGAAAGAATTAGGATCCTTGCTTGTCATGTATAGAAAATTCCTGTTTTCTTGCGTCGTTATTGCTCGTTGTCGACGATGCTACGTTAAATGCGATCTTATTACGACAAGAAGAGTCTCCTAGGATCCGTATTCCCGACGAAGACCCGACCCATTGCCACGTTATCGAGTGCGCAACACTCGCTAGCCGCGTTTTGGCTTTTCCCTCCAAAAAAAGGAGGGAAAACAATGCAAATGGCCCCTTCCTCCTCTCTCAGGAGGATTTTAATGATGGATATCCAACCACTATTGTTTTCATATGGTGTGGTCCACCTGAGATTTATACAGCTCTCATTTTTAAGATCAAGCCAAAAAATGATCCGTAAAAATGGATGAAACACATACATCATGGTCGGGCCCACAGAGCACCGACCACCAGCTACGGGGATGGTGTCAGGGGGAGTAGCCAATCCGTTTCCCTCTCTCCATCCCTTCCACTCAAATCTTTCCAGAGTCCAATCACCCAAACGACTAAAAAAACATCTCGATTTCTATCAAAACCCCACTAGAGCACGAGATTGAAAGAATCGTTCTCTATTTTTAGCCATTCACCTCCGATTTGAACCGCTGAACGACGCGGCTTGAGTCTTGTAATTACTGAACAAGATGGGTTGGTCATATCCAGACATTTCACTGGAAGATCTCTTGAGTCTTGTAAAAGGCTTTGTAGATATCATAATTCTCGCTTCTGGTTACCAATCTTCCGGTCTTCCTGCTGTTTGGGATGCAGAAAATATCAAGAAAGCGATCCGATGGGGTCTCTTCTTCGAAGACGTAAGCTCTTTCCTTTTGATTCTTCTTGAAATTGTTTGTCGAATGCTGTAGTTTTTAATTTCACGAGTGGGTAACATGGTCCTTCCCCCCCCCCCCCCCCCCCCCCCCCCCCCTCTCTCTCTCTCTCGGTCTATTAGAAATGAACTAAGGATCCTTGGATGGACTACTTTCCCTATTATGTTATTTTAATCTGGAAAAGATATGAAATGCTTGGCATGGATTGCAGGAGTTTTTGTTCGATGGAGCAGGTTCAAATGAAATATGGCGGCGGTTTGTGCTGAGCATTGTATAATGACTCTTTAATCTATATATTATTTGGTGGTTGGATTTTACTTGATATCATGATATGGGTTGGTGCCATTTTTTGTTTTTTAAATGATTTTTGCTCAAGTCCAAGAAATCTTGGTAATGTCATATTCTCTGGAGGGGTCTGTTTTTTTGACCCTAATCCCACTTATTATTCTTTCGTTTGCCATAAATTCACAATTTTCCTCGTTAAGCTATGTAGGTTGAGTTTAAATTCATACCATGAAATGCTTCGGTAGATCTTTTATCATATGAATGTACATTTCTGATATTGACAATCTTGTTGTTCCTTTTGGATTGCTAAAATACCAGGAACATGCATGCACAGAATACTAGTTTGATTATTCTTTTTTTTTTTTTTTTTTTTTTTTTTTTTTGTGAAAATCTATGTCAGGTTTTGAGTTATGATCATCTCCAGATTTTCTTTTTTTACTTTTGTAGCATTTACTGGTGGCAACTTATGATTTTAGTTGTTGATGGGGAAGTGCTACATGATAGGTTTTCTACATTACACGTGTTAAGTTGGCATGCCCAGCTCATAGTAAAAATTGGGCTGGTTTACCAGATAGATTTAGTGCGTTGAAGCTTTGAGTTGAGAGTGTCTCATGTATGCTGTGAATTGGCTTGAAAAGATTTCTTCTTTGCCAGAGTATTCATGGTTTAAAAATCAATTTTTTTGGCATATTGTATTGTTTACCATCAATAAGGGTCGTATGCCCCGTATCATCCTCTATATGGCTGTTTTGGGCTGATATGGTCATATTGCTCATTGTTGAAACCAGTAAGTACCGGATGACTCATAATGGCCTAGGCATATTGTTTTCAATGGAGCTTGCTATGTCTCTCTCTTTCTCTCTAATGCAGCGGAATTTTTACACAGGGCTTGAGTGGGATAGCCTATGTGAAGCAACATCGTACTTGGGGTGGGCAGCCTGTGTGAGGTGGGACCCACGTGAAGTGGGGCCCATGAGGGGGTTTGGCCGAGGGCTTGACCTGGGCTATGAGATAAAGGGATTGATTCGCCACGCTTTATCAGTTTGGGCTTTTAGAGTAAGTGGTTAGTTGTCCTGCGTCAAAAGTGGTAACAGAGCGGGTCAAAAGTAGTTTGCGCTTTTAGAGCACGTGCTTAGTTGTCCTGTGTCAAAAGTGGTATCAAAGCAGGAGTTTTCGGTTTCGAGACTACTCACCGGGGGTGATTAATGCAGGGGCATTTTCACAGCGGGCTCGAGTGGGGTGGCTTGTGTGGAGGTCACATTGGGCTCGAGTGGGGTGGCCTTGTGGAGGTCTTGTGGCTTGAGTGGGGGCCTGTGTGGAGGTCACATCGGGCTCGAGTGGGGTGGCCTTGTCGAGGGTCTCGTGATCGAGACTTCTCACTGGGGGTGATTAATGCAGGGGCATTTTCACATCGGGCTTGAGTGGGATGGCCTGTGGTTAGTTGTCCTGCATCAAAAGTGGGAGTGATTAATGCATGAGTATTTTCACACCGTGCTCTGGTGGGGTGACTTGTGTGAAGTGGGGGCACACTCGGGGTGGGCGGTCCATGTGAGGCGAGAGGAGTTCGGCTGAGGGCAAGGTATTCCGTATTGGTAATGGTGGACGTAATGGTCACCACCATTACCGATATGGGTATTGGCTATAATAGCCGATACAGTGGCATAATGACCATTACGACCCCTGTAAAGTTGAAAAAAATTATCAGAAAAGTTATGAAAAATATTTAGAAAATCTAGAATAATGATATATTCCAAATATGTATTGATTTTTTGTTTTGAACATGTTTATGATAATGTAATGGTCCACTCTTTAGTGTTGTATCTGGTTGTTTGGTGAATTTGTGAACATGGTTATGTCTCTAATATTTACTAATCACAATCGAGCATTAGAATAGAAATCAGAAAAAGGCATAAATACCACATTTTATTTTTTGAAAAAAATGGCCATTAAAATTTCTATTCACCTAAATCACTTCAATCTACGGTTTTAATCATAAAAAAATATAGTAAAAGTGGTTGCAATATATTGTAGAATAATCTAGGAAAGTTTTTGGAATAAGAAAAGTAGAAAAATGAGGAGAACATGAATTTAAATAGAAAAAAAGATGGTCGTTGTTTGACCATTACGGAGGTAACTATGTTATGCCCCATAACGGCCTATATGGCCCATGTAACGGCCAATACAGTCTCAGAAAACCAACTGCACATTTTCGCCCCCGTATCATGTAACCGTCATGGGCGTTACCTATATGTATCGGCCTTTATGGCCGTAACGTAACTGATACAGAACACCTTGGCTGAGGGCCTAACTTGGGCTATGAGATAAATGGATTGATTCGCCATGCTATATCTGTTCGAGCTTTTAGAGCAAGTGGTTAGTTGTCCTGTGTCACAGTCTCTCCTCTCTTCGTGCATGTGCACACATGTAAGATGATACACACTGACCTTGGCAGTATTATGTTCAATAGAACTGGCTACATGGGTCTCTCTCGTTCTCCTCTATGTGCGCGCTTGTGCATATTGGATGATTCACATTGACCTTGGCTGTATTATTTTCAATGGAGTTGGCTACATGGGTCTCTCTCTCTCTCTCTCTCTCTCTCTCTCTCTCTCTCCTCTGTGTGTGTGCGAGAGCGTGCATGCATATTGGGTGATACATACCAACCTTGGCAGTATAATTTTCAATGGAGTTGGCTATGCGTGCACGCATGTGTCATTTGAGCGCGTGCGTGTCATTGGAGTATTTTGCATTGTATCCTGCTCCTCCTACGTGTCATTACAACAAATTTTGCACCATGGCCTGCTCCTGCTGTCATGGAATAAATGGACAGTCTCTGTGTGTGTACGTGCACGCGCACATGTGCAGCCTGAACCCAGGTTGTGAAGTTATAGTCTAGAACTGTAACTCACCTATACAATTTTTTTGATCAAGTAAAAGTAAATTTATACACTATTGGTGTATGGGAAGAACTAGAAGTAAATTGACTCCCTGATCATGCTCAACAATCGTGACTGGAGCCACATATGAAGTAACAATTGCCTCTGAAAAGATATGACTTGGTCTGAAAGGAAATGCTGACTACAATCTGTCAAAAAATTCCTTCAATTTCTGAGCAATTCTCTGATGTTGCAGCAGCGACCTGTTGGAATTCCTTTCCATTCAAGGTTGATGCTTATTAGTTAAGAAACGGTGCAAGCTCAATTTGAGTCGTGTCCCTCCATGAAACCTTTATGTGAATGTTTTAATGGAGAGGAAACTGTAAAAGAGACGACCTAGAATGTTGTTGAGGTCTTCATGCTTCTAAAGACAGCATCACCCATCAATCATAGACACTGCCTTGGTTAGTTCACATGCATAAACTTTGTTAAAATTCTTCACTTGGTAATGTCCTTTTGGCAAGGGTTGCTTTCAATTATTTAATATTTTCATCCTTCTTCAACATAATAAGTACTCCTGATCATTATTGGGCAGGTGTTTGGGCGCTTATGCAGCTTAGATGATTACCAAGACTCTGTGAAGGAATTCAACTCAGCTCTACTCGAACTGAAGGCCAACCCTTATTTCCCCCAGGTGGTAAAGGTTCCATTGCATTTCATTGCCAAAATTGGGGAACTGTATGATTATTTGTGATATTTTTGTTCTTAACAATTCAGTTGCAGCAATATGACTGTTTGATTTGTCACTCTAAAACTTCAGGGCCTTGCACATCTGTCTTCTGCAACTCTTACTAAAGCAAGAGATTTTGTTTTAAGACATCTGCTCCAACCCCTGCGATTTAGAGATGCACATCTCAGTGCTCTTCTGACAGCAGCTATTGAGACGGATCTTGACGAACTCAGTAAAATGGGACATGATTGCCTAAATGTATATATTGACAAGTTGATGCAGCAGATAACATCACTAAATCTCATTCCAGGAAAGATGAATTTAGTAAAGGATTCTATGACTTCAGATCCAACGGTTGATTTCATGTCCGAAGATCAAGCTGTGCGTGATACTGTTAATAATCCTAATGGTCAAAATGATGCTGTTATGGATCTAAGAGTTCCCCTTATTGTTTCAAATATTAAGACCAATCAAGACATGAGGGATCATTCGAGCTTCATGATTCAAGAGCTTTTGCAGAGGCAGACTGCGATGTCACATGTATCTTCAGCTGAGAAATGTTTGGATGTCCTTGCAGAGATTCTCACCAAGAAAACTTGGGTGTGCTATGACGACAACTCATCAGAAGAGCCATTGTGCTCTGCCGTTGTGTAAGAATGTGCCCGACAGTAACCTGGTAGAAGTAAAGCACTATTTTCTACTTGTGGCCAACATTCGTTTTGTGGAACTGTTTGCATTTCATTTTATCTGAAATTCCCTGTGGTAATCCATTCAAACAGTGTGATCCTTTTTGGACATGTTGGTTGTATGTAGAGCTGCAACTCAGGTGAGTTAAGCCAGGTTGAGGGTCAACCAGAGCCCAACCTGACCTTAAGCGGACCCAACCCACAACCTGACCTGATCAGAATTCTGAACCGAGGTGCCCAACCCGAACCCAACCCGTCCCGACCTGACCCAACCCAAATACATATGATTATGCCCAATGGACCTAACTTGACCTGAATTTGCTCAACCTGAACCCAACCCAAATTCAAATCAGGTTGGCATTTTTCAACCTGAACCCAACCTGACCCTGACAACGCGACCCAACCTGACCCAAACTCGGGTTGGGTTAGTCAATCTGAACCCAAGTTGCAGCCCTAAGTAGTATGATATCAAATGAACATGCATTTTCTGTCAAGCGATCCATGTTTTTTGTACTGGAAATAAATTTTGCATCTACAGTTTGCTGTAGAATATGGTAATCTTACCAAGGTTAAATGAGGGCAACAGCACCTTAGGATTATGATGTAGCAATGGTAACCTCATTGGTTGAGTCTAGTTTACTCATTCCTAGACACGCCTACTCCCATAATCTGTCCGTTGCCCTGCTGTATAATGTTCATGTCACCAATGCTAGTTGAGTTGTACTAGAGAAGTGGCTCTTTAACTATCCGCTAATTGGTTTCTGAGCTGCAAGTCTATAATTTTATTGGCAACAATCTTTCATCCTGTTATGAAGTACCAAACCAGTTCTATGGAGTTCAATTCATTGAAAGTGGTGAAGCTGAAAATGGATAACAATCGAGGTTCTACATTACTCAAAAGAGAAGTTTAACATGATAGCTTTCTAGCCTTTCTCATGAACTGTAGGCTTCTAAATTTTTTCTGAACTTCTAGAACGTCCAACTAACACTTGACGTGTTGTGAGATGTAACATATGTAGAACCTGCAAGTTAATAACTGACAACTATATGCATGGTTCATGAGATCTCCATGTCAACCATGTCCTGTCTATACCTTCCATGCACTGCAACATGCCATAGACAGTAACTCATTGGACACTTGTCATCAATAAATCCTGCACCATCTATTCTGCAGCTTTTATTTATTTATTTATTTCTGGATGAGAAGTCCACTGTCTCCTGTGGTTCTTATGTTTTGTTTCAATCATTTCTACCATCTTTCAATTAGGTTCTTTTGGATCATTTTTCATGGACGGTGTGGGCCTGTTATTCTGTCAGGGGAACCTGAATTTTAAATCGATGATGTCATTTACAAATAAATGAAATATATGGAACATTTTAATTACGATAAATACTATCTGCATCTCATGCTATAAAATAAGGTATCTTTAATGTTTCTCTTCGGGATTTTACATGAAAACACTAGGTAATGTTTAACTTAGAGTGTTATCAACTGCAGAACAAGCATGTAGACTGAAAAAGTCAAAAGATGAGCTTTCATACTGCCTTTTCCTCTAGTTCACTTTCTTCTGTTTTTTTTCCTTCTTCTTATTTTTTGTATTTGGTGCAGTTCACTTCTATTTGTTGCTAGCTTACATAAATTGAATGCAGCTTGGCTGTGATTTCCCAAACATGTCAATGATTGAGGAAGTCTCAAGTATCTATGTTATAGGCCTTCCTCAGAAAACGTGTATTCTTTATCCTTCAAGTAAGCTTGTGGAAAACTAAATATAAATTGGTGCTGCCAATCAGGAAAAAAGAGAAGTTGATGGGATTTGATCTCTGGAACCAGTGGAGAACAAGGAATCTCTCATATTTGCTTGACAAGAAAACTATTAGATTGGTCTCGGGTGCCAAGTTGATCTTTTCTGCCCCCAAAGTTCAATGGCTTCAAGTGTTCGAGTCATTGAAAGTGTCAAATGAAGCTCATAATGATGATTTGATTGAAATAATCGTAAGTTGAATTTATGCTTGAGATGAATTGATATTCCTTTGTATGTTTATTAAATCTTTGAGGCTAGAGCATGCTTGAGTTTTCATAATTTTCCATTTCTAGCAGTAGATAATCTTAGCAGGTCCTGTAAGTCTGTAACACTTAAATAAAGAAAGATATATCCAAGTGCCAACAATGCAATAAAATTGCATTATATGGTGACATATGATGAATATATGATGTGGTATTATCTGACGATTGATGAAAGAAAGTGATGCTTTTTTTATTTGACTAGACAACGGTACAGGTCGGGTCCAACTTTTCTTATGACAAGACGTTCATCTGGTGGGCCCTGTCATATAGTGATTTCTATCACTAAAAGGTAGTCCCACATGTATGGTTTTATCAGGCTGAGAAAATACTCAATTGAAAATTGCATATTTCCTCGTGAATTAAATATGAAAGTAATGAACATAATGCTCTTTAATATCATGGAGCAAAAATGTTTCGCACCTGGTCTAATTTAGTTTTGAGTTCGAGCTTCAAGTTGATTCTGTTGACCCTCATGAGCAAGTGTTGAAGATTTGGCACCAGATTCCAAACTGAAAAGCTGTGGGATGGTGCTGGATGAAAGCTCGGTTCCTAGAGTGCTACACCCAGCAAACTACCTTTTTCTCTTCCCTCTAGAATTTTTGTTCCTGCCATTTTCCACCATTAGTGGCTCTACCAAATCCACCCTTATATTCACCTTTATTAGATTTAGTTCCTCATTTTTTAAGTAATCACAAATAAATATTGGATTTCACACATAATCACATTTATTCTCATCATTGACCTTCTATACACTTTTTTCTGTTTTGCTATAAAATGAAAATTTTCCTTGTTGCCTAGCAGGAAAAAAAGAAAAGAAAATAAATGAAAGAAGAACCTGTTCCTTGTTTGCACTTATGCTTCTGCTCCTACTTCATCCAGCCAAGCATCTATAGTTGACAATTGACAAAAAGATTGATGCATGCTTTATACATGAAAATTTGCTCAACTTGACATATAAGACCCCATAAAAATTTTGAAAAACAAAAACATTAAGATGAATAGCTCACCCTCTGCAAGGCCAGTTCCAAGAGCTTGGGTAAAAGAAGAAGGTTGATGTCTAGTGGCATGAGATTGTGAGACCTTTTGCCAATCTACCATTTAAAAGCCAACCCTAGATTGTTCGGAGAAAGGCTTTGATGATGCTGATGTTGGTATCTTGATGTGGAGATTGTATCATTTGCTATGAAACATAAACACTTAACGTGGTGGCACTCTTTTTAAGTTGTCATTTTTATCTCTATTTGCGTGAGAAGCAAATATTCTCACTTAAATTTCCATGTGACTAGGGGTGTAAATAAGAGGCCCATGCCCCCCCCCGTGGACTTGACCCAAGAATTAGGTAAGAATTTGGACTCAAACCCAACCCATTAAAAATTGGCTTAGGTTTGGAATGGGTCAAGGTAAAAAATAGCAAACCCTTTTTTTTAATGGGTCAGATCTCGGTAGAGGAGGATTCAAACTTGACCTATTTAGCACATGGGTCGGGTTTGGGTTGGATATTGAAACTATAACCGAGTTTTTACACAAATAATGTTCCAAACCATCCAACTGGTGGTGGCTATTAATTTTGATGGTTAAAAATAAAATGGCCAACAATCCAAATTCAACGGGTAAAATAATATGGTTAGGGTAGTCTAATTAGTGTGATATTTGGTATATTCTTCATTGACAATGTGCCCACGATTTCGCAAAGTCCATATTATCACAACTCATAAGTAGTGGATGGGTAACCACAATTTAGAAAAAGGCAGTCAACCATTGGTGTAGTCTAGCCAAAAGAAACAGAAAAACCCATATGCTTAATAATTGCTTTTCTTGGGTTTGGATTGGGTCCAGGTCCATGTCGGGTCCATTTCGGTATTACCCCATTTAAAAACCGTGTTGGGGTCAACTCGGGTTATTTCATATAGGAACTAACCCCAACCCATTTAGTAATTCGGTCAAACTTTTGGACCTAGTAATGCATGAGCATTTTCCCACCGGGCTCGGGCTCGAGTGGGGTGGCCTGTAGGATGCAAGGACATAGTTGGGGTGGGCAACTCATGTGAGGTGGGCCCACCCGTGTGAGTTGGGTGGCTCGTGTGAGGCGGAATCCATGTGATGTGGGGCCCATGAGGTGGTTCCTCCAAAGACCTAGCCCATGAGATGTGGGGCTTGGGCTATGATATAAAGGGATTAATTCGCCATGCTCTATTAGTTTGAGCTTTTAGAGCAAGCGGTTAGTTGTCCTGCATCAAAGTGATATTAGAGCGGGAGGTCTCGTGTTCGAGACTCCTCACTGGGGGTGATTAATGTAGGGACATTTTCACGCCGGGCTCGAGTGGGGTCCCCTGTGGGATGCAGGCCCACACTTGGGGTGGGCGGCTCGTGTGAGGCGGAACCCATGTGATGTGGGGCCCACGAGGGGGGTTTGGCCTATGACCTAACCTATGGAGATAAAAGGATTGATTCGCCATGCTCTATCAGTTCGAGCTTTTAGAGCAAGTGGTTAGTTGTCATGCATCACCTAAACTCTTTTCTTTATCCAGGCCCACTAATTGTTGGGTCAAACTTCTGGACCTAAACCCTTTTTTGATCCAACCCACTAATTATCGGGTCAAGTCCAATGCCTTGTTAGGTCATCTCAATGCATTTGCACACCTACATGTGGCACGAGTATTATTGAGATTTGAGTTGATTGACTTAGCAACTATTTTAATTTACATATTATATTTATAATGCATGGGCTTGGAATAGACGTTGATAAGTTGGTTATTAAGTTTCTTATTCAATAATGCCATTGAATTCACCGACTTGAAGTGATATTTTCAATTCCGTGGGTGTAGATAGATCCCAAAATGCAACTTGAAAGGGTTAGTCCCTGATGTAATTATCCATCTCCTTCACACTGACCAATATTGCTGCAATTGTCCTTGTTAGTGGCACAATACAACTCATTTACGGAGAAAAGGAAGTTGTTAATTATTATTTTTAAAACTTGAACATGCTTCTTGAGAAATCCAATTTGGTATGCAATTACTCTTTTTAGGTTAGAAGATAGTTATTTCCCATATACACTTGGTAATTTCCTGATGCATGTATTATAACAGGAGCTCTCATTATTAGGTTTCATTTCAAGAAGATGGAGTGGTGTAGTTGAATACTTCATGTCTGTTTCATATGATCTCATCCCTATCTCTAAACAATATTATGATGTGCACCACTTGCTTGAGGATAGATCTGAGCTTCTTCATTCTAATGAGCTAACATTGAATTCCAAGGTACTTCCAATTTCCTAAATTTTATTGAATAGGCATTTCTACTACATTAATTAGACCCGCCTTCTCTTTTTGTCGTTGATTGCATATGCTTTCTTTTTTAGCAGACGTAGGCCATAGCCCATTGTAGGCCCACCATGTGCTGATTTTTGGACTGTTTGTCAATAGATTTGGTGGTTTAAATCAAGGATCATAATTTACTATTTCAGGAGAATGGGTGATTAATATGATTGAAGATATGAATAGGATGTAATTGATATGATTTAAGATATGGGCTGGTTTTAGAGATATAATTACTTTCTATGGTTGCTTTTTATTATCAGGCTTTTACCATGTTAAGGAAGATTAGATTGGTTTGAAATAAATTGTGATTGATTTGAAATCAATCTCTTAGTTGGGAGGATTTTAATTAAAGATTCATTTAGGATCTATAAAAGGGGTTGGTGGTGTGGGAGTTCATGATTCGAATATTTTTCTAAGTGTGAGTTTTCTTAAAGTTTTTGTAAGAGAAGAAAATTGATATCAATAAAGTTCTCTCCCTCTCTACTACATTGTTCTTGTGGGTACACTTTTTTTTTTTTGCAATTTGGGTATCGAGATCTCATTGACTCGATAACCGGGTTGCATCAAAATGCATGTGTTTTACTCTGATTATCTTTTGTTTTAATTTGTATGCATGATCAGCTCACAAAATTTTTGAGCAAAGATATGAATCGATATTTTTTTATCTTGACAGGATACCTTATCTCTAGACATACCCATTAACTCAATAGATATAGCAAGCACTCCTTGTTGCCATGCATACATGCTCTGTGACTCTTGATTAATTTGTTGGTGCATTGGCAAAATTTTGGGCTAAGACTCCTATAATATACATTTGTTAGTAATTATGACTTTGTGGCAAATCATCCATGGTATACATACATGCATACCAATCTAGACCTTCTGAATCAAGGGCCCCGTTATGGATGAGCATAGACTGAAAATCACACTAAACAGTTGATCATATTGTCTGAATAGTGGCCATCAAACAGTGAATTAAAAAGAGTAAGCTCAACCATCCAAATTTAATGCGTGAAATAGATGGTTAAGGTCATCCGATCAGCTACAAAAGCTCTGCCCACAAGTTTTTAGTTTCACGTTATGATACTGCTGTACAAGACTCATAGTATGCATATGATCTTAAGAGTTCAGATTATATGAAAAACAAATAAAAATTAAAAAAATAAAAAATCTTAGTGTTCAGATGTGGACTGATATCCTGGTAACCCACTATGAACTTGTGCATTTTATCCTCCGAGTGATATCTTTGGAGCCAATATATCAATGCTCATACTTATATTTCCAGCCACCATGCATTTGAGACACCTTCCAAACAAAATGCTTCTCTGAAATCAATTTCTTGAGTGCTTGGTCTATGTTATTAAATATGTTAGTGCAGTGGGAATGCTTACAAAGATGTTTTGTCTATGTGCTAAAGTGATTGGTCCTTGCTTTTGTGGATAAATCACAAACATACAACTGGACTATTTGATTGTTAAATCCCATATTTCATGTATTTTTCAAAGTGAGACGTATCGCATGCCCGAAGGATCTGATGGCAATATGTAACTCTATTATCACATTGCACTATTAACCTACATTTTGCTATATTCTAGAAGCTTAGTGCTGTTAACTTCTTCTTCTTCTTCTTCTTTTTTTTTTTTTTTTTTTTTTTTTGTGCATTCCAGACCCTTTAAAAATTTCACCTATTGTAGTCATTTTTTTTGTCCACGTAATAGTTTTAGTGGTTCAAAATTGGCTTTTGGATAGGAACATGACATTCTTGAGTATGTGACTACAATGTTGATTGCTCAACCTCACCAGTTATGGAAATTAACTCCAATCCTTGCAGCGGCAGCAATTCCTTCAAGGTAATTTACTTTTCTCCCCTGATAATATGCATATGGGGAATTTACAGTTGTCTGATTGATGACTGCTAGAGTGTAGTACACTTTGGGCATTGCTAATGTACAAAGTGCTTATTTGACATTGTATTGATGATTTATCAATTCATATGGCTTCCCATGGAGGAGGATGGCTTCGTCTGAGCATTACAATTCATCTAAATAACATCACTGGTTTAAGAAAACATACATGTTAGTAGAATGTTATACTTCCAAACCTGAAATCATTCTAGAGACTTGGTAGTTTCGTGTTCTGCTTATTATCAGCGATTTTGTACAGGAAATTTCTGTTAGACATCAGCACTAGCTGCATATTAGGTTTTGCTTTCCTCATGTTTTATGTGGTCCAATGTAATTTATTTAATTCTATTTTTGTAGCTTTTTTAAGTCATATGTCTTTGGGGGGGGGGGGCAAAACACGTGGCACATGCATATGATGATCCAAATTAGGCATCCCGTGGGCTCCAATGTTGATTGGCCTCTAACCAAAAATTGCTTTGACTGGACTATCTCAACCATCGAATCAATGAAACTTGTCTTGCTGACTTGGAGCTGTTACTGATTTTTTTACTGTTAATTTGTATGTACCAGCTACAGGTTTAGGATTGTCTGAAAATTATTATATTTGGACCATGGCCCACTCACTAATGGAAATACCAAACAAGTGGTTTTGATCCCTTCCATGTGTTCCATGTAAATGACATTGAGGAATGAAAATGGCGTGCATCTGGGGGCATTTTTTCTGCTCCCTTAATTGGAATTGTTGGAAGCTCATAAAATTTGTTTTTAATGGTTATGATCAAGCTCTTCTATGCAATTAATGATTTTTCTGTGGACAATTGACCTGGTAAAAGTGGGCATACAGTTTTGCTAGCATGCCCTGCTCATCATTTTGATTATTCTCAACCAGAAGACATCTAGGTTTTGGTTTTCATAAACTTTCGTCAACTGCGGAAAAGACATCTACATTTTAGAATGAATTTATAGCTTTGATCTGATCATAAATGCACCAGCTGACATCACAATTGCCAGCAATTTACGTTAAGGTGGTCCTCTGAAGTACTTGACAACTCCTCAAAAAATTATTAATTTGATTCTCAGTATCTCTCCTATCATCGTTTTTCACACTCTTTCATCCTACCTGATCCATTATTGCTAACCTATTTGTTTTAGAGAAAGCTGGCTGACTGTTGTGCAAGTATGTCCTGGCCTTTAATTGTTATAGCAGATATGTTTCTGTTTCCGCATGCCGCTTTTGGATGCACAATTGAATTCAATTGCAATAAAGTTCAATAAAGAGGAGATAGCCGAGCTGTGGTCACCTTCCTTTGCATTCATAATGTGGAAGTAGCACTCAAACCAATGTTCCATTCTTTTGGACCTTAATCGCAAAATTTGAAATGTTATTGAAGACAATTGCAATATTGGCTCTTTTCACATTATTGAAGTAGTTATTGCAATTCAATTCATTAGTGCATTCAAATGCAACCACAGCTATATCTTGCCTTGCATTAAAAAGAAAAGAAAATCATTATCAATGGTTCTCACTTTATCTTGTAGCTAGAAAGAAAAAATTCCAAGTTGTCACTAAATACTTCAGAGTGCTTGTGTAATGCTTGAAGATGGTTACGAGTGTTTTGCAGGTCAACCTTGTTCCGAATGTATTTGAGTGAGCTGGGGAAGCAGGTTAAAGGCGATTCTTCCACCGTCAGGTTAGAGCATCTTATCTTTTTGTCAGTTATTTGATTCTTCCACTGTCAGGTTGAAGCATCTTATCTTTTTGTCAGTTATTCTATATGAAAGTTTTCACAGTGCACTCGTGTTTTCAGTTTGTTCAGGTGGGGTCCATGCTTTAGTGATCCAAACAGAGGTATGATGTGCCTTACGAAGGATGGACTTTGCACCAGAAGTCCCTAAGATTGGAAGATCCCATCCACTGAGTCAATCACTATTGTTCTCTAACTCTTAACCATCTGTTTACTGTCATGAATTGAAGGGATATGATTTCCAAATCTGGGAGATTTTGGTGCATGGTCCATCCATGGTGGGGCCCATCATATAGATGGTTTAGATCACTGAACCATGGGTCCTACTTTCACAAACTGAAAACCTATGGTACTGTAGAAACTCTTGGGCCAGGCATTGCATAACATCTCTTCCATGTAAATGCTCCTGAATAGTATGTCTACCTCCATGCTTATAGTTCTACATGTTCCTTCTTATATAGATGCTGCACTTGCACCCAAGATGGAAAGGAGCACAACAACTGTAAGTTATGTAGAAAAACAATAAGCAAAACATTAGAAGTGTAGTTCAGGCTGCTTTTGGTTGCTCCAAATATCATGATTAATCATCTAATTCAGTGGAAAATATCTTGAAATTTCATGATACTTGGTGCTGCCAAATGTACCCTTAATTACTGAAGAATGATTTCTTTCTCTGGTCATTCCATTTCAGTCGACCTGCATATAGTCATGTATGCAGCTAGAAATAAATTCGTGTTCAAGAACTTGTTTTACACCCATGCACAAATTACCATGGTTCTTGAGAAATTTACAAACTTGATTCAAAAAGACACTCTTGATATCTGATTAATTTTGCCCAATTCAAGAACATAGTAGACATTTATAAAGTTAAAATAAAACTTGGATATTCTTTAAGTGTTACATTACAATACATAGTTTGGTAAATTAGTCTTCTGTCACAATGAGCTAGAATTGGCCGATGTCGACACTTCTATCAGAGGAAAAAAAATCCATTTGAAAGTAAAAAAATAAAAAAATCATTATGGATCAACCACTGATATTATGGTGGTAAGAAACAATATGCGGTGAAACACCTTTTGTTAGGTAGTGCATCTAAAGGTTCATTAGTCCCCAGACGCGATCTTTTGACCATGTGAAAGGGCACCTTTTGTTGGGTAGTGCATGTAAAGGTTCATTAGTCTCCCAACGCGATCTTTTGACCATGTGAAGGGGCAATTAGGTTCATTTGAGTGGTTTTTTCAGACACTGGTGGAGCTGGAGACAGTATAGGATGCTTGATCTGAGTATATATACAATATGCTTGAGGTTTTGGTTTGAACATGGGGCCCATGATTCAGTAATTCAAAAAATTGTTATGATGGTTTCTACCATGGATGCCCTGTGAACTGTACACTTCCGGGATTGGAATATCCTAGCCATTGAATCTTTTCCCATTTTTGGTCGAGTGTGGAGCATTTCTGTATTTTCTTTCTTAACCGTTTATTTTCTGGCTGCCAATGGAAGGGTTAGGATCCATCTGGGAGATTGTTTATGCATGGGCCATCCCGAGTTGGAGACATCTTATATACAACAGTTTGGTTCATGAATCAATGGGCCCACAAATTGAAAAGCAAAGCATACTTAACAATGAGTCCTTACTCCTGCTCTGGAGGTAGACTCTCAGGAGTTTCAATGCTTGGTCAAGGGTTCGAGTACCCATAGGTGGTGAAATTCAACAACAGCGTGAGTGTGTGGAACGTGGTGTGCACAGATGGCACACGGACACACATGACATCATCATCATCATCGAAAGGCTTATCCCAGATAATTGGGATTGGCTAACACACACGTGTGTGTTATGCACTCATTGCAAATCAAAATTGGGATCGGGATTAGCTGGCCCCATGCCCTCCACGTTGGATTTGTATGCAGGACGTGGAGCATTACCCCACTAAATTTCAATTTTTAGTATTAGCAGTTTTTTTTTTATTCCTCGTTCTCTTTTCTTTTCTTTTTCCTTTTAGAGAGCTGTTCCAGTGCTCTCGGAGCACTATAAGTTATGGTGCTCCTAGCTGCATGGGAACACTCAGTCCAATCCATTGATCTAGACTGTTCATTAGGTCCAGGACACATTTCATCGACTACCATGCAAATATAACATTGATTTGACAAATATTAATCATTTGATCAATGGCTTTCAATATGGACAGGCAAGATTATTTACATAAAAATAGGTCCAATCAGAAATTTGACCCATTGTTCAGGGCCCATAATGGATTGCTTATGATTCTAAAGAATCACCATTTCTAGGCAATTATAACTATGTCATCCATGGCTTGGAAAAAGGATGGCTGTAGAACAAGGGCCAAACCAAGGGTGGATTGGATCATCTGATCAGTGCACTTTTTACACCAAAGTGTTTGAAATGTGTTCTATGTCTAGTGGACAGCTCAGATTGGTCAATCGGACTGTTCGAGTGAAGTGTGAACTGATGGAGCTAGGAGCACTATAACTTATAGTGCTCTTAGAGCATTGGAGCATATCTTTTCCTTTTGACTTCACATAATTGTGATTAAGCAGGGAAAGGCGGCTTTGGCTTGAGGAGTCTGATGTGGAGGGCATGGGGCCCGCCAAAACGAGGATTAAGCCCCTATTTAAATTCTAGTCATATAGATCTTTGTTTTCTCTTTTGATGCATTGGACCCATCCAATCCTATTTTAAGGTTGTACGGCATTTAATATGTCTATGGTTGGTGTGTTTCCAGGTGAAATTGCTGAAAGGATTTGGTGCCTCTATGCCTTCCATATTAAAGGTTCCCTCAAAAATGGTTAATAACTTTAGAGATTGTCTTGGGTTTTCCATTGAAACCTTGTTCCCCTTTTGTGAATAAAAGGCAGGTTTGGAAATCTATTTCCATTTCCGATGTTTTACTAAAAAAAATTGTGGGTATTAATGTCTTTAAAGAAAAGCATGTCAGAAGATTTCCAAGGTTACAAGAGACAAATCTCTTTGTTTGACCGTATTTAAGTGGAAAACTACTCGGAGCCAAACGACAGAATTATGGTTGGAATTCACACTTTTCCATTTTTCTATGTTCCCATTTTGTTTCTCCATCTAAAATGGAAAAACCCCTTGCAATGAAAAGGTTTTCCAAGGGAATCTTCTGTGTTTGTGAAAAAAGACGCTGGGATTGTTTTCATTCCTGAGGTTTTAACAAAGACTAACATGGAAAAAGGATTTTCCATTTCCATTTCCATGAAAAGAAATTAGATGTTAAATGTAGATTTCTAAGGTTATAACAGATACCTCTCGTCGTTTGATTGTTGACCTGCCTATCATTTTCATTGAAAACTCCATTCCAAACCAAAATGTAGATTTATTGTTGGAATCAGGAGCAATTCTCTATTTTCTAAGTATTCCATGTTGGTTTTTTATGTTCAAGTTTTAGACTTTCTCCACCCAAACGGCCCCTCAAGAAGCTGTTTGGATATAAGGTTGCTAGAGATACCACTCATTATTTAAATATTGACCTTTTAACATTTCTATTAAAAAATTCACTCCAAACTAAAATATAGATTTGTTGTTAGAATCCAGAGCAATTCTCTATTTCATAATGACTCCATGTTGGTTTTTTATGTTCAATTTTAGGCTTCCTCCACCCAAACACGTCCTTGGGGACTGTTTGGATACAAGATTAATAATTAATTAATTATTTTTATTTTTTTTGGAATTTGTTACAAAAAAGCATCAGGAAAAAAATAGTTTAGTTCTTTAGAAAATTTTAACCCATTTTGGTAAACACTGTTTGTTAATATACAATTAAAATATGACAAATATGAAAATTGTGACAATAATATCATTTCACTATTTTATGTTGGCCTATGATCCATAAAAAATGTGGCTTGCCATTTGGACAATTTAATTGCGTTACATATTTCTCATTTGTGATTGCAGGCGAAGAATTGTTATAGGCAAACACCACAATCATCATAGTAGTTGGTTTTCATCTAAAAATAAATAATTATTAAGATAACAATATAAAGAAAATAACCCATCACAGTAGTTGGTTTTCATCTAAAAATAAATAATTATTAAGATTAAAGAAGATAACTGTAAATTGCATGTGCAATTGTGAGGCAAGTTATGTTGACTCGTTTGATCACAAACTGTTGCCTGGTTTTTGGTTAGACTAATGCGATTTCAGTAGTTGCATCATAACCTGAAAAGAAATTATCATGAAGTTGCTCTTTTCAAATGTGGCCATTACTACTTTGACCTGCGTTTTCAATGGGTATAGAGGCGTGGTTTTCAAAATAAAAGAAATTGTACTATGACATCTGCAAAGTACGTTGGATCAAAATTTTAACAATGAATGCTGGAGGTTGAATGGCTTCTTTCTATTTTCTGGATCTTGACCGCCTCTGAACTTTGTTGAAAATGATAATGAGTAAAAGTGATATGGTGTGACAAAATTGTATACTTGCATAGCCTGTGTATACCAACTAGTATTTGCCTTAATAAGAGAGCCTATAAATCAGATTATATATAACTTTATTGTATATGGTAAACAAATATAATACCTTCTAGGACTTGGAAGTTTGTTGGTCTTATTGAGTACTAAGGGCCTGTTTGGATGCCACGTAATAAGTTACTTTTTAACTTATGTTAAGTCATTAAGTTATTATTATTATTATTTTTTCACTTAAGTTTGTGAAACATGATTGAAGGTTAACTTTGTGCCTAAAGCTACTTATCCTTGTAAGTTTTTTTTTTTTAATAAAAAAAAGCTTTTTAGCTTTTCACTTTTGTACTTATCTCTCTCTTGATCCAGAGGCCCCACATGGACTGTCCACATTGAAGGTGGGGCCTGCATGATGAATGGTCAACATGAAAGGTGGGCCCCACATGATGGATCAACCAGATTAATGTGGGCCCACATAATGGATGGTCCACATCAAATCTCAGCTCCCTAACGATAGACATCCCACATCCAAAATGTGCATGTATGATGGACGACCCACTTCAAAGGTGGGGCCCACATGGTGGACGGTCCATAGCTTGAGATGATGTGCAATGGACATGAGAGTTGGGTGCCACATGATGGATGATCCACATTGAGGTGGCCTCACATGATAGACGGTTCACAACAAAGGTTGGTCCTGAATGATGAATGGCCCCACATCAAGGGCTCGGCAATCCACATTGAAGGTGGGACCCACATGATGGACAATTCATATCAAAGGTGGCCAATACATGATGGGCAATTAATAATGGTGGGCCCCACATGATGGATGGTCCACTTCAAAGGTCAGCCCTAATGATGAATGTGGGCTTGATGGGCAGACAACATCGAAGGTGGTGCCCGCATGATGGACAGCTCACGTCAAAGGTGGACTGCACATGATGGGTGGTGGATATTGAAGGCGAGCCCCACATGATGGACAATAACGTTGATGGTGGACCCCACATGATGGATGACCATTATCAAAGGTATGCCCTACATAATCGATAGTTCACATTAAAGGTTCGCCCCTAATTATGAATAGCACACATATAAGGTGGGCCTTGCATGATGGAAGGCCCACATCAAATGTGGGGTCCACAGAATGAATGGTACACATCAAGGGTTGGCCTCACATGATGGATGGCGGATGGTGGATGTGAGGGGAACCAAACAAACTTATCCTAACTTCAAGGATAAATACTGATGATGTCTTAAACCAAATATGTTTTTTCACTTTTTGATTGACAAATAAACCAAACATGTTTTTTTACTTTTGGATTGATAAATACATTGTTTACCAAATGTGCTTATCATGTGCTTATGGGCTGAGTATGGAAACTAAGATAAGCTATTTGTGGCTTAATTAGCTTATTATCTAAAGAAACTTGCGATCTAAACACCCTAAAGCCTGTATGGATACCACAAAATAAGTTACTTTTTAACTTTTATTAAGTAATTAAGTTATTTTTTTTTTTTACTTAATTTAGTTTGGTAAACATTTATGTAAAAGTAACTTACATGCAAAAGCTACATATCTTAGTAAGTAAATTTTTTTATTAGCTTTTTAACTTATAACTTTTCTACTACTCTCTTACTGTACACATTAAAGGAGGCTTTGTCTCATGGTCCATATCAGATGAGGCCTCACTTGGTGGATTGTCCACATTGAAGGTGGGGCTCACACATTGGATGATCCACATAAAAGGTGGGCCCACATGATGGATGACCCCATATTAATTTAAGCCCACATATGGAGAGTACACATTGAAGGTTGGCCCATAATGATCAAAAACACATATCTAAAGTGGGTTGGCATGATGGATGACCCACTTCCAAGGTTGGGCCTACATGATGGATGTTCCACATCAAAAGTGGGCTCAATATGATGGGCAATCGACATTGAAGCTAGGCACCACATGATGGACGGTCCCATATTGAGATGGCTCCACGTGATGGATGGTGTACATCAAAAGTTGGCCCCTACTGATGAACGACCCACATCGAAGGTGAGCCTTATATAATGGGCAACTCACCTTGAAGTTGGGACCCACATGATGAATAATCCACATCAAAGGTGAGCTTCACATGATGGGTGGTGATATTGAAGGTGGGTCCCACATGATGGACAATAACATTGATGGTGGGCCCCACTCGATGGATGACCAACATCAAAGGTGGATCCTACATAATGAATGGTGCATGTTAAAGATTGGGTCATAATAATGAATGACTCACATCCATTATTATTATGGCCCAACTTTTAACATGCACCATTCATTATTATCTTAATCAATCGCAATGTCCATTTATTATTATTATTATTATTATCATTATTCATAAAAAATTTATTCACTATTATCATTATTGCTTTTCTACTTTTTGAATGATAATTATTTTCTAGATTGAATAAGTAGAAACAAATATAAGTAACTTACTATCCAAATGCCTCCTAAATGTACTATAATGTAAATCAACAACAGGCCATTTTCAACCGATGAGAACATATTGAAATCGCATCCCAAATGAACGTACAACTTAAACATTTTTCAATATTAAAATATTCAGGCTTAAGAGCTATAATTGTTTTCAATGGTGTGGTCGACTTGAAGATCGGATCAGCCCAAGTTTTGGGATGCAGGAAAAAGCCGGAAACTGTCAATCCAGACCATCCATCTGAAGGGCCGGCATGGAACACGGTTGAGAGATCCAAGCCGTTCATCAGGTGGGTCCAGCACTGTAGATGCTCTCGCACAAGAAATAATTAATCTTGGTGCCCTCATGTGGTGGGCAGCTTTAGAACAAGCCAGCGGCGTAGTAAGCCTTTTCAGCCATATGTGTGCGTGGCAGAAAAGAAAGTATATCAACAATCAGTACATGCCACGTGAAATGTGGTCTTGGCATGCCAAGTGGCTTTCGTTGATTGGTAGTCTACCTTATTACAGATCATCCCAACTCCACTATCACCTCTTTATCTCACCACCGCGCCACGTTACGTGGGCCAAGCTCGTCGTCTGACCTGCTGCTGGATGGCTCGTGGCTTGCCTGAGTGAGTAGGCCGCCTTGATTTTTGTACCACGTTATCTCAATGGTGGGGCCCACCATTTGCATGATTAGATGTCCTACGGAAGTTATGCAGAGAAAGATGGGGCTGGACGTTTCGTTAATCATGAATCCGGCTTTAGGGGGGCGCGGCTTCTGTGGGGTACCTTACATCCATGCCGTCCATCCGTTTTGACACCCCATTTTACCATATGATCCCAAAATTGAAGCAGATTCAAATCTCTGATGGACCACACCACAGGAAAAAGTGGTGATTGAATACCCACCATTAAAAACTTCTTGAGGGCCACTGGAATATTTATTTGCCATTCAACCCGTTGACAAGGTCTGAAAGACCTGGATGAAGCGACCAAACAAATATCAGCTTGATCTGAAACTCCAAGTTTTTACCGATCCATCATCACTGTTCCTGTGGTATGGTCCGCTTTAGCTATACTATTTTGACCACCGGTGAACATGTGCACTTAGGAATGATTGTGTCCGACCAGGTTCAAAGCACGTATGATTTTTTTTTTTTGTCATACTTTTAGTGGGGGTGGGCCCATCAGCACATATAAAGTGAGATGCTCGTTTCTTCTTCCCTTCCTTATCTTGAAAGGGTAAAAAGCAAACAAAAGTAAGAAAGCGAATCATGAGGGTATCAGATCATGATGGCCTACCAACGCTGGTCCCGAAAGGTTGCAACTTTAAGAGAGGCTAATAACCGTCCAAATTTCGCCCACTTTAGTTGCTTTTGGGGGTTGAATGTTTTTAAATTTCTCTAGGGAATAAAAGGAGATAGAATTCGTCGCACCAGTGACGCGGATTGCCTACTGATACTGTCAGTAGCAACGTGGCTACTGGACGGTTCTCTGTGGGCCCCACTATGACGTATGTATTTCATCCACACCGTTCGTTCATTTTTTTAATCATTATTTCAAAGTATGATCCAAAAATGAAGTCGATCCAGATCTCAGGTGGACCCACCGTAGGAAAACAGTGGTGATTAAACGCTCACCATTGAAAATTTCCTAAGGTACATTGTAATGTTTCTTTGCCATCCGACCTGTTGATTAGGTCTCAAAGACCTGTATGCAGGGAAAATGTAAATTTCAGTTTGATTCAAAACTTTTGTAGCCTGCCTCGGGGAGTTTTTGATGGTGGGCGTTCAATCGCCACTATCTTATGTGGTGTGGTCCACCTGAGATTTTGATCTCCGTGATATGAAAAAAATGGATGGACAGCACGGATAAAACTAGGTGGGCCCAGCGTAATGTTTGTGAGAAGTCTACATCGTCCATCCGTTTTGTCCGATCATGTTAGTGGATGTATCCAAAAATCTGGTAGATCCATAACTGAAGTGAGCCACACGTCAGCAAAAAGTAAGTAGGGAAATGCCTCCCGTTGAAATCTCTCTAAGGTTCACCGCAGTGTTTATATGTCATCCAAACCGTTCATAAGGTCATTCCTACTGAATGAAGTGAAAACACAAAATTTTTAGCCTGATCCAAAACTCCTGGCCTCAGGATGTTTCAACGGTGGACCTTCAATCCTCACTGTTTCCTGTCGTTCGGCTCACTTGAGTTTTGAATCTGCCATAGTTTCATGTCTTAATATGATTTGGGAAAACGGATGGACGGGTGGATTTCTCACAAATATGACGGTGGATCCCACCTAGCTTCCTGTCGCAGGAAAGTTTGTGCGATGGGCTTTTGGCAGGCAACTCGCTTCCACCACGAGAGCGATTTAAGTGCGACCCCGGCCTCTCCCAAGGGACGCGGAGTGCGTCCTATCCCTGCCCGTCTCTAGTCACGAACGGACAGTTCTATGAGCGGGTCCATCGTAATGTATGTGTTTATCTACACCGTTCATCCCTTCTGTCAGATCATTTTAAGGTATGCACACAAAAATGAGTTAGATCCAACGCTCAAGTGAATCACACCAAAGATGACTGTTGCATTTAATGCAACTAAGCTTATTATATGGTGTAGTCCACTTGAGCGTTGGATCTGACTCATTTTTGTGAAAATATCTTAAAATGATGTGATAAAATGGATGTACGGTGTGGATATACGGATACATCACTGTGGGCCAGCCCACAGAACTGCCCGTTCGTGGCTAGAGACGGGCGGGGTAGGACGCAATCCGCGTCCATCCCAAGGCGGTGCGGCCCTCACCGTGGGGAGCACCTTGATGTATTTATTATATATCCATGCCGTCTATTCTTTTTTGCAGTTCATTTTGGTTCATAATCACAAAAAAATTGAAGAGATCCGGTTCTCAGGTGGACTACGCCGAAGTAAACAGTGGCGATTGACTATTAATGGGATACGGAAATCTTGGATCAAGATGAAATTTTTTTTTCTCCTTCATTAAGGTTTATGTGTCCTTATCAACAGTTTGGATGGAAATACACATTACAGAAACATCAAGGTCAGCCTTAGTAAGTTTTTAATGGTAAGGCATTCAATCACCATTTTTTCCTATGTTATGATCCAACAGAGATTTAGATCATATTTATTTTTTAGATCATGCACGAAACACAGATGGACGGCGTGGATATAGAAGAAATACATCAAGGTGGGCCCTACGGTAAGGGCCGCACACTCTTGTGTGAGGCAGGGGTCGCACCCAATCCGCTCTCGTCCACCACATGTAGGTTAGTGGACGGTAATGTACGCCGCGGGAGCACCAAAGCAAGTCGTACTACTGCAATTGTGGCATGTGTACGTGTGATCGAAACTGCTCGAAACGTGGGAACCACCATGATCAGAAATGGGCCAACTACTTGCTCTCCAAGAATGATCCTAACCATTCAAACAATGAACTTGGATGTAAACGGTTGTCCTTTTTTTTTTTTTTTTTTTTTTCGGTTAGAAATGGGCCGACTACTTGCTCTCCAAGAATGGGCCAACGATTTTGCTCAATGCTTACTAAAGGTAGGCCCTACCTTCTGAACGGTCCTAATCTTACATACATGTACACGAATCACAAGAAATTTCGTGGTCCCTTGCTCCACCCTCCATTGCCTTTCTTGAAAATCAGCCCATGTTCTACCTCAAAAGATGCTCTCTTACCTAGTCAGTGATGTCACTTCATCAAGTGGCAGTCCACTTCCATCCTCTTACCAACCTGCATGATGGTGAGTGAAAAGATTGGTGGCCCTCTTACCAACCTGCATGATGGTGAGTGAAAAGATTGGTGGGCCATGCAGTTTGTTCGGTCCACATTCCATATTGATGAGTGGTTGACAGCTAAGTAATACAGACGTGGAAAAAATGAATGATGATGCGTATTTTCCGTGGCTCTTATCAATCATCCTGTGAAATCATATAAAGAGTCATCTCTAAGGAAAATGATACTAAGTGAAGAAGTAAAGATGAGAATTTCTAGTCTGGTGAGAGTGAAGAGAGTGCATACTATGAATCGGGTAAGAAGACTCACTGCTAAAGAGAGTGGGGTTACACTCATTAATGTTCAACGGAAGGTTGTGATCGATTGGTGGCGTGGACCAACGGTTTTCAGGCAATTGGTGTGGAAGTTCAGGTCGCAATGGAGGCAAGCTGTTAGATCTCAGAGGGATAGAGTGAGATTTAGCTATGATCCTCATAGCTACTCTCAAAACTTTGATGATGGTGTTGTCCAAGATCATCGCCAGCCGTGTAATTCTTTCTAATGAAGGATGGGCCATTCATTTGTATTGTTAAGGAATCAGAGTCGTGAAGATTATATATACATGATGTTGGGATGTGATGGACGGTTGGAAGTCGATGGAGATCTTAGATGATGGCAAGATGCAATTTTGCTAGAGAGAGTTTGAAATTGGTATTGGTTTTTGGTTATCAAAATGTTCTAGTTATCTTCCAAACCTGTTTGGGGTAGAGGGCAGATGGGTGTTATATCATAGACCATGGTGTGGAGTGCTGTGGTCCACTGCACCATTACTCCATCAGGAGCTGAATTTTCATTCATGAATTGCAGTTATCTGTACATAAGGTGTGATTTGTTTTCAAAATGGCCTTTTTTTTTTTTTTTTTTTTTTTTTTGTTTTTTTTTGGGAATTGATATTGGTGATGATTTTCAAGCAAGCATTTCCCTTCCTGTTTCGGTGGGAGTGAGCCAATTGCCTATTATACGGTACCTGGCCTGTGTCTTTGCATGCTATACAAAGGTCTGATATGGGAAATTGTTGGATTGCTTCAGTTTGTGGATGGATTATGCCTCAGAGCTCTCCTAACAATCTTTTAACAATTCAATTTCTGGCCCACAAATAGACGATCAAGAAGGGAAAGAAGAGAATGGTCTATGTTCAACTGAAAAATGCCTGATATTCTCCCCATCTCGGACATTTTGGGGTGTACTCCCGCTCCGCTACACTGGGGCTCAACACAACGGACCAGTGGTCTGGATAACCTAACTGTGGGTGATCCACACACCATATAATTCCTGTTTCTTCTTCTTCATATCTTCTTTTATTTATTTATTTATAATATTTTAAAGCTAGCTCAACTCCACTCAAAAAAGCTTGATTCGTCTCAGCTCGAAATAGGATTCGGACCAAGTTGAGGTGGTTTTTGGAGTTCAAAAAAATTTCAAGCCGAGTTCGAGCTTGCTCTAGCTAGACTCGTCTTGGATCGAACCTCAGCGCGAGTCGACTCAGTTCAGTGACTTAGTTATTTTGATATTGATGCTACTCATTGAGTGTTTGATGATGAAATGACACAATGAAGTATTGTTTCGGGTGCATATATTCTCAATGGCATTGGCTAGTTGTGAGGAAAGAATGAATATGAAACAAATTATTACAAAAAAAAAAAAACTTCACATTATAAAACTGTCTATATATTTTGATTTTGATGTTACTTGCCGAGTGTTCATGCAATAATTGTAAATTGCTATTACTGTTTTGCATTATGTGAGAAATTGAAGATGCAATATGTGTTTGAGAAAATGTTGCATAGGCTTAAACTTAGCTTGAACTGGCTGAAGCTGCTGACTGAACCAAGCCGAGCTAGTTGGTCAAGCTTGAGGACTGAGCTGAGTTCAAGTTGGAGTTAGCTATTAGCCGAGCGAAGCCAAGCTATGCCAAGCTTGACTTGGTTCAACTTGTGTATGACGGATCTCATTGGGTTTTGCTTGATGGTTGCATACTAGCTTAATTACTGAGTTGCGAAAATGGGCACATAAGCCATCTTTAAGGTTCAAAAGACAATGCGCTACCATTCTGTAACGGAAAACTGGGTTTAATATTACTAGTAGCTGCGGAAAGCATGACGGAGAGAGAGATTGATTTGAAAGATATGGAAGAGGCGGTGGAGCGGCAGTTGAAAAAGGGGAGTTTGTTGATACTCGGGCACGTTGAAATTATACATGACTCGATTAAACGGTTTTAGTGTGATGGTTGATATGCAGGCACCATGTAACTCTACATGTGGCCTACACTAAATCAAACTGAGTTTGTGAAACACGTTTAAATGACTCAAATCTAAAATTCAGATTGATTTATGTTCTTAACCTCTGATTAATAAACATTCGTTTGTTAATTTTGGAATATTGATCATCTTCATGTTGAACTTCCTGCCAAACATCCCCAAGTATGCCAACTAGGGAAATAAATCAATGTAATTTCTAATTTAAGAGCCATCTAAATTTGGGCTTACCATTTACAGCTTCAGTTGAGTTTATTATATGCTATATGTACAAATTCTTATGTGCCTACGTGTCAATTGCTATAATTTGTCAGACTATAGGTTGTTTCATTTCAAAAAGAAGGTACACACCAGATAGTAGGCTTCACTTGGCCGTGTGGATTTGAGTGCATTCGGAGTCCAAAAGTCATTTTGAAGGTATTTGAAATACAAAATTTTGTTGTGTTTGAAATCCCGCCCTTTCCCAGTGTTTCGGAAATCAAAGCCTTTTTTGGTTACTTTATAAAGGTGATAGAGTTGCATGTGTAATATAGGTGTCATTATGCCTACTTATATGCATCATACACAAGGTATGTTGATGATACTCCAAAATAATCAAATTATGGGCTGCATCACTTAAATTGCATTAATAGAATTATCTGAATAGTCCAAACATTGGCCATATAAATTGATGGCTAAAAATGCTGGTAAGTTGCTCATTTGTGATCCTATACTTGCGGTCCACATGAGGTTGGGAAATTCCTTATGAGTTTAACTTTTCATTAGTTGCACGAGATTCCACTAAACTCCCATCACCTTGGTCACCTCAATGGAACATTGCATGCAAGGTATTTGATCTTAAAGCTAAAGCACTGACAAAGCATCCGCATTGATGATTGGGAGAGTAAAAGGAGAGATGATTAAAACATATGAGAGCATCAATCAAGTAACATAAGAAGGCGTGTCAAATGAACTCAATTTAACAAGTGTCAATTAATACGTCCATATTCTATTTCCTTGTGTAGGATTGATGATAAGAGTTTGTGACCAAAACTCGATAGGTTCTTATGTAGGGATGAATTCACTGCACATGAGTGTGTACGTGTAAGTCTCTATGGGAGTCTAACATAGATATGTACATGTAAGTCTCTGTGAACTTTCAATTAAATATTAAGTCCAATTATGGGTGTTAGTGAGCTGGGTTAATTAATGTTGAGCCAAGCTCTATCCAAGCTCGACTCACATTGTTCCATAAAAGTACAAACTCAGCTTAGCCCATGATGGGTCAAAATAGTCCATCTTGAAATGTTTATGTTGGGCTCTAGCTTGAATTGGGGGTAGATCTGAGATTTATTTTTTGTTTTTTATTTTATATGTATCACAAAATTACCTTTGCAAACTCTAATGGGCCAAACTAAGCGACCCGATTAAATAATGGGCTTGGATTTTAAGCTCTAGCCCAAGTTTAACCAATGCGGGCTAGCCTGAATCATTAACATCCCTAAATCTTGTATCTCTTAAGTTTTGGTGGTACAGAGGTGTACCAAATTACCACGTACATTTTTAATTCAAAAAACTAATGTACATATTTTAATTAAGTTGATCTAATGTGAGACTCTGAATCTATAATCTTTCATAGGGGATGACATCGCACCAAGTGCACAAGTAGACAAAAAACGAGTTGTCCCAATCTCCAACTTCTTGTCCTATACAAATGATTTGATCACACTCAATTGATCAATTTGATTCCATATATGTATGTGTACAAATTATAATGACTTGATTGCAACACACTTATCTACTTCTAAGATGAATTTTATCTTTAAAATATTAATATGATAATAGGAAAACATTTGAGAAAATCATTCATAATAAAATTCAATCAACTTTGCGATTCAACGTCATAGGTTAGCCTCCTATGCATCTTCTATGCTATATGATCATGTATTATCTTTCTTTAATCCATTTTCACAACACATTTTTTATTTGGCCACTTTCCTAACATGCTTCTAAGCATTGGCTCGAGAATGTACCCCAAATAGCATCACCTCATCACAAGATAAGTACATAAGTTTTATATATATATATATATATATATATATATATATATATATATATATATATATATATATATATATATATATATATAGGGAAAAGGTACTATACGCTTGACCATATTATACCTTCCATAAGGTTGAGTGCTGGCGGCACATTATTGGTCAGATGGTAAAAGCTTTTTAGAGTTCATTTTAGAGCATGATTCAAAAAATGAATCATATCCAAGATCATCTGGACCACATCACAAATAGTAGTGGAGATAATGATTTTCACCATTGAAAAAATTGTAGGGCTTACCATAACGTTTATTTTCTATCCAATCTGTTCATAAGGTCAACAGGACTTGAATGAAGAGGGAAAAAAAAATTCATACTGATCCAAAACATCTGTGACCCAAAATGGGTTTTAATGGTAGACGTTCAATCTCACACTACTTTTTACAGTGTGGTCAATTGATAGTTAGATCTATCTTTTTTTTTTTCAAAGCCTTAAAGTGATCCTCACCAAATAAATGGACGGTTTGGATATATATAACACATACCTCATGCTTAGATAAAAAAAACTTTGCTAACGTCAATATAGGGTGAGGTACCAAAGCTAGTCGGCTACTTAAGTACGTAGAGTTGAGTAGCCAAGTCGGCTACTGAAGCTACGTAACCAAGTTTTGTGAGCCCCACTATGATGTATGTGCTGTATCCACACCGTCCATCTATTTTGAAATATCATTTTAGGGCATGAGTCAGAATGTGGCAGATAAAAATCTGTAGTAGACCCACCACAGAAAACAGTGGGGAGGCTGATTCCCACCATTGAAACTATCCCAAGGCCCACCATAATGTTTATTTGAAATCTAACCTGTTCAAAAGTTAAAAAAGACATGAAATAAGAGAAAACACAAATATCAGCTTGATCTAAAACTTTCGTGGCCTTTAGAAGTTTTCAATGGTAGGCCTCCTATCCCCACTGTTTTCTATGCTGGGTCCACTGGAGCTTTGGATTTAACTCATTCTTTGCATATTGCCCTAAAATGATCTCGACAGATGGATGGAAGGTGTGGATATAAAACATACATCATGGTGGGGCCCACAGAACTTGGTGACGTCACTTCAATAATGTTTTTAGATATTTTACTATATAATTGACGCCGTGTTTCTTCGATTTCTTATAAAATCTCCCCGTTGTTTAAAGCTTTTAACATCTGATCATTAATGTGCTGCCAGCACTCGACCTTATGGAAGGTATAATACGGTCGAGCGTATAGTACCTTTTCCCATATATATATGGGAAAAGGTACTATACGCTCAACCGTATTATACCTTCCATAAGGTCGAGTGCTGGCAGCACATTATTCGTTGGATGCTACAAGTTTTCAACAACGAGGAGATTTTATAGGAAAATTGGATAAACAAAACTAGTGCTATGTGGACCCCACCATGATGTATATTTTCTATCCATGCCGTCCATCCATTTTGAAATATAATTTAAGGGATTTACATAAAAAATAAGTTATATCTGAATCTCAGATGGACCACACCATGGGAAAACAGTTGTTATTGAATTTCTACCGTTACAAACTCCTATGGCGCACCATAATGGTTATGTAAGAAAAATAAGTTGTTATTGAATTTTTACCATCCAACCTATTCATAAGGTCATGTAGACATGGATGAAGTGAAAACACAAATATCAGCTTGATCCCAAACTTCTCCAGCTCGTAAAAAGTTTTTAATGGAGGACGTTCAATCCCCACCTTGCGGTCCACTTAAGCCTTGGACCTACCTCATTTTTTGGTTCATATATTAAAACGAACTGAGAAAATCATTGAACGACATGTATATAAAATACTTACATCATGATTGGGCTCCACAGAGCCCTGCCCAGACGGATTACTGTCCGGAGGTGGTAGGACGCAATCCGCATTTAGGTTCGTGCGAGACGAGCACTTACGCTCCTCCAGCGAAGGTTGAAAGGAGATCAAAGTTACATGGGCCCACTGATGTATTTATTATATCTACACGGTTCATCTATTTTTAGAGATCATTTTAGAGCATTATTCAAAAAATGAATCATATCCAAAGATCATCTGGGCCACACCACAAATAGCAGCAGAGACAATGATTTTCACCGTTGAAAAATTTGTAGGGCCTACCATAACGTTTATTTTCTATCCAATCTGTTCATAAGGTCAAAAGGACCTGAATGAAGGGGGAAAAAAAATTTCATACTGATCCAAAATTTTTGTGACCCAAAAAGGATTTCAATGATAGATGTTCAATCTCACACTGCTTTTTGCAGTGTGGTCCAATTGATAGTTAGATCTGTTTTATTTTATGTCCAAAGCCTTAAAATGAACTCACCAAATGGATGGACGGTATAGATATATATAACACATACATCATGATTAGACCAAAAAAAACTTCATAACCAGCCAATCGGCTTCACCTTTTAATCACGCACAGTTGAGTAGCGAGTTCGCTACTGGTGCCACATCACCAAGTTCTGTGAGCCCTACTATGATGTATGTGTTGTATCCACACCGTCCATCCATTTTGAAATATCATTTTAGGATATGAGTCAAAGAATAAGGCAGATAAAAATCTGTAGTGGATCCACCACAGAAAACAGTGGGGAGACTGATTCTCACCAAGGCCCACCATAATGTTTATTTGAAATCCAATATATTCAAAAGTTAAAAAAGACATGAAATAAGAGAAAACACAAATATCAGCTTGATCTAAAACTTCCGTGGCCTTTAGAAGTTTTCAATGGTGAGCCTCATTATCCCCACTGTTTTTTATGTTGGGTCCACTGGAGCTTTGGATTTAACTCATTCTTTGCATATTACCTTAAAATAATCTCTCTAGATGGATGGAAGGTGTGGATATAAAACATACATCATGGTGGGTCCACGAAGCTGGTGACGTCACTTCAATAACATTTATAGCTATGTTACTATCTAATCCACGCGTATTTCTCCAGTTTCTTATAAAATCTCCTCATTGTTTAAAACTTTGACCGTCTAACGAATGATGTGCTGCCAGCACTCGATCTTATGGAAGGTATAATACGGTCGAGCATATAGTACCTTTTCCCATATATATATATATATATATATATATATATATATATATATATATATATATATATATATATGAGTAATGCTCACACACAACTAGTTGGACATTACATTTTCGTCCAACTAGCAATGCATTTAATGAAAAATTTCTGTTTAATTAATGTAAGTAAATGCTTTCATTAGGGACTAATTTCATTTTAGCATGGAAAAGTGGCCATGGCTCGGGTGGGCCCATCATGATGTTAATGTAAAATCAACCCTGGACATCACATATGTCTTACCATGTTAGATCAAGGACTCAAAATTTATCCCCATCCATATTTCAATAGTACCACACAATTGGAATCAGTGTACATGGAAAGGTTCACCCTCCAAACAGTTTCGCTTAGTGTGGCTCGCATGAATCATGTATAAACCTAAATTTTGGGACCTAGGCTTACGTTTGTTGTGACATCTAATGGTTGGAATAGATTTCACAGTTTCTTCAAGATGGGCCCTGTAAAAATCAAGGGTGGATGTCTCTCTCCTAGTTATTCTCTTTGGTGTGGCCCATCTTAATCTCGGGTTAGCCCGATTTAATGCTACTAGGCCTATTACTTGATTATACATTTAATGGCCGGAGTGGATAAATACCAGGTTAGGCCTGTAAAAAAACATCAGGGAGTCCTTTCCAACACACTGCTATTGGGCATAATTTAAGGCGGCAGTTAATGCTCATAATGCTGGCGGTCGCGGATTAGCTGCTGAAGTAATGTCACCACGTTATGTGGGACCCAGCATGATGTATGTGTTATATCCACACCATTCATCCGTGTGGAGAGATCATTGTAAGGCATGAGTCAAAGAATTACAAAGATCCAAAGCTCAAGTGAACCCCACCACAGAAAACAGTGAGAACAATGACACTCACTGTTGCAACATTTATAGGGCCCACCATGATGTCTATTTGAGATCCAACCCGTTTATAAGTTTAACACAAACATGGAATAAGGGAAAACACAAATATCAACTTAATTGAAAACTTTTTTGGCCTCAAGATGTTTTCAAGGGTAGGCGTTCAATTCCCAATGTTTTATGTTGTGGGGTGCACTTGAGCTTCGGATGTACCTCATTCTTTGTCTAATGCCATAAAATAATATATCCAAATGGACGGATGGTGTGGATACAACACATACATCATGGTGGGGCCTACAAAACATTATGTAGGCCCTGAGATGTTTTTAATGGTAGGTATTCAATGTCTACTCTTTTGTGTGGTGTGATCCACTTAAAACTTGGATCTACTTCTTATTTCAGAACATACACTGGAATGATGGGTAAAAACTGTTGGATGGCGTGGCTATACAGCGCATAAATGAAGGTGGGCCCCACGGTCAGGTAAGCATCCCACTGCTTTGTTACCAACACTGATCCACTCCCCCACCAATCTCCGGAATGTCCGGCATTTTTTGGCAACTAACCGTCCAAAAGGTCCATCCTTTATATTTACACTGATCATGGTAGGGCCCACAGCTCGATCTCATGGAGAGATCCCATGAGCTCGACTGTGTAGAACCTTTTCCCATATATATATATATATATATATATATATATATATATATATATATATATATATGTGGGAAAGGGTACTATACACTCGACCTCATGATAACCTCCAATGAGAACGAGCTGTGTGGGCCCCACCGTGATGCGTTTCGAACATTTACCCCATCAGTCATTTGTACCATTCCATTGTGGGCCTAGATCTCTCTCTGTCTATATATATATATATATATATATATATTTGGGGTAATGTCTTCGAACCCATTATCAGCTTAGAATAGCTGGTTTTCTCCGTGGTCGTTTATTATTTGTTAGGGGTGTCAATGGGCTGGACTTGGGCCTAAAAAATCTGAATTTTAAATGGGGCCAGCTCGAAACAGTTCAAAATATGACAGCCCTATTATTTATATGTAGAGCATTTATAGAATTAGATCCGGTGCATGAGGATGCACGTTGTCTCCATGTGATTGCTGCACTCATGGCATACTTGGATTAGATTGGAGCCATCCACTTGATGAATCAAGTAGTGAATCAGCCGTTGCATGTGCCACATGTACGATAGAAGATATAGTGGCAGGAAAGAGCTCCCACCATCAAATAACAAGATGTAATACTAACTACTCATCATCGCTATTATATACTCTTTCCCACGCCAATTCATCAATCCAGACCCTGCTGGAGGAGAAATTTCCAACTGTACGACTACTATATGGCCCATTCCCGAGACGAAGCCCACCCCATTTCCCTTTCCAATAATACTCCCCGTATGTACGGACACCTTGCAAAAGGTCGAAAATGCCCTTGCTTTTTCCTTCAAGCGTTGACGCTCCTCGAACTCCCAGCTGTACGAACGGTTCAAAGGAGATCAACGTTACATGGGCCATCAGTTATGTATTTATTATATCCACAACGTTCATCCATATTTTGAGATCATTTTGGAGCATTATCCAAAAAAAAAAAAAGAAAGAAAAAAACATATCCAAAGTTCAACTGAACCACACCACAAAGAGCTGCAGAAAATTGATTTTCACTGTTGAAACTTTTGTAGGGCCCACCATAACATTTATTTTCCATCCAATCTATTCATAAGGTCACAAAGACATAAATGAATAGGAAAAACAAATTTTGTAATGATCCAAAACTTCCATGACCCATGAAAGGGTTTTACCAATAGACATTCAAAGTACAATGGCAATGTCATTTGCTGCGGTCAGATCTATAGATACGAATAATAACCGTAGCCATTGATACCCTAAATCCGTAGCAATAGGGTCCATCCGAGGTGGTCGCGCTGACCTGACGGCCCCCCGCACCACTTGCTGGCCTGTCTGAAACGTTCACGCCAATTGGCGGGGCCACGCCCATAGGGTGGTCCCTATGGCTATGGATAATAACCGTAGCTAAAATTCGTAGCAATAGGTTCTTTATTATTTTATATATTATTATTATTATTATTATTTTTTAATGGGGAGAACTTTTTCTCCCTTACATTTTTCTCAAATACATAATTATGTAAATATCTATATATAAGTATATAAAAATATTTTTCTATCTCTTAATTTATTTCTTTGTCTATTTATTTAACAAGCATATCTCCTAAACTAGAATGAGTTACATAATGTACCATATATGATTTTGGGGTAGGAGAAGCTAATTTAGCCAAATAATATATTAATTTTTCGAGATTCCATCAGGTCAGTGGTTAAAAATACACTTCATGGTCAATTTACTTCACTTCACGGTCATTTTCGAGCACTTCGTGGTCAATTCACTTCACTTCACCGTCATTTCCATGAATTTCACGGTCATTCCCAGCAATTTTGTGTTGATTCACGGTCAATTCGACGCACTTCATGGTCAATTCACTTCACTTCACAACCATTTCCACGCACTTCGTGGTCATTTCACTTCACTTCACTGTCATTTTCATACATTTCACGGTCATTCTTAGCGATTTTGTGTTCATTCACGGTCAATTCGACACACTTTACGGTCAATTCACTTCACGGCCATTTCCACACACTTCGCGGTCATTTCACTTCACTTCACCATCATTTCCATGCATTCACGTCATTCCTAGTGATTCCGTGTTCATTCACGGTCAATTCGACGCACTTCACGGTCAATTCCCTTCACTTCACGACCATTTCCGCGCACTTCGCGGTCATTTCACTTCACTTCACCATCATTTCCATGCATTTCATGGTCATTCCTAGGGATTCCGTGTTCATTCACGGTCAATTCGACGCACTTCACGGTCAATTCACTTCACGGTCATTTCCACGCACTTTGCGGTCATTTCACTTCACTTCACCATCATTTCCATGCATTTCATGGTCATTCCTAGCAATTCTGTGTTCATTTACGGTCAATTCGATACACTTCACGGTTAATTCACTTCACTTCACGACCATTTTCACGCACTTCGCGGTCATTTCACTTCACTGTCATTTTCATGCATTTCACGGTCATTCCTAGCGATTCCGTGTTCATTCACGGTCAATTTGACGCACTTCACAGTCAATTCACTTCACTTCACGGCCATTTCCACGCACTTCGCGGTCATTTCACTTCACTTCACCGTCATTTCCATGCATTTCACGGTTATTCCTAGCGATTCCGTGTTCATTCACGGTCAATTCGACGCACTTCACGGTCAATTCACTTCACTTCATGGCCATTTTCATACACTTCGCGGTCATTTCACTTCACTTCACCGTCATTTCCATGCATTCACGGTCATTCCTAGTGATTCCGTGTTCATTCACGGTCAATTCGACGCACTTCACAGTCAATTCACTTCACATCACGGCCATTTCCACGCACTTCGCAGTCATTTCACTTTACTTCACCGTCATTTCCATGCATTTCACGGTCATTCCTAGCGATTCCGTTGTCATTCACGGTCAATTCGACTCACTTCACGGTCAATTCACTTCACTTCATGGCCATTTCCACGCACTTCGCGGTCATTTCACTTCACTTCACCGTCATTTCCATGCATTTCACGGTCATTCTCGGCGATTTTGTGTTCATTCACAATCAATTTGACGCACTCCATGGTCAATTCACTTCACTTCACGGCCATTTCCAAGCACTTCGCGGTCAATTCACTTAACTTCACCATCATTTCTATGCATTTCACGGTCATTCCCTACGATTCCGTGTTCATTCACGGTTAATTCGACGCACTTCACGGTCAATTCACTTCAATTCACGGCCATTTCCACGCACTTCGTGGTCATTTCACTTCACTTCATCATCATTTCCATGCGTTTCACGGTCATTCCTAGCGATTCCGTGTTCATTTCACGGTTTAGGTTTTGGGATTTGACAATGGGTTCGGGTTTAGGTTATAGGTTTTGGTTTCGGTTTAGGCTATAGGTTAACGGTTTAGGTTAAGGTTTAGGTTTAGGTTATAGTTTTTGGATTTGAGAATGGGTTCGGGTTTAGGCTATAGGTTTTGGTTTTGGTTTAGGTTATAGGTTTTGGGATTTGAGAATGGGTTCGGGTTTAGGTTATAGGTTTTGGTTTTGGTTTTGGTTTAGGTTATAGGTTTTGGTTTAGGTTATAGGTTATAGGTTTAGGTTTTAGGATTTGAGAATGGGTTCGGATTTAGGTTATAAGTTTTGGTTTCGGTTTAGGTTATAGGTTAACGGTTTAGGTTAAGGTTTAAGTTTAGGTTATAGGTTTTTGGATTTGAGAATGGGTTCAAGTTTAGGCTATAGGTTTTGGTTATAGGTTTTGGTTTTGAGAATGAGTTTGGGTTTAGGCAATAGGTTTTGGTTTTAGTTTAGGTCATAGGTTTTGGTTTAGGTTATAGGTTTTGGGATTTGAGAATGGCTTTGGGTTTAGGTTATAGGTTTTGGTTTAGGTTATAGGTTATAGGTTTAGGTTTAGGTTTTAGGATTTGAGAATAGGTTTGGGTTTAGGCTATAAGTTTTGGTTTCGGTTTAGGTTATAGGTTAATAGTTTAAGTTATAGGTTTTTGGATTTGAGAATAGGTTCGGGTTTAGGCTATAGGTTTTGGTTTTAGTTTAGGTTATAGGTTTTGGTTTAGGTTATAGGTTTTGGGATTTGAGAATGGATTCGGGTTTAGGTTATAGGTTTTGGTTTTGATAATGGGTTCAGGTTTAAGTTATAGGTTTTGGTTTTAGTTTAGGTTATAGGTTTTGGTTTAGGTTATAGGTTTTGTGATTTGAGAATGGGTTCGGGTTTAGATTATAGGTTTTGATTTTGAGAATGGGTTTGGTTTAGGCTATAGGTTTTGGTTTTAGTTTAGGTTATAGGTTTTGGTTTAGGTTATAGGTTTTGGGATTTGAGAATGGGTTCGGGTTTAGGTTATAGGTTTTAGTTTTGAGAATGGGTTCGGGTTTAGGCTATGGGTTTTGGTTTTAGTTTAGGTTATAGGTTTTGGTTTAGGTTATAGGTTCGGGTTGAGGCATTTCGCGGTCAATTCCCTTCACTTCACGGTCATTTGCATGCATTTTGTGGTCAATTTGCTTCAATTCATGATCACTTTCATGCATTTCACGGTCATCCGAAACAATTCCGTGTTGATTCACAGTCATTTCGAGGCATTTCGTGGTCAATTCCCTTCACTTCACGGTCATTCGCATGCATTTCGTGGTCAATTCGCTTCAAACCATGATCATTCCCATACATTTCATGGTCGTCCCAAACAATTCCGTGTTGATTCATGGTCATTTTGAGGCATTTTGTAGTCAATTCCCTTCCCTTCACTTCACGGTCATTTGCATGCATTTTGTGGTCAATTCGCTTTAAAGAGCAGTAGAAAATTGATTTTTACCGTTGAAACTAGACCACACCACAAAGAGCAGCAAAAAATTGATTTTCACTGTTGAAACTTTTGTAGGGCCCACCATAATATTTATTTTCAATCCAATCTATTCATAAGGTCGCAAAGACCTGGATGAAGAGGAAAAACAATTTTCTTAATGGGTTCGTGTTTAGGCTATATGTTTTGGTTTTGGTTTAGGTTATAGGTTTTGGGATTTGAGAATGGGTTTGGGTTTAGGTTATAGGTTTTGGTTTTGGTTTAGGTTATAGGTTTTGGTTTAAGTTATAGGTTATAGGTTTAGGTTAAGATTTAGGTTTAAGTTTTAGGATTTAAGAATGGGTTCGGGTTTAAGTTATAAGTTTTGGTTTCGGTTTAGGTTATAGGTTAACGGTTTAGGTTAAGGTTTAGGTTTAGGTTATAGTTTTTGGATTTGAGAATGGGTTCGGGTTTAGGCTATAGGTTTTGGTTTTGGTTTAGGTTATAGGTTTTGGGATTTGAGAATGGGTTCGGGTTTAGGTTATAGGTTTTGGTTTTGGTTTTGGTTTAGGTTATAGGTTTTGGTTTAGGTTATAGGTTATAGGTTTAGGTTTTAGGATTTGAGAATGGGTTCGGATTTAGGTTATAAGTTTTGGTTTCGGTTTAGGTTATAGGTTAACGGTTTAGGTTAAGGTTTAAGTTTAGGTTATAGGTTTTTGGATTTGAGAATGGGTTCAAGTTTAGGCTATAGGTTTTGGTTATAGGTTTTGGTTTTGAGAATGAGTTTGGGTTTAGGCAATAGGTTTTGGTTTTAGTTTAGGTCATAGGTTTTGGTTTAGGTTATAGGTTTTGGGATTTGAGAATGGCTTTGGGTTTAGGTTATAGGTTTTGGTTTAGGTTATAGGTTATAGGTTTAGGTTTAGGTTTTAGGATTTGAGAATAGGTTTGGGTTTAGGCTATAAGTTTTGGTTTCGGTTTAGGTTATAGGTTAATAGTTTAAGTTATAGGTTTTTGGATTTGAGAATAGGTTCGGGTTTAGGCTATAGGTTTTGGTTTTAGTTTAGGTTATAGGTTTTGGTTTAGGTTATAGGTTTTGGGATTTGAGAATGGATTCGGGTTTAGGTTATAGGTTTTGGTTTTGATAATGGGTTCAGGTTTAAGTTATAGGTTTTGGTTTTAGTTTAGGTTATAGGTTTTGGTTTAGGTTATAGGTTTTGTGATTTGAGAATGGGTTCGGGTTTAGATTATAGGTTTTGATTTTGAGAATGGGTTTGGTTTAGGCTATAGGTTTTGGTTTTAGTTTAGGTTATAGGTTTTGGTTTAGGTTATAGGTTTTGGGATTTGAGAATGGGTTCGGGTTTAGGTTATAGGTTTTAGTTTTGAGAATGGGTTCGGGTTTAGGCTATGGGTTTTGGTTTTAGTTTAGGTTATAGGTTTTGGTTTAGGTTATAGGTTCGGGTTGAGGCATTTCGCGGTCAATTCCCTTCACTTCACGGTCATTTGCATGCATTTTGTGGTCAATTTGCTTCAATTCATGATCACTTTCATGCATTTCACGGTCATCCGAAACAATTCCGTGTTGATTCACAGTCATTTCGAGGCATTTCGTGGTCAATTCCCTTCACTTCACGGTCATTCGCATGCATTTCGTGGTCAATTCGCTTCAAACCATGATCATTCCCATACATTTCATGGTCGTCCCAAACAATTCCGTGTTGATTCATGGTCATTTTGAGGCATTTTGTAGTCAATTCCCTTCCCTTCACTTCACGGTCATTTGCATGCATTTTGTGGTCAATTCGCTTTAAAGAGCAGTAGAAAATTGATTTTTACCGTTGAAACTAGACCACACCACAAAGAGCAGCAAAAAATTGATTTTCACTGTTGAAACTTTTGTAGGGCCCACCATAATATTTATTTTCAATCCAATCTATTCATAAGGTCGCAAAGACCTGGATGAAGAGGAAAAACAATTTTCTTAATGGGTTCGTGTTTAGGCTATATGTTTTGGTTTTGGTTTAGGTTATAGGTTTTGGGATTTGAGAATGGGTTTGGGTTTAGGTTATAGGTTTTGGTTTTGGTTTAGGTTATAGGTTTTGGTTTAAGTTATAGGTTATAGGTTTAGGTTAAGATTTAGGTTTAAGTTTTAGGATTTAAGAATGGGTTCGGGTTTAAGTTATAAGTTTTGGTTTCGGTTTAGGTTATAGGTTAACGGTTTAGGTTAAGGTTTAGGTTTAGGTTATAGGTTTTTGGATTTGAGAATGGGTTCGGGTTTAGGCTATAGGTTTTGGTTTTAGTTTAGTTTATAGGTTTTGGTTTAGGTTATAAGTTTTGGGATTTGAGAATGGGTTCGGGTTCGGGTTTAGGTTATAGGTTTTGGTTTTGAGAATGGGTTCGGGTTTAGGCTATAGGTTTTGGTTTTAGTTTAGGTTATAGGTTTTAGGATTTGAGAATGGGTTCGGGTTTAGGTTATAGGTTTTGGTTTAGGTTATAAGTTATAGGTTTTAGGATTTAATAATGGGTTCGGGTTAAAGTTATAGGTTTTGGTTTTGGTTTTGGTTATAGGTTATAGATTTTGAGATTTGAGAATGGGTTCGGGTTAGGTTATAGGTTTTGGTTTTGGTTTAGGTTATAGGTTTTGGTTTAGGTTAAGGTTAGACGTTTTGGGATTTGAGAATGGGCTCGGGTTTAGGTTATAGATTTTGGTTTTGGTTTAGGCTATAGGTTTTGGGATTTGAGAATGGGTTCGGATTTACGTTATAGGTTTTGGTTTTGGTTTAATATGGGTTCGAAAATGCGTCGAAATGACCATGAATCAACACGGAATAGGCGAGAATGATCGTGAAATGCATGGAATAACCTAAACCAAAACCAAAACCTATAACATAAACCCGAACCCATTCTCAAATCCCAAAACCTATAACCTAAACCAAAACCAGAACCTATAGCCTAAACCCGAACCCATTCTCAAATCCAAAAACCTATAACTTAAACCGAAACCAAAACCTATAACCTAAACCCGAACCCATTCTTAAATCCCAAAACCCAAACCCAAACCTAAACCTAAACGTAAAACCTAAAACCTAAACCTAAGCGTATGACCGTGAAGTGAAGGAGTTTGACAGTGAAATGCCTCGAAATGACCGTGAATCAATACGGAATTGTTTCGGACGACAGTGAAATGCATGGGAATGATCATGGTTTGAAGCGAATTGACCGCGAAATGCATGCAAATGACCGTGAAGTGAAGGGAATTGATTGCGAAATGCCTCGAAATGACCGTGAATCAACACAGAATTGTTTCAGATGACCGTGAAATGCATGAGAATGATCATGGTTTGAAGCGAATTGACCGCGAAATGCATGCAAATGACCGTGAAGTGAAGGGAATTGACCGCGAAATGCCTCGAAATGACCGTGAATCAACATGAAATTGTTTGGGATGACTGTAAAATGCATGAGAATGATCATGGTTTGAAGCAAATTGACCGCGAAATGCATGCAAATGACCCTGAAGTGAGGGGAATTGACCGCGAAATGCCTCGAAATGACCGTGAATCAACACGGAATTGTTTGGGATGACCGTGAAATACATAGGAATGATCATGGTTTGAAGCGATTTGATCGCGAAATGCATTCAAATAACCGTGAAGTAAAGGGAATTGACCATGAAATACCTCGAAATGACCATGAATCAACACGAAATTGTTTGGGATGACTTAAACCTATAACTATTCTCAAATCTCAAAACCTATAACTTAAGCCTAACCTTTCCCTAAACCTATAACCTAACCTCAATTCCCTAAATCTAAACCTAAACTCAAATCCCTAAACCTTGACCTACAACCTAACCTAAACCTATACTTATAACCTAAACCCGAACCCATTCTCAAATCCCAAAAGCTATAACCTAAACCAAAACTAAAACCCATAGCCTAAACCCGAACCCATTCTCAAATCCAAAAACCTATAACCTAAACCTAAACCATTAACTTATAACCTAAATCAAAACGTATAACCTAAACTAAAACTAAAACCTATAACTTAAACTCGAACCCATTACCGAAACCAAAACCTATAACCTAAACCCGAACCCATTATCAAATCTCAAAACCAATAACCTAAACCGAAACCAAAACCTATAACCTAAACCCGAACACATTATCAAATCCCAAAACCTATAACCTAAACCAAAACCAAAACCTATAACCTAAACCTGAACCCATTCTCAAATCCCAAAACCCAAACCCAAACCTAAACGTAAATGTAAAACCTAAAACCTAAACCTAAGCCTATGACCGTGAAGTGAAGTTGTTTGACCGTGAAATGCCTCGAAATGACCGTGAATCAACACGAAATTGTTTCGGACGACCGTGAAATGCATGGGAAAGATCATGGTTTGAAGCAAATTGATCGCGAAATGCATGTAAATGACCGTGAAGTGAAGGGAATTGACCTCAAAATGCCTCGAAATGTCCGTGAATCAACACAGAATTGTTTCGGACGACAGTGAAATGCATGGGAATGATCATGGTTTGAAGCGAATTGACCGCGAAATGCATGCAAATGACCGTGAAGTGAAGGAAATTGATCGCGAAATGCCTCGAAATGACCATGAATCAACAAAGAATTGTTTCAGATGACCGTGAAATGCATGGGAATGATCATGGTTTGAAGCGAATTTACCGCGAAATGCATGCAAATGACTGTGAAGTGAAGGAAATTGATCGTGAAATGCCTCAAAATGACCGTGAAGTTAAGGGAATTGACCGCGAAATGCCTCAAAATGACCGTGAATCAACATGGAATTGTTTGGGATGACCATGAAATGCATGAGAATGATCATGGTTTGAAGCAAATTGATCGTGAAATGCATGCAAATGACCGTGAAGTGAAGGGAATTGACCACGAAATGCCTCAAAATAACCGTGAATCAACAAGGAATTGTTTGGGATGACCGTGAAATGCATGAGAATGATCATGGTTTGGAGCGAATTGACCGCGAAATGCTTGCAAATGACCGTGAAGTGAAGGGAATTGACCGCGAAATGCCTCGAAATGACCGTGAATTAACACAAAAATGTTTCGGATGATTGTGAAATGCATGGAAGTGATCATGAATTGAAGCAAAATGATCGTGAAATGCATGCAAATGAAATGAACAAAATTGATCGCTAAGTGAATGAAATGGATTTTCGATCATCGAGCTAATGAAATCTTGAAAAATAACTAGATTGGTTGGTTAAAGTAGCTTCTCCTACTCCAAAATCATATAGGGTACATCAAGTAACTAATTTTAGTTTAGAAGATATTCTTGTTAAATGAATAAAGAAAGAAATGGAAAAAAAGAGAAAATTTTTTTATATGTATATACATATTTATATAAATTTGTGTTAGAGAAAATTATAGGTATAATAAAGTTCTCCATGTACAAAAAAAAAAAAAAAAAAAAAAAAAAAAAAAAAAAAAAAAAAAATCACAAGAAAAAATAAAAAATCTATTGCAACGGATTTTAGCTACGGTTATTATCCGTAGCCATAGGGACCACCCTATGGGCGTGGCCGATAGTTCGCCAACCCACCCCCGATGGACTCTACTACTACGGATTATATTTTATATGGATACGGTTATAATCCGTAGCCATAAGTCTGACCGTAGCAAATGATATTACCATTCTGCTTTATACATCTACCGTTGAAACCCTTTCAGGATTACGGAAGTTTTGGACCATTACAAAATTTATTTTTCCTATTCATCCAGGTCTTTGTGACCTCATGAATACATTGGATGGAAAATAAATGTTATGATGGGCCTACAAAAGTTTCAACAGTGGAAATCAATTTTATGCTGCTCTTTGTGGTGTGGTCCGGTTCATCTTTGGATATGATTTCCTTTTTTGGGATAATGCTTCGAAATGATCTTGAAATATGGATGAACGTTGTGGATATAATAAATACATAACTGTAGAGTAGAGCCCATGTAACGTTGATCTCTTTTGAACCGTTCGTATAACTCGGAGTTCGATGAGCGTAGCGCTCGTCTTCGAGCAGCGGCCGATCCGCTTGATGGAAAAAGCAGTGGCATTTTCGACCTTTGGGAAGGCGTCCGTACACCCGGAGAGTCTTTGTGGAAAGTTAAATGGGGTGGGCTTCGTCTCGGGAATGGGCCATATACTGGTCGTACAGTTGGAAATTTCTCCTGCTGGAGGCTAACATCATGCAACCCACTACACCGGACATTTATTGTAGTAGTTTTGGGAGGCCCACGTACACCCCTTCACACGCAGCCATCCGGCACGTGTGTAGGAATCCGAGCTGAGTATCAATGCGGACTCAGTGTCTTGTTTAAGTATCAGTTAGGCCATACATATACGAATGGATGGACACCTAAAGTACTTGGAAATCTTTTCTAAAGAGAGGTGATCTAATAGAAAACAACCTGGGTCTTCTACTAGATGATTTAGATGATGAGTCCCACCTGATGTACGGCTCGGATCATCGGATGACTTAGCCATGCATAATGTTGGCACATGTGGGTGCATGAGGAGTGCGTGGGGCTAACAAACCTCAAATCAAACAAGTGCAATTAAGATGTTATCGCGGTCCATGTGCCACACGTATGTGAGATCTATGCCGTTCATCAGGTAGACCACCCCATGAACATGACTTGGCCGGAATTTGGGGATGGTCCACTGATCAGGCGTCATGCACACGCATCTTTTTTTAGATTGTTGGTGACTCTTTTTTTACCGTCCATTTTTTTTCTTGTGGACTCTCGATCCAAATAGGCCTGGGCCCACCCCCCAATACAGCCCGTTTCCAACCTTAGATCGGAGAGAGACAAAAGTTCCATTGTCAAAACAAATTACCTTGGTTTCCGTGTGGGGCCCTTTTTAGGATAGAGTGCTTGACAAAAATTATAGTTGTACTCTGGATCATATAGGCCTCTTCCACCATTTAGTAAATGGTACAAACCCTAGGAATCACTGATTGGTCCACTTTGGTGATGATGGATCCGGACCGTCCCATTAACAGGACACATATCCGATCGGCTACTGCCAAAAAATCACACCCAATCGAAGTTTACAACCATCAGTTCCATCACCTGCTATCAAACAGCCGTCGCTATAGCCTAGACCAAGCAATCATGAAAAATTACACAGGTTAAATGGCCAAAAACAACCAAATTCACATGAAATTTAGATAGTTGAGCCATACTGAGATGGAAAATTAGCTGATCGGTTTGGATTGACGACATGCTGACCACTAATCTATTGTAGGGTTGACACCGGAGAGGATATTGTTCACTAAATGGTATTAGACGCACACAGAATGCACAACATTGGACGCGGATTAGGCGGTGTTGCCAGCACCACCCCCAAGCGGCGCTGTGTCGATGTGTCGGGCTCTGTGGGGCCCAACGTGATCTATTTGTTTTATATCCACGACGTCCATACATTTTTTCCACCTCAATTTCGAAATAAACCTAAAATGAAGCAGATCAGAATCTCAAGTGGACCACACCACAAGAAAAAGCGGAGATAATGACAACCACCGTTGAAACATTTCTAGGGCCCACCGTAATGTTTACCGGTCATCCAACCTTTTGATAAGGTCACTAACATCTGGATGAAAGGAAAATACAAATATCATCCTGATTAAAAACTTGTGTTGCCCTCAAGAAGTTTTTAATGGTGATCGTTCAATTAAAACTTTCCTATGGTGTGGTCCACTTGATGTTCTTATTTTCTTCTTTTTTGTATTACTGAACTAAAACAAGTGTTCAAAATGGATGGACAGAGTGGATATAGAAAAATACATCACATTGGGCCCCACAGTGCCCAACACATCGACACACCACCATTGGCGGTAATGTTGGCAACACTCCTTCCTCCGCGCCCGTTTCGAAAGAGAAGTTCTCAGGTTCAATATTAAAAGAGAATTTCTGAAGTCCAACCGGTTGTACCTTGAATTGCTGACCACCCAGTGGATATCATCCAAATTTTCATGTTTGTGTGACATGTAACTCGTCCAATAGGTTTTCCACATTATGAAGATTACCTTAATCAATAATCAGCCACATCCACACTTTGATTGCACCTCATTTGTATTTTCTTATATATCAATGGGTAGAAATTGTTTTCTAAGTTGTGGCCCACTTAATAAGTATATAGAATTAATTTTTTTCCAAATGTGATCCTAATGATAGGGCCAACCTATCGGAAGAGCTGGATTTCACACAAGAACAATACATTGGAAGTTATTTACTTGGTGGACTGTTTATTATGGTACTACCGGTTGGACTTTAGGACTTTTCCAACACCATTAGTAAAACCATGTGATTGCTCAAAGCACGATAATGCAACCTGGCCCACCATCCATGTGCCCATCTATCATCCCCATCAATCAAGCACCCCCACAAAAACCCCAGAATCCCAGAAGACTCCAACATCAGATCCACCACTCTCTCCTCCTCAAATTCCCCACACCTTTCCAGCCAAGCAAGAACAAAATGTCCACAACAACCACATTGCTTTTGCTTGTAACCATCACTGCCATTTTTTCATTGGTTGCAGGAGACTGGAATATCTTGAGTCCAAAATGGAAAAATGGGGTTGGAATTAACTTGAAGAATTACTGTGAGAGTTGGAGGATTAATGTTGAGCTAAACAATATTAGAGATTTTGATGTAGTCCCTGATGAATGCGTCAACTACATCGGAAAATACATGACATCGACGCAGTACAAGGCGGACAGTGAGCGGGCTGTGGAGGAGTGCAGCATCTACCTCAGCAACACCTTTCAGTTGACCGGCGATGGTAAGGATGCGTGGATTTTTGACATCGACGATACACTTTTGTCAACAAGACCGTACTTCAAGAACCATAATTATGGGTAATTCAATCTCTTTACTCTGTATAGAATCCTATGTAGATTAATGTATGTTTATGTTGTTAATTTTTCTGATGTTGTTGTGTAGCTTCCTGATTTGTGATGTGTGGCCATGAGAATAGATTTTGTGCACCATTTCTATCTCATCGGTGGATGAATGGGATCCACCTTTGTATTTTGTGGGTGGGCAGATGGTCAACCAATGGTAGTTGAAGGGACCAAATACTTAGCTTCCCCTGCCATTCATGATGTGATTCCCATTGTGGACGTGCCATGAAAATCAGATTGCACTATGTTAGAGTATACGATACATATGTACATTAAGGGACGAAGGGATAAAAATCTGGCTCTGATATCACATTCCTCCGTAAGAGACTATACAGTCCAAATTGTACTATATTTATTTAATCTAGAATGACAATCATGTATAAAAGAGGTGGTAGATCTGTATAATTTTATATAAGATCTTAATAAATACACATGAATATACTCATATATTATTCATAGTATGTATAGCTATGTCTAGTGTATGATGAATCTACATATATCTATATGAATAAATTTATATATGATCTTAAAAGATAAAAATGAATCTACTCATATATCATTGATAGTATATCTATATGTAGATCTTTATAAATTTGTATAAGATCTTAATAGATATACATGAACCTAAGCGGATTTCAAATGGAAATTGCAATAGGACCAACGTATTGATATCGCCAATGTATGTATGTATGCATGCATGGATGGATGTTTGTGTGGGTGCGCACACACGCACACACAGATGGATGGATCATGTATGTGTGGCTGTATGTATGTATGTGCATGGATGGATTGATGGATCCACCATTTTGGCCAAGCTTCCCTAATGTTTTCCCAGTCAACAATACATGCTTTTAAGCTCTGTTAAAGGAAAACTTATTATTTAATTCTCAAATATACAAATATACATCTTTATACTATTATTTGATTTTTAAATATGCAAATATGTGTATTTTATCATATTTTGAAGTATCATTGAAATTTTTTACCATTTTCTTCATCTTTCTTTAATGTTTTTTTTTTAATCATATATTTTTTTTTAAAATTTAGCATTACATGTTTTACAACACCAATTAAAGAGACTTATTTTGTGTGCATTATTTTGCAATTATCTAATTCATAAATATATAAATAAGTGTATTTTGGTATTTCTTGAAGATTACCATCTACTTCATGTGTGCAAAATCTTGAATCCACGAGATTATTCTTGAATCCACAAGCAAAAAGGAAAATTTGAAAATTTTATTAATCAATAATTTGTAATGCCCTTGTTTTCTCAATTACATTGCTAACAAAGAAAAATAAAACTCTAATTCATAATCACCAAAATAGCAAAATTCTAATCCTAATAGAAGATACTCAAAATAGTAAAACTCATCTAAAGCCCAATTTTTCAAAAATAGAAAGTCTAGATAAATCTTATCGAAGTAGTCCTAACATGATTTCAAGTAATTTTTTAAAAAAGATAGAAATCTGAAACTCTAAAATAAAAAAAAAAGGACAAAAATCAGAATTACTAACAATATTTTTTTTTTGCTAAAATCTTAATTTTGAAATGGAAGCATGTGTTTTCTTGTGAAACGAACAAACATGACCCATTTTGTGGGTTATTCGACTCCGGATGGCCTGTTACATTAAAGATTGATAGGTTGTGTGTCCCATAATGATACCCATATCAAAAGTTATGGCTGATTTATGGTTCACACTTCTAACGACAATTTCTCCCTATTCAGAATGAATTTCTTTGAACTGGGTGCTTGGGGCTTGATTACATCATGTCATACGTAGGAACATGCATGGATATGATAGATTACTTTTACTTCCGTTTCGCCTTCTTTTGGTCCAGCCATACTAAGAATGTATTTATGCCACTTCCTACATCAGACCCCTCTACTTGAAAAAAACTTGTCCTTTAATTATTCAATGGACTAGGTGTTGAGAATGTGGAGCCACATTGGGCCGCCTTCGACCGGTCGTAGGGGCTTGTTCGACCGGTCGTGGACCGGCTCGACTCAAAGTCCAGCGATGCTGTTTTTTGCTGTTTTGGGCCCTAGGACTGATCATAGGGACTGTAAGACCGGTCGTAGGGATCCTACGACCGGTCGTAGCTCTCGTAGGACCAGTCGTAGGTTACGCAGATTGTTTTCGAAACTGATATGAATTGCGGATTTTGGTGTCGTTTTTCGCAAGGGTGTGGAAGGGAAGTTACCTAAACTATAAATAGGGGTTCCTAGGGCTTTTCTATATAGATGAGGAACATTGGGAAGTATTTCTAAAGGTGTGGGCTAAGGGTTTTTTATATTCTTCCAAGGGAGAGGTTAGTATTTTACCTTGTAATCTTTGTTTCTTCATAGTGGAAGTTTGCATCCATGGTTTTTTACCCTAGTTTGGGGTTTTTCCATGTATATCTTGTCTTGTGGTTTGTTTAGATTGCTTTGATCTATTTCTAGTTTATATTCCTTTCTGTTTATCGTTTGTGGGTAAGGCCTGAGATTGGATCTTGGCCCACTGCATTGTTGGCGTGCTGCGCAACAACTGGTATCAGAGCTATTGGTTTAGTGCTATTGGGAGCGATGGCGGAAGATGAAAAAAATTAGAATTGAGAAGTTTGATGGTTCAAACTCTGCCTTCTGAAAGATACAGATGGAGGATTATCGGTATCAGAAGGACCTTTACATTCCTGTAGAAGGAAAAGAGAAGAAACTAGAAAAGATGATAGATGAAGAATGGTTTTTACTAGATAGGAAAGCTTTAGGAATGATCCGACTCTCTTTGTCTAAGAGCGTCGCCTTTAATATATCCAAGATGAAAACGACAAAAGAATTAATGGAAGCCCTAGCCACCATGTATGAAAAGCCCTCAGCATCCAACAAGGTTCATCTTATGAAACAACTATTCAACATGAAGATGTCAGATGGTGGGAGCGTGACTGAACATATAAATGAGTTCAATACAGTCACGAGTCAGTTAGAATCCGTTGACATCATTTTTGAGGATGAGGTCAGGGCACTATTGATCTTATCCACTCTGCCAGACAGTTGGGATGGTTTGGTGATTGCTATGAGCAATTCTTCAGGGTCGACAAATCTGAAATTTAATAATGTGGCCTGTCTAATTCTCAGCGAAAAATCTAGAAGAAAGGCATCCGGAGTTTTAGGGGATTCAGGGAATGCTCTAAACGTTGAAGGAAGAGAAAAATTGGAGAACAGAGGAGGCAATAAACACGGGCGTTCTAAGTCGAGGAAGAAGTCCAAGGGATCGAAAGACAAAGACGAGTATTGGCATTGCGGCAAGAAGGGGCACATGAAACGTGATTGTAGGGCGATCAAGAAATAAGAAGGAAGCTCTTAAGGCGGGAAGGAATCAGCGAATCTATTTGAGGAGAGCGACACAGAGGCGTTGATCTTGTCTCTTGATGTAAGGAATGAGTCATGGGTTATAGACTCGGGTGCTTCGTTTCATGCCACTTCATGTAAGGAAGTTCTGCGTGATTATGTGTCAGGTGACTTTGGGAGAGTCTACCTGGGTGATGATGAGCCGTGCAGTATTGTTGGAAAGGGGGATGTTCAGGTCAATCAGAAAGACGGAACGGTTTTGAAACTGAAGGATGTCAGACATGTACCGAGTTTGAGAAGGAATCTGATCTCAGTGGGGCAGTTAGCCAACACCGGTTATGTGATAACATTCACCAGTGATTCCTTGAAGATCACAAAAGGTGCCTTGGTGATATCTCGAGGAAAAAAGGAAGGTACTTTGTAGGTGACTTAAGGATCGTATACCTCACTCACAGTTGCATCAACTGGAGTGAATGGACAGTTATGGCATTAGAGGTTGGGACATATGAGTGAGAAAGGGATGAAAGTGTTGTTGTCAAAAGGGAAGCTACCAAGGCTGAAGTCTCTTGACTTGGAATTCTGCGAGGATTGCGTATATGGCAAGCAGAAGAGGGTAAGCTTCAAGAAGACAGGACGTGCTTCAAAGACGCATCTATTGGAGCTTGTACACACTGACGTGTGGGGACCGGCACAGGTATCATTTTTTGGTGGCTCACGTTATTTTGTTTCCTTTATTGATGATACTAGTAGAAAACGATGGGTTTATTTCTTAAAGCATAAATCTGATATATTTGATGCGTTTAAGAAGTGAAAAGTTATGGTAGAAAACGAGACAGGTAAAATAGTAAAGTGTCTCAGATCTGATAATGGGGGAGAGTATTGTGACAAGAGGTTTGAGGAGTATTGTGCAGCAAGTGGAATCAAACATCAGAAAATAATTTCAGGGACACCGCAGTAGAATGGTGTGGCTGAGAGCATTAACAAGACCATCCTTGAGAGCACTAGGAGCATGAGGTTACATGCAGGGTTGCCCAAGACCTTTTGAGCAGATGCTGTGAATACTGCAGTATATCTTATCAATAGAAGTCCCTCAGCACCATTGGATGGTGGGCTACCAGAAGAAACGTGGACTGGAAAAGAAGTGAACCTTACACATCTTAGAGTGTTCGGTTGCACTTCATATGTCCACATTGATGCAGAGCACAGAAACAAGCTGGATGCGAAGTCCATGAGGTACATGTTTATAGGCTACGGGCAGGATGATTTTGGCTACAGGTTTTGGGATATAGAAAACAGAAAAATCATCAGAAGCAAGGACGTAGTCTTTAACGAAAAAGTGATGCATAAGGATAGTGTGCAAGAAAATAAGGCCGAGAAAAAGGAATTCATAGAATTGGAAGAGTTACCGGACACGGGTGTTACAACGCCACAGGATGATCATGCACAAGAGCATTATGAGGCAGAGCCACAGGCACCGGTTACGAGGAGGTCCACTCGGGGGAGGAGACCCACGGTCTGATACTCACCCTCCTTACATTATCTACTGCTGACAGATAATGGTGAGACAGAATGTTTTGAAGATGCATTACAGTTAGATACACAGGTTAAGTGGGAGCAAGCCATGGATGAGGAGATGGACTCTCTTGAGTCAAATCGTACATGTGATCTAGTCACTCTACCCAAGGGTAAGAAAGCTCTTCATAACAAGTGGGTTTATAGACTGAAGGAGGAGCATGATGGTTCGAAACGGTACAAGGCGAGACTGGTTGTAAAAGGATTTCAACAGAAGGCAGGTATCGATTTCACTGAAATATTTTCACCGGTAGTGAAAATGTCTACGATTCGCATGGTCTTGAGTATAATGGCTACAGAAAATCTACATCTAAAGCAGCTAGATGTTAAGACAGCCTTTCTTCATGGGAACCTTGAAGAAGAGATATATATGCATTAGCCGACAGGATACGTGGCACCAGGTAATGAGAAAAAGGTGTACAGATTGAAGAAGAGTCTATATGGCTTGAAGCAGGCCCCGAGGTAGTGGTATAAGAAGTTCGATAGTTTCATGTCGAAAAACCGGTTTTAGGAGATGTCATACAGACCACTGTTGTTACTTGAAGAAGTTTGATACGTTGTACATCATTCTTCTTCTATATATTGATGATATGCTTGTGGCCGGTTCAAGCATGAAGGACATCTCAGATCTCAAAAGACAACTGTCTAGAGAATTTGCCATGAAGGATTTAGGAGCTGCAAAATAAATCTTAGGCATGAGGATAAAGCGTGACATGGAAAACAAGAAACTAGTTTTGTCACAGGTAGAGTACATAGCCAAGGTACTTGATCGATTCAACATGGGAGGTGCTAAGCCGGTTAGCACTCCATTAGCCAACCACTTCAAGCTATCTAAGGAGCAAGGTACAAAGACACAGGAGGAACGAGACTACATGGCTAAAGTCCCATACGCGTCAGCGATTGGGAGTCTCATGTATGCTATGGTAAGCACGAAGCCAGACATTGCTCAAGCAGTAGGAGTTGTTAGCAGGTTCATGAATAACCCCGGGAAGGAACATTGAGAAGCTGTGAAGTGGATCCTCAGATACCTGGTGGGTACTAAGGATGTAGGGCTGTGTTATGGTGGATCAGAAATCAAGCTGCAAGGCTACGTGGATTCAGATTTGGCAGGAGATATTGACAGCAGAAGAAGCACTAAGGGTTATGTCTTTACTCTGGGCAGTACTGCAGCCAGTTGGGTCTTTCAGTTATAGAAGATAGTATCTATTAGTACGACAGAAGCAAAATATGTTGCGGCTATAGAAGCATGCAAGGAGATGGTGTGGATGCAAGGTTTTATGGAAGAGTTAGGTAAGAAGTAAGTAGATTGCAAGCTGTACAGTGACAGTCAGAGTGCAATATACTTGGCTAAAAATTCAGCCTTTCATTCAAGGACCAAGCATATTGCCATCAGATATCACTTCATACGTTCGTTACTGGAAGATGGATCGATTGTTCTGGAGAAGATTCATACAAGTGAGAATTCTGCAGATATGTTGACCAAGGCGGTCACAAGGGAGAAGCTGAAGCTCTGTTCAGCTTTGATTGGTCTTCAAGCTTGAAGACGGGGAGGTGATGCACTCCGGATGAAGAAGACGAAGGTTTATGACAATGTGTCTCCAAGTGAGAGATTGTTGAGAATGTGGAGCCACATTGGGCCGCCTTCGACCGGTCGTAGGGGCTTGTTCAACCGGTCGTGGATCGGCTCGACTCAAAGTCTAGCGATGCTGTTTTTTGCTATTTTAGGCCCTAGGACTGGTCGTAGGGACTATAAGACCGGTCACAGGGATCCTACAACCGGTCGTAGCTCTCCTAGGACTAGTCGTAGGTTACGTAGATTGTTTTCGAAACTGATACGGATTACGAATTTTGGTGTTGCCTTTCACAAGGGTGCAGAAGAAAAGTTACCTAAACTATAAATAGGGGTTTCTAGGGCTTTTTTATGTTGATGAGGAACATTAGGAAGTATTTCTAAAGGTGTGGGCTAAGGGTTTTCTATATTCTTCTAAGGGAGAGGTTAGTATTGTCTTGTAATCTTTGTTTCTTCATAGTGAAAGTTTGCATCCGTGGTTTTTTACCATAGTTTAGGATTTTTCACGTATATCTTATCTTGTAGTTTATTTGGATTGCTTTGATCTGTTTCTAGTTTATATTCCTTTCTGTTTATCGTTTGTGGGTGAGGCTTGAGATTGGATCTCAGCCCACTGCGTTGTTGGCGTGCTGCGCAACACTAGGTTCATGACACTCATACATGTCTACTACATTAAAAGTTTGAAGATCTCTATGCCCTTGGGAAGATCAACAATATAGGTTTTATTATTGATTTTTCTGAAGATTGAAATATAACTTATTTCTTATTCATCAAATTGTTATACATCTCGATAAAAAATCTCTCAATGTGCAGATGAACTAGTTCATTATTGATGTTTATAAGCCTCTTCCTTGTATTTGACATTAGAATCTTGTAGCCTTTTTTGGACATTGACATATAATGTTGTGACTTGGTTCGTTATATTTTTTGCTGAAACACTCTTAATCGATAACTTAGGCAAAGGGATAAGTCAATTGTATGTTTGGGAACATAATCATACACAACCTTGAATAAGGACTTGCTAGTGGATCAATTCTGCATGTTGTTGAAGGTAAATTCCTCCTAAGAAAGATCAATATTCTGCATTGGGAGCAATTCGTGGGGAAGTTCATTGGGCATAATTCTATTGGACTCCTATAATATTGGTTTCAATTTCTTTAGGATGTTTATGGGTTCTACTTCTTTTTCCTATGAAACCAATGCATTAATCTCTCCTATCTCCTCAGATTTTTTTGGCAAAATATGGTATAGTTATGAGAGATCGCTCCTCCACTTTAAAAGTCTTGTGTTTGTTATCTGTTCTCATAAGAGTGAGGATAATCTTTCTACTATCTTTAACAAATGCAAATATGTATTCTCAATATGATAATGAAATTATCATGGTTGACCAAGTAACATGTGACAAGCTTCCATGTCGACTACGTCACACATTACTTCATTCTTATAACATTTATCAATCGAAAAGGGAATACAATATTTTTTATTTATCTTTATTTTTCTCATCTCCTTGATCCATTCAATTGTGTATGGAGATAGGTATTTTTCTATCTTCAGTTGAAGCTTTTCCATCATAGTCTTCAACACGAGGTTCTTACTATTCCTGCCATCTCTTATTAGATCATAGACCCTTTGGTTTACAGAGCACCTCATTCGAAATACGTTGTGTCACTGTAAATCTATCTGCTCCTTTGGCGTGTACAACAATTTCTTCACGATCAAAGAGGTGGCATGTGATTCACAATTATTGGGTGGTGGCCAACGATTCATCATCAATGTCACACTACGAATATGATAACTGCGAGTTCCATCGCCGATCTCATGTTGCTTATTATTACGAATGTAGGTCTATCATACATCTTTCTTCAAACGGTCAATCGCTGCCTGCATTTTGACTCGTAAATTTTCCTACTATGCCGCCTCAATTGCTATCACTGTCAAAGGATAATTCCCTAGATTATCATCCACGAGATTATTGCACGAACCTTGGTTATATGCCATTGAGCCAAGGAAAAGCCTCACTCTGGTACCAACTGATGAAGAGAAGCATGAGATGAGGAAGATCACCATCTACCTCAAGTGTGCAAAACCTTGATTCCACAAGGTTATCCACAAGAAAAAAAAGGAAAATTCAAAATTTTTATTAATTAATAATGTGTAATGTCCATGATTTCTCAATTACACTAATAATAAAGAAAAATAAAATCCTAATTCATAATTACCAAAAATAAAAAAATTCAAACCATAATAGAAGTACCTTAAAATAATAAAACCTAACTAAAGCCTAATTTTTCAAAAAATAAAAATTCTAGATAAAATTACTGGAGGAACCCTGACATAATTACAAGTATTTTAAAAAAAGATGAAAATCCAAGACTTCAAAAATAAGAAATATGGAAAAATTGAAATAACTAAAAATAGTAAAAGTTTCTTAAAATCCCAATTTTTTGAATTGGAAGCATGCATTTTTTCACAAAACGGATGAACGCCACCCACTTTATGGGTCGGTTGATTCCCAATAGCCTATTATGGTAAAGATTGATTGGTTGTGCATCCGGTAACGATACAAGAGTCAAAAGTTACAGTTGATTTACACTTCACACTTCAAACGACAATTCCACCCTATTCGAAATGAATTCTTCGAACCGGACACGCTTAGGGCTCAATTTCATCATGTCATACATAGGAAAGGGCCCGTATATGATAGATTACTTCTGCTTTTATTTGGCCTTTTTTTGGTCCAATCATACTAGGAATATATCTATGTCACGTCCTACATTAGTTTCATTGAGAATTTTCACCATTTCTTTATGTTTCCTTGATTTTTTCCTTAGTCACCTATAGATTTCCAAGTATAAACGTGTATATATATATATATATATATATATATATATATATATATATATATATATATATATATATAATATCCCCAATTAGCGATACATGTAACGACAATGATACTATGAACACTTGGTGGGACACCACATGAAGGCACTTAAAACCTAAATTTCACTTGTCATAGCTACCCAAGTTTTAAATTAGGCTTAGTTTCAATGTCTCCTTTTATTTTGCTAGGGGTGCATGATGATTGGATACGGTGGCATATACAAAAAAGAGGTGGAACTTGTGTTCCTTCTCACATATACAAAGAAAAAAGGCAGAGCCTGTGTTCCTTTTGACATATATGAAAAAGTGACACATCCTACCAAACATGACACTTTTGGTATTACCATCTAGAGTTGGGCATCGAGTCGAGTTGGACCGAGTTAGGGTTGACCTGACTCGAACTGGTTTTGAAATATGCCTGACCCAAACTCAACCTGACTCGGTACCGAGTCCAACATGCATGACCCGATCTGAATCTAGGTCTGGCCTGGACTAATTCGGACCAAGTCCGACCTAGTTACAAATACTGAGTTAGGTTGGGTGAAGCGGGTATCTATGGGTTGAAATTACAACTCTAAACATAAATTCACTTAGCAGAATTGTAACCTCCCCATCAGCTACACAACATATCAGATGTGAAACGTCATATCTGAGGTTTTTTTAATATATATGTACGAGTCGAGTTTCAGATCGAGTCAAGTACCGAGTTAGATTTCGGGTCAAGTTGAGTCAAGTTACTAGGTGACTCGAACTCGACTCGGTTTGAATTCGGATTGGATGAATTTAACTCGATTCGCATAAACTCACCCACTTGGTTCAGATCGAGTTCGATCCGAATGAGTCGAGTTTTCTTAGTGGAGTTATCTCGTGCCCAGATCTATTACTATCAATTACCACTAAATCCATGTTGCCAAATGACCCCTTACGGGTGTTCCCTTTCTAGCATTTCCCAATGTTCTCTTTGATGTAGCCCAATTGAGTCGTTTGATTTGGCTAGATTTTGGGAGCCGTCATTCAATGGATGGGTCGATTGTCACTGACGAGGATTTTCTCCTCGTTGCTCGACTAGTCAAGTGACCTACTCGACAGGTCGAGGGTGGCGCTCGACTAGTCGAGTGGGGCTCGACTCAAAGTCCAATGACGTATTGAATTAATTCTTCCATGCTGCTTGACTAGTCAAGGAGTTTGCTCGATCGGTCGAGGCTCCGCTTGACCAATTGAGGACTCTGCTCGGCTAGTTGATGTTACGCATATTCATGTCTGGATTTTATGCGGATTGCATAAATTTAAGGCGATTTTCGCTATGGTGCAGAAGTGAGTTTCTTAAACTATAAATATGGGTTCCTAGAGCTTTTCTAGGAAATGCAAGGGAGTTTCCTAAAGCTTTATAAGGGTTTACTAAAGGGTTTAAGGCTATCAAAGGTGTGAGAGAGAGATAGAAAGAAAGAGAGGAAGCTTGTGAAAGGGAGGTTATGTTTGTAGAGGTGATCTACTGTGCAATCAACATCTCAGCGCTTCTGCGTCCTCGTGATCGGTCAGATCTCTTTGTTCTTCTCTATTTTCTTATTGTTTATCCGCTCCTGCATAAGTGAAGAAGGTTTGATCCAAGTGATGTGTGCTTGCGATCGGTTGTAACGTTCCACTTTATAGTGGATTGTTGCTTTGGACTAGGTCCCGTGGTTTTTACCACTTTGAGAGTTTTTCACGTAAAAATCTCTTGTCTCGTGTAATTTGTATTTTGATTTATTTCATTACTTTATTATCCCATAACTTTGATGTTTTGAGAGCTTAGATCCTAAGGTTTTGTGCAACAGCCCCCAATAAACTGGTATCAAAGCTATTGGTTTATTAAACGGGGTCTAGAAATTCAAAGGAGCCTAAAATTTCTAGGTTTAAAATTTCCCTAATTCTAAGGGAGTTCTACGTAAATTCAAACGGATTTTCTAACAATTTTCTAAGGGAACCTACTGTTTGGTTTCTGAGTTCAGACAACTAGTAGTTCCAAATGGGAATCTAGATTTAATTTCTACATTCAAACAACTAAACTTGAACTTTCCTATGGGGCCTAAAGTTTAATCTCTATGTTCAGACAACCAAATGGGTTTCTGAAATAAAAATATCCAATGATCATATCTCAAGAAACAAGTGTTCGCTTAAATAATATGATTCTTGGATTATTAGCTACTAGTTTCACAATTTAGTCCTTTAATTCAATCTTTCTTGTGGTGTCTGTTAGCATTATTAGATGATCCACTATATATATATTCTACCCAAAATGCATATGGATATCTACAAACTGAGGATCATAACATTCAATTGGCAGGCTTCAAATCGATGTCCTAAAGGGTAGTGGAAAATCATCAAAATAGGTAAGAGAAACATCTTTGGTGATCTAGTGGCGAATGATACATAGGTACTTAGAAATTTTAAACATGTAATGTGCAATCTAAGACATCCACAATGATCCCTACTTTAGATATATAAAATAATAATTATACTATAATGAATCATCACTAATTAGTTAAAATTAAGTAAATGATCCTCATGAAATGATATTGATAGCTCATGCTTAATAATTACAGTTTCATAAATCAGAGATTATGATCATTTAATTAATGATATTCTTAGTTTATTATGCTTAAGAAAGATGTTATAATAGAATTCAAATTGCGTGGGAACATGGAATTAGTGTACCTACTCGAATTGAAAGTCAAGTTTTATAAGTTGGCTGTCAGACTAGTAATGCTATTATGGATAGAAATATTGGATAGTTTGCAGTTGAAATAATGATGTTGACAAGAGTGAGTATATACCTATGAAACCTAATGTGATTATGGGATCCAGTACTGGGAACCTAAATTTGGGTCTCTGTATCCTTAAAATTACCTAATTCTAGGGAAAATTTTACCTATGTTTAACTTTCTACTTCAACTGTATATCTATGAAACTCTAAACTTAGAATGTTGAAAGTTTGTACAAACTCTTTCCCAAAGGCAAGGTTTGTCTAAACTCTCTCTCTGATACCATCTTGTAACACCTTGGTTCTCCAAACACAAGGATAGTTGTTCCTCATTGAGAACCCAAGTATTACATTATAAAATGGACCATCATACATTCAATTAACAGTAAATTTCAAAGTATATATGAAGTAAAGCAATCACTACATAAGCCAGAGATATCAAGAGTAACAAAAGGAAGTTTAATACATGTAAATGGGAGCACAATGAAATCCCACAACAGGAAAAATTTTTTTACAACTCAAACAAAACACATATTCTGAAATATGAAAGCATGTAAATCCTAAGATATCGATTGAGCTCCTACGGCTCAACTACAATGGTATGAAGGCTCTCCTTGCCGAACTCCTACTCAACCATCCCTGGAAACCCATCGTAGAGGTCTTCACCTGTCCTCATTCTTGCATCTATTTGGTGCAACAACACGATTGGGTGAATGAAAACTTAGTGAAAATTTTCTGCAAGGATTCATGCATACCATGTCATTCCAAAACAGTTTACACTAAACACAATCAATCGTAACGAGGATAATGTGAATTTAAATGTAAATATATGGATGTATGAATATATGCTCAAATCACAGATCTAGGGATGCACATCCAACTGTCAAAATAAAGGGTCACCCAAGGCGAACTAGTCATCCAGAAAAATACTCATAGTAACGCCTAAGGAGAACTAACCATCCGAAAAAGACCATACCAGTGAGTGCACTCAAGGATATCTCCTGAAAAAATATACGGGGTATGCCCGAGGAGTGTTTAATCCTAGAAAAGCCTCATGTAAAGAAAGAGCGCCCAAAGTGGCACAAATGCATATGCTTTGTGAGTTTAATTGAAGTGTTAGAACTTTCAGTAAATCGAACAGATTGTGGCTTACATTGAGCACTCAAAAAAGCTCAAATGTCATGCGCGAATGTTATGCATCATGATACTCATGGACACTTCATAAGGTTAACAAGCATGCTTTCATAAACATGACCAAAGCTCACAGTCTTTTAATTAGAATATGAATCATTCACACATGAGTTCAATATAAATCCATTTGCTTTCTCAAGGTCTAAAGGAGGTCCACAAATATGATACTTCAAGCATGTTAAATTAATATCAAATTTGTCCAGCATTTTTCATGGAAGATAACATTCCGCACATAACCTTGATTTGCAAAATAGGATAAAAGGAAATGTCCTAACCCTTGTCATTACTAGTAGGACTATATTCAAAATCCAGTCATTACTAAAATATCATTGAGCATAGAACGCTAAATTCATACTTATCAATTGTGGGGCTTGGATTAATGGAATTTAATGTACTAACTCATGTTCATCACATCCACATGGGAAAACTAAGAGCTAACTTACTATTGGCGTCATTCTAAAACTTCATTAGAATCAAATTGTAACGAATCTAGTCCATATGAGGAGAAATGGAGCAAGCTATTCATTGGAATGGAAACAGGAATTCTTAAATTTAATACATCTAGCAGGAGTATACATGTCCACAAGTAATTTCAAATGTGGTATAATGAATATGCTAATGTTCATATTAGATAGATTTGAGTAACACAATTTAACACTTTCCCACAATTTTATTCATATCAATTCAATATTAAAGGAACATAACTACTATTTGCACGATTGTAATGCCTTTACACAACTATATTAGAATTCCATGAAATGATAAAGCCATGTGGAATATCCCTCACCTTGGGTGAGTGTTGTCCCTGACTTGTGGTCTTTACAAGATATGTTCAATAGTCCTTGTTATCGGGATTGACTGAAGGGAAATATTCTTCAAGATGAACCGTTGCGATCAGTACCTGAGCGGAACATTATAATACATCAGTGGTTCAACACTGAGTTGACTCGGTTGGGACTCTCAACTAGCAACTAGTTGATTATCGAGTTTAGGGAAACCACCCACAGTAGTAGCAGTTGTTGGGTTCCAGAACTGGTGAGGCTTCTCAAGTTCTCTTGAGGTGGCATCTGCCATCAGTTTGAGTGTTATTTTAGATCTGACTTAGTTGAGAAGAATCCAGCCAGTTACTATCATTATCGAGTCGATAGCATTTTAAACTACCAGTTGTAGAGTTTTACCTGAGCAGTGATCGTTCTGAGTTGCTGAGAGGGTTTAGACGAGGCGTTCTGTTCCGAGCTCGTCGAAATCAGGGTTGTGCAACCCTGAGCCAAACTCAGTCTCCTGGTAGCATTCGGACCTGACTCAGTAGAATGTTGGGCTAATTTCCAGACTTATTTCCTCACACAGCTGAGTTGGAGGCGTAGTGCAGGTTTGACATTACAGGAGGTGAGATGAGATGGTAAGGGAATCGAGTCTGCAGGTTTAGCAGTTCACCTGAGTGGACTCGCCGGGTCAGTCAGGAAATCTCAAGGCATTTCTGAGCTGACCAGGAGATGGGTTTCAAATCGCCGAGTGAAGCAGGGGCTGTTGAGGTAGAGGAATCTTCCTCCCTCACCCTTTCTCTCTCCTTCCTCCTCTCAGCAAATGGACAGCCAGATCTGATTCTGGCCTGACTCTCGTTGGGACTGAGTTGGGTCACTTCTGGAACTCGTTCCAGCGGCCGGCACCTTCTCTCTTTCTCTCTATCGCTTTCCCCCTTCTTTTTTTATGCATCTTGAAAGGCGCCCTAATTCTCGGCTATTTATAGCCTTTCCATTTCTAGACGCTTCTTCCGCTAATCACTGAGATTAGCGTGGTGTTTGCGGAGGAAGGATTTAGAGTCCTTGCTTGGGGATCTTTAAATGTTGTCTGAGGTCTGCATAGGTCCATTTGACCATCTCTGATGGACCCAAGGTGGGGTGGGCCGCACGTTGAATGTCTTGGATGTGTGAAAAGCTCACTTCATGGGATGTAGATCTACCGGCTTGATTGGGGAAGATGACCCACCAATCATGGCAATTTTTCCATGTCCAGTTAATCCAATGATCAGGGTCATTAGAACGGCCCGGATGACTCTTGGAATGCATGTGGGGTCCATTGTATGGTGATAGAGGGTTGAGAAATCAAACACCATTAGCTGCATATAGGCGTTTTGCACCGATTTCTTCATCTCATCAGATTCTCTTCAATTTCTCAGCTGGTTATGAGATTTTGAAAGAAAAACCTAAAGCCGACGCTCGGGATTTGTTTGAGAGAGATATTTAGCAGCCAATGGTCGGCTAAGATGGATCATTCCACAAACAGAATGATTCTTTCCGCCTTTAGCTATGGGAGGAGATATTTCCGGAAATAGGTAGCACTGACGAGGACTTCCTCGCGTACGTGGCTTGTTCCGATGACATCTAACGGGTGGATCCACCAGCCAAGCACCAGACGTGGATCTTCTCTCCCTGTCAGCACTTTCTTAATGCGGCGTTTGATCGTTGGCTAACCGAGCTTGTGTGATTGACTTCTAACCGTGAATCTAACCATGGTTAGGGTCGGTGGGACCTTTTATATCTAATGTACGGTCTGGATCACATGTTTGTATTCGGATGATGGCCGTTCGGATGTCCCGATTTGAGCAGCGCTGGGCGGGAAAGGAATTTCAAAATTCCTTCCCATTTGCGAATTCCATCGAGTCAAAGCTCATTTGACCTGATGGCTAAGTCTCGTGTACAGCCTGAGCACGCTACTAGTGTGTGCACTCGGCTCAGACGTGGGGTCCACGTGATGACTGGAATTGATCTGCACCGTCCATTCATTTGTGGGAGGTCCACTAATCACTTTTGATTAGTAATTTGCATGTTCAAAAGGTCAGGTGGGCCAAAATTCATGAAATTCGTTATTAGTGTCAATTCTAGGAAATTCGACAATTGGATGGCTTCTAATCCTTATCTTAGTGGTTCTATAGGTTTCCAAAGTCAGTGAAATTTCACTTTGACAGTTGGTTTGATAGCCAGAGCATCATGATCTCCGAATGGCCATAAATTCAGATTCTTTGTTATTCAGTTGTATTCTTGCCATTCTGATGGCCAGATTGTATTCAAGTTAATCATTAGTAGTTAATAGAGTTCTAGAGTTTGCCTAGATGGGATTTAACGGTTGGCTTTGGAGTTTGGAGGTCTATGTGTGATGATTAAGTGACAGGCCTTTAAGTTGGACCCAGATGCAATGTTTGATAATCTGATTCCCGACTTGAAAGATGAATGGTCTAATCTGCTTTGCTAATTAGGATGATCTATGATGTTTGTTGTCGGTTCTAAAATTTTTTTCGGTTTGATCGATCTATATCTAACTCATGTGGGTTCTTAAGTCTTTAAGGATTGCTAAATTTGCAGCTTAATTATTAATTTTAATGATCCAGTGATGGATTGAAAAATCACTGATTAAGGACTCGATCCAGAAATGTAGGTTAATCTTAAGAGCTAGATTCTGGCTAAAATGTGGGTTTCGTCATGGTGTGATGGTTTATCTTTAAAATCAAGGGTTTGATAGCTCTATCTCTAGACGAAGATCATTCTTACGGTTAGATTTTGATTATAGTGTATGTGAATGGTTTAATAAGCTACGATGTTATGATAATACCCGACTACATGAAAGTACGGGGTATTACAGGCGTCTAGGCCACGTGAGTGAAAAAGGATTTCACGTACTAGCAAAGAAGCGACTCTTTCCTGACATAACAAGCATACTTCTCAAAATTTGTATTGATTGTTTACTAGGGAAACAACATAGAGTTTCATTTGTTAAATCTGCTTCTCATGTTAATAAAGTGCATACATTAGATTTGGTTTATTTTGATGTTTATGGTCCTATGAGGACAAAACCTTGGGTGGGGCATTGTATTTTGTCACTTTTATAGATGATGCATCTAGGAAGGTTTGAGTTTATTCTTTGAAATCCAAGGACGAGGTTTATGGTGTGTTTAAATTGTTTCATGCTATGGTCGAGAGAGAGAGACAGGTAGATCATTAAAGTGCATCCGCATTGACAATGGTGGTGAATACATTGGTGACTTTCATGAGTATTCTAAGTCTCTAGGTATGTGGCATGAATAGACGGTTACCAAGACCCCCAGTTAATGGTGTGGTTGAGCGAATGAATTACACCATTGTATAGAGAATCAGATGCATGTTATCTCATGCAAAGTTGCCCAAGATGTTCTGGGAAGAAGCAATGCACAGGCGGTGTATTTGATAAACAAGTCTTCATCAACCCCATTGAATGGAGAAGTACCTGAGAAGGTATGGACTAGACATGATCCATTGTATAGTCATCTCAGGGTATTTGGATGCAGGACATCCATTCACGTACCAAAGGACGAGAGGTCTAAGCTTGATATGAAGCTCAAGCACTGTGTGTTCTTGGGGTATGGTGATGAAAAGTTCGGTTACAGATTATGGGATCTGACCGAGAAAAAGCTCGTCAAGAGTAAATATGTGGTTTTCTTTGAAGATCAGTATATAGAAGACATTGGTAAGCTAGAAAAGAACCAGTCTAGTTCAGGTGAGCTAGATGACATGGATCCGATTATTCTTCCCGTGGTGCTTGATGACGGGGAGTACAACAAGGTGTGGAGGACGAGGGAGTTCTTACAGAAGATGGACCGGGGGAGCAGCTGTCACTTGATCCATTTATTGAGCCATAAGTGAGGAGGTCATCTAGGGACAGACAGCTGTCGAAGAGGTACTTATCGCATGAGTACATTATGCTTACTGATGGGGGAGAGTCAGAAGATTTTTCTGAGGCCCTAGCCGAGGAGCATAAGAGAGAGTGGTTGAAAGCTATGGAAGAGGAGATTGAATCCTTACATAAGAACCACATCTATGATATGGTGAAATTGTCTAAGGGTAAGAAAGCTTTGAGCAACAAGTGAGTGTTCAGAAAGCAGGTTGAGTAAAAAAATTCATAGACAAGGTTCAAAGCCAGACTTGTGGTGAAAGGGTTTGGTCAGAGGAAAGGTATAGACTTTGATGAGATATTCTCACCAGTGGTGAAGATGACATCCATACAGGTGTTGCTTGAGTTGGCGGCTAGCACGGATTTAAAGATAGAGCAGTTAGATGTTAAAACTGCCTTTCTCCATAGTGACATAAAAGAAGAGATCTACATGCACCAACCAGAGGGGTTCGAAGCTAAGGGCAAAGACCATATGGTGTGTAGGCTGATGAAGAGCTGAAACAAGCTCCACGACAATGGTACAAGAAGTTTGACTCGTTCATGTTGAAGCAAGGGTATGACAGAATGGAGTCGGACTAGTGTGTGTTCACGCGAAAGTTCTCAGATGGTGATTTCTTAGTTTTGCTGTTATATGTTGATGACATGCTCGTCATCGGAAAACACATCAAGAAGATTGACAGGCTGAAATAGGAGTTGGCCAAGTCGTTCTCGATGAAAGACTTGGGCCTAGCTAAGCTGATCCTAGGAATTGAGATAACCCATGATAGAAGCAGTAGGAAGCTTTGATTGTCATAAGAGTGGTATATTGAAAAAGTCCTAGTGTAGTTCAATATGAATGCAACGAAGCCGGTCAGTACTCCATTGGATGATCACTTCAGATTGAGCAACAGGCAGTGTCTTAAGATGAAGGTAGAGGTAGACGAGATGCGGAAGATAGTCTACACGTCAGCAGTAGGAAGTTTGATATATGCTATGGTGTGTATACGCCTAGACATAACATATGCGGTTGGTGTCGTCAGCCGATATCTTACTAATCCTGGATGCTTTGGATGAAGATAAACATACAGGAATTTAGCCTGAAGCATGAGCAGCACGTGGTCAATTGTGATAGTCAAAGTGCTATACGCTTGAGCAAGAATCTAAGTTAACACTCTAAGTCAAAGCACATAGAAATTCGGTATCATTGGATCAGGGATACTTTGGAACAGAAGGTGTTACAGCTTGAGAAGGTCTACACGAACGATAATGGGTCAGACATGATGACTAAGGCTTTACTCAAGGGCAAGTTTGAGGTTTGTAGAAACTGGGATGACTTGAAGAAGATGGATTCCTCCTGAGTCGAAAAGGGAGAGATTTGATGGAGATTTTTTCCTAGCGCTCGACTAGTCGAGTAGGGCTCGACTCAAAGTCCAGTGACATATTGAATTAATTCTTCCATGCTGCTCGACTGGTTGAGGCTCTTCTCGAGCAGTCGAGGTTAGGCAGATTTATGTCCAGATTTTATGCGGATTACGTAAATTTGAGGCGATTTTCGCCATGGTGCGGAAGAAAATTGCCTAAACTATAAGTAAGGGTTCTTAGAGCTTTTATATGGAATGCAAGGGAGTTTTCTAAAGCTTTGTAAAGGTTTGCTAAAAGGTTTAGGGTTATCAAAGGTGTGTGTGTGTGTATGAGAGAGAGAGAGAAAGAGAGAGAGAGGAAGCTTGTGGAAGAGAGGTTATGCTCGTGGAGGTGATCTACTATGCAATCAACATCTCAGCGTTTCTACGTCCTCATGATCGGTGAGATCTCTCTTTTCTTCTCTATTTCTTATTGTTTATCTGCTTCTGCGTAAGTGAAGAAGGTTTGATCCAAGTGGTGTATGCTTGTGATCAGTTGTAACGTTCTACTTTATAGTGGATTGTTGCTTTGGATTAGGTCCCGTGATTTTTACGTACCTCTTTGAGGGTTTTCCATGTATAAATTTCTTGTGTCGTGTGGTTTGTGCTTTGATTTATTTCATTGCTTTATTATCCCATAATTCTGATATTTTGGGAGGCTAGATCCTAAGGTTTTGTGCAACAGACCCCAACAGTCACTAATTCACAAATCAAGATGGCACTGGCACCACACAACATGAACTTAACACTAATTACCATACATTTAAGCGTATTTGATCATTCTCCATTTTAATTAAGTCATAAACATGTATATCATAATTTTGTTTGTTTTGTTTTAATTTCTTTGTGTGGGTATATGTAGAGGAGAGATATTGAATAAAACATCGTTGGAAGAATGGATGAGAAAAGGGAAAGCACCAGTTCTTGACCATACACTCCGCCTCTACAATGAAATCAAAAGGAGAGGGCTCAAAATCTTCTTAATTTCATCTCGTGAGGAATGCTTGAGAGATGCCACCGTCAATAACCTTGTCAAAGAAGGATACTACAGTTGGACCGGTCTCATCTTACGGTTCGTATTCCTACTTTTGTGGTTCCATTTGATTTTCACTTCCTTTTATCTCTTCTTATTTCTACATAGCGTATGGCCATTACTACAAAGGAATCTCTCTCTCTCTCTCTCTATATATATAGAGAGAGAGAGAGAGAGGCATTCATCTCTCTCTAGATCTCTCTCTGTGTGTATAAGTTCATTTGTTTATCTGACCATTGGATTGGTGGACATTATTGGACGGTTAAAAATGAAAGCATCTTACAGTCGTGAACAAGTGTCCACGAATGGAATCAGAGGTTAGGATTGTTCAACCAATCTGATATTAACGTTTTAAGACACGTGTACAGGGGGGCCGAGGACAGTAACAAAGGAGTGCAAAAATACAAAACGGAGCAAAGGAAGATGTTGATAGACAATGGATACCGCATATGGGGAATCGTTGGGGACCAATGGAGCAGCTTGCTTGGCCTTCCCAATGCCAAGAGAACCTTCAAGCTTCCCAACTCCTTGTACTATGATTCTTAAACAAAGCATCTCAGCCGTTGAAATGAAGGGTGGTTGCTATATGGTTACAATATATATAATATATGCTGGTCCAGAGACTCCAATGTTATTATCGTTTCTATTTCAAACTGTTAGAAGTCTAATATAAATAGCATAATCCATAAACACGTGCATGTCACGTGTGCCTGTGACAGATTTAATAGGTTTGATTTGCATTATTTCTTTAAATTAAAGGTTTTATCGCAAATTTTCTTAATTCAGAATTTTATCAAATAGTGCCTCCATTATACGAAATGGCTGAGTGGTGCTTTCTGTGGGTTGAAATTACCAAAATAGAGTCCTCTTTTTTTTTTTCCTTCACAAAGGGCAGGCATTTGTATGACATCCAAACCATCCGACAAAAGAACCCCACCAGAAAAGCCAGATGAATAGAATATTCTGATGGGTGCAATTATTAGGTGGGCCACACTGTAAAAACCAAATCACACCACACAAAAATATCCATAACGTACATGTAACATTATCCAAAAACGTCCAAATTCATGTGTAAACCATCAGATAATTTCATCAGCCGTGTTGTTAGAAATCAACTCAACTTGATTTTTAAATCTTAGTACAACTAGAATTAGAATTGTTATTTTGTTTTGTTTATTTTTTTATTGTTTAAATTTCTATTTTAATTTGGAGTCTAAGTTGGCTTTTTATTTTTAAGTGCAAATTTTGTTGTTTTAGAACAAATATAAATAGAGAGGTACAAAAATGTACCAGACAAGAGTTGAGTGTTAGAAAGCAGTATGGCGCGCGTGTGTGTATATAATCATTTCCTCCATTTCTTATATTTGAGGTATCACAACCGTTATTGCTAAAATGAAGCTAAAACATATATGAATGATCTGAGTTGCCAGACTCGATGACTATGAATTACTTGAGAGCTGGAAAATCACCTGACCTTTGGTGCCGACTAATGACGTTGAAGGTCGGCCTTGTTCGCCGACCTCAAGAGATGACCTTAACCTCAGGTACCTCAGAGGTCAGCCTCGGATACCAACCTCGGCCTCGGGTACTAACCCCGACCTCGACTACTGACTTCAGCCTCGACCATAAACCTCGACCTTGGAAGTCAACCTCGGATATCGACCACTAGCTCGAAATATAAATATATTTAGAGTATATTGAGATAAGATCTTCCTGAGATCTTAATTGTGGATCTCGAGGAGATAATCACGACTATTCGAAAGAAGGTCCCTTCCGCAATGCGCATACATCATAGAGAGGCATTGCCGTATACGCCATTGCCCCTAAAAGGCTATAAATAAAGACTCTGCCTACGGTGAAAGGTACACACAACGATACCTATTCTTCTATCCCTTTGGTGGATCTACCCTGACTTCGGTATAAGAGGGTTCCTAGCCTTAACCGGCGTCTCCAGTGTCTTCTCTTGTTTTCCATTAAATCACAGGTACTCCGACTAATAGGAGGCGAGGTAGGATCGACCAGATTTTTGCATCAATAGTTTGGCTTCGTTTGTGGGAACGACATCAAATTCATTCCTATCTTCTATAGTGATTTTACAATGGCGAAAGGCAGGAAGATGGCCTAGGCCGTGGTCGCAGCAGCTGTTCCCTTACCAGTGGATCATTCTACGGACCATGAAAACTCGCCCTCACAACTTCAGGCTGATTCAGCACCTGCAGACCATGCACAGCTGTCCTGAAACCGAGGAGGTCGGCTTGTCTTTTTGGAACATTAAGTTGAAACATTGACTGGTAACATTAACCGAATACTGCAGATCTTAGATAGACAAAACGCACCTCCCGACCAGGGGGCAGATGCACGGGCAGCCACTGAGGTTTCTACACTACCTCAAGCACCGATCAACTTGTAAAGAACCAAACAACGTCTGAATCAACTGAGCCATGCACCCTCCCACATTTAGGGAACCACTACGCTCACCGACTCCGACTTGCGCCACACGTTGGAGAAGAAGAGACGTAAAAAGGTTCCCGAGGCAGTAATTGAGAACGATCGCCCCTAAAAGGTCTAGCTCAAGGAGATCTGAGGACAAATCGACAACATCCAACAAGCTTATCGTGCCCGAGTCCCAACCTCTGTCAAGGTTATGTTGGAAGAGCCATTTACGACAACATTATGGCATCTCTACTCTCGCCGAGGTTCTATATACTGCAGATGACCCCCCACTTTGGAACCACTGATCCGATCGAGCACCGGGAATCATTCCGAGCATGAATGGAATTGCGGGGAGCGACCGGTTTAGTTATGTGCCAGGCATTCTCCCTGACCTTATCAGGAGCTGCTCGGTGGTGGTATAGGTAGCTGAAGTTGAGATCGATCAGTTCCTTTGCCCAGTTCACCAAAGCCTTCGTCATAGAGTTTAGCGGTGGGAGAAACAAAAGAAAACCATCAACTCATCTTCTCACGATCACTCAGAGGGAAGATGAGTTATTAAGAGACTACTCATCTGTTTCAATGCCGAAGTTTTCCAAGTTGACGATTATTCCAACCAAATAGCTTTGGCCGCCATGGTAGCCGACCTTAAACAAGGAAAGTTCTTCTCTATTGGTAAGAATCCCTCGACTACCCTCGTTGACCTATTAATTGAGCTAAAAAATATTCTAATGCCAAGGAGATCTTTAGTTCACGAAGAGATACTCGAATACGAAAGAACTTGGATAAGGATAGAAAGTGAAGGGAAGAAGGGGACTCCTTTGCCACTAATGCAAAAAGAAAGAAAGAGGACGACCAAGACTAAGGCCAGCATACCAACATGTTGGGGATTTTGACCTGCGAAATCACATAGATCTATATCTAGGATAACAATTCAATGACACCAAGTACACAAGAGAACACAGAGAATACCCAGATTTAACGTGAAAAACCCTTTTCAGAAAAAAATCACAGCACAAAGCGACAGATCTCCACTATGAAAACATAAATTACAAAGAGAGAGGACTTACCCGATTCAAACAACCTCGAATCTCACCCTTTCTACACCCTTTTTGTAACCCTAGGTCCCTTTAGAATACCTTTAGAAAGCCATAGAATCATCTCACATACCCTAGAAAAGCCCTAGAAACACCTATTTATAGTTTAGGCAACTTTCCCTTTCACACCTTGTGAAAGGTCGACTCAAAATCTGTAGTCCGCATCGGATTCGGAAACGAATCTACGTAACCTACGACTAGTCGAGCAGACTTCTCGACTGGTCGAAGGACCCCTACGACCGGTCGTGCATAGGCCATGACCGGTCGAGCACCTTAGACCCTAAAAAGCATTGCTCGCTGGACTTTGAGTCATGCACTGCTCGACTAGTCGAACAGACTCCCACGACTGGTCAAGCCCTTCTCACGACCGGTCGTAGATGCAAAAACCTTCAGATTTAAGACTTTTTCTAACAATTTCCACCAAGTCTTCAATCTTCAATCGTGTAGCTCTTTGACCTTTTCTCTTATTTCTGTATCACATTATAACTTCTTGTACACACTCCGTCTTCTTTTTACGCCATCGCCAAGCCCAGAGAAGTTTTGCAGACCCTGAACTTCTCTACAGGAACGATCTAGGAGAGCATGTCCATCGGATCAAAATCCACGTACCCAACCATCCTTGCTCCTGTCTTCTCAAAAGGAAAGACGTAGTCTTCTTACCATCTCACTGCTACCCAATATTGCTTACCGGGATACTTGCTCACAACATTGATAGCCTGTGAAATAACCGGTCTAATCCAGACCCTGGCATACACTGCCAACCGCATTCGAATAAGGCTCATGAGATATCCTACTTTTCCTCATCTGTTTTGGGACAAATCCTGAGGAAAACTTGAGGAGAGATATGTAGGGAATGCTCTCCGGCTTTACCTTGCCCATCACATCCTTGATCAATACCTACACTCAAGGCATTTCTTCTGTGATTACCAAAGCCTACTCCTCCTTCAATCTCAATGCTAAGAACCATCTTTGCAGCCTCCCAATCCTTCATCTTGAATGTCCCACTTAACCGAGTCTTCAGTACATTGATTTCAAACATGTCATAAGGCGATCTACATGTCATAAATTCCTGACTCACCATGAAGGAATCAAATCACTGTCTAGGTGACAGGTCGTACCACGACCTCCTGCAAAGTCTTTTCTCAGCTCCTTTAACTTCGAACCGCTCTGGTTGTTTCATGTAGATTTGCTCTTCACTTTTCCTTATATAAGTGCAAGCTCCACATCCATCCTTCCAGATCAAGATCACATTGGCTAACCAGTGCCAATCACGGATCTAATAGATACCTTCTATACCGTCGGTGTGAATATCTCTGAGAAGTCGATCCCTTCTCTCTGATATAACCCTTCACTACCAACCTCATCCCGTATCTATGTTGTATCCTACTAAGGATCCACCTGCATCCACCGCTCTCCGGCCTACAGGAAGCTCCACCCGCTCTCATATGTTAGTCTGGTACAACGAATCCATCACATCGCCCATAGTCACCTTTCTCTTCTCAGCACCAGGCTCACCTAAAGTCATCTGAATAGAAGATGAATCCTCCTACGATGTTGGAGTCGTCCATGTACCTCGCTGATATCATGCGATCATGCCGTGTGATTCTTCTCACAAGTGGCTGCTCCACCTGCTTTGCATCCCTGTCCGCGTGTGTTAGCCTTCCTGTCCTGCCCGCTCATGTGACCATGCCCAGCATACCACACACGTGTAGAGGTGGAATCCGCTACATTCATTGAAGCTCCACCTTTTGAAGTACTCTCGATCAACCTGTACAAGTTACCGAGTTATTGCGCTTTCATGATTACCCGTGTCCCCTTAGATACTTTAAGAGCACCATCAATACCTGTGTATTTGCATCCTTTTACCTCAAGCACACCAAGAAAAATCAGATTCTACTTCAAATCAGGAACGTGCCTCACATCTGTCAAGGTACGCTCCACCCCATCAAACATCTTGATGCGCACAGAACCAACAACCACAACATTACAGGCAATGTCATTGCCCATAAATACCTGTCTACCATCGCACTCCCTATAGTTGGTGAACCAACTCCGATGAGGAGTCATGTGAAAAGATGCCCCTGTGTCTAGCATTCACTCGTCCTTACGATCATCGTATGACCGTTTGAGCGAAGGCACAGATAAAACATCACCATCACATCCACTCGATCCATCTGACGTGGTAACATTGGCCTTCCTACATGAAGCCTCAGAATCTTTCCTCTTCGATTTAGGATTTTCACAATCCTTCTTCACATGTCCTTCCTTCCCACAGTTCCAGCACTTTACCTTTTCTATGCCCTTGCCCTTGGATTTGGATCTAGAACCTGAAGAACCTGTACCTTGTTCAGAATTCCTACCTACTGTAAACAGTGCATCGGAAGATGTCCCCATGTCGTTATTCAATTGTCTCATAGCCTTCCCTTGAAGGGCTGATATAACGGTGTCGACACTCAGGGTTTTATTCATGCTGCACATAGTGTCCTTGAATGATTCATAAGACGCTGGGAGAGAATTCAGCAACATACATGCTTGTTCTTCATCTTTCATTACTTCCTCCATATCCAGCAATTTGTAAACTAATTTATTAAAGTTACTGATGTGAGCCTCCAGATCTCCATCCTCTACCATCTTGAAGTTATACCACTGCCGCTTCAAGTGCAGGCGATTTTCAGAGGATTTTTTCGCATAAACATCCTCTAACTTTGCCCATAACTTAGCCGCAATTTTCTCCCTCATGACGTTGTAGAGAACCTCATCCGTGAGACATAAATGGATCGATGATAAAGCTTTCTTATCAAGAGTATTTCACTCAACATCAGTCATAGTAGACTTCCACTCCTCAAGAGCACCATCTTGGCCTTGCTTGATTAAGGAAGTCATCATCTTGATTTTTTATAACTCAAAATTATTTTTCCCTGAGTACTTCTCAATCTCATACTTAGCACTCGCCATTATTATTAATCCCTCAGATTCAAATCTGTGCCCCAACGATCGCTCTGATACCACTTGTTGGGGATTTTGACCTGCGGAATCACACAGATCTATATCTAGGATAGTAATTCAATCGCACCGAGTACACAAGAGAACATAGAGAACACCCAGATTTAACGTGAAAAATCCTTTTCAGGAAAAAACCACAGCATAAAGCGACAGATCTCCACTATAAAAACTGAAACTATAAAGAGAGAGGACTTACCCGATTCGAATAACCTCGAATCTCACCCTTGCTACACCCTTTTCGTAACCCTAGGACCCTTTAGAATACCTTTAGAAAGCCATAGAATCATCTCACATGCCCTAGAAAAGCCCTAGAAATACCTATTTATAGTTTAGGCAACTTCCCCTTTCGCACCTTGTGAAAGGCCAACTCAAAATCCGCAATCTGCATTGGATTCGAAAATGAATTTGCATAACTTACGACTGGTCGAGCAGACTTCTCGACTGGTCGAAGGACCCCTATGACCGGTCGTGCATAGGCCATGACCGGTCGAGCACCTTAGACCCCAAAAAGCACTGCTCGCTGGACTTTGAGTCGTGCATTGCTCGACTAGTCGAACATACTCCCACGACCGGTCGAGCCCTGCTCACGACCGGTCGTAGATGCAAAAACTTTCAGATTTAAGACTTTTCCTAACACAACTGACATCCGAAATCTCACTTTCATCAGTACATTCCCTTGAATACCAAGCTAGAACAGGAAGAAGTTGGGCTAAGTAATAAAACCTGATGACCGAACTGAACCAATCAACCAAGCTCGGTAATAAGGCTCATCGACCGACCCTAACCTCGGAGTTTGGCCTCGACCTCAAGTACTGAAGGATGTATCGGCTAGAAGACTGGGGGGCTTTTACCTCACCCATGGAATGCTAAACACTTGAAGATCTAATACTCCTCGACCAGGAGCGCATCGATTGACCGACCTACTTAAAGGAAAAAAGGTGTTCGAGATACTACGATTATTTTACTATATATTATGCTCGTGCATTTTACAATAAAAGAACTTTCCCAGGACGGGGGAAGAGAATTTCTTTTAAATGATTTCTCGATTATCCGAACTATGCAACTAACTATGAAGACTTCCCTTAGTGCAAGGGAAGAAAGTCATTTACCATGAATTCTACTATGGAAGAGCTTCCTTAGATCGGGAAGAAAATCTCTTCCTCCACGATCCGAGCTACGTGTTCAACTACAAGGGCTTCCCTTAGCGCAAAGGAAGAAAGTCCTCCACTGTGAACTCTATTATGAAAGAACCTCCCCAAGTTAGGGGAGGAGAATTTCTCTCAAAATTTGACTATTCGAGCTGTACGATCGCGACTAAAAGGACTTCCCTCAATGTAAGGGAAGAAAGTTCTTAGTGATCGGCCTACTATAATATTTACTATTTTGAGGTCAACCTATTGATTTTACCATATGCGACTATAAGCCTACATGCTTGATTGCCATATCTCTAAGTCATCATGCCCGACTACCCACACATAAAGACAATAAAATCGAAGAACATATATGGAATGAGTTGACCTTCTCAAACATTAGTTCAAAAGTTACTTCTTGATCTCATAGAGTATAGAGCTTAGATGTAGGAGGCTACTGTTATATGGGTAACATAAGGCTAAAACAAATGTATGAGACAGATGAGCCGAGCTGCTAGACTCGATGACTATGGATTGCTTAAGGGCTGGAAAATCACCCAACCTTTTGTGCCGACCAATGACTTTGAAGGTCGGCCTTGTTCATCGACCTCAAGAGGTGACCTCGACCTCAGGTACCTCGGAAGTCGACCTCGGATACTAACCCCGGCCTTAAGTACCAACCTCAACTGCGAATACTGACCTCGGCCTTGACCATAAATCTCGACCTCAAAAGTCGACCTAGGATATTGACCACCAGCTCGAAATACAGATATACTTAGAATATATTAAGACAAGATCTTCCTGAGATCTTTGCTATGGATCCCAGGGAAATAACCATGACTATTCAGAATAAGATCCATTTCGCAATATGCATACATTATAAAGAGGCATTTCCATATACACCATTGCCCCCAAAAGGCTATAAATAAAGACTCTGCCTGTGGTGAAAGCTACACATGACAATACCCATTCTTTTACTCCTTTGGCGGACTTACCCCGGAGGGTCCCCTACCTTAACCGACGTCCCCAGTGTCTTCTCTTATTTTCCATTAAATCACAGGTACTCTGGCTAACAGGATGTGAGGCAGAATGGATATGATTTTTACATCAACAAAAAACATGGTAAAGAAGTTTATTGGTGAGAAAGAGACGGTTAAAAAATGCAAAAGGAAGAACTTTACAAGAATTTTGATGTGTGTCCATGGCATTTGTGGTTCATAGCAAAGAAAATTTTAACTTGGCCTTTTATAGTTATTCTGGGCATGCTTCTTAGACTTATACATTGGTAGAATACGAATAAGAACTCGTGAGTTTAAATTTAGAACTAGTGGTGGTATGAAAGAATTTGGAGATTATTAGATAAAAATAAGGAAGAGAGAGAGAGAGAGAGAGAGAGAGAGAGAGAGAGAGAGAGAGAGAGAGAGAGAGTTGGGACAAAGCTTGCTGATTGTTATTATTTTCATCCCTATATATACACATATATAAAAGATTACACATGAAAGGTCTATCACCCAAAGATAGAAAAATCCTTGATTGTAGTCCTTGATTGATTGGAGAATCCTTGATTGTAATATTGAAGATACACTTTATTACTCCCCCTCAAGCTGGTTGGAAGATATCGAGCATACTGAGCTTGGATAGCGCAAACTGAAACTGAATGATGCCAACTGCTTTGGTCAGAATATCTGCATGTTTCTCGGTCGTAGGAACAAACACCATGCAAATATGCCCAGAAAGTATCTTCTCATGAATAAAATGACGATCAACTTCAATATTTTTTGTGCGGTCATAGTGTACTGGATTATGAGCAATGCTAATCGCCACTTTATTATCACAGTACAGAGTTGTTGGAGTTGGAACATCAACTCCTAATTCCTGTAACAGTTTCTATAGCTAGATCATCACGCAAATACCATGTGCCATGGCATAGAACTCGGCCTCGGCACTAGAGTGAGCAACCACACTCTGCTTTTTGCTTCTCCAAGAAATAAGATTACCACCCAATATAGTGTAATATCTAGATGTAGAACGTCTATCGGTAACTGATCCGGTCCAGTCAACATCCGTCCAACATTCAATCCGATTGTGACCATATTTACGAAAGATTAGACCCTTTCCGGGACAATCCTTCAAATACCGAAGAATACGAAAGGCCGCCTTAAGATGAATTGAACAAGGAGCATGCAAAAAATAGCTGACAACTCTTACAACATAAGTACTATCAAGTCTAGTAAGGGAGAGATAAATTAGCTTCCCAACTAGACGCTGATACTGTGAGACATCTACAAGGGGCTCTTCTTCCACATCACCCAACTTATGGTTTTGCTCAATAGGTGTATCAGCTGAACGACATCCCAATTTGCCACACTCTTGTAAAAGATCCAAGACATATTTACGTTGTGAGATAAAAAATACTTGACTTTGATCTTGCAACTTCAATGCTAAGAAAATACTTTAGAGGGCCAAGGTCCTTAATCTCGAAGCGATGTCGAAGATGACACTTTAACTCCTGAATGGCGATTGGATCGTTTCTGATGATAACTATATCATCGACATAGACAATAAGAGCAGTAAAACTATCACTAATGTGTCTAATAAAAAGAGTATAATCTGCCGCACTTTGTTAATATCCAAAACCAATAACCACCCCACTGAATCGGTCAAACCAAGCCCGAGGAGATTGGCGAAGTCCATATAGGGATTTCTTTAAGAAACAGACTTGCCCTTCATGGCCAGGAAACGAGATACCAGGTAGAGGAGTCATATACATCTCTTCTTGAAGATTCCCGTGAAGGAATGCATTTTTAACATCCAATTGATGAAGTTCCCAATCACTATTCACAGCCAAGGATAGTAAGACATGAATGAAATTCATCTTTGCAACAAGAGCAAAGGTCTCATAATAATCAATCCCATAGGTTTGTGCGTATCCCTTTGCAACCAGCCGTGCTTTGTACCTATCTACGGTACCATCTGAATTATGCTTAACTGTAAACACCCAACGGCACCCAACTGCCTTCTTCCCTCTGGGTAATGACATGAGTTCCCAAGTATCATTGTGAGTTAAAGCTCTCATTTCTTCCTCCATTGCAGCCTTCCACTTAAGATCAGACATTGCTTCACGGACAGGAGAGAGAATCGTGACAGAAGCTAAGAACGCATGATAAGATGGTGACATAGCATGATATGTGACATAATCAGATAAATGATATTTAGTAGAAATTTGTCTTTTACCCTTTCGTAAAGCAATGAGAATCTCAAAGTCTGAAACAAGAGGAGGAACATCAGAAGATTCTAGCTCACTAGGTGGGAAAGACATGGACTGATTTGATACAGGAGAAACGTTGCAGTGTTGTGAAGTAGGACTTCCTTCTAAAAACTGCAAGTCCTTATGTGGTCCTGCATGTACAACTGAGTCACTAGTAGTACGTTCATGATGTATAACCGACATAGGTGACATGTACGACTTTAGAGAGGATACAGGCAGATCTGGAATGACAACAGGAAGAGGGACCTGTAATGGTTGGACATCACGGTCACGACAAGTGGCAAACCACTCCCCCTGCAAAGAAACTGGTCTTAAATAGTAGGTCTAATTTTCAAAAAAGGAAACATCTTTGGAAACAAACCTTCGTCGACTGGGTGGATGATAGCATTTGTATCCTTTTTGTGTGTTAGAGTAACCCAAAAATATACATTTTAGAGATTTTGGGTCAAGTTTAGACCGTTCCTGACCTAATTCTTGCACAAAACAAACACAAAAAAAAATCTTGGGTGGAAGAATAAATTCTGTGTTACAAGGACGAAGAATAGAATAAGGAGTTTGAAAATTTAGAACATTAGAAGGTGTGCGGTTAATAATGTAGCAAGCTGTCAAGACAGTTTTTGTAACAACTCGACTTTTCAGGACCCGAGTATACAACCTGTTTTTCAAAAACCCGAGTGTTAACCTTAAAGGATGGTCAAATTTGAGTGTACATTTTTTTTTCTTTTCATCAGAGTAAGCAAATGAGCGTAGTGTGGACAAGTCGACATAAAGAAAAATTTCATTATCATTCAAATATACAAGAAGTTGTCCATAATGACTTATACAAACCAATGTCTCAAAAATTAACAAATATAAGAATTACATGATCTAATACATGAGAAATAATAGATGGCATATAAATATAAGCCGCAAGATCACACAGCTCCTTCAAGCATACAGTCATGCATTCTTGGTAGTCGTACCTTGCTCCTCATCAAGTCTGAACATGCATATCACTTAAGCCACCTGTACTACCTGTATGATTTTATATTTGATGGATGAGTGGCTAACTCAGTGTGAATTCCCCTCAAGATTACACGCCGCCGTATTAGGTAAGAAATAGTATAAAATATTCAAATAACCAAAATAAAGTAAATGCAGTCTTATTAGGTGCATGGATGTATGAATGCAATCATCACCCCGGGGATGCTCATCCGTGCAGAAAGTGGGCCGTCACCTATGCAATCATCGAACCTGGGAATATCATCTAGTCGGAATCATCGAACCTGGGGAAACATCACCCAGTCGGAACAATACGTGCCATGTATGCATGATTAGCTAAGTCATTATTAGTCCATTTACAATCAGCCAATTTAGATAAGCTTAAAGGTCACTACGGGGAGCACATGACCCAACGTAGGCCGACAGCTCGGGCATAGGTCCCATACCACCATCCCCGGCTTATGAGACTGCCATCTTAGGCTGTTTAATGGAAACTTATCGACTAGTGGCCAATCATATTACAATATATGGGGCTTACCATCACATGGTTGCACAGTGTAAAATATCAGACCCATATAGGAAAAATACCAGAATAAAGCCACATAGGGCGATATGAAACAAGCCACATAAGGCAATTATCAAAATATGCCTCATAGGGCGAGTATCAAAACCATACGATAAAAGACCATCCTTGAAAACCATTGGATATAGTAACCCTTGATGGTAGGCCTACATTAATGATCCATCTAGACCACCACTCAATAACCAACAAGTCGAAGGTCCATTTTAATCACAACCAGTCGGGTTACATCCTAAGTATGGGTGTACATTTATAAGTAGGGGTTTCCCACTGATGTACCAGTTTAAAGTCCAGAAGTAATATACAAATAATTCCTGAACAATTATACATGATGAACATTGAACATATAATATAGTAATTCAATTCCAACAGTTAACACATGTGATTATAAGAGAGAGATATCAATTATAACTTTTAATAAAAACTATAACTTAAGCTAATGAGAAGATGGAAAGCTCAAGGGGAAGAATCATCACCTGACTAGTCGAATCGCCAATGCCAACTAAGGCGGCTATGAAGTGCGTGCACCCTTAGAATTGTATCCTACCACAAATTACGAACTTGTACAATTAGATATAGGTTCTACACACTACCTAGGTTTGAGATCACAACTTAGAATTTGAGTTATCTATCTTAGGGTTTTAACGTCAAATTGGGGTTTTCGTCTTAGAGTTTAGTTTTAGGCTTTGCTTAGGAGTTGAAACCTAATTCATATAATTAATTTATAATAATATTGGAAGGGATAATAAATAGCAATTGTCAGTTAATACTAACACAATATCTATGGTTAGGGTATTGACCTAGAGTTTAGACCACTTAAGTCTAGGATTTCATCCTCAAGTTTAGGTCTAAGTTAGATTTCAGGATTCGAATGTTACTTGGTGTAAAGCTAGTTACCAAGGTGATTCAATACCTATAGCATAAGTATTAACACTAATGGTATAGTTAATATTAGCTTGTCATGGTAATAATTAGTATTACAATTGAGATAAAATGGTATTATCAAAAGTAATATTTTCAAGTGATGGATAATATGCAAATATCATTAATGATGGTTTTATTTATAGTAACTAATATTAGTGTAACATGTTATTAGTAATTATAATAAATAATATTATGACCCACTATCGTGATAACATTTAAGAATGACAAAACCATGCACTAGTATTTAATGACGATATTATTTTATTTTCTTGTCTATGATAACTATAGATCATTTACTAATGGCTATGCATTTCTACTATTAGCAATCCTAATAATGACAATACTTAGTAATGGTAAAATAAAACACTAATATTAAATGATGATTACTGTAATTAAAATAGGAAGGAGAAGGAGGACTCATCTTGGTTGAATCGGTTTGAGTTGAGTTGACTCAGTTCAACACAACCACCACCCCTCCATTCTTTCTCTCCATCACTCTCCTTCTCTCTCACTGACTTCTTCTTCTTGTTTCCACCTGCTGGAAGTCCAGTAACAAGTCTGGACAGTCTAAACCTAGCTCGACTTAGCTTGACTCGGTTCCAAACCGAGTTGACTCAGCAGCCGTGGTTTCCACCTCTCTCTTTCTACTCTTCTTTCCATTTTCTTCCTCTTCGTTCTTTCCACTTTTCTTTCCTTCAATCTCTCCTTCACTCGTCAGGGTTTGATGAAGGCTCAGACAACAGTGTGACCTGGGTCGTAACTCGGTCGACTTGCTAATGGCACTTGTTGCATTGCCAATTCCTAGTCATTCACAGCTACTGCCTCCCTCTCTCTTCTTCTGTATTCTCCTTCCTCCTCTCTCCCTGAGAATGACCATCGCCTCGCTGGTATTTTTAGTCAGTTCAGCGAACAGGTGCGACCCAAACTGGGCTTGATTCGAGCTTCTACCACAGCTGGCTGACGCTCTCTCTCTCACTTTCTTTTCTGCTTCAAGACAGTCCAGACGTGGCTGGACCCATCATAGGGGTGGCCCAATCATGACAGACTCGGTCCGAAGTTGGCAGCAACCCGTGCGCATGGCCAGCGACTCAGTTTGCTGTACAGTAGCATGGTGCAGCCGCACCTCCCCCGCCTTCTTCTTCTTTCTTCTTCTTCCTTTCTTTTTCGGTTTTCTTTCTTCTTTCTCTCCTTTCTCTCCCAGCCGAATCCATCTACACGATCTAGCTTAAGAACAGCGTGCCCGAACCGAGTCTGGCTCGGTTTGAGCGGTGGAGGAGATGAACGCCATTAATGGCGGATTTCCAATGAAGGCTTCCTTCTTCATTCCGGCAACATGGGATGATTCAAATGGATGTCCCGGAGCTCGTAGATAAGCTTTTTCAAAGCTTGGTAATGGTTTGGGCGGTGGGTTCGGTAGGAGAAGAAAATGGCTTGATTTTGGAAAAACCAGGAAGAATGGCTGCGGCTGTGGTTTTTCCTTTGGAACTAGGGTTTTCATATGCTTAAAAGCCTATGGATGGATGGCTGGGATTCACTGGCTTTACATCAACCGTTCAAATGTTCCTTACAAAACCCAAAACTGGCAGCCGATTTCTCTTTACGGTGGGTAGAAAACCCTAGGGCGGTCTGGAATGGACGGTTAGGATCTCTCTAGGATGGAGGGTTGAGATAGTGTAGGAGCAGCTCACGCGGATCGCTGAGCTGGCTGGGAGAGCAGTTTCCTATTTTGAAAATGGCGTGTTTGCAGGACTGGATTGCAGCTAGGATCGTGCATCCGCACGTACATGAAAATTAGTTTTGACGGTTGGGTTTTGGTCAGGGTTGGAGGACGCACGCGATGGGCGGTTCAGATCATCCATGACAATGATCATGGTGGGCCACGGGTCAAAGAAAATGGACGCTCGTCCGCTGTTGGAAGTAAAGCGAGAGAGAGATTCTCTCCATTTTTAGAAAACGCGGGTCAGCGCTGGTTGACCGGTTGGCATGCTCGGTGCATGGCTGGTGCGCACCATTTGTGCACACGCAGCCCATTAAGCGGGGTCCACCATATTTTGTGATAAATCCACACCGTCTATTCTATTTGGTGGGTTCCTAAGAGGGGTCCTTGATTTAGGATCAGGAAGATGGACGTCCAGGTGGGGCCCACATCCTGAATTGAGCTCTATTTGTGGATTCTCGATGATCCGGCTGTCGGACTGTCCCGAATTTGAACTTCAACGGCTAAATGATCCTAATGACTCTTTTAATTACTAATCAGCTACTAATACCAATATTAAGTTTTATTACTATTGCACATTAACTATAGTTACCTTGATTAAATAATTTAAACCTATTTAAATATAATTTTTATATTACCATACTACAATTTACATGTTATTGGCCATACGTTTACTAGTGTATAATTCCTAATATATTTTATCATACTATATATATATATATATATATATATATATATATATATATATATATATATATATATATATATATATATATATATATATATATATAAACTCTTATTATAATATATTTTCGTACATTGTTATATGACACTAAATTATCAAAGTGCATCTGTGTTTCCGTTTTGATCTATGTTTGTGTAAATGGGAATTGTTTTAACGATTAGATTTAAACTAGGATGCATGTGAGTGTTTACTTAAGTCTAGCTTATATTTATACTAAGTTTGTTTATATGGTAACGCCCGAGTACTGGAAAGTACGGGGTGTTACAGCTTTAGACTAAAAAAATTTAGGAACATTCATCGCAATGGAGATAGAATGAGCCAAATTAAGGATATGCCTATTCTTCCGTTCTGAACAACCATTTTGTTATGGAGTTCTAACACAAGATGTTTGATGCTCAATACCATGATCTTCATATAACTTTCGGATTCCAAAATTCGTATATTCAGTTCCATTATCAGAACGAAACATACGAATCTTTGTATCAAATTGAGCCTGAACCATGGTAATAAATTTTTTAAAGATGTAATAAACTTCATCTTTACATTTCATAAGAAAGAGCCAGGTACAACGACTAAAATTATCAATAAATAACACAAAGTATCTAAAACCCAAAAGAGACGGTACAGGAGCGGGTCCCCAAACATCAGAATGAACAAGTGAAAAAGGAGAACTACTAACTTTATTAAAACTCAAGGGATAAGTAGTTTTACAATGTTTGGACAATTGAAAATTTTCACATTGAAGGTCAGAAATTGATTGACCAGAAAATAAAGCTGGAAGCAAATGTTTTATAAATGAAAAGGAAAAGTGACCTAGCCGGTTATGCCATAACATAATTTGATGTTTATTTATTACTACGAGCTAACTCTGCAATGCACATGGTTGAAGCACACTTGGAGTTTGCGAATCATCAAGGATGTACAAACCATTAGCTTCACGTCCACTGCCAATCGTTTTCTTCGTTACCAGATCTTGAAAAAGATAATAAAATAAAAAAAATGTAACATTACAATTCAACGACCGTGCAATGCTACTGATAGATAAAAGATTGGTAGTGAGTTGAGGAACATACAACACATAAAAGAGTGGTAGAGAGGGGGTAGCATTTATGAGTCATTTCCCTGCAATAGAAGAAAGAGATCCATCCGCTAACCGAACTTTATCTCCACCGAAACAAAGAGAATATGCACGAAAAAGAGAAGGCATACTTCTCATATTACTAGATGCTCCTGAATCGATGATCCAGGATGAGGAAGGAACAATGGAGACAGTGTTCGTTGAACCAAATGTACCTGACTGTGCAAAAGTGGAGGTAGCTGTCTTTTTATCAAACTGTGCCATTAGGACACAGAATCGATCCAGATCTTCTCGAGATATAGTAATGCGATCAGATGGTGTAGCAGGAGGGGCATAATTTTGAACCGAAATCTCAGCAGTAGAGGCAGTTTGAGCAAACGGTGAGGATGCACTCCGATTCACTTATGGCAAGGTAGGCCCTTTCTATGGAAACGGCCCTTTCTGTGGAAACCCATTAAGAAAGTAGAACTGTTTGGTATGTCCATATTTCTTGCAATGGTCATAGAAACGCTGGGAGTTCTTCTGATTCTTGCTTGGGCGAGAAGGAAACATAGGTGACGATGATACTGTAGGTGTCACCAATGCTCTCTAACCCTGTCTGTTTACAGCCATTGCCGTTTTATCTCCAGGCTGGATCATTTCATGGCCTATAGAGTAATGCCTATTTTCCTCGAAATAAATATAAGCATACAAATCTCCTAAAAGTGGAAAATCATCTTTTTCACTTAAAATCTGCACACGAGCAGTCTCATATTCAGGGTTCAAACCTACAAGGAACTGATATGTGCACTTCTCTTCAATAAACTTTGAAAAAAATCTTTCCATCTTTGGGGCTTTCCCAATCGAAGGTCTAATATTGATCAAGTTCTTCCCATCTTTGTTGAAGAGTATTATAATACTCCAATAAGGTCTTCTCTCCTTGCTTGAGTTGGGAGGTCTCCACATCCAACTGATAGATGCGGGAAGCATTCTTCTTTTGAGAATATGTCTGCTGCACAAGATCCCAGATCTATTTTGCAGTCTGCAGAAACATATATGTATTCCCAATCTCCGGCTTCATAGAATGAAGTAACCAGGATATAACAATTGAATTCTCTGATTTCCATCGTTCAACGGCTGTCAAGTCTAATGTATCTGGTGCTATAACTGCCTCCGTAATATATGCTATCTTCCCACATCTAGAAATATGAGCTTTGCAGATCTTGCCCATGTCAAGTAATTGGTTCCATCAAATTTGACGGTGGTAATCTGGAGAGTCGGACTCTCTTTCTCAATTACAAGGGGTTGCGTAGAAGATAGAGATGGAACAACAATTTTTCCAACAGATGATCCATTGTCATCCATTGCAAAAGATCACCAAAAACAAACAAACAACAACTTGATCTTGGCACCGAAGTGTGTGTGTGTGTGTGTGTGTGTGTGTGTGTGTGTGTGTGTGTGTGTGTGTGTGTGTGTGTGTATCAAATCATATCACCAGGCGTTGATTCAATCCAGATTATCAACCCTGGGACAAAAGGAAAAAAATTAAAAAAAATACTAACCTTGCTTTGATACCAAGATAAAAATAAGGAAGAGAGAGAGAGAGAGAGAGAGAGAGAGAGAGAGAGAGAGAGAGAGAGAGAGAGAGAGAGAGAGAGAGATGGGAGAAAGCTTGCTGATTGTTATTATTTTCATCCCTATGTATGCATGTATATAAAAGATTACACATAAAAGGGCTATCACCCAAAGGAGAAAATTCCTTGATTGTAGTCCTTGATTGATTGGAGAATCCATGATTGTAGTCCTTGATTGATTGGAGAATCCTTGATTGTAATATTGAAGATACACTTTAATATTATTTCTTTTAGAAGTGATGATCATGTTTAATCCATAACGGCAGAAAAGCTACTACTAGCTAATTACATGATTTGGAGAACCAAAATATGCATAATTTGGAAAGATATTGTTGGAAATAGATCGGGATACTAAAGAATGAATGATTAAGATTGATTTAGAAAAGAAAAAAAAAAGTATTAGTGGTTTAAAAAAGATGATAAGTCAAGATGTAATTAATTCGAATGAAAATGAGAGTGATCCTTCCAGTGTTATGGAAAAGGCAGAAGCAAAACATATGATTTGATGATTTTGAATATGCCAACGAGTGTAATTCCCTAGAAAGATTGAGGATACTGAAGAACCAAATAATTTGATTGGAGGAAGATCTTAAAGACACCATACTTGTAAAAAAATACAAGGACATCATCAATAAATACTAAGAAAATTATTTTTTGGTGTTTACACATTGAAAGTAAAATTGGATTTTTAAAAAAAAAAGAAAAAGATCTTTAGATATGAAGAGATTCAAAAATGCATTTACAAAGCCACAAGTCATGACAGACCGACTGCAGTTTCGAGTTCTGGCATAACTTGAGTTTGACACAGAAAGTGAGATAATTGAATGTAATTCGTGTATCAACTGCAATTGGCATAACTCAGGTGTAACTTGTATTTTCAACTGCAAAGATAAGAGGCGGACAAATTTATAAAAGTAACTAATAGCTAAAGGTCTCAGGAACATGAACAATCTCCTATTTCATTACAAAAGCAAATACATTGACACACATTTCACTATATACACCATGTTATGAAATAAAAATGGTCCTGCATTTTAGAATTCGAAGATCAGATTATAGATCTTTTAGAAAGGCATTAAAGGCAAAACCAAAAACAAAAACAAAAACTTAGTTGGAAGGATATAAGGGGAATAAGAAAAAAGAGAGTTTAAAAGAGGCTATAATCGGAAGTCAAGTAAACTTGATTTCTAAATATTAATACAATTAAAATTAAAATTAATAATTATTTTACTTTTTCGACGATTATAAATTTCAAATCTACAGTAGTGAACTTTCAATTTTCAAGTGTGAATTGTATTGCTTTAAAAAATTTATCAAGATGAAGAAGTGCAAATTAAGACATGGGCGCGCAATACAATGTTTTTTATTCATCATTTTTGTGTCTTGAGAGAGTTGAGAGAATAATAAAATAAGTTTTATTTTGTTCCTTTTGGATGTAATATGTGATGGTACTTTTATAGTCTACACATGTTTTTATTTAGGTGATTACATATATTTAGGTTTTGTCGAGGTGCACATGTTGAACAGGTCTGAATGTCTATTACGTGGGCTGGGCTTTACCAAAAGCACCTTCCAACTATTTCAATTCATGAAGGCACATGTATACATATGGCATAGTTGGTATTGGAAAAAAAATAAAAAATCCCTTAAAAATTATTATAGGCTCTAGGCCCACCTTAAGCTTGTGACCACCACAGGTGCTCGAACGGACCCACGTTAAAAGACCCTTATCAGCCAATGGCCACACAATGGCAGCCGGCGAGAGTTAAACACACAATGAGAGAGAGAGAGAGAGAGAGAGAGAGAGAGAGAGAGAGAGAGAGAGAGAGCGAGAGGGGAGAGGGTCCAATATCAAACATTCAATATAATGTAGTACTTAAAATATACAGACCTACATAGAAAGCCAGCTTCCTTGGTTATTACATAAGGTGTATATATATATATAGAGAGAGAGACATATGCCCTTAACTCATCTTGTCAGCAGCCAATCGTTGCTTAGCAACATGCTCGAAGAGACTACCGTCGAAAACACGCCTAGCAGCCTCTTTGGATAGGAACCCTTCTTCATCTCTTGCCAATACGTACAGTAGCCCCCACTCCAGCTTACTCGCAATCCTACACCAACCCATTTATAACTTCCTCAATACATACATTTCCAAACGTAGAAACCAATTCCAATAAATTCAAGGGGTGCGCCACACAGGGAAACACGGCCACAACCGACACGTATAATGTTGCATGTGGAATCCAGACCGTCCAGACCCTTCATTTGTACATGTTGAAGGGTAAATGGCAAAAGTCACTGTTGTGCAACTCAGGTGGGCCTCAAAGAGAATAAAGGGAGGGCATTCCCACCCAACTTGTTTCCTGTGACGCGGCACGTCTGAGTTTTGAATGGAGCTGATGTTCGGTCCCTTCCTTTGCATCCGATGGATAGGCTGCACAGGTTGGATGTGATATGTGCACCAGGTGGGCCCGGCACCGTGGGAGCTGACACGGATTGGCTGATCTGTGGTCCCACAATGATGTATGTGTTTCGCCGTCCGTCTATTTTTCCATATCATTTTATGGTATGAGCCAGAAAATGAGCTATATACAAATCTCAAGTGGACCACATCACAGGAAATGGTTTTTATTGAACACCCACCATTAAAGACTTCTTGGGAGGGCAAAAGTTTTGGATCAACCTGATATTTGTTTTCTCACTTCATCTATGGCCTAATCAACAGGTTGATGTCAAATAAACATTACAGTAGGCCATAGGAGATTTTTAATGGTCAACATTCAATCACTACCGTTTTCCTCTGGTGTAGTCCACCTGAGATTTAGATCTGCGTCATTTTTTGGGACAAAGCCCTGAAATGATCTGGAAAAATGGATGGACGGCATGATAAAACACATACATCATGGTGGGGCCCACGAGCACCGACCACTACTCACCTGTCTAGCCACCTGTCTAGTGTCTGCGTCACTAGCCAAACCGCGTCCAGATCGGTGCAGGGGCTACCGTTCTCATGGTACGGATGTCTTACACAAGAAGTCGAGAGAGCTCACCAGCCGAAGAAGTCCATTGTATTACGGTTGCCTTCAGTCATTTGCCAGATCTCCCTCAGGGTAAGCTTATCGGCTACAGTGAGTGCGTACTTACTGAATATGTTCTCGAAGTTCACTGGAACAAACCTGAATTCCACCAACGAAATGAAACGGTTAGCTTAGATGGACGAATATTCAGCCTTCTTCGCATGAGGTCGTCCAATCTGCAGCGTTCATGCAATATTCCATCCATTCACTGGGCCACCACTTGCTCATGATCAAACAGTAGCCCTTCAAGGACTGCCACACGTGCTTTTCCATTACCATCCACATCACACGTGCCAACAAGGAACTCATGGACGAGATAAGTGATGTCCATTAGGTGGGCCTTCTTCCATATGGCCCACTCATCAGTAACACTACATGGTATTCATCACCATCCAACGCTAGGGAGTGGGCCACATCAGGTGTCAGCATCATGGACCATGCAATCAGATCTGAAACGTCTCACCTTCCTTCCGTATCGTACGTTCCAGTGTCGCTTCCGTGCTTAGATTTATGGATGTTGTGTACGTATATTGGTAAGAATGGGGAAGGTATCCAACCCTGAAATAATCACCCCAAAATAGAAAGCATCAGCTAGGGAGCATGGCAAACCATGGTGCACGTTAGAAGAAGGCATGATCTTACTGGTAGAGTAGTGTAGCTCAGTGCCCCATTTATGATAACGGCCATGATTGCAGATACAAAGAAATTGAACCCAATTGCCCTTAGTCCTGGAAAATCACATGAACACTTAGCTTACACATAGCATGTTATTGCCACATAAAGAAAATGCACCTATGCCCCTGCTCTGGTTCATCCGGCATGCGTTGGTCTGACTGTGCATCCGATCACGCGGAGATAGATGGGTGATCAGAACAATCCATCACTGAGTAACAATTCTGATTATTGATGTTTATAGATGGAAGTGGACAATTGATAAGATGATTTATCATTCAACCACCCTCGGTAATATAATGTCCAGTGTGATCATTGGATGGTGGGCCATCTACAATCATATCTCCATGTGAGTCTTGTGGGTCACATAGGCTAACCAACGGAGCGTGAGCCAGTGCCATGCAATGAACCTAAAAGCCTTACCTGTGTAAGTCTCCCATGGGTAGATGATGCCGTTATCGTCCTGGTCGAAAAAGGCAGCATGTTGTTGAAGAACACTTAGATGGTAGTGTTCATGACCCAATGTGCCATAAACATGTCCCGTGTCAGGAGCAACTAGAGCTCTAGCCATGTCTGAGTAAGAACATAAGGACATCAGAATATCTAATGAAAATTTGATTGTATGAAGCACATTGCATATGGATTTCTTATGTCTTTTCTTTGCAGTTGGAGAGAACCATTGTCATTGTTACGCTCTAAATTCAGGGACCGGGCTCACAAAATTTCAACTGTCAAATCCGGTGCTGACAGCCTGGCTAGCACCGAAAACAAAGCATATAGACGGTCATACAAGGTCAAGGTGACGGGTCTTACAACCATCCTAACACTGGGTGTAGGTACAATGGCTCTACTGCTTCGTGGGGAAATAAGCATGAGATCCACCAGTCCATTAGGTCCACTACCCCAAAAAGCAAAAAATCAGGGCCATTCCAAATCCAGTAGGCTAAGCATAGGGACATTTGGGGTGGGGACACTCACTGTGGGGCTCATGTGCTATCATTCATCTGATGCGCCTCAATCAAGAGCGAAAGTAAGAAATCATGCTATTTCAAAACTCTAAAGCGTGGATGTGGAGTTATAGGGCATGAACCGCTGCAACCGTCTCTAGTCCTGGTTTTCTTTTGTGTGTGTGTGTGTTTTTTTTTTTTTTTTTTTTTTTTGGTCTATCCCTACGATAGGCCTCCGCCAAGCATTTTATCCTGGCGGAAGCCCAAAATCTGTATTTGGCTGTAATTTTTGTGAAAGAATTGAAATAGAGTATCCATTTTCAACAAAAAAGAAAAAAGAAAGAAAGAGAGTTATAGGGCATGATTGTACACAATTCCTACAATGTGGCCTACTTAAGTTTTGCATCTTCTAGGTTTTCCCAGAAATCACCAATTATATCGATGGTGGTCCCACATGATGTATTATGATGGGACTATTTTGGTAATTTTAATAGGGTTTGCTAACAGTTGGATGGTTAGGATGATATGATCAATATAAAAAAGGAATGAGCAATCAAAGGTAGCCTTCCATAATGGACTCCCTGGATCAATGATTAAGCATTTTCTTTTCAAATATTAAAAAAGATGGACCATTTTCCCAAACATTTAGGATTACCATATGAGAGGGATTTTTGAGAGGGATGGTCAAAAGGCAGGCCCCATGTGTACAATGACCCAGCCTTGTGTAGTATAAAAATGGATCAACCGATTCCAAATCATACATCAGATGGTTAGAGTCAAAAGCAAATATTGGGAGTGAGAAAATAGAGGTGTCTGCATATATATGATGGATGGTCCATATCAGGTATAAACCTATAGGGCATAACTAATATGCACTGTTTACTTTCATAGCCACTAGATGTTTGGCTATGATCATCTAATCAAAATCACAAGTCAGAGTCACTTTTAAAACGCATTTGCAATAAAATGTGGGCCCCACTTATAGGCATTCAATTTGGGTGATTGCACTTTCTTCAACATAATCAATTTGAACAATGGCTTAGACTGGCAAAAGTGCTTTAGAAACAACAAGTGTGGAATCTAAAGTGGAGCACATGCTCAAGATTAACGAACAAACATTTTCCAATGTGATCAATAAGGACCAACTACATTTGAGCTATTTATCAGTTGTTACAGTTGTTACAGTTGCATGGCCTAAAATTTAGGCTGGTCCATCACTTGATGAATGCCTTAGATCTCTGACACATGTTTCTTGCCACTTTTTAGTATTATTATTATATTTTTGAAAGGTTATTATTTTACTAGAAGGCATTTCTTGAAAGGTGACTATTGCATTACAAAAGTAAAGACAAATGCCACTAGGGGGCATTCGGATCTTAAGTTACTTATTAAAGTGAAGTGATTAAGTAACTTTAAATAAATAAATCCTACTTATAATTGATCATAAACCAAACTTACTCATCTCAAATAAGTTACTTATACACTGCTGTACCTAGAAGAAGTAACTTATCTGGTGGTGGTATCCAAACGGGCTCTAGAAGGTGGAAGAAGCCAAAACACAGTGCCAACCAAAAATTAGCATAGAGTTCTAAAACTCAAATATAATCTTTTCTTAGTGCTCGCCAAACAAATTTCATATATTCCCACAGGAATTCTCATAATCTCAGCCAAATAAATGTTAACAAATTCGAAAATATGTGCCAAATAAAATTCAAAAATATGTGGATTTGAATGGGCATGAAATTCACGGATTTGATAAATATGCATGAATTATGTAATTAAAGTGTTTTGTTAGCTTGTTAAATACAGTAATTGCTGAATTACAAAATGGGCATAAACCATGAACTTGGCAAGTAAAAATAAAAGTAAAAAATTTACTAATCATGAAGTGTAAGCCTGTTTGATTGGATGTTTGACCGGAGGTAAATGGTTATATATGGTGGTAATTCGTTCTTATCCCAATGGTTGGTTCAGTTTATACATGGCGAAAAGGAGCGTTAGAATGGTCTTAGCTCCTGAATATGCAAACAATCAAAATAAAAAAAGAAGGAAAAGATTACATTGAGAGATTGATGAATTTTATTGAGTTTCTGTTACTGGACGGAACAATTCAAAATTCAGTTATTTCAACTACATTGATCGATCTTTAGTTATTTGAACTGCATCGATCGATCTTTCAAACTATTGGAGATCATAATCGAATGAACTTCTTCCTAACAAAAACCTTTTTGTTTTTTAATTAGTGAGGCCCTAGGTTACTTTGTTTGATGACGCTTTACAAAGAAGCTAGCTCGCTTTGCTTTTGAAGTATAATGATAGTTTTGCCATCAAATAGATGGAATTTCACTTCGAAAACCATGCAAATTTTAACCTCTTTTCAAAGAGAAACTCTATGGGCCCCACCATGATGTAGCCATCTGTTCATTCTTTCAAATCACTTTAGTGCATGAGCTCAAAAATGAAGTAAATCCAAAGATCAAGTGAACCACACAAGAGAATACAGTGGAAACCGACTGGTGGATGTCATTATTCCCATTGTGGGCCACTTGAGCTTCGGTTCTGCTTCATTGTTGGGCTCATGCCCTAAAATGATCCGGAAAAATGAACAGACAACATGGATGAAACACATAAATCATGGTGCTGCCCATAGAGTTTGCCACATTGCATGATACATGGGGCACAAAATCCCAGGCTCGTATGGGATGTTGTTCTTATACAAAAAATGTGCTGATAAATAATTATTACTTATTTACATTTGATTACCAATAATTACAATCAATCAAAGGTTTGTAAGGGCCTCTTGGATTGGTCATACTTACATGTAGTTAACTACAAATAAGTAATAATTATTTACAATTTCATTTTTTGAAAATGTAAGACATACATTGAGTAATGTACAACGTGGCAAAATTTTGGGCCCCATCATGATCTATATGTTTCATCCACACATCTTCGTTTCGTCCACACATCTTCCATTCATTTTGTTAGAACATTTTAAGGCATGAGCCCATGAAGGGGCAGATCCGAAGCTTAAGTGGCCCATGATGGGAATAATGAGATTCATAGTTGAAGCCACTATTTTCTATGGTGTGGTCCACTGGAGCATTGGATCTAATTTTTGGGCTATGCACTAAAATGGTTTGAAAAAATGAATGACCAGAGTGGGAATAACAAACACACACACACACACACAGGGCCCATAAATTTTTGACTTGAAAGGAGGTTGAAATTTGCACCATTTTTTAGGTAGAAACTATGCCCCTTCCAAATACCCGGCAAAAGCTATAATTGTGCTTTTACCATGATTACTTGTATTTATTGATCATCAAACATGCCCTTAGGGTTAAGCTTGAGGAGTGTTCCCTACCTTTCCCAAAGTGTCATTTTTTTAACCATCAGTCTGATAGCAATGATCCTTCAATTTAAGGGATCTTCAAGAGAAATGAGCAATCAAAAGGAGGATGGTCCAATCTTTATGACCCTTTCTAGTATAATTACTATGGAGCTTTAAGTTTCTATGCTATTGCTTAGATGATTAGCATCATCTAGTCGAAGATATTTTTGAAAGTGATGGGCAATTAGAGATGGACACACTTAGAAATGGACTGCATGTAATGAATACTAACCATACCTTTTTTTTGAATAATATATGTAGATTGTTCATTTTCTAGTCATTAATAAGCGACTAGGATTATTCCATAGAAGTGACTTTTGCGAGTGATTGACACTACAAGGGCAGGCTACATAGGCTCCACATGATGGAGGGTCCAAATCACCGGATATGAGATTTTGGAGTATATAGAAAACGAATATGAGAGAAATGGCAATCAAAGGCGTGTATCCATTTCAAGGATGGTCCAAATCAGCAACTGGACTTCTGTATTATAATCAATATGGAGTATAGGTATCCCTAACTATTGATCAGATGACTACTATCATCCTATCAAAGTAAGCTATCAGAGTGACTTATAAGAGAGCAGAGCAATCAAAAGTGGGTTTAATATGATAGCAGTCCCAATTGGTTATAAGAACTTCCTTATTACAATTGATATAGATTGTCCACTTGTCATTGATCGATGGTTGGAATCATCCGAACAAATTGATTGTCAAATGGATGAACAATCAATGGTGGGCCAGCATAACAAGCGATCCAGATCATGTATAGAAGTGATGAGTATCCAAATATATATGGAGTATCGGGAGTCATGCTCCCCTGCGCACCTACGCATGTGTGCACCTTTGCACACGTGCCATGGGTGTCTAATCTGAACAGTCCATGTGATGTGGAATCTCATGAAACCTTATATGACAAATTTTTACCCCTATCTAAAATTCTGGTGGGCATAGAAAAGAGAAATACAAATCAAGGGAGGAAACTGTTTTCATTTTTCATGGCTCATCAAAGTTTTAGATCAAAGTAAAACTTGGGCCCGGGAGGTTTTACGAGGTGCTGCTTTACATGAACGGTTCAGATTTTGGATCCACAACACGTGTGATGGGTTCTCAAAAAAGTTAGTACGTACTACGTACGAACTGGTTCGCAGGTGAGCGTTTTCCGGAGTATCCGTATATATCCTTGTGATAATCAATCTGGTTTATCGGTATCCCTAACTATTGATCAGATGAGTACGATCATCCAATCAAAGTGATCTATCGAAGTGACTTATAAGAGAGTTGGGCAATCAACTGGATGAACAATCAATGGTGTGCCCACATAACTGGAGATCCAAATCATGTATAAAAGTGATGAGTATCGAAATCATGTCTAGAAGTGAGGAGTGATCTAAAAGGGCCAACATGATGGACAATTGATCATCCATTCTTAACTATTAATTAGATTCTTACGATCAATTAACTTGTTAAAAAACAAATTGAACATTAAATTTAATAACACAATTTCATGAAGATGCCAATTAATGAACTTTCAAATTTAAAGAATTTATATTAGATACTTTTTTCAAAAAAAATTTTTAAAAGCTACATCATTAATCGATATAATTATCATTCCACTACTGCCATATTTCGTGCAAGCAATTGGGTTGGTGGTTTAGGTAGGCCCCCCATGATGCATATGTAAAATCCACCTCGACCACTAGGCGCATCACTCTATGTTAGACAAGGGGCTCAAAAATCAGATCCATTCATGATTTAAGTGGATCACATGATTAGAAACAATGTATAAGGCAACGCTTGCCCTCCAAACTGTTTTCATTAGTGTGGCATATGCCAATTAGGAATGGGTTTGATTTTTGGACTAGGGCCTAATTTTTCGGTGGAATCTAATAGTTGGAGTGGATTTCACGTCAGTATCACGGTGGGCATTGTATAAATCAAGGGTGGATGTCCTCTCTTCCAGCTATTTCCTTTTGTGTGACCTACTAGAACCACAAGTCAACTTTTTTTTTTTTTTTGGTCTTTGGCATAATATGTGACTAAATATTGAATGGTCGATTGGATCTTACATAAATGACGCAGTGGGCCTCATAAAATCAAAAACAGCGTCCCAAGCAATTTTTTTTTTTTTTTTTTTTCTTTCTTTCAATAATCTCTTTGTACAACTACATAGGGATGGCCTCACTTGACTTTTGGCAGAGCCCACATGATCTATATGCAAAATCTACAGCGACCATTACATGCATAATCTGATTTAGGCCTAGAGCAAACGTAAAAAATAAAAGTAAGCTGACTTGTGATCTAAGTGGGCTACACCAAAAAAAAATAGTTAATAGAGAGACTCATACCTTTGACTTTTACAGGTTCCATCCTAGTGATCATATGAAATCTAACACAATCATTAGATGCCGCATCAAAATTTAGGCCCGGGCCCTAAAACTTAGGCTCATCTATAATTCAGGTGGGTCACACCAAGGGAAATAGCAGTTTGGAGGATGATTGTTGCCTTGTACACATTTTTCAATAACATGTCCCACTTGAATGACAAATAGGTTTTTTTTTGGCACCTCTGCCTATCTAACATAAGGTGACACACATGATGGTCGGGAGGAATTTTACATAAACAACATAGTGGGACAATATCACAACCAACCTATTTGTTAGTACACCCACCAAATCGTGGTTAAAGAAATGTAGCCAGTAAGTAGTGGAATGATAATTACATCAAATAATGAAATAGCTTATTAAAAACCTTTTCGAAAAAAGGTATCAAATGTAAATTTTGGCATTAATTAACTAATTTTTGTAAATTTCCCTCATGTGAATCTAAACACTGCAGCACCAAACATTGGGGATGGAAAATCCAACCCACCTTCGGAATCTTTCTAGGGTTAAAACTTGTTTATATACCATTCAAATTGTTGATAAGGCCATTCCTATTGGGGTTAATGGAAAATACAAATATTATCCTGATCCAAAACTTCTGCGTCCTGTGAAGGTTTCAAGGGTGAGCGTTCAATTCCCCATGGTTTCCGTCCCACACATGCCACTAAACACTTTCGGATCTGCCTCATCTTAATTTGGACTCGTGAGCCAGCAGATCTGGCCGATGAGTAGGTGTGACATGGATTCATGTCCTTGGCTTGGAATCGGCTCTCAACCATGGTGCCTTAGAGGCAGCCACGTGCACAACAAGGCAATTTCCTAGTAAAAGGAAAAAGAGACGGACACCAGCAATTGCCTGGGACATAATTTCTATGAGCCCATGCCACAAGACTTTTGTGACATTTCCATATGTCTGACAGTCCATCTTATGCCAATGTAACCCCAAAACACAGACGTGTCAGTGGGCCACACTATATGAAAGAGCAATGATGGTATTAAGAAAAATAATCCGCTTTTGACCATGCACTCAGCAATATCTATGAAAAGAAAAATGAATAAAAGATGTAAACCACAGCTTAAAGAGTTAAATAGTTACTTTTCTACCCATCTCAAGATTCATACAGTCCACTACAGTGAAAAGTTTAAAAAACAAAAAAAACAGGAAATAGATCTCAATAAAACTACGTCTCTCTCTTTTTCTCACGAGAGAATAAATAATACCTTAAAATGAATTAGGATTTATGTAAAACATTTAATACCCATAGTAAGCTCAATGCATAGCTCGACTTTTAATAGTATTGGCAGGATGAATAGTATAGCTCTTACGCTCTATAAATCCTAACAAATAAAATTCCCTCCATTGAAACCTCATTGGAGTCCACTTGAGTTTTAGATTAAGGTGGACATATGATGGTTCCTATTGGTAGGCTTCCCCACCCCCATTGTGCTGTGGGGGCGTGGTCCATTTGAGTTTTAAATCACCTATATTTCTTTTAAAACTCAAATGTCCTAGCAGAGTAGGCACAACTTATGAACGAAAAACATCAAGTGAGCCCCTCAGAATTTTCTGTTGCATGTACTCCTTACATCGCTTGTAGGAATTTCCACCCGCACTTTAGCTTTTGAATGTGGACCATCTACCAATAATCCAAACCGTCTATATGAAAAGTCTCACTCTATAATACTAGGGAAAAGAAAACAGATAAAAGCTTTCGACTGAACTATTCCAGCAAATCGTTTTTTCCTCCTAAATATATACATGCAAGTAACATGAAATGCATGAGCAGCCACCCGAAACTTACTCTCTCGGGTGCCAGATCCAGCACGTTCATCTAGTGGACCCAACGTTGTACGTTTTACTTTTCAAAGTAATCGGATTAAGCCATCAGCATCAGGTGGGCCACGTCAAATGACGGCTGCGATATATACATGCATGTGCCACCCACATGTTAAACATACCAGCCTGATCTTCAGAACGAAAGGCACACAACAATTGGGCCCACATGATGCACGGCGAGGATCTTTCGCCCACACGTGTAAGTAGAAAATTAATAATATATATATATATATATATATATATATATATATATATATATATATATATAAGGAGCGGTCTTACAGGGCTTTGGAAGCGTAGCGTCCAAGTCTCCTCGGACCCTTCTCTCTTTGGTGACGGGAGCCTGTGGGGCCACCGTCTCCATCGCGTCTTTTGAGTGCGTCACCTCCTTCGTTTCCTCCATTGTCTTCTGTACTTGCCTCCTTCAAAGATGGATTTCTTCTTCGCCTCCACACGCTTTATATATCGCTGGGTTGTAAGAGAGCCGTTAAAGCGTGGCTGTCGTCTGTTTCTTTCCTACCCGCATTACTCAGCTTTTTTACACGTGGAGCCTTGCATGTTAATCTTTTCTGTTTGTGGCGTGGAGATCATGACACCCCTGTTACAGTCCTTGTCACACTTCTCTGCTTCGCCGGTTTACGACGCGTTTCAGTAATACAATAATACACTCGCGGAACGCATCTCCAAGCGCCTGAGACACGCTCCTCCCACGTGCCACTGGGCCCTAGGGCTACGTCTACGGGGGATAAAACGTACTGGTTCTGTGTGCTACAGTGTTGTAACATTCACTCCATCGGAGCGCGACTTATCTGTGACGACGAATCCAGCTATCTGAGTATAACCTCACTTAGGGCCATGCAGTGTATATCTATGCAATTCATCCGTTTTCCAGTTCATTTAGGACACGGACTAAAAAACGGAAGCTGTTAAAAATATCAGACGTACCATAACATAAGAAATAGTGGTCATTAAATGTGCACTGTTAAAGGTTTTCTAAAGTCTACCGTAATATTTATTTGCCAACATAGACCTTGATGAAAGGAAAATACATGTATCAGCCTAATTCAAAGCTTTTGTAGCCCATGAGAAATTTTTAATAGTAAATCACCACTATTGCTCCTAAGATTTATATCTGAATATTTTTTGAAATTGCTTTAAAATAAGCTAGCAAAACTGATAAACGCTGTAGATGTAAAACAAAGACATCCATGTGGGCCAGACACTCCTGGTCCCACACACACATTGCTGGAATGAGGGTTGCAGCTAAGTCGCGTCCGGAAGGGAATTACCGTGATCCTCGACACAAAGCTTGTTGGGAGTTCGCAGAAGTACACATCACTACAAGAAGAAGGATCTTCACTAAATACACCAAAAGCGCTGCTCTTCATATTTAGCGGCGTTGGTAGGCGCTAGACAAGCGCCGCTAAATGGGGGTGTCGCTAAAGGCTGTAGCGGCGCTAGTCTACTTTAGCGGCATTTGTCTGAGCGCTGCTAGGTTAGAACTTTTGCGGCGCTCATTTAAATTTAACGGCGCTTTTAGTGACCGCAGTATTTCTGACAAAAGCGCCGCTAGAAGTGTGCTATGTAACACTTTTTCACAGAAAAGCGCCGGTAGAAGTCTTTAAGAGATTGGAAATGCCACAATAAGCCAATAATTCAATTGATAACCCTGCAGTTTTTTTAATATTTAAACCATTAAAAATGTTGTAATACAATTAAAACTGAATATTAAATATATTTTATATTACATCATAATAAAAAAATATAACATTTATTACAATAAATTAAAAATGGTCTTGAATAAAAAAATGAAAAGAAATCCTCTATATGGTCTATATGGTCCACTCGTGGCATCAAAAGGCTGAAGTGCTTGTAAGCCTAAATTCAGACACAATTGATTAAAATCCTACACACAAGGAAAAAAAAAAAGCGAGTCAAAAAGTAGCATTCAACAAATTGATGCATGGAAAATAATCAATCATTTGATCCTATCCTTAAAAAGTCAAAAACTATCAAGGCGACAAATGTTGCAACTTGAATTCCATTACATCTATTGGCCCTACATTGATGCATGTGTGGCCACAATAACAAATGTACAGAGCTCAAACAAGGACTTTAGGCTCATCACATGAATTTTCAATTGTTTAATGGTTGTGCAGAGTTGGACGGATCCATCGGCACATTGTGCACTATGCTAAGTTAATATACATAGATACAAACATGCATAAGCTCATTTTATGAGAAAAATATAGGCTTATCTTGTAAATCATGAGATATATTGTCATAATCACATCATCCACAAATTCAAGGGATATATTTACCTATAAAGTATTTCTGCAGAGGTAGCTTTCAGGCATAACAACTTTGGAATCCGAATTATATTTGGCAGCCTGGATTTTGGGCCCTAAAGAGAGGAGGGAGCAGTTATGAAAGTTGAAGAGGATTGAAAATTGGGAATGTTGGACCCCACCTTTTCCCTTGGATCATAGGGTCCTTCAGAGGAGGATTTTCAATCTAGGATTTTCGGAATGCCAAAGATGATTTGGATTGAAAGTACTGGATTCCAATTCCTAACTGCCCAAAAATTCTATGTACCAGACAACCCTTAAAGTTAGTTTTAGTATACCTTGGAATCTTGATTCTAAGCGTTTTCTCTTAGATTTGTCGAGGCTTGTGAACTTTCCTCTGCAATCAGATAAATAAATTTTTACGGTTACTCTGAGATACATATGTGCATACCAAAGACACCCCTTAAAATTCGAAGTTAGAATACCCACACATTCGTCTAGATCTGAGACTCGATGCTCTACGGCTGTAAATGTAGTCTGTCAGCAACAGATGCCAGTACCTCAGAGCTTTTCTTGCCCGTCTGTGACTTCATCTTGTTTTTAAATCTTTCTAAAACCAAAGCAAACTGAGCAATGGCCCTGCCACACCAAACAAAATCAGCCCATGAGAGCATCAAACCATTAATATTTTTATTTGACAATGAATAAACCAAACATCTTGTGGTAGAGGATAAAACAACAAGGAGCTGATCCACTGCATCTGAAAGGACATGCCTGCATAATGGCACATGTGCCAGATGATCTGCACCACCCACCCTGCCAATTACACCATTGATTTGTGACTAAAAGCAATTTGAATTGATTGGACCTAACCATCCAATTAATGGATCTTTTCTCGCAGAATGAGAACCATTGCCTACAATTGTCTTATAGTGTCCATGCCACCAATTAAAAGGTTAGGATTATCCAAACACTAATTTTTGGAGTATGGCCCAGTCACTATTTGATCTACCAAATGAGCGGTTTTGATCTAGTCCGTGGCATGTGTGTACCAATGATCTGGAGGCACAACACCTCCCATGGATTTGGTTCTAGAGCATCAAGTTGCAGAAGAAAACAGAATGCTAACATTTGTTGCAGCTTGTATGATAAATTTGTTGACATACAGTTATTGAAGTATTCTATCCTCTTTATTTGGGTTTGTACAAGTGGTATTTTAGAATTTAGAAAAGCAAAAGAAGCTTACTCGAAGGCAAAGAAGAGTGCAACAGATGGCCGCCGCGTCTGTATCTGATACTTAAAAGAACCATAGAAGATGAGACAATCCAGGGCAAGAAGGAACACCATAAATGAAACAATCCGAACATGGGACAATGTTGGAACTGAAGGAGTCGTCTCAATGTACTCGACCCGCTTCTGAACCATCCAGTGCCAGGCCTTAATCAACAGAAGGACTGTGACCATCGCAAGAAATGTGACTGAAAAATCTTATCTGAATATTGTGAGCGTGAAGATAATTTCCATAACCTCCCGCCATGACTGTTCGTTCAACCTCTCAACTTTGACTTCTCGGAGAGACCCAAGAAACAAGAATTTGGTTAACTGCCAAAGAGTGCACATGATGACCAAACATATGTTCATAAGCACCACCAAATTAATCTTAGAGGTTGATAGATAGACTGTGGCTGGGTAGAACTGCCAAAGAGTGCACATGATGTCCAAGACAAGGCTTCCCAGTCATATTTAACACCCTCAGTTTGGGCAATGAGGAAGACAGGGCCTCATACTAAGCGTTCTTCTGCTTTCCAGCCTTTTCCGGCCGAACATGTTTGAGTTGGTAACAAGGTCCTATTATTATTTCAATCATGATTTGGTAGTGGCGCATTTTGTCTGTCTTGGGAATTGGCAGCAATACAAGTTAACTAGTAACAGAATTTTGTCTGAGAATAAAAGGTGGAAAAGAAAGACACCTCCAACCCACACATATAGATGTGATTATTAAACGTTGTTAGCCAAGGTTCAAATTATTATGTATCTGCCAGATCCAATCCTAATAACTATTGTATGTATCAACCAATGCACGCTACATGTGGTTTTTTCTTTTTCAAGAAATATACATTACTTATATGTTGTAAGTTCTGCAAAACCATAATGTCAAACAAAACACTTACTGTTTCCATGTTTTCAAGTTTGACTGATTCAAAATGGGTCAAGAGTTTGTCATCAACCAACCATGACATCTCTTCACTGGCCAGAAAGGAAGGAGTGGGAAAAGTAAAACAGGGACAAAATAACCAAATTATAATTTTGTACTGAAAAGTTTAGTTAATATAGATGACTATTGCATATCTGTCTGGTAATGTACCCTACAGGCATGCAAATGAATTTTAACCGCAATTACATTTCAACATGCTTCAGTATATCGATAAGATAAAACTAACTTTAAAAACATTAATGACAATGAAAGAATATGCCATTTCAGGCTTTCTAAACTGACTCTTGTATCATATTCCATGAGATTTCAATTAGATCATAGGATCCAAATGGCAAACTATATGTGATACTCTGGCATACAGTAAAAAGTTTTTCTACAAGATTCTAGAATTACAAAAAAGTATAAAAGCATTGAAGAAAAACTTAGGGGGTAAATGGATGAAGAGCCACTATCACAAGCCACAAGATTAAAAATTACAACAGACAAGTCACTCTGTTAACAAACAAGGGTGAAGGGACAGAGAGGATTTTAATAACAGACCTGGTCAGAAGAACCTATATTGGGCATGCTTTGGAATTGATTAGACATAACTCCTGAAGTAAAATTCCCTTGAGAAAGTTTTTGTAGAAGTTTCGGCTGTCGATCCATAGGCACAACATCTTGAATCTTGTTCATATATCTAGACCAATCACCCATGCCTAACTAGAATAAAAAAGCGAAACATAAATATTCTAAGTAAAATAAGGATGTGAATGATAGTATGAAGATATACACTAAAATTTTCTTTTTAAAATTTATTATTATAGAAATCAGGCCTAGTAGGCTAGTAGCAGACCTAAAAGACAGCTGACCAAGGACTTCACATCGAAAACCTCAAACTCATCCATGTGTTCTCCAGTATCAATGAATATCACTGGACTATTTGTCCTAGCAAGACTGCAGATATACAAAGTAAAAAAATTTATTTTAAAATTTGAAACTAATAAGAGTGCAATTTGGATCATAACATAATAAACAACACTAAAGCAAGACCTATATGATTGGTGATGCATTCAAGGTCAGTGGCTCAATGCCAACAAAAACAAATAGAGAAAACCAAAAGGGAAATGCTAAACTCCACAACCGAAAGATTTTTGAAGCAAGACCTGTATGATTGGTGATGCATTCAAGGTCAGTGGCTCAATGCCAACAAACAAATAGAGAAAACCAAAAGGGAAATGCTAAACTCCACAACCGAAAGATTTTTGGTCTATATAGGGAAATCATGTAGTGATATCTAATACTAGATATCTAGGGCCTGTTTGGTTGGATGTAAGACAGAAAGAAGACATCAAATAGTCATGTTCATGTGTATCTGAATGAACTGATGATAATGGTTATTTCACATTATCTTTGAATTACAGCCATATAGAGTTAATGAGCTTCCGCAAGTGGAGCTTGGTTTGTTTTTTAGCTTCTGTAGTTGCAGCTCAGAATTTGATTGAAATGGGCCCAAACACAGCCCACTAATGTCGAATAAAGTTGGGCCTGAGTGGGCCTTTGGGCAAATAGAAGCTCAAATTCAGCCTACAGCAACAGGCCTATGGGCCTTGAGCCTCACCCAAAAAAACCCAATTGGCAAAGCAAGCTAGACTCGACCAGACCCAAGCAGTCCAGCCCACTTGCACCTCTAGTCGTCCACGTATCTGGATCAACTCATAAAGGCCTCTGGTAGGAATCTTCTGGTTGGAGGGATTTACTGCCATGAGGTAGTTATTTGATACTCTGGCAGAGCGTGATGGTTCATATGTGTAAACTTAATAAATTTTAGACATGCATCCATGTCAATCCTAAACCGTCCAAATAGTGGATTCCACTGTAGATAGGTCATAAACCTCCATGGAGCAACACATGTCCATGGCTCCCACTGAATGATGACTTTGCTCATCATTCACCTCAACTGCATCTTCTGTAAGAACTTTCAATTCCTCAAGAGAATAAGGATGTTATGAATCTTTGATATCTCTAAACATGATTTAAGATTGTTATGGAAAAACATTCTCATCCCACAAACATTACATACATGCATAGTCAGACAAATAGACATAGACAGGGCTCTATAACTCAACCAATAACTGCAGCCTAAATGATGGAAAGTTGTTGCATTTAGATGACTAAAGCAGAACATCCAGATACCTTTGCTTTATAAGTAAAAGGGAATTTCAGTACCTTTGCATTTTCAACACAGACAAAGTCCTGATAGCAGGACTCCATCTACAAGTGCGGGTTCCACAAAACAGCATCTGTCCAGCTGCAAAGGTAAGATACACCTTTAAAAAATAATATAGAATAATAGCTGCAGGAATATCTACAAACAATGGGGCCAAAACCAAGCTAAAGCATCAAAGGACAGTCACAGATCACGCACTTTTCTTGACGAAAATTTTATCACCAAGTCCATTGTCAAGGTGTAGCTCATTAGGTGCATCAAGGTAAATGTAGTCCACAAATTCAGGAAAAGTGATCACCTCCTGAATTACAATTAAACTGGTCAGAACCTAGAAACAGTTTAGTGTGGAAACTATGAAAATTTCCCAGTGAAACCATGCGTTGGCAAGCATTTATATTTCTATTACATTTGGATGATTTACACCTAAGATAAGATCCATGTGAGATGAAAAACAGACCTCTCTTCCTTCCCCTCCAACGGATTAGAAGGGTCAGGATCCTTGTTCAATGTCTTGCACCCTTTCAGACCTTTCACTGAAGCCCCTGTAACTGAAGCCTGCAGAATTATCAAGGCACTATTTAAATCTGCCAGTAAATACTGCATCTCAAACTGTTACAAGATGGGGTAATTAAAAGACAAGGAGTCGAGCACATAGTTCAACTGAATGGTGCTTAGTGTCACGACCTTGAGGTCACGGGCTCGATCCAGCTTACCTTAAAAAATTACAGCTTCAGCAATATCCTGCCAAAATTCAGGTTTGGAAATCTAGTAAGTTGGAATCCAAATCCATGCAGCCAAACGACATCTAATAATAAAACCAAAAAATGAGATAGTCAAGTGTAATTACAAGCTTCCTCTACTATTGACGTTGCGACGCTCTGCGATTGAATTTCATTGTACCCTGCACACAAAAATATATGAGTGATGCCAAAAATGTATGATTATTAAAGCTTATGCTGTCATAGCATGAGCACCCATGAAAGAAACAGTTCTTACATTATGGCAGAGGATTGCAAATCCCATTCCACTTTGATTAGAATTCAAACAAAGGGAACTACACAGTTTATTGCATTTGGGATCTGTAGATAATCTCAAATCTGCATCCATAACTAACTTTGCATAGGATGCTTTATATGCATGTGCACAGCAAATACAATATATGTATGGTCAGTTCAAGTTGAATTACTGAAAATTTAACCAACTTAATACATGCTAACCAGAGTCCAATTTCCAACCTCATTAGAATTGAAATGAAATGATACATGTGTGGCATCTATCCACTCGAGTTACACCAGCATCAACAAAGGCAGTCAAATTGTGTACACAGAAAACATGTACTTATAGCTATAAATGGACAGCGTCTGACAACAAGTGAAGCCAGCCTAACAACTGAAACTCCCCACTAAATGGTAAAATGATCATTTTCTGCATGCCCCACGCTCATTGGAGGATGATGACTCAAAAGAAAAAGCTGAATTGTGAGGATTGTTCATTGATATGAGATGAACCTACCACCCAAATTTGGAGCATCCAGCAAGTCCAACAAAGTTGAGACATCCAAATGCAACCATAATGTCAAAGAGGAATTGGAGCTTACCTTATTAAAATGGACGAATTGGAGAGCATCAGAAGCAGCAGCCTGACCACTCGACTTTGAGTTGAACACAGGATCTTCAATGCATGAAACAGATAGAAAAGAGAAGAAATCAGCATCTACTCTAGCAAGCCTATGTCACAATCAATCCAACCGATTAATGTACAATACAAACTACAATGTTAGGATTCTGAAGTTTAAAATCATCATCATCTATCTCAGTTGATCATTATTTATTTTAAAAACAAGAGCACTCAAAAAAACAGAAACCCAAGAGACATCATATCTCTCAAGAACATATATTCATAGCGAGAGCACATCGCTGAGCCCAGGCTCATTTCTACTAAATGGCCCAATCTCAATCACAAATTTTAGGCCAGATCATCAAATGTTTTCGAATGAACTTATCTCAGTTCATCACTGCTCCAATGTATAGTTGGCAATATCGGTGAAAAATGAATCAAACAGTTCCTCTTTTTCCATCTGCTAATAGAGGACTACTTCCTCATTATGAATAGTAAGGAAGGTTGCAGTTGCAACTACCAATCAAGCCCTTCTCCCTCCTCCTTTGCCCGGGCTTAGGACCGTCAATGCAAGTAGTTGCATTGGAGGAGTTAAAAAAGGGCTTAAGATCCATTTGGTTTGATAAAAATTTATTTTCATCAAGATTGATGTGATGACCAAATGGAGCTTAAGACTTATAATACTACAAATATATACCAAGGATAACAACAGCAATATTTACATAAATGTAGTTGTTCTCCTTCGCTTGGCTTCCATCATCAAGATTGATGTGATGCCCTCCTATCAATGTTGTAAAGAAACATAGAAAGAACGAGAGTCTTCTTCTATGCCTAATCTGAAAATCTGCCTCACGAAAGCGGAAAAAAAAGAAGAAGAAGAAGACGAAGAGAGAAGCTAAAATATAGTGAGAATTAGTAAACAAAATGCAAACATGAAAATGTAAGACTTCTAAAACTAAGGTTTTAACAACAGGTATTAACAATTTCCATAACCATGGCACAAGTACTCATCGCAGAAAAAAAAAACAGCCCTTCCACCATCTCTTCATGGGCCTAAAAGGAGCTCACTTCACTTGGGAAAAGCTACAACTCCCAACCAAGCCTTCTCTGTTGCACCAAAAACAGGGGAGAATGCTACCAAACAGGGATGACACTCTAGCTAGGGCTAGGATCTTTCATTTAGCTCAATCCATCTCTCCTTAAACCTGCAAAATAAAATAATAAAAAGAAATTAATTAGTACTCGCAATCTTTTGTACAAGAAATTCTATTGTATCGTCCATAGGGTCTTATCTTACCTTACACAAAATAGAGGGCCAAACAATACTCGTTCCAATAGCATCCCCAATTGTTTTATATCGTCCATAGGGTCTTATCAAAACCTCATCCCGTACTATTGCCACATGAATTAATACTTCCCAGAAACCAATTCCAAGTTCATGCCCCCCTACTTTTGTGAGCGGATCCTTGCTCAAAACAACTCCTTTAGCAATAGTAACCTCGGGTTTCGTGATACTTGTAAGACTAACTCCAGTCACATCCTAGAAAATAAAATATTCCATCTAATTAAGAACACAATAACATCAAAATATAATTAAAGAACTATTCACTTGGTATAAGAAATTACCCCGGCACTAGTGCAACTCGTGGTCTTCGCCTTATTCGTCGAGTGTTTCTGCAAATGATAATTCAATATCAATCATTATATACCAACTAAACTATATATAATCTAGGACATAGTGCATATGTAAATATATACATGTATATAATATAATTACCCGAGAGGTCACCCAATGGCTTGATGATGAGGACGGTTCGTTCATATTAGAACTACCTGCAACACCAAATACTGTGGGTGGGTTATTGTTTGCATTGTTGATAGTGACAATCAATTTCATCAGAGTTTCTTTTAAGGAAGAAATTTCAGCATCTCTTGTAGATGAGATTTCAACCATAGTTTCTTTAAGGGATGACATTTCAGCTTCTCTCGAGGATGAGAGTGCAGCTATATTTTCTTTTAGAGAGACTATATCGGCATGTAGTTCCTCATATCTTTCATCTCTCCTCTGAGCAATGGAGGCCATCCTTTGCTGGCTGGATGTTACGCCCCACAATCAGATGGAGATGGTCCTAACCCATAAGTGCGGACACGACCATGCCTATCTTCTCCCATGACTTGAGATAATAGGTCATTCTTTGTCGTGCTATTCTGTGAGGCTCCAGGTTGCTAAGATATTTCTTTATTGAGTTTTTTCTACAATAATAATTATGACATGGTAACAGTTAATGTGTAAATACTATAGTTGCTGCTACACATTTATATGAAGCTCTTATTGCATGTAAATACATAAACATACCATTACTACTAATGAGGCCTCATCCACAGGGTTTCCATCTTTGCATGTATGAGTCAATATAAACATATCTTCTTGGCTTAGATCCTCCCCATTGGCATTTTTCCTCTATTATTATGTAAACAAGTTATATAACACAAATATACTAACATGGTTAGTCGGGTTATTAATAAAATTTACCTCTTCACGTATTCATGCAAAACTCTTCGTGCCTGCCACGTGGTTAATCAGTTGTTTCTTCCGATGCTCTATATTTGCTTTAGAATGAGCCTATATGTAACACACCAACAAAGTAAATCATAAGATATCAACAAAAGATTTTGTATAATTATATAACTGAATGAGGCATACCTTCCCCTCTTTAGAGTTCCAAAACTGAACAAGAGTCTTCCATTGATCCTCTTGGACCCGCTCATCAAGATCTGCGAGCCGCTTCTCATCAGTCTCATGAGAAGAGTAGTGGAGTTTCTTCAGCTCGCCCTTCCATTCCCTCCATTTTTAACCAATTGACTTCAGCACCCAAGCCTTAGCATTACCGTCAAACTCAAACTTGGACTGCATCACATGTTAAAAGTAAATAATCACATAATGAAAAAAAAAAAATTTTTTTTTTAAAAAAAGCATCATAACCATTACCGTGACAAGCCCCCATATATCATCTTTCTTCGCATTCGGCACCGCCCTCCAATCATTAAATGTAAGGGGAGCATATTCCTCATTGCGTGCTATTATCCGTATAAATTTTGTCAGCTTACTAGTATTGTCACAAACGGGCTGCCCTAGATCGTTGACGGAAATAGAAATCCATTGACCTTCATGCATTTTCCATACATCAAAGCATCGCGTGGGGCCTCGAGTCCTTGGTTTCTTGGACGTTGATCTGTTGAATAAAATCACAATGGTACATATAAAACTAATTAACAAAAGCAAATTACATGGTAAAACACATATTGTCCACGAGAGAGGAACACATTTTTGTTATACCACTAGTAGCCTGAGGCAGCCGAGGTTGGGCAGGACCAGCATTAGTTTGGGGCAGCTGAGGCTGGCTGGTGCTATCAGTCATTGTTCACTCCCCAAGTGCAGGGTTGTGATGTAGTAATAACTCGGTAAGACCGGGATCTTGCATTCTAGACCAATTTCAGGCCACTTGACTTCAATTTCTCAATTTTTATGGATCCCTGGTGTGTAATTTCATCGATCTTAGTCCCCTAGAGTCCGTCCCTTGCTCTGGTGAATTCTGAGCGTTAAATCTCATCTTTTAGCATCTTATTTCGATCCAGGCTCATAAATGTACCCTGCAGCACAAACACAGTTAAAATGGGCTATTAAACAGTATCATGCTCGTAGATCCAGGTAATAAAGGGGGTCTAATATGCAATATTTGATCCTCAACACAACCCCCAACCAGCATTTTGCTAGTCCCGAGCAAAGTATGCGAAAAATAAGTTGAGAATTATGGAATGATTTTTATGACCTCGAGTGATTTTTGGCAAATTAAACCAGATGCTAGAATTTTAAGATTCATGGATGTTGGGTATTACTTTCTCCCGGACTCGAGCACACAGTAAACTTCATAATCAAGTTCAAAGAATTAATCCATCAATTAGAACAATTCTAAATGTTAAGTTCCATGGGCGTATAATGTACTCTCGACTTATCAACATTAAGATTCCATTTGTTATTGCATGAAATCATAGGTAATCAACAGGAGAATTCTTGATAACCAAACTTGCCATATAAATTTCATCTTTTGATCTTTTCAACTTTTTATTTTTCCATTAATAGTCATGCCAAGAAGAGGAATCAAATCCTTACCTATAGGGAGCAAACCTATGGTGAAGACCATACTCCTAGACCTTTTTCACACATCATTCATGGGGAATTAACTCCACACCTATAGGGAGCAAACCTATGGTGAAGATTATTCGCCCAACCCTTTCCAAAGGTATCTTTTTCTTCTTTCTTTTTTTTTTTAGCTGGGTATCTTCTTTTTCTTGAATTGATCATGACAAACAAATTTTCAGGCTGGTTCCTTACATGCTCAGTGATTACCAAGTTAATCCTTCGATATGGAACTGAAATCGTAATGTGTAAGCGAGATGTGTCCTGAAATCATGATTCAATCAATGTTTAAAACCTCTAATCATGGATAGATAATTCGATCTTAATTGTGAAATCTAACAGATAACTGAATTCAAGAGTCATACATTACCAACATCACGTATCTTGAAATCTAAATTAGGGATATCTGTCAAAATCACTTCGAATTCACAGGAATTTTCAGAAAAATTTTAAAAATTTTTACAATTTTTGCTCAAGACTAAGAAAACACTGATTAGGTAACCTAATCTCCCACCCCCAACCAAAAATCGACATTGTCCTCAATGTAAAAGATATGAGCATGCAATTCACATGGAACAACGAAAGTAAAGTGATGAGAATATAGTACCTGGATAACGAATCAAGAGAGAGATTTTTTAAGAGATCGCTGGGAGCAAGTAAGTTAGAACGAGAGAGAAAGAAAAATAAAAATAACAAAAATAAAATCCTACCTATACCACTTTCGCAGGTGCTCTCGATTGCATTTAGCGTATGCAACAAGCCTTTAAACTCCTAGGTTACCCCTAGTGGATGAGTTGTAGTCTCGTGAGGGTTTGCAGTAATGTTACCCACAAACATTGAATTATCTAAGAAAATGAAATGAAAAGCTGGGTTGCCTCCCAGGAGGGCTAAATTTATCGTCTTCAGCCAGACAAATAAAGTAACTATCCTAGTCCTATGAAAGCGATAACCCTACCTATACCTCCATCAGACTAGGAGATCAATCCTGGTAATCAGGCGCAATCAGAGGCATGGACATATCCTCTGAATCAAATGTCTCGACAAATGGTCTTAATCGATGTCCATTGACTTTAAACTCCTTGCCATTTTCGGGATCTTTTATTTCGACGGCCTCATGAGGATAAGTAGTGATAACAATGTAAGGGCCGGTCCAACGAGATCGAAGCTTACCCGGAAAGAGATGTAGTCGAGAATCGTACAAAAGGACTTTCTGACCTGGCGTGAATGATTTTCGTAGAATATGTTGATCATGAAGCACCTTCATCCTGTCCTTGTAAATTCTTGAATTCTCATATGCATCGTTCTGGATTTCTTTAAGTTCATTTAATTGAAGTTTGCGTAACAAGCCAGCGTTGTCCAGATTGAAATTTAGATCTTTGATCGCCAAGTATGCTTTATGTTTCAATTCCACAGGCAAGTGACAAGCTTTCCCATAGACAAGTCTGAAGAGAGATGTTCCAATAGGAGTTTTGAAAGCAATACGGTACGCCCATAAGGCATCGGTCAATCGGATTGACCAATCCTTATGGTTAGGGTTAACCATTTTTTTCAGGATATGTTTGATCTCTCTATTGGAAATCTCAGCTTGTCCACTTGTCTGTGGATGGTATGGGGTACTCATCTTATGAGAGATACCGTATTTCTTCATTAAACTCTCAAATGGTCTATTACAAAAGTGTGGGCCCCATTCACTAATAATGGCTCGAGGCGTTCCGAACCGCGACAGGATATTTTCTTTCAAAAATTTAATGACCGTGCGATGGTCATTTTTGCGGCACGAAATTGCTTCGACCCATTTAGTGACATAGTCTACGGCGAGCAAAATATACAGATTTTCAAATGATTGGGGGAATGGTCCCATGAAATCAATGCCCTAGCAATCAAATGCTTCAATGATAAGGATGAGATTCAAAGATATCATATTTCGACGGGACAATGCTCCCAATTTTTGACAACGCTCACAAGCTTTGCAAAACTCATGAGTATCCCTGAACATAGTGGGCCAGTAAAAGCCACATTGTAGAATCTTAGTTGTGATTTTTTTAGTAGAAAAGTGACCACCACAGGCCTGTGAGTGACAGAAGGAGATGACACTCTGATGCTCATCGTCTGGGATACATCTCCTTAAGATTTGGTCTGGACAATATTTAAACAAATATGGATCGTCCTAGAAAAAGTTACGCACCTTGATAAAAAATTTCTTCTTATCTTGTGACGTCTAGTGTGTCGGTATGGCACCTGTAGTAAGATAATTAGCAATATCAGCGAACCAAGGTGAATGGGAGACTCTAAACAGTTGTTCATCAGGGAACATATCATTAATATGAGTCATCTCAAGGGAATCAGAGGTATTAAGGCGAGAAAGGTGATCGGCCACTACGTTCTCTACTCCCTTTTTGTCTTTAATTTCCAAATCGAATTCTTGGAGTAGAAGGATCCATCGTATCAGGCGGGGCTTAGAATCATTCTTAGAAAGAAGATACTTAAGTACCGTGTGATCTGCGTAGATGATGATCTTAGATCCGATCAGGTAGGACCTAAATTTATCCAAAGTGAACACTATAGCTAAGAGTTCCTTTTTCGTAGTCGAGTAATTCATTTGGGCAGGATTTAGAGTCCTACTTACTTAATGAATTACGTAAGGCTGCTTATCCTTTCTCTGACCTAGAACCGCTCCAAGAGCATAATCAGAGGCGTCACACATAAGTTTAAAAGGAATACTCCAGTCGGGTGGCTGCATGATAGGCATAGTGGTTAACATGCCCTTAAGCTTAGTGAAAGCTTCTTGGCATTGCTCAGTCCACTCGTATGGTGCATCCTTTTGAAGAAGATTACATAAAGGATGAGAGAGGAGACTAAAGTCCTTTATGAATCGTCTGTAAAAGCCTGCGTGTCCTAAGAAGGATCGCACGTCTCTGATATTCTTGGGTGGAGGTAGGTTAGAGATAAGATCAATTTTTACCTTATCTACCTCGATTCCTTTGGATGAGATGATATGCCCAAGGACAATTTCCTTTTGAACCATAAAATGGCACTTCTCCCACTTAAGTACCAAATTTTTTTCTTCACATCTTTTCAGCACACATTTAAGACTTGCTAAGCACTCGCTGAAAGATGAACCAAAAACAGAGAAATCGTCCATGAAGACCTCTAAATATTTCTCCACCATGTCAAAAAAGATACTCATCATGCATCGCTGAAAGGTGGCAGGGGCATTACATAACCCGAATGACATCTTTCTGTAAGCAAAGGTGCCATAGGGACATGTAAATGTGGTCTTTTCCTGATCCTCAAGGGCGATTTCAATCTGATTATAACCTGAATATCCGTCAAGGAAACAATAATAGGAATGACCAGCTAGCCTTTCCAGGATTTGATCAATAAAGGGTAAAGGAAAGTGGTCTTTCCTTGTGACGGTATTCAGCTTCCTGTAGTCAATGCACATTCTCCAACCAGTAGTAACTCTGGTTGGCACGAGTTCATTATTGGCATTGGCTACGATGGTGATCCCGGACTTCTTAGGAACCACCTGAGTTGGACTCACCCATTCACTATCAGATATGGGGTATATGATCCCCACTTCCAATAGTTTGAGAACCTCGGCCTTAACCACTTCCTTCATGTTTGGATTCAGTCTACGTTGTGATTGCCAAACAGCCTTTGCATTATCTTCAAGATATATGCGGTGAGTACAAATAGATGGGTTAATTCCTTTGGGATCCGTTATCGTCCATCCAAGAGCTCGCTTATGCTCAATGAGAGTAGATATGAGCATACTCTCCTGTTCTTTTTCTAGGTGGGCAGAGATCACCACCGGGTATGTCTCATATTGACCTAAAAAGACATATTTTAAATCAGAGGGCAAAGTTTTAGGTTAAGCTTCGGTGGCTTAAGGTTAGACGGTAGAGGCACTACATCAGTTTGGGGCAATTCTTCAATTTGTGGCCTCCACCGGTTAACTTCAAGTACCGGTGTAGTATCAAGCATGGCACACGTCTCCCTAATTATATCATCATCAAGATCATGGGAGTGCGCTAGGCATGTCTCTAGAGGATCAGAGGATAAGGTGAGAGGCGTTCTATCTTCCACAAAAGAATCAATCATGTTAACATCGTGAAAATCATCATCATCCTCTGAGTTGCTGCCGTTATTGAAAAAGATATTTGATTCCAATGTCAAATTTTCAAAAGACATAGTCATGACACCATTCCTGCAATTAATAATTGCATTTGAAGTGGACAGGAATGGGCGACCAAGAATGATGGGAATCTGAGTGCTCGTGTCATTGATGGGTTCGATGTCCAAGATGATAAAATCAATAGGATAGTAAAATCTATCAATCTGGACCAACACATCCTTAATTATCCCTCTTGGTACACAAACAGAACGATCAGCAAGTTATAGTGTGGTTCGGGTGGGTTTTAATTCACCTAAACCTAACTGTTGGTATACCGAATAGAGAATCAGATTGATGCTTGCTCCTAAGTCAAGAAGTGCGTGATCAATTCGATAGTTTCCGATTACACATGATATGGTTGGGCAACCGGTATCTTTGAATTTTTGTGGCACATCTTGTTTTAGGATGACACTCACTTTCTCAGTCAAGGAGATCTTCTTTTGAACACTTTTTCGTCGTTTAGTAGTGCATAAGTCCTTTAGAAATTTAGCATATAAAGGAATCTGTTTTACAACATCAAGCAGAGAAATGTTGACTTTCACTTGTTTTAACACCTCTAGGATATCCTGAGAGTTAAAGAGACGTTTTGGTTCAACCAACCGTTGAAAAAATGGAGCAACTGGCTTTTCTAGAGGTTTCGGTTCAAATTTTTGTGGGGCGCCACTAGATCCATCACTGTTGTCCTCTTCTGGTTCTTGAAGCTTTTCAGGCCTAACCGGAAGGGTTTTATCAATAATCTTCCCACTCCTAAGAGTGGTGATGGATTTAGCATGCCCCATTTGATTTGAAGAGCTGGGATTACTTGTCTCGTATTGCGGTTTAGGATTGGGGATTGGTTGTGCAGGAAGCATCCCCTTTTCTATAGCCGTCATATATGAATCTATCTTTTATATAAAATCCTGCATTATCTGTGTCAGCTCTTACACAGAATTTTGAGCCGGTTCTTCTTGAGGTCTCCCCTGATTTGAATTTTTATTGAAGAAACCTTGAGGGGTAGCAGTTTGTCCATTCCTCCAACTAAAATTCGAATGATTTTTCCAGCCAGGATTGTACGTATTAGAGGGTGGTCCATTGAAAGGTCTTTGATAGTTATTTACGGCATTAGATTGTTCATTCAATACTTCTCGAAAGGCAGGTATTGAAGGACAATTTTCAGTAGTATTAATGTTGCAATCACAGACGCCGCAAACACTTTCATTAACCTTTTCCTTCTTTCCTTCCATGGCCTCAAATTTTCTGGTGAGATTGGCCATCTTAGCGTTAAGATCATCATCCTCTTTCAGGAGATATATTCCTTCTTTTTTCCTTGAATGAGTCGGCCTAGACGTAGTGTTCGTCCTTGGATAATAGTCTCATGATTGTGTTTTTTCAGCGAGACTATCGAGCTAATCCCATACCTCGTCGATATTTTTATTGATGAATTCTCCGTTACACATTGTCTCGACCATTTGGCGCATGGAAGATGTTAGCCCATCATAGAAAAAATTCGTAATACGCCATATTTCAAAGCCATGTTGTGGCCATGCATTAACCAGATCCTTGAACCTTTCCCAACATTGGAAGAATGTTTCATCTTCCTTTTGGGCAAAGTTCATGATTGCTCTCCTGAGGGTAATTGTCTTATGATGTGGAAAAAATTTCTTTATAAATTCCCTCTGCATATCATTCCATGTGCCAATGTATCTAGGACGCAGTGAATGTAACCACGTCTTGGCCTTTTCTTTCAAGGAAAATGGAAAGAGTTTCAGCCTAATAGTATCCTCAGATACATTAGGAAAGTATAAGGTGCCTATGATTTCATCGAACTCTTTCAGATGCAAGTATGGTTCTTCAGACTCAAGCCCATGAAACTTAGGAAGGAGTTGGATAACCCCTAGCTTGATGTCCATATGTCTTGTATTCTCAGAAAAAATCATGCATGAGGGCGTACTCACCCCCGCCGGTTGTAAATAATCTCGTAAAGTAAGAGGCGGGGGTGCCTGATGCACCTCATTCTCATCATGTACTTCCTCAAACCTTGGTTGGGGTAGTGCTTAAGGTTGATTTTCAGCCATAACCTCCTCTAACTCAGGAGAATTTAAGTGGTGTCTAGTCCTGTGATGGACAGTCAACCCCTCAACTAATTCTCCTTCAGTCACGAGACGTCGAGTGTCGTCGCGTGCCCACTGGGGCATAAAACACACTCAACCCTCAATTTAAATTCTAACATAGACCTAAGAGAAAAGAAGTAGAAATCTAGAAAGTAAAAGGGAAAGATGAAAAGAAGTTACCAAATTTGAAGTCCTAGGTTAAGAACCTGCAGAATAAACAAAACAATTTAGTTTCTAAGAATAGAAAGTTCTAATTAAAAGTAAACTAATTTCTAAAGAAAAGAAGAAATTCCAAAGAAAGAGAAATTAGAAAGAGCTTACTAAATTAGAGGTTTCCTACAAAATAGAAAAAATGGATTAGTTCTAAAAATCAAATAAAATGAAAAATAGGAAGTTTATAAAGTTAGGAAAAATTTCTAAAAAGGAAAATAACTAAGCCTATGATTAGAAAATTCTAAAAAGAAAATCTAATCTTAAACTAATCCTAAAACTAATTAATTTTAGAAAATCGTAGCCGTTAGTCCCCGGCAACGGCCCCAAAAACTTGTTCACTCCCCAAGTGCAGGGTTGTGATGTAGTAATAACTCGGTAAGACCGAGGTCGAATCCCAAAGGACTGAAACTTGTACGTATTCTGAAACTAAATAGAACTAAAACTAGAATGAGATGAAATCTGAATTGAATTATAAATTGAGGAATAATTGTAAACTATTAATCTAAAACTTAGGAGAAATCAGAGATGGAAAACTAGGGATTCAAAGGATCCCCTTGTAGAGATCAGGGAGGTCTTATGCCTATTTTATAGAATTTAACTGAACTGTCATTGATCTAGTTTTCAAGAGATGAAAGGTATATGAATTAGAATGGATTCAATCACCAAATCATGCCCAAAAGACTATGGCAAACAACAGAATTAAACTAATTACCAACCCATCACATGTATGAAGGTTAGGAAGGGTACCGTCATCCAACCATGCCCAGGAGACTATGGTGAACAACAGGGCTTCCTAACGTCATAAACATGAAAAGGAAAAAGAAATATTCAAAGTCATCGCAGATCCACTGTAATTTCAGTCACAACAGACCATTAAAAACTAAAAATATTTCCATACTACTCAAACTAAAATCAACTTCAATTCATACATTAAAATCAAATTAAAATCATAGAATCTCCCATCTCACTACAAGCTTCACCTCTTAGCCCTAGATAAGAGGTTTAGCCAGACATGATGTGGCTAGATCCCATAGGAAAATAAAATAAAATAAACTTTAAACCAAAAAAAACTCTCTGTACTCCCTATCTCTCTCTCTCTGCTTCACATTCCAGCCCACGTCCTAAGATCTCCAGCTGTGAATGGATTTTTTTTTCCTCACCTCTCTCTTTTTCTTATTTATAGGTGATGAAGGTCGGCTTAGTCCATAGTCGGTGGAGATTTTCAGAAACGGAGACTCTGCGTCAGAGAAAAGGCGGTGGAAAACTTCCGCGGTCAGTTACGCAGCACGTCTTGCGTTGGGTCTTTATTTTCGCACACGGTTGTGTTCTTTTTGCAAAGAGGAAGTGTCCCTACAGACGGTTTTCGATAGCCTACACAATGGACGGTCTGGATCGTCGAAACAGTCGGGAACAAGCTCACGCACTGGCCCATTGAGGCCGATTTCACGGACGCAGAGCCTGCGCATGGTTCTTGCGCTGTGGAGACCGGTGGGGCCCATGGTTGGAATTTTCAGAGAAATCCACCCCGTCCATCAGTTTCTCCTCAAAAAACTGTTTGGAGATGGATAGTTTGAATTTCCAACACTGCGGCCTACTAAATCCATGCTTCAGCCGTCTGACCTGCGTTTGAACACTCTCTTCTTGTGTTTACATGCATTATTGCAGATGGTCACCATGGCTATAGTTGAAATCGCCCCTTGGATGCATTGGATGGCTTGGATCGTCGAATCAGGTGATGAATATGGCCCACTGAAGTTGTTGGTGCAGACGCTGGTGGAAACAGAGTTCCGTCTCTATCTTTGAAGAAGGATCGTGTTGACGATCTTTCTTAGTCTCGTGCTTTGCAAACGTGTACACCCCATGTGCACGTTCGTACTGATGCAGGGCCCACTACAATGTTTATGAGACATCCAATCCAACCATCTTTTTACTCATGCTATTTTAACGGTTGGGACCAAATTTTAAGTATATCCAGATATCTGGCAGGCCTGAAATCAACGGTTTATAGGCTGATCTGTCAGTTGGGATACTTCCATAGTGATCTAAGGGTTAAAATTCGATATGTACGGTTAATTTACGGCCCAGATCTCACGTATGAATTTTTGAACTGATCGGATGGTGGGAACCCCGGGATCTTGCATTCTGGACCAATTTCAGGCCACTTGACTTCAATTTCTCAATTTTGGCGGATCCCTGGTGTGTAATTTCATCGATCTTAGTCCCCTAGAGTCCGTCCCTTACTCTGGTGAATTCTGAGCGTTAAATCTCATCTTTTAGCATCTTATTTCGATCCAGGCTCATAAATGTATCCTGCAGCACAAACACAGTTAAAATGGGCTATTAAACAGTATCATGCTCGTAGATCCAGGTAATAAAGGAAGTCTAATATGCAATATTTGATCCTCAACAGTCATAGGGCCTACAGATTGCCCAACCCTGCGTCTAGTACTCATGTTTAACACCTGTATATGTCTAGCAGTATGATAATTAAATATTTCTCATTTAAATGGAGATTCATAAAATAAACAACTTGATTTGTTGAGAAGCATATGCAATACCGGTTGTTCCCAACATGAAATTTAATGAATTCAAGTCAGAGATAGCTGAAATGTGCAATAGTGATGCAAGTACCTTATTGATAAAGTACTTCCTCCCAAGCAACAGACGGATTCCGATCACAGTATCCAATGACAAGCACATGCAGTGCATGATTGATTTTCATGAGGATTCAGCGACAATAGATGTTTTCGTTTTGGATGGGGAGACCGTTGCTCAGAACACTGACAAAACGGATAACAACCAGTAACTTTTCCTTGGTCAGCTCCTGTTTGCGATCAATAACAGGGTCCTGCTCATGTGGGACCTGCGGTTCTATGATAAATACCATTGATTTCACAGGCTCCGCTGTGGATGGGGCATGCCCTGAAAATCCCCACATACGAAGATCCTGTTTGTGAGGAATTACAGGGTCCTGCTAATGTGATGCCCCTAGTTCTGAGATCCAGAATATTGATTTAACAGGATGAAAATCTTCACATCGGGAGATACTAACCCCTTGATCTTTGTACTACACTCCCATTGAGTGGGGACTGTTCCTGCATTCTTCTGCTTAGTTTTCTAGGTGTAGGCCATTGACTGCATTCTTGCATCAGCAATATGTGATTGCTGACGATGCTGACCCCTATATGAATTATACTTTTTGCAAGAAATTAAATGGGGTGCATTCTCTTGCAGGGCAAACAGAGCCACAAGTAAAACAAGTAGACCCACAAGTAGGACCACAAAAAGGGTTGCAGCCACTGACTCAATCACGCAAACTCCTACAACTGTCGACAATGATAGGGAAGGAAGGAGAACTATAGTCCCTGATCCAGTGGCTTCAAATGCTGCCATGGCTGCCCCTGCCAGTGGTGATAGCATTGCACATAGGACCAGGAGCAGGCTTTCAGCAATTGTCACTACAGTCACTGACCCAACCACCCCAATTTCCAACATCCCTGCCATTGGCAATGATAAGGGGCCAGTACAATACAGTTCAGTCACTGACCCAACCACCCCAATTTCCACCATCCCTGCCATTGGCAATGATAAGGGGCCAGCACAATATAGTTCACCAGGAAACACTATCCTTAATATGGGAAAAGTATTTGATAGTGTCAGTGACTTCCGTGATGCATTGCGTACGTATGCCATTGCAAAAGGGTATGCATTAAAGAACATTTATAGTTCTCAATCCCGTGTGACTGCCAAATGTAGAGCTCAGGGCTGCCCATGGCGGGTGCATGCTTCCAGACTAGCATCCATGAAAAGGTTCAAGATTAGAAGGATGAAGAATGTGCACACATGTGGTGGGGTTGGAAAAGACAGCCATCCGAATGCATCAGTAATCTGGATTGTGAGCATTATAAAAGATAAGCTATGAGATAAGCCACGTTATAAGCCAACAGAAATCGTGAATGACATATATCAGGAGTATGGAATCAATGTCACATATAGACGGGCCTGGATAGCGAAGGAGGTGGCCCAGAAGCAGCTTCAAGACTCGCAGTCAGACGCATATAGTCAGTTGCCTTGGTTCTGCAATAGGATAAAGGAGATGAATCCTGGCATGGGTTTGATAATGGTTGCCGCCCCCTCATTCTTCTCAACATATACAAATTGCGAATCCCATTATCAATGGAACATATTCCAAAATCATATCAAGCAAAGGACATGTGAATTTCTATATAATGAAAATAAATGAACATATGAAAATAATAATAACTCAACCATATACAATGAAATCAATTATTGTACATAATATCATTTCCATCACAATCAGAAAACTCAGTATCATCTGTTTGGTCATCTACCATTGTCTGGGTGGGTGGTAAAGGTGTAATAATTGTTGTACCATCGATATCTGTCCTTTCCCAACTATCAATGTCATCACTCGGATCTTCCAAACTTTGATCATTGCATGGCGAGCTTCCCAAGTATGCATCAACATTATCTGCAAAGTCCTCCCCATGCATCTCAAACAAGTCCCTAGGTTTCACCCTCACCACAACATGCCAATCCTTCTCGACAGGGTCTTGCACATAGAACACCTGCTCAGCTTGAGATGCAAACACAAACGGTTCATCAGACAATTGTCGACCAGAATGGCATAACCGTTTCAAATTCACAAGCGTGAACCCTAACCCATCCTTCTTGACACCCCTGCCCTGCGATAGAACATCAACCCAATCACACTTAAATAATACAACTTTCCGATCACCACAATATTCCAATTCAATTATGTCTATCATGACACCATAGTAAGTTACATCTCCTGCAATAGGGTTTCTATCGTTAACAGTCGCAAAGCTTGATGTCTTTGCGGTCACCACAACTCCACTATGTTGAGTTTTTCTTTTCTTTTCTCGATCTTTAGTGTGAAACCTGAAGCTGTTTATGATAAAACCCTTGTATCTTCTTGTTGCACAAGGACCCCGAGCTAGCCATCTAAGGTCTTCTGAGACCTGCTCATTATCTACCTGGCGCAACTGTTCAACCTATTTAAAAAATGTTAAAACAGAAGCATATGTCTAGACAATGAAAATAAATGAACATGCACACATTGATCGACTTATTGTATCAACTACTTACATGATCGCTAAACCATTTATGAAATGTTTCATTGTGAATGCGTTCTATATCGCTTGGTCGTGCGCAAGGATTCTTCTTCTTAACAACATTCATGTATTCTCTGTGCACATGAATTGATTTCAGTAAGACACATGATAGTAACTTATTTTTCATCATGTATAAAATAAGTGTTATAGTTTTCTTACTCAAGAAATGAGATGACTGCGCTGTTGTTAAACAGAATATATCGATGTGCCTGTGTAAATGTAACTTTATCTAGCACACAATCCCCAGGCTTCCTTAATGCACGACCTATTCGTGAAAAAATAGTGGATTGTTCTATAATGGTGTTACCATAGTCATCATTTCGTATTGGTCGATTGAACCCTGTCTCCACATTATGCAAGTACCTCGAGCAGAAAGTTAAGCATTCTTCCGCCAAGTACCCTTCAACAATTGAACCCTCGGGCTGACTTTTATTACGCACATATGACTTCAATGTGAGCAGGTACCTATGATTATCAATATTATGAAGTTTAGAAATACATCGTTGATTAGCGCAACCGAAACAACATGATAAAAAAAATTAATTTATAAACATTAACACGCACCTCTCGATGGGGTACATCCATCGGTATTGTACCGGTCTTGCAAATTTAGCTTCGCCCGCTAAATGAATGGGAAAATGCACCACAATATCAAAAAAAGATGGCGGAGAAATCTTTTCTAGATGACAAAGTGTTACCGCAATTTGAGATTCCGGTCGATCAAAATCTTTTACTCGGCCAACTTTGGAACACAATTCCCTAAAGAAATTACACAATTCAAGCAATACTGAGCTCACGCACTTAGGCAATGTTGTTCGTATCGCTACCGGAAGTAATTGTTGCATCATAACATGACAATCATGGCTCTTGAGCCCTGAAATTTTGTGCTCTTTGAGATGCACACATCGTGAAATATTGGCTGAATAACCATGTAGAACTTTCACTCACTTCAAAACTTTACAGAAATCATCTTTCTCACTGGATGACATGGTAAAGCATGTGGGTGGAAAATATGTTTTGTTCAATGAAAGCTGCCTTGGGTGCAATGTTTGTCTTATACCCATATCTTGCATGTCGAGACATGCCTTTAAATTGTCCTTTGTTTTTCCTTTAATGTTCAATAGTGTCCCGAGCAAATTGTCACACACATTCTTTTCAATATGCATCACATCCAGATTGTGCCGCAGCAAATTATACTCCCAATACGGCAAATAAAAAAAGATACTCTGCTTCTTCCAGTTATATCGATCTTTTGCATTATCCTCTCGTCTTCTCTTGTGCCCATAATTGCCAGGAGTCTTCTTCCCAAATGTGACATTAATTCCTTGTAACTGATCCAACACATCAAACCCAGATAGCAAAGTTGGTGCCTCACTAAATTCTTATGTACCATCAAAAGATCTGCTATTACTTCTAAATCTATGATCAAGTTCCAAGAATCGATGATGGCCCATATAACAAAACTTTCGACCATGCTTCAAGTATTTAGATGAAGTATCCTTGTTATAGCAAGGACAAGCAAGGCGTCCTTTAGTGCTCCATCCAGACAAGTTCGCATATGCAGGAAAGTCACTGATAGTCCACAACAATGCTGCACGTATTCGAAATATTTCATTGCTTGAGGCATCATAAGTGTCTATGCCAACCTCCCACAATTCCTTCAACTCATCTATTAAAGGTTGCAAATACACGTCAATATCATTACCAGGTCCAGAAGGACCAGGAATAAGCAAGGACATCATGAAATAAGATTGCTTCATGCACATCCATGGTGGCAAGTTATATGGTATCAGAATAATCGGCCATGTGCTATGAGCAATACTCATTGTCTTGAATGGATTGAAACCGTCAGCTACTAACCCAAGTCTAACATTGCGACTATCCAATGAAAAGGTCGGATGGTAGTAGTCAAAAGTTTTCCACGCCAGGGAGTCAGCCGGATGCCTTAACACTCCATCTTCAGTGCGACACTCGTAATGCCATTTCATAGAGGACGCTGTTTTAGATGACATGTACAACCTTTGGAGCCTTGGTTTCAAAGGAAAATGACGTAATATTTTAGCTGAAATTTTTCTCTCTTTGGTAGTCGAAGAAGTCGCCTCGTCATCTGATTGATGTTCAAATGTTTTCCATCAGGAAGCACCACATATACCACATGATTGCTCGTCGACAGGCTCTTTCCAATATAACATACAATCATTGGGACAAGCATCAATTTTATTGTATTTTAGGCCTAAGTCTCCAATAATCTTCTTGGTTTCATAGAAAGACCTTGGTAAGGTTTTACCTTCGGGAAGTGCATCCTTTAGCAATTCAAGTAACATCGTGAATGACTTGTCGCTCCATCCACCAAGGCACTTTATGTGATATAGTCGAATAATGAAAGAGAGCTTACTAAACTTCTTACAGCCTGGGTACAATTCCTTATCGGCGTCTTCTACTAATTTGAAAAATTATTGTGCTTCGGAATTAAGCCCCTGTGTAGGTCTATATGTTGCATCACTCTCTTGATCATCCGGGCCCAAAAAATTGAATGTATCATGTAACAATTCGTGCATATCATCATTTGGATCCAGATTAGGCATATAAGAAGACGTGGCTTCCCCATGAAAATGCCAATGAGTATAACTTGTATTAAATCCATCACACACGATATGATCGTATGCTTCTTGTCGAGATACCCAGAAGTTGTTATTGCAATTCTTACATGGACATAGGATCCTCCCTTTATCACTTGCATTTGTAAATGCAAATTTTAGAAATTCCGTAGTTCCACTTAAGTATGCATTGCTTATCCTAAATCATTCAATGCAATTGGAGGACATATCAAACAATGCATCTTAACCATTGGGCAACAACAACTGAAAGGAGAAGTTACTGAGATACCTTGACAAATGAATCCAACTCTTATCCATCACTATGTTCCTTGGCTACATCGACAAGTTAGTTGAAATACAACGTGAGCCTGACAAAGCTTCCTGAGAGAGATAAACTAAAATGGGTTTAAAAGAAATTTAAGGAATAGTATTAAAGAGACAAATTATAATAAAATAAGCACCATTATTGCTCACCCCACAAGTGACGACGATTTAGGCATCTAATAGAATCTCTAATGGTATCTTTAACTTACTAACTAAATCAGTCACCCATCCAAGACTGAATAGATTGTAATACTTTCATGTTCCCATTTAAATGCCTATACCAAAATTTCGGCAGCATCTCTGTAAGACCCGTATCTTGGTCCGTACCTTTCCATAGACTTCCGCGGTCTTACCGGTCGAATTTCGGTGACCTTCGACCCTTAACTGATATCGACGCGTGACCCTGATTCATATACCGACAACCCGAGTCGATTCAACCCGAGACCACTACCATAGCGACCGCGCCGTCGTTGCGGTTCCGATGCCACGACTCGCGCGCCAAGGCGATACCCTGGTCAAGAGATGTGAGCCAACGTTCGGTGTGAGAAAACGCTGCGCGTTGCGAAATTCAAGGAAATCTCTATAATGTGTCACATCAATCCCATCAATCCCATCAATCAATCAATCCATCAAGCCATCACATGTCAAGTACACATCACTTTATTCCCTTTTCCCAAGCAATCATAAAAGTCTTCACCACCCATACCTCTCTTACATAAAAAGCCACAAAAGTCTTCACCACCCATACCTCTCTTACACAAAAGCCTCAAAAGTCAAGTTTTTCTTACATAAACATCACTCACCACATCTATCCATCTCTCTCTCTCTCTCCCTTTACAACTCCTCTCTTTCTCATTTGCAAACTCCAAGCTAAAAAAAATTCCACGTATGGAATTCCTCCAAGTCTCCTAAGCTCCAAGTGGCCCACCTCTTCATCCCAAAATCTCTCATCTCAACCCTCCATTCTTCATCTCATCCATTGAAGTTGAAGCTAAGGTGCCAAGGAACCCCTAGGAGCAAGAAGATCGGATGGTGGATACCTCTATAGGGTAGTTTTACTTATTTTTATGATGGGCCAAGTGAGGCCCACCGATCCATGGTGTGGATCTCACTTGGGACCCTAAAAGGTGGTCGATGGACCACTTGGATCATCATGATCATTCCATGATGGGGCCATTCTCCATGGACCCCATCATGATGCTTATTTTTTTTTAAAGGTCATCTAGACCGTCAATATTGGTGGGGAAGGGATCTCCACCGTTGAGTTTGGATTTCGGTGGCCCCTCATGCTTTAAGGCCCACTTGATGTATGATTCGTTATAAGGGAGGGCCCATAATGTCGGGGTCCCTCCATCACAAGGCGTGTCCCACTCTCCATGTCTCTCTCTCTCTCTTTTATTTCTTTTATTTTATTTTATTTTATTTTATTTTATTTTTTATGCAAGGGTTGTGTGGCCCACTTGAATGGACCTCACCTTGTGGTATTTATTTTGTCCAAGAGTCCTTCAAGTGGGGCCCACCTTGCATGTTGTACCCCCATCATCCATTAGTGGTGGCCCACTTCAAGAAGGCCCACCACCATGTACATTTTAAAAGAGGCTCACCGTCCAGCGTCTGGGACGCTGGACGTCTCTGTACCAAAATCAAAAAAAAAAAAAGAAAATGAAAGAAAAGGAGAAGCTTTTGGGGTGGTCCCTAGTGTAGGCCCCACATTGATGTATATGTTCAATCCAAGCCGTCCATCCTCTTACCCATATCATTTTAGGCGTTGAAAAAAAAATGTGAAGCTGATCTAACTTTCTGGTGGGCCATACCTTAGAAAATAGTGATCTCCACCGTTTAAAGTCCCCCAGATTTCTTCTACGCACCGAAACAAGCCCAAGTTTGGACTTTGTTTGTCGGTATCGAGCCGGTGAAGCCAATGGACGGGTTGGATTTCCTGATGGTGGGCCCTACCTGTGAAAATCCTCAGATTTTCTTGTTTTTTTAAAAAAATAAATATCAAAAGCAAGAGGCATTGCCTCTGCCTTTGACCGTGCACGACAGCAGCAGGCGCTGCGTGCAGCGGTCGACCGTGCAGTCACCCACGGCTGCTGCCGTGGGCCCCACGCGATGTATATGTCTTATCTACGCCGTTCATTAGGTGGGTCCCCTTCTCAGGTGGGCCCCCTCCAAATTTCAACTAAATCCAAAACTCAAGTGGCCTACACCACATGAAACAGTGAGACTGTACCCCTACCATTGGAAAACCATTTTTTTGGGCCCACGTAAGTTTTGGATCAAGATAAAATTTATGTTTTCCCCTCATTTAGGTCCGAGTGACCTTATGAACGGCTCAGATGGCATTTATGCATTTGGGTGGGCCACATCTGTGGAGCCCACAGTAATGTATGTATTCTATTCACACCGTCCACAGGCCGTGGACGGTGATTCTCACCATGATGTTTGTGCTCCACCTCCACTGTCCAGCAGACGGTGGAGCCCACCTCGCACGTGTGTTGTTCACACCACCCCCTCCCATGGCTGTACATTTTGGACAGAAATAAACTCTACAGTGGTTCTCCCCCTGGCCCATACCCACACTGGGTGACATATAAACATTACAGTGGACCCTTGCCATTTCTGATGGCAAACAATATTTCAGTGGGCCTCTAGGCCACGGGATTGGGCCCACTTGATATGTTCCAAGGCCATGTGACTAGGCCCATTTGAATTATATATAAGGCCTAGGGGTTTCGGCCCATTGACTAATATAAGGCCTATGGGTTAGGCCCATTTGATTTGAAAAAGGCCTATGGGTTAGGCCCATTTGATTTATTTAAGGCCTATGGGTTAGGCCCATTTGATTTGAAAAAGGCCTATGGGTTAGGCCCATTTGATTTATTTAAGGCCTATGGGTTAGACCCATTTAATTTGAAAAAGGCCTATGGGTTTAAGCTCATTTAATTTATATAAAGGCCTACAGGATTAGGCCCACTTGGTAGGTACAAGGCCCATGAAATTGGACCCATTTGATGCAATTTTAAAGCCCATGAAAGTAGGCCCATTTGATGCAATTTTAAAGCCCATGAAAGCAGGCCCATTTGATATATGTAAGGCCTAGGGGTTTAGGCCCACTTTGATATGCATGCAAAGCCTAAGGGTTAAGGCCCATTTGGCGTACATATGGGGTCAATTGGTGTGGCCCATTTGTTACCTTTAAGACCCATGAGTTAAGCTCATTTGATGCAGTCCAAGGCCCACAGATTTTGACACATTGCAATGCACATAAGACCCGTTGGTATGACCCATTTATGTGGCCCATCTGATGAATAGAAGGCCCATAAGATATGGCCATTTGATATATATGTAAGGTCCAATGGGAAGAACTTACGGTCCATTGCAATGTGTAAATCCATTACAGACTAAGTAGCGATGTTTACAAAGATTGTGCCTTGGGAGCAATGTTGGTTTGACGTCCACATTGCGAGTGTAATGTTGGTTGGATATCCACATTACGACTCTCCTTAGGGCCCATTACTGGGCCGTACTTGCTGTGTATAGGCCTTCTAGGCCCATCTGCGTTGTAAGAATGGTTCATCACTCACTTACATGTTTAGTATAGTTTCATGACTCATGATCATACGCATCATATGTATGCTTGATATGAGGATTGACTGATCATAGCATATGCCTTCGAGTACGTTGTTTATGGGCTCCTGGTTAGGCGGTGTTGCCCTACATGAGCGCAAGATATGCGCAGAATTTGTTGCATGACTGGATGGCGTGAATCATGCATTTCACATTTGTGTGACATGGGTATTGTATGCCCTAGCGATATCAGGGCCGTAGCCTCCACAGACGCATCGTGGTTGGCAGGATTGGATACCAGAAATCTTGTTCTACATGGGGTGCTATTGATATCCCTGGGTGAAAGTCCCTAAACCCTTATCGTACCAATAGGTTGCTCTAACATCTAGACCGAGTGGGTAGATGAGCTTTGAGTACCGAATACCAGTTGACTGTGCTCTCCACTGTGTCGTGGTCGGTTGGAAGGGGGTGCGGCCTTATCCGTCCGAGAGTAGGGGACAATGTTAGGCTAAGTTTGACTAGCTCGAGGAATGGGTCCGCTATCGACGAGTCACGCCCGATATTGGCAGACGGATAGTGTGGTCTTTTCCACTTACCTTATTGCGCGCGATGTGACGACAATCTGGTTTAGAGTGTACTAGACCTCGGTGATATCCCATATTTTGAGCTGTATTGATGTGTGGACATAGATGAGGATCTGTATGCTTGAGTTGCATTGCACATCGCATGGCCTTGGGATGGCCGACACCATTTATGTCTTGCATTGCATAGCCTTGGTACGACTCATGATCTTATGGTTCCATCTGCATATTCCGCATTATTCTGACATTTTCTGATCATATTACTACCTTGCACACACACTTTCACTACCCTCTAAGCTTTCTATAAGCTTATGCACGACCGTTGCGTGCAGGTGACGTTGGTTCACAGCAGCGCTGAGGCAGGAGAACGTTGCAGAGCATCTTAGAGTTTTTATTCCTTACCATTGTATTTTTCTTTATGCTCATTGTACTTGTAAAGTTTTTGGTCATAGTGGAAATGTAATGGAGTTCTTGGTTGTTGTTTGTGGGTTATGCCATTGGTTATGATTGTTACGAATCAGACTGACATTGAAAATCCTCTTCGTAGCATCCAAGGATCGGAACCTAGCGAATGGGAGCTAGGAGCAGAGAATGGGGTTCTACGGAGGCTGTCGGCTCCAGATTCGGCGATCGAAAATTTTGTGAGCCCGAATGGGAGCTAGGAGTCGAGAATGGGGTTCTACGGAGGCTGTCGGCGCTGGATTCGGCGATCGGGAATTTTGCGAGCCCGGTTTCCGAGTTTGGGGAGTGACTCCCCATGTCTCTCCGAATACGTTGATCTTGCATTTGATTCCCATGTCAAGTATCCATATAATATGAGGATATTTGACATTAGAAATAAATATAAGAAACGTAACCAGAGAGAAAAGGACAGATACAACGCAGAACTAGCATGTGCATTTAAATCAGGGAACCGAAAGCATTCTAATCTATCTAACCTTGAATTGTCCAAACATGGGACAATTTGAGAAATTTTATGCCTCCAAAAGCACACTATATCTATGCTTGGCCACATAAAAATTCTCAAATGGGCAACTGATTGTCGTATGCTTAAACAATCATAAGTATCATTCATCATCCAACTAACTATTAATAGCATTTATAAAAATAAAAGACATCCAACCAACTCTATATAATAACTTGTAACTTAACCTGCTGGGAACCGTCATACACTGTAATATCTTACGGCAGAGCGGGTTCTGAGGAGTTATAAGTTGGGCCTCTAGGATAGCATATAAATGAAGTAACAAAAATATAAATTAAGCAAGATCAATTATTTATGAAAGAGATTGATGAATAATACCTGGCAATTTTCTTAATTTTCTTAAGGGAACAAACTTTGCACCAAACACTAACACAATTGGAGGCCCGAATATAAAGCCCCTAGCCTCAACTCCTATAAGCATACCAAATTCAATATCAAATCCATTAAATTAAGTGTCTTCATAGGTATAAGCATAAAATAAGACTACTAAACAAAAACAAACAGATGGAGAGAAACCGGCTGACTAAATCTAATTGTCTTCTCCCGTGAAGTTGAACAAGCCGTCTTACTCTTGAACGCTAACCAGCAAAAAAATCTCTAACCTGTAAAAACATATGTAGCTGTAAGTGTCTAACCTGCAAATCAAAACTCTTGGCATATCTAACAAGGTGAACAAGACAGAAACAAGTAACAGATAAGCTCTACAAAACCAACATGCCAAGCACAAAGGAATCCAAACATATAAGAAACTGTTAAGCACAACGCATTAACTCAACAGAAAAATTTAGAAACCACAAACATTACCTAGCTAGGAAACCAACATAATCAGAAACCTCTGATACTCAGATCTATAACAACATACTGTCATTAAGACAGATTTGTTGTCATTATGTGCAATTTTCAATCTATCAATTTTCTAGGCACACCAAACTCTACATGAGGGGTCCACCTTTTTTGCAATCCAAACAGCTCATTCGGTGGGTCCATCATAGACGACACATGCCCAAGAGATCTCCCCATCAGATGATTCCAACCATCCGATCAGCCCATCATCTTATGTACTGTCATTTCATCAACTAGTCTGATGAGAACTTGCATAGTACACTCAAGCCACTAGAGATTCAAATTGCATATTCAAGAACATCTCGAGTATTTGCGGTTGTTATTGGCCAACTAAATTGTTGTTTGTCTCGTTAGTGAGAAGGGCATATTCTCATAAAATTCTATATATAGTTCCCTCTCTCATTTCAATCCATCAAGCTCCTTTTACCACCTCTTAACAGCAAAGAACCTTGGATCTGTCTGTCTGTATAGGAAAAGAAAGAAGCGAATAATCTTCTTCTTAGTTTCTCAAGCTCCAAACAACAAGATTCAATAGTCTTAACCTGAATATCCAAGAACCTGTCCGGGTTTTGTTGGAATTTTTCTCCAATTCATTAAGACACATCAGCTTCATCTTGACAACAGAAAGAGCATGGCATCTCTATCAGCAAAGAAAATGGAGACACGAGAACAAATCCGTCAATTTAGCAGGTAGTCCAATCTCTAGATGTCAAATTTAAATTCATCTCCAGGGTTTCTATAGGTTTTTCTCTATTCTAAAGTCATTTAAACGGATGGTGCTGATCTCTACTGTGTCAGTAGTATACATCGAAACAGTTCCTCAATATGGATGTCGATATTCAGAGTCTTGGATATCAGGAGAAGAAGATTTTGTTAGATAGATTGATTAAAGTTGCAGAGGAGGACAATGAGAAGTTCCTGTTGAAGCTGAAGAACCGCATTGAACAGTAAGAGCAGTTGTTTTCTTTTTCTTCTCTCCTGTTTTTCTTTTCTTAATAGTTCTTGATGTTTGGATTTTTCATGTTCTTAGCATTTTAGTAATGCATGATTTTTCTGTTAATTATTTTTCTTGATTTTACTCAGAGTTGGAATTGATCTTCCCACGATTGAAGTTCAGTTTGAGCATCTAACTATTGATGCAGAAGCTTATGTGGGTAGTAGGGCCTTACCTACAGTGCTCAACTTCACTACTAATATTGTAGAGGTAATTCACACAAGGAACCATATGATCAAGCAGAACACACACACAAGAGAGAGAGAGAGAGAGAGAGAGAGAGAGAGAAAACCAAAGGAGAAAAAAAAAAAGACAAGGAAAGAAAGAAAACAAAAGGAAAACCAATCTCTCTCTGTTGTGATGTGTGTGCGTGTTTAGGGATGAGTGGGAGGGAGAGAGGAGTTTCAAGGGAGTGAGGTATCGGCGTGGAAGCTAAATAGAGAGGCAGCATAGGCTGCTGCCATGTGAGCCCCACCAGAGGTTGCCACACTGGCCAAACCAACAATAGCAACATCCAACAATCAACAGGGTAAAGAAAACCATAGATTTGAAGAATGCAAGCCTACAATCTCGGAGATATGCGGGCATGGTCTACCCACTTTGGATCTCATCAAATCAATGGTCTAGACAATCGAGCTGTCTAGCTGACTCGTCCAAACTCAAGGCTCAAGGATACCATAGCCTCAACATGAGGATCATATATCTTGCAATTCAGAGATGCTCATAAAGAAATATAGGATTTAGGTGTTCATTAATTGTACTGATTTGTTATTTCGATTATGTGAAGGGGTTCTTGAACTATCTCCATATTCTTCCTAGTAGAAAGACACCATTATCAATCCTTCATGATATCAACGGTATCATCAAGCCTTGCAGGTAAGAGAAGAAGGGTTTTGATCAAATAATGAATTGGGTTCTGATTACTTTTGGTTTTGATATAATGCAAACATATTTTGTGCCTAACCAACTGATAGTTTTTTCCACATACTTTCATAGATTGACTTTGCTGTTAGGACCTCCAGCCTCGGGGAAGACCACTTTACTCTTAGCTTTGGCAGAGAAGCTTGATTCAAATCTTAAGGTAGAAATATTGTATTTCTCACATCTTTGGGAAAAAAAAAAATTGTATCTCTCTTTTCCTTTTTTTTTTTTTTAAAATAAAAATAAAAAATAATCTATGATTGCTGTAATTTCACAACTTCTCAATAATTGTTTTTATGTACACATATGGGATGTGTTTTTCTTCTTTACTCGAAATGCCAGGTTTCTGGGAGTGTAACTTACAATGGTCATGAAATGGAAGAGTTTGTGCCTCAGAGGACTTCTGCCTACATCAGTCAATATGATGTCCATATGGGGGAAATGACTGTGAGAGAAACCTTGGCTTTCTCCGCAAGATTTCAAGGAGTTGGAGCTGGTTATGTTAACAAAACATGATCTTTCCTACTTCTTCTTCTTCTTCTTTTTGGGGGTTTTGGAAACCATGTCAGGAGAATTTCACCAATTTTTCAGCATTTATTTCCTTTTTCACAACAATCTAAGAAATGTTGCAAGAGCTATCGAGGAGAGAGAAGGAAGCGAATATTAAACCAGATCCTGATATCGATGTCTACATGAAGGTGAGATACAAGTTTCTTCATGACCAGAAAATTCTCAGTTGGCCCCTAACTCTTGCAAGGAGTTCTGATATTTATACTCCTATTGAATGAAAAATTCAATTACTATATGGTCTCTGTTCCATTCTATACCACGAGAATGCAAACTTCTTTTTTTTTTTAAAGATCAATGGTATTTGATAAGAATAAAGAATAGAGAAAGAATTCAAATAGAAAGATAAGTACATGAGGCCCCAGAATGGCTGAGATTCAAAACCTTGCAAAGTACAGAAAATAGATCCAAAACCCTAGGAAACAAGAGAGTAGCAGATCTACGTACCTAATGGGTTATAAAACTGCAAATCGAACAGAATTCAGATTGAAAAACTCCACCCATCACGAAATCCAACGGAATTCGGATCGAAAAACTGTAAATTGAATTATCAAACAAATCAGAACTGTATCACACAACAAATCGTTTCTATGTATTCGCATCAAACAACATAAAAAAATCCCTAATTAGGGTTTCAACATTGAATTAGCGTTTCAACATAGAAAATTCCTAATTAGGGCTTCAACATAGTAAATCCCTAATTAGGGTTTCAACATTGTAAATCCCTAATTAGGAAATCACTAAGGTTGAAATTGATGAAATCTAGACTCTTACCTGTTTTAGATCTTCATTTAAGCCCTAAAAGTAATGGCAGCTCGCGCGAGAGAGAGAGAGTCGGGGGTAGGAAGGAGGTGAGAGTCCCGCGAGAGAGAGAGAGAGTCGGGGGTAGGAAGAAGCTGAGAGTCGAGAGAGAGAGAGAGAGAGAGAGAGAGAGAGAGAGAGAGAGTCGGGAGAGAGTCGTCGGGAGAGGAGAGAGAGAGAGAGAGAGAGACAGTCGTAGGGAGAGTGAGAGACAAAGAGAGAGAGATTAGGGCTGGAAGTTAAATCAAAATCGTGCTCCCGTTTTTAACACTGTATAACATCGGTGGCCCACTTTTAAATCACGCTCTCGCACCCTAAGTGCCGATTTTACACCATCTAATAGCGCCCTGTTCGGTTCAGCGCCAGTACCATGCGACTCTGAAAGTGCGGACTAATCCCATTTTTATTGTAGTGAGTAGAATCAAGAGAAATAATCCAATCGCGCAAACCAAATACGATAAGAACACATCGATTTAATGTAGAAAAATCCTTGAGGGGAAAAAACCACAGCGTAAAGCGACAGATGATCAATATGAAAGTAGAAATTACAAAGAGAGAGAGAGAGAGAGAGCTATTAATTAATTTGAACAACCTCAAATCTCACCCTTGCTACACCCTTTAAAACCCTTGGACGAATTAGAAACTCTAGTAGTACCTCTCAATCTTGCTTACACCCATACATATAGCTTATAGAAGGATCCCAGGAAAAATTAGAAATAAATCTCACAAAATTGTAACTCTGCGTAAAATTGTGCAAAAATTGTCAATGGCATCAAACAGTCTTCAATGACATCGAAGCTACATTTATAGCATCGAAATAACACATCTACTATCCAGAGACAAGATATGATTTTTCAAAAAATCCTCGATTGCATCGAATTATGTTCGATGGCATTGAACCTTACCTTTGATGTCATTGAATGCCCTCTGATGACATCGAAAAAACACCCTGATAGTCCAGTGACTAATTAGAGAAAATCATAAAAATCTTAATGAGATCGAGCACTGTTTGATGACATACAATGATAGGCCATGTATCTGAGTAGATTTAAGACATCAAATACAACAATCTCGATCATGTCTTCAATAATCAAATGTGTAACTCTAGTCCTTTTATCTTATCTCTGCCTTGCATCATAGCTCCATCAATGCTTTTTATACACACTTTGTCCTCCTTTTACGCTATTACCAAGTCCATAGAAGTTGCACATGATTTGAACTTTTCTGTAGGGACCACTTTGGTGAGCATGTCTGCCGGATTTATACTGGTGTGAATCTTCTCTGGAGTTACGCCTCCTTTCTCAAGCACCTGGTGGATAAATGGTAACGAACATCAATGTGTTTAGTACATGAATGATAAATATAATTTTTAGCCAATTTAATAGCGCTTTCACTGTCACAATTAACTGGCCCGACCTCCTGCTTAAGCCCCAACTGATTTATCATGCCACTCAACCAAACACCTTCTTAGAATGCTTTCATTACTGTAATATACTCTTTTCTTCAGTCATGGAAAGAGTCACCACAGACTAAAGTTTTGACATCCAACTGATTGTTCCACCAGATATTACAAACGAGTAACTCGAAGCTGATTTTTTAGAATCCACATTTCCCATGTAGTTTAAATCCACATACCCTACCAACTTTGGCCTTATCTTCTTAAAAGTTAGGACAAAGTCTTTTGTACCTTAAATGTATCGAAGTATCCATTTCACCATTTCTCAATGTTGCTTGCCAGGGTTTGACATGTATCTGCTCACAACACTGACTGCCTGTGAAATATCTGGTCTTATATAGACCATAACATATATCAAACTGCCAACCACATTTGAATAAGGCACACGAAACATATCGTTCTTTTTCAAATTAGATTTATGACATTGTTCTGAGGAAAGCTTGAAGTGATTCACATAAGGAACGCTCACCGGCTTTGCCTTGTCCATCCCATATTTGATCAAGACCCTTTTAAGGTATTCTACTTGTGATAACCAAAACTTGCTCCTCTTCCTGTCATTATGAATATCTATGCTGAGAACCCGCTTTGCAAGCCACGGATCTTTCTTCCTGAATATCTCTGATAAATGAGTTTTTAGTACGACGATTTTAGACATATTATGACTGGCTTTCAACATATAATCAACATATAATACTAGGATGATGAACTTGTCATCACTCAGTGTCTTGTAATAGACACAATAATTGTATTCACTCCTAGTAAATTTATAACTTAACATGAAAGAATCAAATTTTTATACCATTGTCTAGGTAATTATTTCAGGCTGTACGATGACCTCATTAACCTATAAACCTTGTTCTCTGCCCCTTTAACTTCGTAGCCTTCTGATTGATTCATGTGCGTCTGCTCTTCCAATTCCATGTGTAGAAATGTAGTCTTCGCATCCATTTGTTCCAGCTCGAGATCGTATTCGGCAACCAGCGTTAACACGAATATGATAGACACCTGCTTAACCACTGGTGTGAATATTTCTATAAAGTCGATTCATTCTCTCTGAGCATATCCCTTTGTTACCAATATTGCTTTGTATTCATCATGTTTCCTTTTCAATAACTACTTGCATCCGATCACTTTTTAGCTCAATGGAAGCTCCACTAGCTCCCCCGTGTTATTCTTGTACAAATAGTCTATGTCATCATCCATGATCGCTTTTCACTTTTTTGCACTATGCTCATCAAGAGCCTCCTGATTAGTAAACGGGTCCCCCTCATCTGTAATGAGGGCATATATGATATTAGAGTCGTCCATGTATTTTTTCGGTAACCCGTGATCTCATGGTAGATTTCTCTTATATGGCTGCTTCACTTGTTCATGTATTTCTATCAGTGCATTTGTCTCAACCTGAGTAACATCTGTGTCAACATGAACGTCTACAATTAAATTTTTTTTATTCCTCCTCATTCTGCTCATTCTTGCAGAATATTGAGCATTCATCGAATCTGATGTTGTGGCTAGTAATGACCTTGCGTGTGACTTTGTCGTACAACCTGTAGTCCTTCACACTAACGCCATAGCCAACAAAGATGTATTTTTTGGCTCTTTGGTCAAGCTTATCTCTCTCAACTGATGGTACAGGAGAGTAAGCCTTACGACCAAATATGCACAAATTTGAGTAATCAACCGTATGACCACTCCATGCTTCCTCTGGGATCTTACAATCAATTGTCATAGAAGAGGACCGATTCACCAAGTAGCAAGTCATGTTAATAGCCTCAATCCACATTTCCTTATCCAATGCAACTTTACTTAACATGCTCTAGGCCATCTCCAAGAGTGTTTGATTCATCCGCTCAGCCACACTATTTTATTCGAGCGTGCGACACATCATGTTGTACTTAATGATCCCATCATCTTTTCAATATTCATTAAACTTAGTGGAAGTAAATTCACCACCATTATCAGTCTTTTTTACCCTGACTGTTTTTCCACAATGGCCTTCCATTGTTTGAATTTGGTAAAAACTTTGGATTTATGTTTCATGAACTGAATCCAAACTTTTCAGGAGTAAACGTCAATGAATGTGACAAACCATGATGACCGTCCAACGAAAACCACGGGTGGTGGCCCCCATATGTCAGAGTGCACATAATCAAGCACTCCCTTACATACATGTTTACCAGTTTTAAAGGATAGCGTAGATTGTTTACCATGAATACAATGCTCACAGTTATTTAAATTTAAATTCTAAAAAACTAAAATTAAACAATGGTCGAAAAGTACCTTCATGCCATGCTCGCTTATGTGGCTCAGATGAGCATGCCACATATGTGTAGATGTGGTGTCCGCAACAATCAGCGTCTGTCCACCTATAGAAGTGCTCCCGATCAACCTATAAAGGTTATCGTGCCTTTGCACTCTCATAACCACGAGTGCCCCCTTTAATACTTTAAGGACACCACTAGCATCGATGAAGTTGCACCTTATTGCCTCGAGTGCACCACCAAGTTCTTCTTCATGTCAGGAACGTGCCTGACCTTAGTTAAGGTACACTCCATCCCATCAAACATCTTGATGTGCATTGTACCAATAAGTACAACGTTACAAGCATTATCATTGCCCATTAACACCTATCCACCATTGCACTCCCTGTAACTAGCGAACTAACTCCGAAAAGGAGTCATGTGATACGAAGTACCTTTGTCAATGATCCACTCATCTCTATGATCATCGTACAAGTGTCTGATTATATACACCGACAACACATCACCTCTACTTGTCTCTTCATCAGACGTGGCAGTGTTAGCCTCCCTGGAAGAAGCCTCTGAGTTTTCTTTGTTTACTTTAGGATTTGTACAATCCTTTTTCATGTGCCCAGCCATCCCACAGTTCCAGCACTTTAACTTTTCATTGCCCTTGCCCTTGCCCTTGCCTTTGGATTTGGGTCTCGACTAAGAAGATCTCATATCTCTCTCAGTATTCCTGTTCTTCGTAAGTAGTGCATTAAAAAAAGTCCTCGTGCTACCATTTTTCTTTCTCATGGTCATTCCTTGAAGAGCTGAGATAATAGTATCCACACTTAGGGACGTATTACCATTACATAAAGAGTCCCTGAAAGACTCATATGATGCTGGTATAGAATTCAGCAAAATATATGCTTGATCTTCATCTTTAACCACTTCTTCCATGTCTAGATGTTGGCCTCCATATCTCCACCCTTCGCCATCCTGAAGTTGAACGACTATAACTTTAAGTGTAGGTGATTTTTCAAGGACTTTTTAGTATAAACATCCTCTAATTTCGCACATAACTTCGCTGCGACTTTCTCCCTCATGACATTGTAGAGAACCTCATCTGTTAGACACAATCAGATTAAGGATTTAACTTTCTTATCTAGAGTCTTCCAATCATCATCATTCATAGACTCATGTCTCTTCTCAAAAGCCTCATCTAGCTCTTGTTGAGTTAATAGACTAATCATTTTAATATTCCATAACTCAAAGTTATTTTTTCCTGAGTACTTCTTAATGTCATACTTTGAATTTTCAGCCATTGATACTTCTCCTTACAGATTCAAGTTTTGTGCCCCAAAGTTAGCTTTGATACCACTTGTTGGTTAACCACGAAAGCACACAAAGTATAATCAAGAGGAGTAATCTAATCGCACAAACTAAGCACAACAAGAATATAATGATTTAATGTGAAAAACTCCTTACAGAAAAAAAACCATGGCACAAAGTGACAGATGATCACTATGAAAGCAGAAATTACAAAGAGAGAGCTTACTTGTCTCAAACAACCTCAAATCTCACCCTTGCTACACCCTTTAAAACCCTTGGACGAATTAAAAACCCTATTAGTAACTCCTAATTCCACTTATACCCAAATATATAACCAATAGAAGGATCCTAAGCAAAATCATAAACAAATCCCGTAAAATCGCAACTCTTCGTAAAATTATGCAGAAACTGTCGATGGCATCGAACTGTCTTCGATGTCATCGAAACTAATCATTTGATGGCATCAAAGCCACATCGATGTCATCAAAATAACACCTCTACTATTCAGAGACAAGACATGATTTTTTCAGAAATCTTTGATTGCATCGAGATATGTTCGATGGCATCGAACCTTACTTTCAATGTCATTGAATGCCCTCCAATGGCATCGAAAAAATACTTTAACTAGATTTAAGACATCAAATAAAACAGAGATATGTACCTGTGGCTGGGGTGTGTGGAGTCTATAGAAATATACGAGATAAATTCACTGCATCCATCTATTTTGAAAGACCATAATAAAGATAGGAGTCCAAAACTCAGGCATATCCAAAACATAGGTGGGCCATACCAATGAAGATGGAACGAAAACATCCACAGTTGAAACCTTCCTGAAGCTGACCATAATTTTTATATGCCACCCAAACCGTTTATAGAGTTATTACCACTAAGATAAATTTTTACATTGTTCATGTTAGTGATTTTTATATGCCATCCAAACCATTTATAGGGTTATTACCACTAAGATAAAATTTTACATTGTTCATGTTGGCAAAGCCCACTGAGTTTTTTATTTGGTTGATCTTTTATATGTATGGTGAACATATGAAGCCATTTGGATGGTTGTCATATCCTTAAGTTGTAAATGGATTACAAGTAATTGGATTGCAGAGGTTGTTTGGATACTTAAATTTGCCTATAAAGGATTTGCAAGTTGTAAACACATTACAACTTTTAGTTGTAATTTGAAATCTGACGAAAAGTCATGATTCATAGTATGTTATATTCAAGTTATAATAGATCACAATGGTCGATACACACTCTGATGTGTAGGCCCATTGTATATAGTATGTTATATTCAAGTTATAAATTATGTGCTTCCCTTGATGCTCTCTTTTTGTAAAACAAGGATGAGATGTTCACCATTAAAAACTTTAAATTGCATTTAAGGCTCACTATTATAAGTGGAGGACATCCAATCCGTTCAGTGCACACATGCTTTAATACTCTCTGCAAATCATATATTTTTTTAAATATGATTTTTACACATGGAACATATGTGTGGTCCACTTGAAGAGTTGATCTAAATCTCCTACACATGTCCTACATTGCTCTTGCTAGTGTGAACATGTGTTTGCTCTAATTGATAAGTGGATCAAAATCTCCAACATGCCCTTGCATGTGTGCATTGTTACCACTTGTAAGTAGTAGTCCCATGAAACTTGTAACATATTCTGCCTGGATCTAAGATTGTCGGGGCCACATGGGTCCCGAAAGTCAAATGAAAGGTAGATGAAGCAATAAACAAGTTTAAGGCCTGACTGTCAGGGCGACTAGTAATGTGGAGCGCTCTGACACTTGCCTGCGCTGGCACCATCGTTATTCGATTAATAACCATAACTCTCAAATTTGACACCTATAAGATGACTTCCGACATCTCAATAGAAGAGAATCTTAAGAAAATATTTGCTATAATTTGTAATATGAAAGCGGTGAAAAATGTGCTTACAGATGAGCAACAGATCTTAGCCGTACTGTGCTTTCTTTCGAATTCTTGAGAGAAAGCAAAGCTCACGTTGATGCACAATGAAGGCATTAAAACCTTCGTCTAATTGTCACATCATCTGCAGTTGGAAGTTGAACGCCATTCTCAGTATAAGCAAGATGTTGCATTCTTGGCAGACCCAACAAACACAAGGTAAAAAGTTCCCAGTGCAAATGCAAAGGCAATAACTCCCAAATGAACGATAAGGAAGGAGAAGCTCATACTAAGAAGTAGCATGGTGGCAAGCGTAAGTGGGGAAAAAGTGGCAGCAAGAAAGATAAGTCTAAGGCAAAGTGCTACAATTACATAAATCTTGGTTACTTCGCTCGAGAATGCTCGGAGCTGAAAGCCGAAGAAGGTACTAATTCACACTGATTTAAATAATTGTGCATTTATCTACACTAAGGTTTTAATTACACATACAACTAACCATAACTGTGTTGTGGATTTAAATGCAACATAGCACATATTTTAGGATAGGACGGGGTTCATGGAGTAGTACCAAAAATACCCGGCTGGAAGCTAAAGGATCTATATGGGAAATGGTTTGTTAGAGGATGTACTAGGCGTTGTATCATTCCTAGTACATAGGGAATAGAAACGTTTTAAGAAAGTTCGGGTGCATGATAGGGTATGAGTTGTTTAGTAATGAAATTTGGGATAGATCTATGGTGATGGTTTATGTGAGATGGAGATTGTAAATTATATGTGCTGGAAGGGTTGAATTAATAGGTTAGTTTATGGAATTGATAGTGGATTTAGGATGAATATTAAAATAAATATTGTTAAAAGAACATAAAAAAGAGAGGATAAAAGTAAAAGAGAAAATTTTAATAATAGATCTAGTTCTTATACCAAGATAATGCAACTATATTAAAGAGAAATTACTTGTAATAAGATTTAACATACCAAATTGAAAGTTTGAATCACAATGACAAAGGATGTAATGACTATGACCAAGTTTGGTAGTCCTCTAACCTTATACTTGAGTGTTTTTCTACTTTGAATTTGATTATTTAAATATCAAGTCGCGTCAATAAAAGACATTGTTAAGTATTTGAGTTGACCCAACTACATCGAGTCAAAGTTCTTAGTTTTCAAACAATGATTCTAAGAACTGATGCCTTTTTAATAAATGAAATCAATGACTAAATCATAATAACATAATGAATAGGATTGACTGATTGTAATGCCATGAAGCCACCCTTTCCAAGAGGATGCACTAAGATGTTAACATATCATCATAGTTCCCTATTCTGAATGGCTAGTTACGATTGACTAGCTTGCAACTAAATGCTTTTAACTCGTTAAAGTTGTTTCAGTAGTTGTCTATACTTTCCTTTATCTATGGTTGTACACTTCTATGTATTGCAATGCATTTTACAAATCCGATGTGGATCAATTTACCTTTTTATCAAGTCTTTACATGGCAACAGATGTCTTCGAAAGAATTTCTCTCTGTTTGATCCTGAGTCCTTTCAATATTAGGGTATTTTTCTACATCTACTTCTCTGCCAACGACTAGATTTATTGTTGCATCGACATCTACTTATAATAATCACTCATTTTGGATTTTTGATTGTAATATATGGATTGACAACTTCCTTACCGATTATCATGTCTTGCTAAGGTTTGACCTATTCACCCAAGTGGTAGTCAGAGCATATCAGTTTTGATCTACTATCAGATCCGAACTATTGTCATCTTATTTGATTGTTAGGACATTTTTTTAATTAATACGTTGTGACTGCTATCTCCACCTCGTTCGATAACTGTAATCTGTTTGAATTTTTCGTTATATTTGAAAGCACAATGTGATGAATTCTATAGATTATTGTCATACAAAAAAAGAAGAAGAAAAGAAGCATGTTGAATTGGGAGTATGCCAGGATGCTTGTTTAGATACGTGTGGTGAGTTAACACGCAATGGGAGCTCTCTTTCAGAATAAATCGCCAATGAAGCTAATAAATGCTCGTGTTTATTCCCACGTCTTTTGAACTGGATATTGTTCTCCTTTTCAATCGACCTTCTTTGTAAAAAAATGGGTATATTAGCGAGTCTCTAGATTCTTCTTCTAATTCTGCCCACTGATTTGGATCTGACTCTCATATGTTTCTTGCTGTAACTATTTGTGTCATTTGCACGTATGACTTTGGTTTAACTAACTTCAATAATGTATTAATTTTTTCCATTCATCATGGCTTGGGATTACCACTAGACTTCATAAAACTTTTTCTCAAAAGGTATGTTCTAGACTTATCTTGATTAAATGGATACTTTTGCTGCTTTGTCAGTCTTTAACGTCATTATTCTACTTTTGATTAAATTGGACCACAATAATTACCTCATATGGAATAGTTAATTTCTTCCAATACTTCGTAACTAGATGCTAAAGTCTATTGATAGCTCTTTTGTATGTCTTGCGGGATTTCTCCCAGATGATAATGGTGAACTGTCTTCTATTAAGAACCTTTAATTTGAAGAATGGCCGAAACACGACTCTCTTGTGTTTGCTTTAGATTTATGTAACTCTTACACTACCGGTTCTTCAATTGGTGATTGGCCTTCAAACTGCACATGAGGTGTAACTTCGGCTTGAGAAACTACATCTCATTCAATGTTGTATTTGATGTCTTAAATCTAATTAGATTCTTAGTAGATTTTTTCACAAAACTGCAAAAGGGCAGAATTTGTTTCTGATTTTGTTTAGGATTCTTTTCAATTTCGTTGGGGATTTTTTTTACAACTATATATATGGGTGTAAATGGGCTTGTGAGGTATTCTAAGGGATTCCAAGGCTTTTTAAAAGGGTGGAGCAAGGGAGAGATTTAAGGATTACTTAAGTTTGGTAAGTCATTCCTCTTCGTAATTTCTGCTTTCATAGTGAAGATTTGTCGCTTTGTGTCGTAGTTTTTTCTTGAAAGGGTATTCCATGTTAAATCTTTGTGTTCTCTTGTGTTTGGTTGATGCTCTTAGATTGCTATCCTAGATCCATCTCTTTGTGATTCCGCAGCACAATCCCTAACAAGTGGTACCAGAGAAATTGTTGGGGCACAAATCTAGATCTGCAAGATTAGCATCAATGGAAAACGCTAACTTTGATATTGAGAAGTACTCCGAAAAAAATAATTTTAAGTTATGAAAGATCAAGATGATTAGTCTATTGACCAAGCAAGGCAAAATTAAGGCTCTTGAGGAGCAAAAATCGACTATGAATGACGAAGATTGGAATACTCTTGACATGAATACAAGCTTTCATCTATTTATGTCTCATGGATGAGGTTCTCTATAATGTTTTGAGGGAGAAAATGTAGCTAGTTTATGAGTGAAGTTAGAGGATATTTATGCAAAAAAATTCTCTAAAAATCACCTACACTTGAAGCTACAGTGGTAAACCTTCAAGATGGCAGAGGGTGTAGATCTGGAGGCCCACATCAGTAACTTTAATAAATTGGTTTGCAAACTGCTGGATATGAAAGAAGTGATCAAAGATAAGAAACATGCATGTATATTGTTGAATTCTCTTTTGGCATCGTATGAGTCATTCAGGGACACAATGTGTACTGCAAATAAAACCTCGAGTGTCGATACTGTTATCTCAACCCTTCAAGGGAAGGCCATGAGAAAGCTAAACGACGGTATGAGGACATCTTCCGATGCACTGATTATAAGGAGAAGGAATACTAGTCAAGGTACAGGATCCTCAAGACTTAGATCTAAAGCTAAGGGTAAGGAAAAATTAAAAATTAAGTGTTGGAACTGTGGGATGACTGGTCACATGAAAAAGGATTGTATTAATCCTAAAGTGAATAAAGAAAACTTAGAGGCTTCTTCTAAGGAGGCCAATGTTGTCATATCTGATGAAGAGACAAGTGGTAGTGATGTTCTATCTATATTCATGATTAGTTACTTACACGATAGTCATAAAGATGAATAGATCCTTGACACATGAGTATCATATCACGTGACTCCTCATCGGAGTTGGTTTGCTAGTTACAAGGAATGTCATAGTGGCATGAACACGTCTTTATGGGCAATGACAATGCTTGTAATGTTATGGCTATTGGTACAGTGAGTATTAAGATGTTTGATGGGATGGAGCGTACTTTGATTGATGTCAGGCACGTTCCTGATATGAAGAAAAGTTTGATTTCTCTAGGTGTACTGAAGGCTATAAGGTGTAAGTTTACTGGTATTGATGGTGTCATTAAAGTTTCAAAATGGGCAATCATGGTTATAAGAGTGCAAAGGCATAGAAACCTTTACAGGTTGATCGGAAGCACTTAAGTAGGTGGAGAGACAGCGGTTGGTGCAGATTCCAAGTCTGCATATATGTGACATGCTCGTCTGGGCCACATGAACAAGCGAGGTGTGAAGGTACTTTTTGATCTTTGTTTGATTCTATATTTTAAGAATTCTGATTTAGTTATGTACGAGCATTGTATATACAAGCATTGTATGTATGGTAAATAATCTAAGGAGTGCTTAATTACATGCACTCTGACGTATGGGGGCCATCACCAGAGGTTTCCATTTGGGGGTTATCATGGTTTGTTTCATTCATTAACGACCACTCTAGGAAAGTTTGAGTTTACTTCATGAAACATAAATCTGAAGTTTTCACCATATTTAAACAATGATGAAAAAACAGTCAGGGTGAAAAATAAAAGTTTTAAGGACTGACAATGGAAGAAAATTTACTTTCATTGATTTTAATAAATATTACAAAAATGAAGAGATCATTAAGCACAATACAGTGCGCTTGTAACGCCCCGACTTTTCAGGACCCGAGTACATGACCCGTGTCCTAAAAATCCAAGTGTTAACCTTAAAGGATGGTCAAATTGGAGTATACATTCTTTTCCTTTATCAGAGTAAGCAGATGAGCGTAGAATGGACAAATCAATATAAAGAAAAATTTTCATTTCATTTAGAATATACAAGTGGTTACCCATAATAACTTATACAAACCAATGTCTGCACAATAACAAATACAAGATTACACACATGAGAAATCTAAAAGCATATGAAACGCAAACTAAAGCCGCAAGATCACGCAGCTTCCTTGATAGGTACAATCACATGTCCTTGACCACTATAACGACTCCTCATCAGTCTAAACCTGCATATCACTTAAGCCACCTGTGCTACCTGTACGGTTATATTTTTTATGGATGAGTGGCCAACTCAGTCTGAATTCTCCTCAAGACTACACACTACCGCATTAGGTAAGAAATAGTATGAAACATCCAGACAACCAAAATATAGTAAATGCAGTCTTATTAAATGTATGGATGTATGAAATGTGTTCACACACCGGGGATGCTCATCCATGCGGACAGGGCCACCGCCCATGCAAATGCGCAATCAACGACCCGGGATCAACCGTGCGGAATGCGAATACGACCTGTGAAAAACATCCTGTCGGACAGAGGCGAGTCGTCAGCGAAAGCAAACTAAGTGTGGCATAACGATTGCCCATCGTACGAGGCTGGTCGTCAGCGAAAGCATACTATGTACAGCGTAACAATAGCCTAGCGATAGATGCTGTTCTGTGCCATGTATGCATGATTACCCAAACCATTATTTTTCCAGTTACAATCAGTCAGTTTTAAATAAGCTCAAGGTCACTACGGGGAGCACATGACCCAGCATAGGCCGATAGCTCGAGCATAGGTCCCATACCACCATCCCCGGCTCATGAGACTACCATCTTAGGATGTTTAATGGAAATCCGTCGACTAGTGGCCAATCATATTACATTATATGGGGCTTATCATCGCATGGTTACACAACATAAAAATATTGAATCCATATAGGAAAAATATCAAAACAAAACCACGTAGGGCGAGTATCAAAATATGCCACATAGGGTGAATATTAAAACCATACGATAAAGACCATCCTTAAAAATTATTGGGCACAACAACCCTAGATGGTAGGCCCTCTTCAATGATCCATCTAAACCACTACTTAATAACCAACAAGTCGAAGGTCCATTTTAATCACAACCAGTTGAATTACATCCCAAGTATGTGTGTACATTTATAGGTGGGGGTTTTTCACTAATGTACCAGTTCAAAGTCCATAAGCAATACATAAAAATCCACAAGCATGAATAAATATACATGATGAATCATTAAGCAGGAAATATAGAAATTTAATTTCCAACAGTTAACACATGTAATTATAAGAGAGAGATATTAATAAAAACTATAACTTAAGCTAATGAGAAGATGGAAAGCTCAAGGGGAAGAATCATCACCTGATGAACCGAATCACCTTCTAGTGTCGCTAAGTGCTTGCAACCTTAGAATTATATCCTACCACAAATCATGAACTTGTATAATTAGGTCCAAGTTCTAATCACTACCTAGGGTTTAAGGTCATAGCCTAGGGTTATCTTCTAGGGTTTAGTGTAGAATTAGGGTTTTATCCTGGGGTTTAGTTTAGACACTTCGATCCTAGGACTTGAATCCTGGATTATTAATATTATTATTTTACAGAGGCCAATTAATATTCATAATAGGAGTACTACTTCATCCATATTAGTAATGATGGTTCATAAGTTGATATTTAGATATACCAACAATATCTGATATTCCTATAATGACTATTAGTCTATTAGGTAATACAAGTAATAACAGTAATATAATAGGGACCAGTACTAACAATCATGTTAGCAAGGATTATAGTAACCCTATCAAGAAAGTGACAATAATTTCTAATGAATATAACAGTAACTATCAAAATACTAGGGTCTAACATTAAGGATAATAAAATACTTCTATTTGATAATTACATCTTTATTCATAATATTTGGTATCAACATAAAAATCTATTAATGACAATATAATATTAATAACGAAATTGGTTAATATCGAGCATCCATAATAACTAATATTAACAGAATTATCCCACCAATGGTTAACCATAACTAGGTGGGCTTTTAGGGGTCCCATGAATATGATCATTTGGGCCTGCATTGGGTTGACCAGGCCCACTAGATTTCGTCCAACGAGTTGCCCAGATTGGGCCCAAAATTCTTGACCATGGATGGCCCAAAAATGGGGTTGAACCGGGCCTGTTTTGGCCTAAATATTAGGTCCCATCATAAGCCAAGTGGGGCTGGCCCACCTGAACTTCAAATGTGGCCCATTGCATATGTGGTGAGGCCCACGTGCTGCCCACTGTATCTCGTGGTGAGGTCCATGTGCATTTTGATCTTAGGTGCGGCCCACCTTGAGATGTAGCAAGGCTGAAGCCAGGCCCAGAACGTGGGCTGGTTTCGGCCCACCTCACGCACCAGCTGAAGGCTGGTATCATGCACTACTAGGCCCAGCTGAGGCCTGCTTGAGGCCTGATCTCAGTCCGAATCAAGGACGACCCTAGCACGATTTCTAGCCATCCATAGAGCCTAGACGGATGCTCGCTTTCTGCCACGATTCCGATCTGAAGTGCAGGCATTCCCTGGCCTGATTTCGGCAATGGTCCATCAACTTTGGCTGGATGTAGGCGGAAGGATAAGGGGACTGGACATTACCTGGACTCGACTCGATTTGAACTTGGCTCGGTTTGAGCTGTTGACGTATGGTGCAATCGCACCGCTTGCATTCTCCCTCTATTCATCTTCCCTCCCTCTCATTTCTGCCTTTCTTTCTCTTTTTCCTTCTTTCCATTTTCCAGCGCCCAGCAGACCTGGAGCAAGCTCAGCTCGACAGTGAATAAACTGATCAGTGCTGGCGGACTAGTGTGGTGCAGCACAGCTAGAGTCGAGCTCACCCTCTTTCTCTACTTCTCTCTCTCTCTCTCTCTCTCTCTCTCTCTCTTTTCATTTCTTTCTTTTTTTCTTCTTTTTCTTCTTTTTCTTCCTTTCTGATGTGTTTAACAAGCTCAGGTGTAAGACCCATATTTTGGTCCGTACCTTTTCGTAAACTTTCACGGTCTTACCGGTCGAATTTCGGCAACCTTCGACCCTTAACCGATATCGACGCGCGACCCTGATTCATATGCGGACAACCCGAGTCGACTCAACCCGAGACCAATACCATAGCGACCACGCCGTCGTTGCGTTTCCGATACCGCGACTCGCGTGCCAAGGCGATACCCTAGTCAAGAGATGTGGGCCAACGTTCGGTGTGAAAAAACGCCGCGCGTTGCGAAACCCAAGGAAATCTCTACGATGTGTCACATCAATCACATCAATCCCATCAATCCATCACATGTCAAGTACACATCACTTCCATCCCTTTTCCCAAGCAACCACAAAAGTCTCTCAAAACCATACCTCTCTTACACAAAAAGCCACAAAAGTCTTCACCACCCATACCTCTCTTACACAAAAGCCGAAAAAGTCAAGCTTTTCTTACACAACCATCACTCACCACATCCATCCATCACTCTCTCTCTCCCTCTACATCACTCTTTCTCTTTCTCTCTTTCTCAATTCAAAACTCCAAGCAAAAATTTCAACTCCATATGTATGGAAATTCTCAAGCTTCCCAAAACTCTAAGTGGCCCACCTTCCTACCCCAAAATCTCCCATCTCAACCCTCCATTCTTCATCTTAACCATTGAAGTTGAAGCTAAGGTGCCAAGGAACCCTTAGGAGCGAGAAGATCGGATGGTGGGTGCCTTTATAGGGTAGTTTCTCTTTATTTTTATAATGGGCCAAGTGAGGCCCACCGATCTATGGTGTGGATCTCACTTGGGACCCTAATATGTGGCCGATGGACCACTTGGATTATCATGATCATTCCATGATGGGATCATTCTCCATGGACCCCATCATGATGTTTATTTCATTTAAAAAGGGTCATCTAGACCGTCCATATCGGTGGGGAATGAATCTCCACCGTTGATTTATATTTTCGATGATTCCATGTACAAAGGGGTCCATTTGTTGTATAGTTTCTTGCAAGGGAGGGCTCATAGTGGCGGAGCCCTCCATCACAAGGCATGTCCCACACTCCATGTCTCTCTCTCTCCTTTATTTATTTTATTTTATTTTATTTTTTACGCAATAGGATGGTGTGGCCCACTTGAATGGATCCCACTTTGAGGTATTTTATTTTTATTCAAGTGGGGCCCACCTTAGACGTTGTACCCACGCCAAACATCCGTGGTGGCCCACTTCATCAGGGCCCACTACCATCCATTTGAAGGAACAAAATCGTCCAGCGTCTGGGACGCTGGACGTTCCAAAAGAAAGAAGAAAAAGGAAAGAAGAAAAGAAGTTTTTGGGGTGGTCCCCTAGTATAGGCCCCACCCTGCTGTTTATGTTCAATCCACGCCATCCACCACTTTTCCTGGGATATTTTAGGCGTTGAGCCAAAGAATGAGCTCAATCCAATGATCAGGCGGGCCGTACCAGATAAAATGGTACTTTTACTCCTCCAAGCCTAGTAATGCCCATTTTGTGGTTTCTACACTCCAAATCCGTGCCAGATATGAGGTTGGTGTGGCCCGTTCGGGCCCTAAAATCAAGTGGGCGGAGTGGATTTCCCATTAGTGGGCCCCACCTTTATTTTTTAAAAAAAGCACACAAAAAATAATAATAATAAATAAGGGTGGCAGTAGCGCTGCCACCGTTTGAAGGCAGCAGGCGCTGCCTGCAAACTCTCGGACGGACGGACGTAAGGGGGGCCCACACGCCATAATGTTTATTTGTCATCCGACCTACTCATGAGGTGGGCCACCCCAGTGGTGGGTCCCCCTCCAAAGATGAGACAGATCCAAAACTCAGGTGGCCCACACCACGTGAAATAGTGTGAATTGAATTCTACCGTTGAAAAGCTTTTGGGGCCCACAGAAGTTTTGAATCAAGCTGAAATTTATGTTGTCCCTTCATCCAGGTCCGAGTAACCTTATGAATGGGTTGGATGCCAAGTAAATATTACAGGGTGGGCCCCACAAGGGACCCACAGTGATGTTTGTGAATGAATCCACCGTTCGTACGGACGGTGGAGCCCTATAAAGTCCACACCGTCCAGCCATCTTTGAGGGCCGCTGGACGGTCAGTGGCCCATCTATGATGTATGACTTGTATCTTAACCGTCCATCCATTTATTTTTTTATTTATTTTATTCTTTAGATTGGGCTAAAAATGAGTCAGATCTATGCTTCAAGTGGGCCCACTTTGGTATGCGTATCGGGCCCATGTTGACCCACTTATGGGTACCCATTGGGGCCCACTTTGACATGGATCTTAGGCCCATGCAATGGGGCCATCTGGTGTATTATGTGGCCCATGGGATTGGACCCATTGATGCATTTTTTAAGCCCATAGAAGTATGCCCATTTGACTCATATCAGGCCTAGGGGTTTAGGCCCACTTTGTTATGTATGCAAGGCCTATGGGTTAGGCCCATTTGGACTATTTAAGGCCTATGGACTAGGCCCATTTGCTTTGTAAAAGGCCTATGGGTTTAGGTCCACTTGTTATGTTCTAAGTCCATAGGACTAGGCCCTTTTGATGTACTCTAAGGCCATTGAAATTGGACCCATTTGTTGCATTCCTAAGCCCATGGATGTAGGCCCATTCGATATAAGTAAGGCCTAGGGGTTTAGGTCGACTTTGATATGCATACAAGGCCCACGGGTTTAGGCCCATTTAATGTACCATAAGGCCTAGGGCTTTAGGCCCATTGAACTCATATAATGCCTATAGGCTGATGTCCATTTGATGTACATGTGGGACCCAATTGGTGTGACCCATTGGTCATACATTAGACTCATGAGACTAAGCTCATTTGATGCGATCTAAGGCCCACGGATTTTGACCCATTGCAATGCAAATAAGACCCATTGGTATGACCCATTTACGTGGCCCATCTGATGAATAGAAGGCCCATAAGATATTGCCCATTTGATATATATGTAAGGTCCAATGGGAAGACCCTACGGTCCATTGCAATGTGTAAATCCATTACAGACTAAGTACTGATGTTTACAAAGATCGTGCCTTGGGAGCAATGTTGGTTTGACGTCCACATTGCGAGTGTGATGTTGGTTGGATGTCCACATTACGACTCTCCTTAGAGCCCATTACTGGACCGTACTTGCTGTGTTTCGGCCGTCCAGGCCCATCTGCGTTGTAAGGATGGTTCATCACTCATTTACATGTTAGTATAGTTTCATGACTCGTGATCATACGCATCATATGTATGCTTGACGTGAGAGTTGTCTGATCATAGCATTTACCTTTGGACAGGTTGTTTATGGGCTCCCGGTTAGGCGGTGTTACCCTACATGTGCGCACGCTATGCGCAGGATCTATTGCATGACTGGATAGCGTGAATCATGCATTTCGCATTTGTGTGACATGGTTATTATACGCCCTAGCGACATCAGGGTCGTGGCCTCCACAGACGCATGTTGGCAGGATTGGATACCGAAAATCTTATTTTACATGGGGTACTATAGATATCCCTAGGTGAAATCCCTAAACCCTTATGGTACCAAGAGGTTGCTCCAACGTCTAGACCGAGTGGGTAGATGAGCGTTGAGTGTCGATTACCAGACGGTTACGCTCTCCACTGTGTCGTGGTCAGTTGGAAGGGGGTGCGGCCTTACCCACCCGAGCGTAGGGGGCAATACTAGGCTGAGTTTGACCAGCTCGAGGAATGGGTCCGCTATCGACGAGTCGCGTCCCATATTGGCAGACGGATAGTGAGGTCTCTTCCACTTACCTCATTGCGCGCGATGTGGCGGTAATCTGGTTTAGAGTGTACTAGACCCCGGTGATATTCCATATTTGAACTGTATTGATGTGTGGACATAGATGAGGATCTGTATGCTTGAGTTGCATTGCACATAGCATGGCCTTTGGATGGCCGATACCATTCATGTCTTGCATCGCATAGCCTTGGTACGACTCATGATATTATGGATCCATCTGCATATTCCGCATTACTCAGACATTGCATGTTCATATTACTACCTTGCGCACACACTTTCACCACCCTCTAAGCTTTCTGTAAGCTTATGCATGACCGTTGCGTGCAGGTGACGTTGGATCGCAGCAGCGCTGAGGCAGGAGCACGTTGCTGAGCGTTTTAGAGTTTTTATTCTTTACCATTGTATTTTCCTTTATGCTCATTGTACTTGTAAAGTTTTTTATCATAGTATAAATGTAATGGAGTTCTTGGTTGTTGTTTGTGGGTTATGCCTTTGGTTATGCTTATTACGAATCAAACTGACATTAAAAATCCTCCTCGTAGCATCCCAGGATCGAAACCTGGCGAATGGGAGCTAGGAGCAGAGATTGGGGTTCTACGGAGGCTGTCGGCGCCGGATTCGGCGATCGAAAATTCTGTGAGCCCGGTTTCTGAGTTTGGGGTGTGACAGAAGTTGGTATCAGAGCATAACTTGAGAATAACCGAGAACAACATTACATGTCTACTAAGAGTGTGGAATGACTAAGTCTCGAAGTTCGGATAGCTTCGCGACCTTCCAATTCAGACCGTTAATGTGCGTACCTTCGAGAGTTTTGAAGTTGATAAGTGCCTTCGCTCTTTCCTGTAGGACACGGCGCCTGGGAGAGTTACCCGATCGACTCCCGCACCACCACCAGAGGATTCTGCTTCACCATCGGAGGCTCCAGCTTTACCCCCTGCATCTCCCGTTCCACCCTCAGAGATCCCTACTTCTTTTCCCGAGGATGACATTCCTCCACCTGAGGCCGATGAGGAGCCGACTGTAACTGTTAGTGCCTCTCAGTTACAGCAGATGTTACAGGCTGTGACAGCCGCACTACAGGGATAGGGCAGACGCCCAGCTGTTTCACCAGCTCAGGCAGAGCAGGAGCGCGCGAGCGCCTTACTTCGTGAGTTCAGACGGCTTGATCCCCCACGTTTCCAGGGTGAGCTAGATCCGACTGCAGCAGAGATATGGCGCTCCGATGTGGAGAAGATCTTCGATACCATGTCATGTACGACCGAGCAGCGCGTCCGGTTAGCCGTACTTCTCTTCCAGGGTGAGACCGAGCATTGGTGGACCTCTATTACCCATGTTGTCGGACCCGATTATGTTTGGACATGAGAGGACTTTGTGGACCGATTCGAGGAGCAGTACTTTCCCGACCATATCCGTCGTCAGTGAGCTTTAGAGTTCGAGACTCTGGTGCAGGGAGACATGACCGTGGTACAGTACGCGGCCCATTTTGTGGCTCTATCGAGATTCGCACCATATATGGTTGATGAAGAGGGGCGAAAGGCCTGCCGTTTCGAGTACGGCTTACGTTACGACCTTCGAGGTCATGTTATTGGGCATAAGCTCCCTACTTTCCAGGCAGTAGTGCGGAGAGCTCAGATTTACGAGACTGAGTGGGCCGGTTCTCTGTCTGAGCGTGGTCAGAGGAGAGACCGGAAGAGGCAGGATTCTTCCAGTCCTTCCCAGTAGCGTCGACCACAGCAGCAGAGGCGTACAAGTCACCCAGCTTTCCGAGCACCATCAGCACCAGCAACACCTCCACCACCACCTAAGAGGCAGTTCACCGGTACTTGTTTCAGGTGTGGTGCTACGGGACACCGTTCGTGGGAGTGTCCCAGCCCCCAGCAGCAGCAGAGAGGTCCACAGTAGCAGAGACCTCTACCACAGCAGCAGAGACCCCCACAGCAGCAGCGACAGCAGCCTCCACCACCGAGGCCACCTCAGCAGCAGCATCAGCATCATTCCCAGCCTCAGAGGCCGCAGCAGCAGAGGCAGCAGTTTCGACCGCCTCAGCAACCCCATCAGCAGCAGCAGCACGCTCAGAGGGGACAGGCACCTCCCCAGCCGGCTCAGGCTAGGTTTTATGCAGCTCAGCAGGACCCTCAGTCTTCTGGAGGAGTTGTTGAGGGTATACTTTCAGTTTCTGCATACATTGCACGAGTGTTGTTTGATTCCGGTGCATCGCACTCCTTTATGGCCGAGAGCTTCTGTCGATCGGCTGGCTTACCGTTGGAGTCTTCTGATGAGAGCCTATCAGCATCGACTCCCTTGGGGAGGACTGCAGCGTTGGGACGATTTTATTCGTCTTGTCCCGTTCTAGTTGGGGATACCTTCCTGCCCGCTGATTTGTTTATTTTGCCGATGTCTGAGTTCGACGTCATCTTGGGCATGGATTGGCTCGCCGAGTACTATACCATTTTGGACTGCGCCGCGAGGACCGTCACGTTCTGTATACCCGGCGTGCCATAGTTTCAGTTCGTTGCAGAGGTCAGAGGAGAGCAGTTGTCTTGTTTGATGTCCTGCGCCATAGAGGAGCCTGTTGCCGCTTGCATCGACCATTTGCCCGTGGTTTACGATTTTTCCGATATGTTCCAGGAGATTCTGGGATTATCGCCTCGTCGACTCACCGAGTTCCAGATTGATCTCGTGCCCGGTACCGCGCCAATTTTGAAGGCCCCGTATCGTATGGCACCGTTAGAGTTACGGGAACTGCAGAAGCAGTTGGATCAGTTACGTGAGTTGATTTTTATTCGTCCGAGCAGTTCACCGTGGGGAGCGCCGGTACTCTTCGTGAAGAAGAAGGATGGCTCGTTGAGGCTCTGCGTTGACTACCGCGAGCTCAATAAAGTCACGATCAAGAACAAGTACCCGCTCCCTAGGATTGATGATTTGTTTGACCAGTTGCAGGGTGCACAGTTCTTTTCGAAGATTGACCTGCGTTCCGGTTATCATTAGATTCGGGTCCAAGATGAGGACATTCCGAAGACAGCATTCATGACGCGTTACGGTCATTTTGAGTTTCAGGTCATGTCCTTCGGACTAACGAATGCACCCGCGGTCTTCATGCAGCTGATGAACGAGATTTTTCGCCCATATCTGGATCAGTTTGTTGTAGTCTTCATCGACGACATTCTGATCTACTCGAGGACTCGTGAGGAGCATGAGCAGCACTTGGAGATAACCTTGTAGACCCTCTGCGTACACCAGCTATATGCGAAGCTGGAGAAGTGCGAGTTCTGGCAGGAGGAGGTGAAGTTCCTCGATCACGTGGTGATGAGGGAGGGTGTCGCAACGGATCCCTCGAAGGTCGAGGCAGTGCGTCAGTAGGGCCAGCCCACGATTGCGACAGAGATCCGTAGTTTCCTTGGTTTAGCGGGCTATTATCGACGTTTCATTGAGGGCTTCTCTCGTATTGCAGCCCCGCTGACCAGGTTGACTCGGAAGGGCGCAGAATTTATTTAGAGTGGTGCCTACGAGCGAGAATTTATGGAGTTGAAGGACCGTCTGACGTCCGCTCCTGTCCTCACTCTTTCCTCTGGGAGTGACGGCTTCATTGTATTCACTGATGCCTCGCATATCGGTTTGGGTGCTGTCTTGATGCAGCACGGGAGACCAGTGGCCTTTGCGTCTCGTCAGCTCAAGGTTCATGAGCTGAACTATCCTACACATGATCTGGAGCTGGCTGCAGTTGTCTTTGCATTGAAGGTGTGGAGGCACTATCTTTATAGGGTCAGGTTCAAGCTCTTCTCCGATCATAAGAGCTTGAAGTACCTCTTCTCGCAGTCTGAGTTGAATATGAGACAGGCGCTGGATGGAGCTCTTGAAAGACTATAATTTTGATCTCCAGTACCACCCGGGTAAGGCGAACGTGGTGGCAGATGCCCTCAGCCGTCAGCCACGAGGCCTAGTGGCGCATATGATGATTCAGGAGTGGCGGATGCTTGAGGATATTGCAGCGTATGATTTTGAGTTCGGCCTGCAGTCTTCCATTGTACAGTTATCGAGCCTGTCGATTCAACCCTCTCTTGTCGTTAGGGTGATCGAGGCTCAGCAGGCTGATGAGTCGTTGCAGACTTATATGGCTGAGGCAGCATCTGAGGGTCAGGCTGACTGACAGATCGGTACAGACGATGGACTTCGCTTCAGAGGCCGATTATGTGTCCCGGATATTCCAGAGTTGTACAGAGATCTTATGACCGAGGCACATCGATCACGGTTTTCTATCCACCCGGGCTCGACGAAGATGTACCGTGACATGAGGCGACAGTATTTTTGGGCGGGGACGAAGCGCCAGATCGTCAATTTTGTGGCTGAGTGTGACACGTGCCAGCGTGTCAAGGCCGATCATCAGAGACCTCCTGGTTTGTTGCAGCAGTTGAGCGTCCCGATGTGGAAGTGGGAGCACTTGTCGACTGATTTCATTATGGGTTTACCGAGGACTCAGCGCGGTCATGACGCCATTTGGGTTGTTATGGATCGTCTGACGAAGTCGGCACATTTCCTTGCGATGCGTGCGACTTGGTCTATGGACCGGCTTGCAAGACTATTCATCGAGGAGATTGTGAGACTGCATGGCGTTCCAGTCTCGATCATTTCTGACCGAGACTCGAGGTTCAAGTCTCAGTTTTGGGGGAGTTCCAGCGTGCAATGGGGACTGATTTACAGCTCAGCACCGCGTACCATCCGCAGACCGATGGTCAGACCGAGAGGGTCAATCAGATACTTGAGGATATGCTTCGGGCCTGCGCGATTGACTTCGGGGGTAGCTGGGATGAGCATTTGCGATTGGCTGAGTTTGCATACAATAACAGCTATCAGGAGACCATCGGCATGGCTCCTTTTAAGGCACTATATGGCAGACCATGCAGATCACCGAGTTGTTGGACCGAGGTTGGAGAGCGCCGTCTCCTAGGTCCCGAGCTTGTACAGGAGACTTCAGAGGCTATAGGTATCATCAGGCAGAGGATGCGCACAACTCAGAGCCGAAAGAAGAGTTCTGCTGATCGTCGGCATCGTCCCTTAGAGTTTGATGTAGGAGACCATGTGTATCTCAAGGTCTCGCCCATGAAGGGCGTAGTTCGATTTGGAGCGAAGGGCAAGCTTGCCCCGAGATTCATAGGACCTTTTGAGATCACTGGGCGCGTTGGCGCCGTGGCCTATCGGCTTGCCTTGCCATCACAGTTGTCTGGCGTCCACGTCATTTTCACGTCTCCATGTTGAGAAGTGTGGGTCAGACATAGTTCCCGTTATTGATTGGTAGTCATTGGAGGTTCATGAGGACGCTTCTTACATTGAGCAGCCAGTCCGTATCCTTGATCGGAAGGAGCAGGTCCTCAGAACTAAGGTCATTCCGTTGGTAAAGGTGCAGTGGGGTCACCATTCTGTAGAGGAGGCTTCTTGGGAGCGTGAGGCTGAGATTCGAGAGCGTTACCCTCATCTCTTTGATAATTGATCCTGTATTGTATTTTGTATGCTATCCTTGATTCTATATGATGACTTATGTTTCTTATTCCTCACGAGTAATGCTTAGTTGTGATGCTTGTGTAAATTTTGAGGATGAAATTTTTATAAGGAGGGGAGAGCTGTAAGACCCGTATTTTGGTTCGAACCATTCCGTAGACTTTCGCGGTCTTACCGGTCGAATTCCGGCAACCTTCAACCCTTAACCGATATCGACGCGCGACCCTGATTCATATGCCGACAACCCGAGTCGACTCAACCCGAGACTAATACCATAGCGACCGCGCCGTCGTTGCGGTTCCGATACCGCGACTCGCTTGCTAAGGCGATACCCTGGTCAAGAGATGTGGGCCAACGTTCGGTGCGAGAAAACGACGCGCATTGCGAAACCCAAGGGAATCTCTACGATGTGTCACATCAATCCCATCAATCAATCACCCATCAATCCATCACATGTCAAGTACACATCACTTCCATCCCTTTTCCCAAGCAACCACAAAAGTCTCCCAAAACCATACCTATCTTACACAAAAAGCCACAAAAGTCTTCACCACCCATACCTCTCTTACACAAAAGCCTAAAAAGTCAAGCTTTTCTTACACAACCATCACTCACCACATCCATCCATCACTCTCTCTCTCCCTCTACATCACTCTTTCTCTTTCTCTCTTTCTCATTTCAAAACTCCAAGCAAAAATTCCAACTCCATACGTATGGAAATTCTCAAGCTTCCCTAAACTCTAAGTGGCCCACCTTCCTACCCCAAAATCTCCCATCTCAACCCTTCATTCTTCATCTTAACCATTAAAGTTGAAGCTAAGGTGCCAAGGAACCCCTAGGAACGAGAAGATCGGATGGTGGGTGCCTCTATAGGGTAGTTTCTCTTTATTTTTATGATGGGCCAAGTGAGGCCCACCGATCCATGGTGTGGATCTCACTTGGGACCGTAATATGTGGCCGATGGACCACTTGGATCATCATGATCATTCCATGATGGGACCATTCTCCATGGACCCCATCATGATGTTTATTTCATTTAGAAAGGGTCATCTAGACCGTCCATATCGGTGGGGAATGAATCTCCACCGTTGATTTACATTTTCGATGATTCCATGTACAAAGGGGTCCGTTTGTTGTATAGTTTCTTGCAAGGGAGGGTTCATAGTGGCGGAGCCCTCCATCACAAGGCATGTCCCACTCTCCATGTCTCTCTCTCTCTTTTATTTCTTTTATTTTATTTAATTTTATTTTTTATGCAATAGGATGGTGTGACCCACTTGAATGGATCCCACTTTGAGGTATTTTATTTTTATTCAAGTGGGGCCCACCTTAGACGTTGTACCCACGCCAAACATCCGTGGTGGCCCACTTCATCAGGGCCCACTACCATCCATTTGAAGGAACAAAATCGTCCAGCATCTGGGACGCTGGACGTTCCAAAAGAAAGAAGAAAAAGGAAAGAAGAAAAGAAGTTTTTGGGGTGGTCCCCTCGTATAGGCCCCACCCTGCTGTTTATGTTCAATCCATGCCATCCACCACTTTTCCTGGGATATTTTAGGCGTTGAGCCAAAGAATGAGCTCAATCCAATGATCAAGCGGACCGTACCAGAGAAAATAGTACTTTTACTCTTCCAAGCCTAGTAATGCCCATTTTGTAGTTTCTACACTCCAAATCAGTGCCAGAGATGAGGTTAGTGTGGCCTGTTTGGGCCCTAGAATCAAGTGGGCGGAGTGGATTTCCCATCAGTGGGCCCCACCTTTGTTTCTTTAAAAAAGCACACAAAAAATAATAATAATAAATAAGGGTGGCAGCAGCGCTGCCACCATTTGAAGGCAGCAGGCGCTGCCTGCGCACGCTCGGACGGACGGACGGACGTAAGGGGGGCCCACGGCCCTGCGTGTCGGCCCCACCATAATGTTTATTTGTCATCCGACCTACTCATGAGGTGGGCCACCCCAGTGGTGGGTCCCCCTCCAAAGATGAGACAGATCCAAAACTCAGGTGGCCCACACCACGTGAAATAGTGTGAATTGAATTCTACCGTTGAAAAGCTTTTGGGGCCCACAGAAGTTTTGAATCAAGCTGAAATTTATGTTGTCCCTTCATCCAGGTCCGAGTAACCTTATGAATGGGTTGGATGCCAAGTAAATATTACAGGGTGGGCCCCACAAGGGACCCACAGTGATGTTTGTGAATGAATCCACCGTTCGTACGGACGGTGGAGCCCTGTAAAGTCCACACCGTCCAGCCATCTTTGAGGGCCGCTGGACGGTCAGTGGCCCATCTATGATGTATGACTTGTATCTTAACCGTCCATCCATTTATTTTTTTGTTTATTTTATTCTTTAGATTGGGCTAAAAATGAGTCAGATCTATGCTTCAAGTGGGCCCACTTTGGTATGCGTATCGGGCCCATGTTGACCCACTTATGGGTACCCATTGGGGCCCACTTTGACATGGATCTTAGGCCCATGCAATGGGGCCATCTGGTGTATTATGTGGCCCATGGGATTGGACCCATTGATGCATTTTTTAAGCCCATAGAAGTATGCCCATTTGACTCATATCAGGCCTAGGGGTTTAGGCCCACTTTGTTATGTATGCAAGGCCTATGGGTTAGGCCCATTTGGACTATTTAAGGCCTATGGACTAGGCCCATTTGCTTTGTAAAAGGCCTATGGGTTTAGGTCCACTTGTTATGTTCTAAGTCCATAGGACTAGGCCCTTTTGATGTACTCCAAGGCCATTGAAATTGGACCCATTTGTTGCATTCCTAAGCCCATGGATGTAGGCCCATTCGATATAAGTAAGGCCTAGGGGTTTAGGTCGACTTTGATATGCATACAAGGCCCACGGGTTTAGGCCCATTTAATGTACCATAAAGCCTAGGGCTTTAGGCCCATTGAACTCATATAATGCCTATGGGCTGATGTCCATTTGATGTACATGTGGGACCCAATTGGTGTGACCCATTGGTCATACATTAGACTCATGAGACTAAGCTCATTTGATGCGATCTAAGGCCCACGGATTTTGACCCATTGCAATGCAAATAAGACCCATTGGTATGACCCATTTACGTGGCCCATCTGATGAATAGAAGGCCCATAAGATATTGCCCATTTGATATATATGTAAGGTCCAATGGGAAGACCCTACGGTCCATTGCAATGTGTAAATCCATTACAGACTAAGTACTGATGTTTACAAAGATCGTGCCTTGGGAGCAATGTTGGTGTGACGTCCACATTGCGAGTGTGATGTTGGTTGGATGTCCACATTACGACTCTCCTTAGAGCCCATTACTGGACCGTACTTGCTGTGTTTCGGCCGTCCAGGCCCATCTGCGTTGTAAGGATGGTTCATCACTCATTTACATGTTAGTATAGTTTCATGACTCGTGATCATACGCATCATATGTATGCTTGACGTGAGAGTTGTCTGATTATAGCATTTACCTTCGGGAAGGTTGTTTATGGGTTCCCGGTTAGGCGGTGTTGCCCTACATGTGCGCACGATATGCGCAGGATCTATTGCATGACTGGATAGCGTGAATCATGCATTTCGCATTTGTGTGACATGGTTATTATACGCCCTAGCGACATCAGGGCCGTGGCTTCCACAAACGCATCGTGGTTGGCAGGATTGGATACCGAAAATCTTATTTTACATGGGGTACTATAGATATCCCTGGGTGAAAGTCCCTAAACCCTTATGGTACCAAGAGGTTGCTCCAACGTCTAGACCGAGTGGGTAGATGAGCGTTGAGTGCCGATTACCAGACGGTTACGCTCTCCACTGTGTCGTGGTCGGTTGGAAGGGGGTGCGGCCTTACCCGCCTGAGCGTAGGGGGCAATACTAGGCTGAGTTTGACCAGCTCGAGGAATGGGTCCGCTATCGACGAGTCGCGCCTGATATTGGCAGACGGATAGTGAGGTCTCTTCCACTTACCTCATTGCGCGCGATGTGGCGACAATCTGGTTTAGAGTGTACTAGACCCCGGTGATATTCCATATTTGAGCTGTATTGATGTGTGGACATAGATGAGGATCTGTATGCTTGAGTTGCATTGCACATAGCATGGCCTTTGGATGGCCAATACCATTCATGTCTTGCATCGCATAGCCTTGGTACGGCTCATGATATTATGGATCCATCTGCATATTCCGCATTACTCAAACATTGCATGTTCATATTACTACCTTACGCACACACTTTTACCACCCTCTAACCTTTCTGTAAGCTTATGCACGACCGTTGCGTGCAGGTGACGTTGGATCGCAGCAGCGCTGAGGCAGGAGCACGTTGCTGAGCATTTTGGAGTTTTTGTTCTTTACCATTATATTTCTCTTTATGCTCATTGTACTTATAAAGTTTTTGATCATAGTGAAAATGTAATGGAGTTCTTGGTTGTTGTTTGTGGGTTATGCCTTTGGTTATGCTTATTACGAATCAAACTGACATTAAAAATCCTCCTCGTAGCATCTCAGGATCGGAACCTGACGAATGGGAGCTAGGAGCCGAGAATGGGGTTCTACGGAGGCTGTCGGCGCCAGATTCGGTGATTGAGAATTCTGTGAGCCCGGTTTCCTAGTTTGGGGTGTGACATCAGGACTCGGTTTAACTGAGTCCGAGCGAGCCAGCGGTTCGGTGAAGATGACATGGTCGTCAATGGCGGATTGTAAATGACAGCTTCTTCCTCCAATCTGCTCCTTTCAGATGACTCCTATGGGTTTTAGAAAGCTTCCAGATAAGATTTTTCGAAGCTTAAGGAAGGTTAGAGTGGTGGATTTCAGTATGGAACGAAACAACCATTTTTTTTAATGTGGCTGCCAGAAAACGGAGGAGGGTAACCTACTGCTCGATCCCCTCCTTCTAATAGCACTGACCTAACGTTTCTAAGCTGTAGGATTGAGAGAAAATGGTGTGGATTTACTCTGTCCAAAACCACCCCCAAAACGGTGGGAGGATATGAAACCAATCATGGTTTTGTTGCTAGTTTTCTCAGAAAACCATGGTCTCTGTGAACAGAAAAGGATGGCCAGGATCTCTTTCCCATGGACTGCTGAGATACAAGGATGAGGGCGCACACGGATCGTGCCAGCTGGAGACAGTTCCCGTTTTTGGTATTTTTATGTTTTTAGGGCTCACTTGTGTCGGTTTTCGTGCGAACACTCGTGTGCTATTTCGTGTGAAACAACGTGGTTTTGGTTAGGGCTGAGGAATGCACACGATGGACGGTTTAGATCATCCATGTCAATGATTATGGTGGGCCATAGAACGTCCCAAACGGACGCTGTCCGTTGGACTGCAAATCAGAGGGAGAGAGAAAAATCCCTCCATTTTTGGTGAAACACGGGTCAGCTCGTGCTGACCGTGCTAGCAGTCCCGATGCACCTAGAGTGCACGGCTACTGTGCACACGCACAGCCCCAAAGTAGGGTCCACCGCGATGTTTGTGATAAATCCACTCCATCCATTCATCTTGGAAGGTCTCAATATGGACTTTGACCGAAGATGAGGTGGAGCTAAGGCCTAGGTGGGGCCCACCACGTGATTTGGGTTACATTGGTGTATTCCCGCTAATCTAATGGTCGAATCGGCTCAAAACTGAACGTCAATGGTTCAAAAGGTCTAAGGATTCATTTAGACGACTGAGACGCCAGTTTTATAAATTTAAGACACTAAATGCTACTTTTAGAATAATTTTAACACCTATTATTTTCATTGATTTATTTACAATTATATATATATATACAATTATATGTATATTTCTAAATTATTCATGTGGGTCATAACCTGATTAGGGTCATTTACTCTTTCATTCAGTCTCTTATAAGTATTTGACTATAAGGATTAAATCATTCGGGCTTGTAAGTGGGCCAAAATACATGGGTTTTTAATGTTTAATTATCAATTTGTTTAAATCAACGGTGGTATATGGGATATTGGCATTATGACTATTGAAACTAAGTAATGGGTTGTGACTTATCAAATGATGGTGAACAGTGTACGTTACTTGTATCTTCATATAAATATGCTAATCTAGATTATAATAGTAACACCCAAGTACTGAAAAGTATGGGGTGTTACAGCACCACACGTCCGAACAAAATGGTATGGCTAAGAGGATGAATTATACTCTCTTGGAGAGGGCGGGATGCATGTTAAGTAATACTGCGTTGGGCAAGGACTTATGAATTAAGGCCATTAACACGGCTTGCTACTTAGTGAACTGATATTCGTCTATGAAAATTGAATATAAAATCCTAAAGGAAGTATAGAGTGGTCATACAATGGACTACTTAGATTTACGTATATTTAGTTATAAGGTTTACTCTGTACTGTCAGTTGAGAGAGATAAGCTAAACCTTAGAACCAAAAAGTACATCTTGGTTGGCTATGGTATTGGTGTGAAAGGTTACAGGTTATTCAACAAGGTCACACGTAAGATCATCACTAGCCATGATATCAAGTTCGATGAAAGCTCCCTATTCCACAAGAATGATCAGGAGAAGCAAGTGGAACCAGTAAGGTTGATCATAGGCATCCAAATTGACACAAATAATACTTAGGCAGAGATAGATGCGCAGACAGAGGTATAGGATTAGGTGGAGTAGCGACCTATGAGAAAGAATCCACTGTGTGGTCGTAAGTTACCGGCAAGATAAATGGATGACTCTAATATCGCATATGCCCTCATTACAGATGAGGGGGACCCGTCAACTATTCAGGAGGCTCTTGATGAGCTTGATGCAAAAAAGTGAAAGGTAATTATGGATGATAAGGTGAACTCATTACACAAAAATCGAACATGGGAGCTGGTAGAGCTTCCAATGGGCCGAAAAGTAATCAGATGCAAGTGGTTATTAAAAAGGAAACATGATAAATACAAAGCAAGGCTAGTAGGGAAAGGGTATGTTTAGAGAGAAGGAATTGACTTCATAGAGATATTCGCGACAGTGGTTAAGTAAGTTTCTATCATATTCGTGTTGGCGCTAGTTGTCTAATACGATCTCGAGTTGGAACAAATGGATGTCAAGACTGCTTTCTTGTACAGAGAGTTGAAAAAGTAAATCTATATGAAGCAACCAGAGGGCTACGAAGTTAAAGGGGTAGAGAAAAAGGTTTGTAGGTTAATGAGGTCATTGTACGGCATAAAACATTCGACTAGGCAGTGGTATAAAAAATTTGATTCTTTCATGTTGAGTCAAAAATTTACTCGGAGTGAATACAATCACTCTGTTTATTATAAGACACTGAGTAATGACAAATTCATCATCCTAGTATTGTATATTGATGATATATTGATCATTTGTCATGATATGTTTGAAATCAATGGACTGAAGACTCAATTATTAAGGATATTTGAGATAAAAGATTTGGGGACTGTAAAGAGGGTTCTCAGCATAGATATTTATAAAGACAGGAGGAGGAGCATGCTTTGGTTATCATAAGCAGAATACCTTGAAAAGGTGTTGATCAAGTATGGGATGGACCAGGGAAAGCGAGTGAGCATTCCCCATGCAGCTCATTTCAAGCTTTCCTAAGAACAATATCCTAAATCAAATGAGGAAAAGCAGGTTATGTTTCATGTACCTTTTTCGAATGTGATTAACAGTTTAATGAATGTCATGGTCTGTACGAGATCAAATATTTCACAGGCAGTTGGTGATATTGTTCTTGGTTTGAATTAGAGACAATCTCATACTGTCATTTTGGATTTGCCACAGGTTGGCTAGGGAACTTACCCTTCTCTCTCTCACTCAATCTGGCAGCAAGTTAACCCAACTGTACTTCCAGCTTGGCAATGGATTACGCATTTACATGTAAGCTTTGCTATTAGCTAGTAAAGTTTGTTGAGTGTCTTTTTAAAATTGAAGTGAACTTTGCATAAAAAGATTGAGTGTATCCTCAAGAGATGGTTTCCTAGATTGTGAAGGTACTTGTTGACACTGCGAAAACTACTGAGGTTATTGACTACCAACTTGAGGGTAAGGTTGCATAGGAGGATTTTCAGATGGTCCTCCTTGTTGTGGTCCTTTTGCCCAAGAAAAATTTGGATGCCTAGCCCACCCTAGATTGTAGGTGTCTGAGTAAGGATCATTCCCAGTTCTCCGAAAGGTGTTCATAGCATGTACTTGTTCAAAGAGAAATTTCGTGAATGCTGCACCAGATGGACACGACTGCATAGGATGGCCAGGACTGGAACATATGGCACATGACTCGATTTGAGTTGTTTGTAGAGGTTTATTATTCAACATCAAAGCATTAACTTTCTTTGTCAAGCTATCAATCTTGGCATAAAGATTTGGCGTGACTTCGATCTCATATATACCACCTTTCTTCTATAGCTGAGGACTTCTTTCACCTCTATTTAAATAGTCCTATTGCTGAGAATTTTCACACAAGGTTTCAAAGAAATTCCACACTTCAACATCACTTTTGGACATGAATGACTCTCCACTGGTGGCATTAACCATGTAACCGTTTTGGGGTGTCAAACAGTCATAGAAGTATTGAACCTGTTACCACTTCTCAAAACCATGGTGTGGATATTTAAGAAGCCCTTCCCTCTTTCCCAACATTAATGAAAGTGCTCACATTCTTTTTGTGTAAAATTAGTAATTTCTCTACGGAGAGTATTAGTTTTGTAAACAGGGAAGAACTTGTTTAAGAACTTCTTAGATAGTGAGGCGTTGACCCGACCATCTTCTCAAAAATAGAAATTTTTGTCCATTTTTCCGAAGGCAGTGGGCCACCATCAGGGCCCATATAGGCGATCCAAGCCGTCCATCTTATATAGGGGTTTGCAAACATCAAAACCATGCTAACCTTTGACACCCATGCATAAACACGTGCGCGATACAGAGGCCATAAGCAGACTCCCTCCGACGTTCAAAAAGATCTCAACGTGATTGCTTCTCTGGGCCATGTTAATGGACATTTAAAACCAACTATTCCTGACCGAAATTTCGAGAGGAATGTAATGGACGGGGTAGATTCTCCTGAAAACACTACTATGGGGCCCACTGATCACGTCAGCGCAGTCATGTGCGTAGGCTTATGCACGTCCGTGAAAAATAAATTTCCAGGCGGTTGTGGCCCACAATCTTTGATCAGATGGAAGATCTAATCCGTCCATCGTGTAGCTTGTCCACAAATATCCCAAGGGACGTTGTTTCTTTGAAAAGAAAGTAAAAGAAGATGGGAGTTTTCGGTGCTGTCTTCTAGTTGTAAAAAGTGTTGCGTTGCCAGTTGCGTCCGATTTCCACAGACTTCAGCTCTCCACTGCCCTTGACAGCTATAAAAGGAGGAGGACGTAGAGAGAGAGGGGAGATCCGAAGAGCTTGGGAGGGAGAAGAGCTTGGAGAAGCAAGAGAAGAGAGAGAGAGGGAGAGAGAGAGAGAGAGAGAGAGAGAGAGAGAGAGAGAGAGAGAGAATGGAGATAAGGATATTTTTCTTTTATTAAGTTTATTTTTCTCTCTTTCTAGTTAATTTCATGGATTGTTAATTTTTTTAACTAGGACTGAGATGAAGCCCCTAATTTGAATGATTCTTGTTTATTGTTGAATTCATCTGAATTGATTGATCTGTTTCTTTCTCTAGTGTGATTAACTAAAAATTTCATAATTTTTCATTCTATGAGCTTAACCAAAGTTTAGATGTGGATGTTGTTTGGAATCTTATTTTAGGTGCTTGTGTCTAATGGTCGGGCACACAGAATGTATAATCCCTTAAAGCATAAGGATCACATCTTTCCATCCATAGTCAGGGATGAAGAACATAGAGTGCACTTTATTTATTACATTTATATCAATCTGAATCAGGGTGAATCAACAGGTAAAACAAGGGTCAGGATAATTAGGGGTGGATTCAAAAGTCCTAGTGTTCTCCTTGATTGAATTTTTTTTCTTGTTCTCAACTGCTTTTTCATTAATTTTTGTTAGTTTACTTAATCATTAACTAAAATATTTATTAGATTATTTAAGAGGAATCATAAAATTTGAATTGTGACAACCAGTTCTCGTGGGAACGATCTCGTAATATGTACCATATCTACATTTGATTCATATACTTGTGAGTTTAAATTCATTTAAATCAGATTAGTTTAAATAAAACATCAAGTTTTTGGCGCCATTGCCAGGGATTGTTTCGGTCCCAATTGAATTTAGGATTATCTCTTATCATAATTCTTAGTCTTAGGATTTTTCTCGCATTATTTTAAGAAACTTAATTTATTTTTTATTTTTTATTTTTTACATGGATTGAGGAAGGAAGTTGAAAATAACATTGTCTTCAAAAGTAAAGGAGGAGCTCTTAATTCTTCAGACATCGATCAACTCCTTTTCTAAGTTCTTTCTTCCAATTCTTGTTTACATAGTTTTATCTTATTTTAAGAAATTCATAATTTTTAGTTCTAGTTTTATTTCTTTTAGGTTGCATCTTATTTTTTTCTTACATTGCAATAACATAGTTTATGATAGGACGTAGATCTCTGAAAATAAAACTAGCGCCTTTTAATCCTAAAATAGAAAGAACCTTTCTTAGGAGATTTAGAAACGTCTTATTTAAAATGGCAGACGAGAATGGAATTAAAGCTCTTAGAGATTATTTAGCTCCTCTCCAATTCAATGCGCCGTCATGCATAGTGTTGTCTGCCACCACGGTAGCACACTTTAAACTTAAACCTGAGGTCATACAATTGTTGCCCTCTTTCTATAGTTTAGACAAGGAGGATCCATATCATCATGTGAAAGAATTCCTAAACATTTGCTCTACCTTTAGGTTTCAAAACTTTTTAGATGATTCGATCCGTTTGAGCCTTTTTCCTTTTTCGTGTTGAATCATGGAGCTGAGTTGCTCTCCAAGGAAGACCTTCTTGTGAACATTCATTTTACGCTTTTGAATGCATAAATCTTTAAGAAACTTAGTATAAGCAGGGACTTGCTTGATAGCATCAAGCAACAGTATGTTAATTTGTACTTGCTTAAACATGTCCAATATCTCATTAAAGTTGTTTCCTTTCTTAACTGGTGTCAAACATTGAGGAAAAGGTGCTTTAGGCATGTAAGGTGACATTTGAGTGGTTCCTAAAGAGTCGGATTGCTTTTAGGCTTTGGATGCACTAGTATATCTCTCCTCTTCATTTTGGTCTTCCGATTTAGAATTTGATTCTTCCCTAAGCATCTCTACTTTGTTCTCGATCTGTTTATCGGACCCAAGGGTAATGATTGATTTGGCTTGCTCATGATATTGTTCTTGGTTTGAATTAGAGCCAATCTCATACTGTCCTTTTGGATTTGCACAGGTCGGCTAGGGAACTTACCCTTCTCTCTCTCACTCAATGTGGCAGCAAGTTGACCCAACTATACTTCCAACTTGATAATGAATTGTGCATTTTCATGTAAGCTTTGCTGGTTAGCTAGTAAAGTTTGTTGGGTGTCTTTTTGAAATTGAAGTGAACTCTGCATAAAAAGATTGAGTGTATCCTCAAGAGATGGTTTCCTAGATTGTGGAGGTACTTGTTGATACTGCAGAAACTACTGAGGTTGTTGACTACCAACTTAGGGGTAAGATTGCATAGGAGAGATGGTCCTCCTTGTTGTGGTCCTTTTGCCCAAGAAAAATTTGGATGCCTAGCCCACCTTAGATTGTAGGTGTCTGAGTAAGGATCATTCTCAGTTCTCTGAAAGGTGTTCATAGCATGTACTTGTTTAGAGAGAAATTTCGGGAATGTTGCACCAGATGGACACAACTACGTAGTATGGCCAGAACTGGAACATATGGCACATGACTCAATTTGAGTTGTTTGTGGAGGTCCATTGTTTTACATCAGAGCATTAACTTTCTTTGTCAGGCTATCAATCTTGGCATAAAGATTTGACGTGACTTCGATCTCATATATACCACCTTTCTTCTATAGCTGAGGACTTCTTTCACCTTTATTTAAATAGTCTTATTGCTGAGAATTTTCACACAAGGTTTCAAAGAAATTCCACACTTCGACATCACTTTTGGACATGAATGACTCTCCACTGGTGGCATTAACCATGTAACGGTTTTGGGGTGTCAAACAGTCATAGAAGTATTGAACCTGTTGCTACTTCTCAAAACCATGGTGTGGATATTTAAGAAGTAAGTCCTTCCCTCTTTCCCAACATTCATGAAAGTGCTTGCCTTCTTTTTGTGTGAAATTAGTAATTTCTCTACGTAGAGTATTAGTTTTGTGAACAAGGAAGAACTTGTTTAAGAACTTCTTAGACAGTTGATCCCATGTAATGATAGACCCAACTTTTAGAGAATTCAACCATGCTTTTGCCTTATCCTTCAAAGAAAAAGAAAAAAGGTGTCAACGGATCAAATCATCTGAAAAGTTTTAAAACCAAAAGGTAGAGCAAATGTCTAGAAATTCTTTCACATGATGATATGGATCCTCCTCGTCTAAACCATAGAAAGATAACAACAATTGTATGACCTCAGGTTTAAGTTCAAAATGTGTTGCCACAGTGGCTGGAAATACTATGCATGACGGCGCATTGAATTGGATAGGAGCTGAATAATCTCTAAGAGCTTTAATTCCATTCTCTTCCGCCATTTCAAATAGGATGTTTTTAAATCTTCTACGAAAGGTTCTTTCTATTTCAGGATTAAAAGGTGCTAGTTTTATATTCAAAGATCTACGTCCTACCATAAACTATGTTATTGCAATGTAAGAAAAAAAAAACTAAGATGCAACCTAAGAGAAATAAAACTAGAACTAAAAATTATGAATTCCTAAAAACAAGATAAAACTATGTAAATAAGAATTGAAAGAAAGAACCCGAAAAAGGAGATGATCGATGTCTGAAGAATTAAGAGCTCCTCCTTCATTTTTGAAGACAATGTTATTTTCAGCTTCCTTCCTCAATCCCTGTAAAAAATAAAAAATAAAAATAAATTAAGTTTCCTAAAATAATGTGAGAAAAATTCCTAGACTAAGAATTATGATAAGAGAGAATCCTAAATCCAATTTGGACCGAAACAGTCCCTGGCAATGACGCCAAAAACTTAATGTTTTATTTAAACTAATCTGATTTAAATGATTTTAAACTTGCAAGTATACAAATCAGATGTAGATACAATATGTATTACGAGATCGTTCCCACGAGGACTGGTTGTCACAATTCCAATTTTATAATTCCTCCTAACTAATCCAACAAATATTTTAGCTAGTAATTAAGTAAACTAACAAAAATCAATGAAAAAATAGCTTAGAACAAGAAGGAAAATTCAATCAAGGAGAACACTAGGACCTTTGAATTCACCCCTAATTATCTTAACCCTTGTTTTACCTATTGATTCACCCTGATTCAGATTGATATAAATGTAATAAATAAAGCACACTCTATGTCCTTGGTCGGGCACACAGAATGTATAATCCCTTAAAGCATAAGGATCACATCTTTCCATCCATGGTCAGGCATAAAGAGATGTAATTTTTATTTCTTTCTTTATAGGAAACCTGTTCATGGTCAGGCACAAGCACCTAGAATAAGATTCCAAACAACATCCACATCTAGACTTTGATTAAGCTCATATAATGGAAAAGTACGGAGTTTTCAGTTAAGCACACTAGAGAAAGAAACAAATCAATCAATTTAGATGAATTCAACAATAAACAAGAGTCATTCAAATTATGATCTTCATCTCAGCCCTAGTTAAAAAAATTAACAATCCATGAAATTAACTAGAAAGAGAGAAAAATAAACTTGATAAAAGAAAAACATCCTTATCCCCCTTCTTTCTTCCTCTCTCTCTCTCTCTCTCTCTCTCTCTCTCTCTCTCTCTCTCTCTCTCTCTCTCTCTCTTCTCTTACTTCTTCAAGCTCTTCTCCCTCTCATGCTCTCCGGATCTTCCTTCTCTCTCCACGTCCTCCTCCTTTTATAGCTGTCAGGGGCGGTGGAGAGCTGAAGTCGGTGGAAATCGGACGCAACTGGCAACGTAACACTTTTCGCAGCCAGAAGACAGCACCGAAAACTCCCATCTTCCTTTGCTTTCTTTCCAAAGAAACAACGTCCCTTGGGGTATTTTTGGACGAGCTACACGATGGACGGATTAGATCTTCCATCTGATCAAAGATGGTGGGCCACAACCGCCTGGAAATCCATTTTTCACGGACGTGCGTAAGCATATGCACGTGACTGCGCTGACGTGATCGGTGGACCTCATAGTAGTGTTTTCGGAGAAATCCATCCCGTCCATTACATTCCTCTTAAAATTTCGGTAAGGAATAGTCAATTTTGAATGTCCATTGACGTGACCCAGAGAAGCAATCACGCTGAGACCTTTTTGAACGTCACAGGGTAGTCCGCTTGTGGCCTCTATATCGTGTACGTGTGTATGTATGGGTGTCAAAGGTCTACATGGTTTTGATGTTTGCAAACCCCTATACAAGATGGACGGCTTGGATCGCCCGTACGGGCCCTGATGGTGGCCCAGTGCCTTCTACAAAATGGACAGCGTCGGTTATGCAGGAAGTCGAAAATGGAAATTTTTATTTTTGAGAAGATGGTCAGGTCAGCCCCTGCTGACCGCCTTAGTCGATCCGGTGCACGGCGCGAGCGTTTGTACTCTATGTACATACACTATATATGTGGAGTCCACTTCGATGTTTCTAAGAAATCTAATCCATCCATTCATTTTGTCTCTCCATTAAGGGGTTGAGGCCAAATTTAAAGCATTTCCAGATATCAGTGGGCCCCACCTAATGAATTAAGAGGCTGATCTGGCTGTTGGGCCACTATTTGAGATATCCAATGGCTGAAATTTTACGTGTACGGTTGATTTATGGCCCTCAGGCCATATATGAAGTTTCGAGCCAATTGGATGGTGAAAACCATGTGATCTTGCATTCTGCACCAAATTTGGGCCTCGTTAACGTGAACAACTTGATTTTCTTGGATCCCTGGCGTATAAATCCATCAATCTTGGTCCTTTGGAATTGTCCCCTACTCTAATGACTTCGGAGCATCAAATCCACGCTTTTAGTGCTCTTTTTCAGTCCAAGTTCCTGATTACACCCTGTAACAAAAACACGATTAAAATTTGACGTTAAACATTATCATGTTGGTAAAATCAAGTAATAATCGGGGTCTAATATACAATATTCGACCCTCATCAGTCAGTGTTGTGAGCAGATATATGTCAAACTCTGACAAGCAACATTGGAAAGGGGTGAAATGGTAACTTCGATATATTTGAGGTATAAAAGACTATGTCTTAACTTTTGAAAAGACATGGGCAAAGTTGGTAGGGTATGTAGATTCATACTAGGCAGACAGTGTGGATTCTAGAAAGTAAACTTCAAAATACTCGTTTGTACTAGAGGGTGGAGCAATTATTTGGATATCGAAGTGTTGAGGGTCAAATATTGCATATTAGACCCCAAATATTATCTGGATTTACGAATATAATACTATCTAATGGCTTGTTTTCTCATTCTTATGTTGCAAGGTGATTTTATGAGCATGGATGGAAAAAGGACGTTAAAAGTTGAGATTTAACGATCTGATGATGCCAAAGGCAAGGGACACACTCCAGGGGACCAAGATTGACAAATATACACGGTCAGAAATCCGAGAAAAGTTAGAAATTGAAGCTCAAGTGGCCTGAAGGACGTCCAGAATGCAAGATCACGAGGTTCCCACCATCCGTTCGGCTCGAAACTTCATACGTCGCCTGAGGACCATAAATTAACCGTACATATAAAATTTCAGCCATTGAAGATCTCGGGAAGTGCCCCAACTGACAGATCAGCCCATAAACCGTTGATTCTGGGCCCACCTGATATCTGGAACTGCCTCAAAATTATTATTGACGGTTTAAATGAGATGAGAAATAATTTAGACGGTGAAGATTTCTGAAAATCATCACAGTGGACCCCACATGAATAAAGTGTGCATAGTGCACAAGTGCACTACACGTGCATGAGAAACGGCAGAGACGGTTGACCGTCTCTGACCGAAGAAAAGAAAAGAAAAAAAAAACGGCTGCGTAACGGACGGCCGGCGTCCTTTTTACGGACGGTAGTGGGCCCCACCCATTGCTCGTATGGCCGATCTGATCCGTCCACCGTGTAGAGGGCTTCGAGAACTACAAAACCATGCTGACCTTTTGCACCCATGCGTGCACACGTGTGAGATACAGAGGCCACAAAAGGGCTGCTTGGTAACGTTCAAAACTGATTCTTCTGTGATTTCTTCTCTGGGCCACATCAATGGACGTTCAAAACCACCCATTCTTAACTGAAATTTCGTTCTGAATCCAATGGACGGGGTGGATTTTCCAGAAAATGCTTCTGTGGGGCCCACCGACCACAACAGCGAAATGGTGTGAAAGGATTCGCACATCCGCGAAAATCGACTTTTTCGGACAGTTTTGGCCTATCATCTTTGATCATATGGCAGATCTGAACCGTCTATCATGTGGAGGACCCAAGAAAGTACTAAGGGACGGTGTTTCTTTGGAATTTGAGCGAGGAAAGTGGCGTGTTTCATAGTACCGAACTTGGCTGCGAAAATTGCACTCCGTGTCCTACTACAACTCTGTCACTGACTTCAGCCTTTCAGCAGCTATAAAAGGAGGTTTTTGGACGTGGAGAGCATTCATTCAGGTCTAGGAAGGAAGAAAAAGAGAGACGTGGAGGCTTGGACAAGGACGTGAAGCAGAAGAAAAAAAAAAGAGTATTTTCTTTTTATTTTAAAAATTTAGTCATCCATGTCTGGCTAAACCTCTTAGCTAGGGCTAAGAGGTGAAACTTGTAGTGAGATGGGAGGTTTTAATTTATGTTTTTATTTATTTATTTATTCATGAATCGACGTTGATTTTAGTTGATTATTATAGGAATATTTTTAGTTCTTAATGGTCTGTTGTGACTGAAATTACAATGGGTCTGCGATGCTTTGAATATTTCTATTTCCTTTTCATGTTTATGACGTCAGGACGTCCTGTTGTTCACCATAGTCTCCTGGGCATGGTTGGATGACGGTACCCTTCCTAACTTTCATACATGTGATTGGATGGTAATTTGTTTAATTCTGTTGTTTGCCATAGTCTTTTGGGCATAGTTTGGTGATGGAATCCATTCTAATTCATACACCTTTCATCTCCTTGAAAACTAGATCAACGGCAGTTCAGTAATTTCTATGATTTTTGATGCAAGCATAAGTTCTCCCTGATCTCTACAAGTGGATCCTCTGAATCCCTAGTTTCCTATCTTTGATTCGTTTCCTAAGTTTTAAATTAATTATTCTACAAGTATTTCACCATTGCTAATTTGATTTAGAATTCATCTTAGCCTATTTCTAGTTCTAGATAATTTTAGATAACGTACAAGTTTCAGTCCCTTGGGATTCGACCTCGGTCTTACCGAGTTATTACTACATCACAACCCTGCACTTGGAGAGTGAACAAGTTTTTGGCGCCGTTGCCGGGGACTGTCGACTACGTTTTTCTGAAATTAATTAGTTTTAGGATTAGATTTTCTTTTTAGAAATTTTTAATTCTAGGTTTAGAAGCTTAGTTTCTTAACTTTAGAAACTTTCTATTCTTCCTTCTATCTGATTTTTAGAACTAACTCAATTTTTCTGTTTTTTAGGAAGCTTCTAATTTAGTAAGCTCTTTCTAATTCTTCTTTCTTTGGAATTTCTTCTTTTCCCTAGAAATTAGTTTACTTTTAATTAGAACTTTCTATTCTTAGAAACTAACTTATTTTGTTTTGTTTTGCAGATTCTTAACCTAGGACTCCAACTTTGGTAACTTCTTTCCATCTTTCCCTTTTATTTTCTAGATTTCTACTTCTTCCTTTCTCTTAGGTTTAATTTAGAATTTGAAGGCTGAGTGTGTTTTATGCCCCAGTGGGCACGCGACAACACTCGACGTCTCGTGACTGAAGGAGGATTAGTTGAGGGGTTGACTGTCCATCGCAGGACTAGACACCACTTGAATTCCCCTGAGTTAGAAGACGTTATGGCTGAAAATCAACCTCAAGCACTACCCCAACCAGGGGTTGAGGAAGTACATGATGAGAATGAGGTGCATCAGGCACCCCCGCCTCGTACTTTACGAGATTATTTACAACCGGCGGGGGTGAGTACGCCCTCATGCATGATTTTTCCTGAGAATACAGGACATATGGACATACTTGCATTTGAAAGAATTCGATGAAATCATAGGCACCTTATACTTTCCTAATGTATCTGAGGATACTATTAGGCTGAAACTCTTTCCATTTTCCTTGAAAGAAAAAGCCGAGACGTGGTTACATTCACTTCGTCCTAGATTCATTGGCACATGGAATGATATGCAGAGGGAATTTATAAAGAAAGTTTTCCCACATCATAAGACAATTACCCTCAGGAGAACAATCATGAACTTTGTCCAAAAGGAAGATAAAACATTCTTCCAATGTTGGGAAAGGTTCAAGGATCTGGTTAATGCATGCCCACAACATGGCTTTGAAATATGCCGCATTACAAATTTTTTCTATGATGGGCTAACATCTTCCATGCGCCAAATGGTCGAGATAATGTGTAACGGAGAATTTATAAATAAAAATATCGACGAGGTATGGGATTACCTCGATAGTCTCGCTGAAAAAACATAATCATGGGACTATTACCCAAGGACGAACACTACGTCTAGGCCGACTCATTCAAGGAAAAAAGGAGGAATATATCTTCTGAAAGAGGATAATGATCTTAATGCTAAGGTGGTTAATCTCACCAGAAAATTTGAGGCCATGGAAGGAAGGAAGGAAAAGGTTAATGAAAGTGTTTGCGGCATCTGTGATTGCAACATTCATACTACTGAAAATTGTCCTTCAATACCTGCCTTTCGAGAAGTATTGAATGAACAATCTAATGTCGTAAATAACTATCAAATACCTTTCAATGGACCACCCTCTAATACGTACAATCCTGACTGGAAAAATCATCCGAATTTTAGTTGGAGGAACGGACAAACTGCTACCCCTCAAGGTTTCTTCAATCAAAATCCAAATCAGGGGAAACCTCAAGAAGAATCGGTTCAATTTTCCATACAAGAGCTGGCTCGGACAATGCAAGGAATTTCAAATTTTATGCAAAAAATAGATTCACGTATGACGGCTATGGAAAAAGGGATGCTCCCCGCACAATCACTCCCTAATCCGAAACCGCAATACGAGACAGGTGATCCCAGCTCTTCAAATCAAATGGGGCATGCTAAATCCATCACTACTCTTAGGAGTGGGAAGGTTATTGATAAAACTCTTCCGGTTAGGCCCGAAAAGCCTCAAGAACCAGAAGAGGACAACAATGATGGATCTAGTGGCGCCCCACAAAAATTTGAACCGGAACCTCTAGAAAAGCCAATTGCTCCGTTTCCCCAACGGTTGGTTGAACCAAAACGTCTATCTAACTCTCAGGATATCCTAAAGGTGTTGAAACAAGTGAAAGTCAACATTCCTCTGCTTGACGTTGTAAAACAGATTCCTTCATATGCTAAATTTCTAAAGGATTTATGCACTACCAAACGACGGAAAAGTGTTGAAAAGAAGATCTCCTTGACTGAGAAAGTGAGTGTCATCCTGAAACAAGATGTGCCGCAAAAATTCAAAGATCCTGGTTGCCCAACCATATCATGTGTAATCGGGAACTATCGAATTGACCACGCACTTCTTGACTTAGGAGCAAGCGTCAATCTGATTCCCTATTCGGTATACCAACAGTTAGGTTTGGGTGAATTAAAACCCACTCGAACCACACTACAACTTGCTAATCGTTCTGTTCGTATATCAAGAGGGATCATCGAGGATGTGTTGGTCCAGGTGGATAGATTCCACTACCCTATTGATTTTATCATCTTGGACACTGAACCCATCAATGAACCCATCAATGACACGAGCACTCAGATTCCCGTCATTCTTGGTCGCCCATTCCTGTCTACTTCAAATGCAATTATCAATTGCAGGAATGTGTCATGACTATGTCCTTTGGAAATTTGACATTGGAATTGAATATCCTTTTCAATAACGGCAGCAACTCAGAGGATGATGACGATTTCCACGATGTTAACATGATTGATTCTTTTGTGAAAGATAGAACATCTCTCACCTTATCCTCTGATCCTCTAGAGACGTGCCTGGCCCACTCCCATGATCTTGATGATGATATAATTAGGGAGATGTGTGCCATGCTTGATACTGCACCGGTACTTGAAGTTAACCGGTGGAGGCCACACATTGAAGAATTATCCCAAACTGATGTAGTGCCTCTACCGTCTAACCTCAAGCCACCGAAGCTTGACCTAAAACCTTTGCCCTTTGATTTAAAATATGTTTATTTAGGTCAAGATGAGACATACCCGGTGGTGATCGCTGCCCACCTGGAGAAAGAACAGGAGAGTATGCTGATATCTACTCTCATTGAGCATAGGGGAGCTCTTGGATGGACGATAACGGACCTCAAAGGAATTAACCCATCGATTTGTACTCACCATATATATCTTAAGGACAATATAAAGGCTGTTCGGCAATCACAACGTAGACTAAATCCAAACATGAAGGAAGTAGTTAAGGCCGAGGTTCTCAAACTATTGGAAGTGAGGATCATTTACCCCATATCCGATAGTCAATGGGTGAGTCCAACTCAGGTGGTTCCTAAAAAGTCCGGGATCACCATCGTAGCCAATGTCAATAATGAACTCGTGCCGACCAGAGTTACTAGTGGTTGGAGAATGTGCATTAACTACAGAAAGCTGAATACCGTCACAAGGAAAGACCACTTTCCTTTGCCCTTCATTGATCAAATCCTGGAAAGGCTAGCTGGTCATTCCTATTATTGTTTCCTTGACGGGTATTCAGGTTATAATCAGATTGAAATTGCCCCTGAGGATCAGGAAAAGACCACATTTACATGTCCCTATGGCACCTTTGCTTACAGAAGGATGCCATTCGGGTTATGTAATGCCCCTACCACCTTTCAGCGATGCATGACTAGTATCTTTTCTGACATGGTGGGAAAATATCTAGAGGTCTTCATGGACGACTTCTCTGTTTTTGGTTCATCTTTCAGCGAATGCTTAGCAAGTCTTAAATGTATGCTGAAAAGATGTGAAGAAAAAAACTTGGTACTTAACTGGGAGAAGTGTCATTTTATGGTTCAAAAGGGAATTGTCCTTGGGCATATCATCTCGTCCAAAGGAATCGAGGTAGATAAGGCAAAAATTGATCTTATCTCTAACCTACCTCCACCCAAGAATATCAGAGACGTGCGATCCTTCTTAGGACATGCAGGCTTTTACAGACATTCATAAAGGACTTTAGTCTCCTCTCTCGTCCTTTATGTAATCTTCTTCAAAAGGATACACCATACGAGTGGACTGAGCAGTGCCAAGAAGCTTTCACTAAGCTTAAGGGCATGTTAACCACTGCACCTATCATGCAGCCACCCGACCGGAGTCTTCCTTTTGAACTTATATGTGACGCCTCTGATTATACTCTTGGAGTGGTTCTAGGCCAGAGAAAAGATAAGCGGCCTTACGTTATTCACTACGCAAGTAGGACTCTAAATCCTGCCCAAGTGAACTACTTGACTACGGAAAAGGAACTCTTGGCCGTAGTGTTCGCCTTGGACAAATTTAGGTCCTACCTGATCGGATCCAAGATCATCATCTACACAGATCACGTGGCACTTAAGTATCTTCTTTCTAAGAATGATTCTAAGCCCCGCCTGATACGATGGATCCTTCTGCTTCAAGAATTTGATTTGGAAATCAAAGATAAAAAGGGAGTAGAGAACGTAGTGGCCGATCATCTTTCTCGCCTTAATACCTTTGATTCCCTTGAGGCGACCCATATCAATGACATGTTCCCTGATGAACAACTGTTTAGAGTCTCCCATTCACCTTGGTTCGCTGATATTGCTAATTATCTTGCTACAGGTGTCATACCGACACACTGGACGTCACAAGATAAGAAGAAATTCTTTACCAAGGTGCGTAACTTTTTCTGGGACGATCCATATTTGTTTAAATATTGCCCAGACCAAATCTTAAGGAGATGCGTACCAGACGATGAGCATCAGAGTGTCATCTCCTTCTGTCACTCACAGGCCTGTGGTGGTCACTTTTCTGCTAAAAAGACCACGGCCAAGATTTTACAGTGTGGCTTCTACTGGCCCACTATGTTAAGGGACACTCATGAGTTTTGCAAGGCTTGTGAGCGTTGTCAGAAATTGGGAGCATTGTCCCGTCGAAATATGATGCCCTTGAATCCCATCCTTATTATAGAAGCATTTGATTGTTGGGGCATTGATTTCATGGGACCATTCCCCCAATCATTTGGAAATCTGTATATTTTGCTCGCCATAGACTATGTCACTAAATAGGTCGAAGCAATTCCGTGCCGCAAAAATGACCATTGCACGGTCATTAAATTTTTGAAAGAAAATATCCTGTCGCGGTTCGGAACACCTCGAGCCATCATTAGTGACGGGGGCTCACACTTCTGCAATAGACCATTCGAGAGTTTAATGAAGAAATACGGTATCTCGCATAAGGTGAGTACTCCATACCATCCACAAACAAGTGGACAAGCTGAGATTTTCAATAGAGAGATCAAACATATCCTAGAGAAAATGGTTAACCCTGATCGTAAGGACTGGTCAATTCGATTGACCGATGCCTTATGGGCGTACCGTACTGCTTTCAAAACTCTTATTGGAACATCTCCCTTTAGACTTGTCTATGGGAAAGCCTGTTACTTGCCTGTGGAATTGGAACATAAAGCATACTGGGCAATCAAAAATCTGAATTTCAATCTGGACAACGTTGGCTCGCTACGCAAACTTCAGTTGAATGAACTTGAAGAAATCCGGAACGATGCATATGAGAACTCAAGAATTTACAAGGACAGGATGAAGGCGTTTCATGATCAACATATTCTACGAAAATCATTCACACCTGGTCAGAAAGTCCTCTTGTATGACTCTCGACTATATCTCTTTCCGGGTAAGCTTCGATCTCGTTGGACCGGCCCTTACATTGTTGTCACTGCTTATCCTCATGGGGCCGTCGAGATAAGAGATCCCGACAATGGCAAGGAGTTTAAAGTAAATGGACATCGATTAAAGCCATTTGTTGAGACATTTGATTCAGAGGACATGTCCATGCCTCTGATTGCTCCTGTTTACCAGGACTGATCTCCTAGTCTGATGGAGGTATAGGTAGGTTTATCGCTTTCATAGGTTTAGGATAGTCGCTTTCATAGGTTAGTTAGTTCAATGTTTGTGGGTAACATTACTGCAAACCCTCACGAGACTACAACTCGTCCACTAGGGGTAACCTAGGAGTTTAAAGGCTTGTTGCATACGCTAAATGCAATCGAGAGCACCTGCGAAAGTGGTATAGGTAGGATTTTATTTTCGTTATTTTTATTCTGCTTTCTCTCTTATGCTGACAAGCTTCCATGCCGTGATCTATTGAAAACTCTCTTGATTCGTTATTCAGGTACTATCTTCCCATCACTTCTCATTTACTTTCGTTGTCCCATGTGCATTGCATGTTTATATCTTTTACATTGAGAACAAGGTAGATTTTAGGTTAGGGGTGGGGGATTAGGTAACCTAATCAGTATTTTCTTGGTCTTGAGCAACAATTGTGAAAAATTTTTAAATTTTTCTGATTTTGACGAATATCCTTGATTTAGAATTGTGAGATATATGATGTTGATAATTTATGACTCTTGGATTTAGCTACTTGATAGATTCCACAGTTGAGATTGAATTATCAATCCATGATTAGAGATTTTAAACATTGATTAAGTCATGGTTTCACATGTCACATCTCGCTTTCACATTAAGGTTTCAGTTTTATATTGAATGGTTAATTTGGTAATCACTAAGCATGAAAGGAACCAGCCTGAAATATCTTGCCATCAGGATATAAAAATTGAATAGGTTGGGCAATTAATCTTCACCATGGGTTTGCTCCCTACAGGTGAAGGTTTGATTCCCCAAGGTTAAACATTCAAAAAAAAATTATTAGGTAATTGGTCTTTTGCCATAGGTTTGCTCCCTATTGGTAAGGATTTGATTCCTCTTTTTGGCATGACTATTAATGAAAAAATAAAAAGTTGAAAAGATCAAAATATGAAATTTATGAGGTAAGTTTGGTTATCATGAATTCTCTTGCTGGTTACCAATGAGATCCTGAAATAACAAATTCAATCTTAATGTGATTAGCTGAGATTACACTATACATCCATGGATCTCAATGTTTAAAATTTTTCTAATTGATGGATTAATGCTTTACACTTGATTATGAAGTCTACGGTGCGCTTGAGCTCAGGAGAAATCAATTTCTAACATTCACGGATATTAAATTTCTCGTATTTTGTTCAAAATCTCACTCGATTTCATAGAAAGTTCTCCTATAATTCTCAACTTATTTTTCGCATATTTTGCTCGGGACTAGCAAAATGCTGGTTGGGGGTTGTGTTGAGGGTCAAATATTGCATATTAGACCCCAGATATTATCTAGATTTACGAATATAATGCTATCTAATGGCTTGTTTTCTCATTCTTGTGTTGCAAGGTGATTTTATGAGCATGGATGGAAAAAGGACGTTAAAAGTTGAGATTTAACGATCTGATGACGCCAAAGGCAAGGGACACACTCCAGGGGACCAAGATTGACAAATATACACGGTCAGAAATCCGAGAAAAGTTAGAAATTGAAGCTCAAGTGGCCTGAAGGACGTCCAGAATGTAAGATCACGAGGTTCCCACCATCCGTTCGGCTCGAAACTTCATACGTCGCCTGAGGACCATAAATTAACCGTACATATAAAATTTCAGCCATTGAAGATCTCGGGAAGTGCCCCAACTGACAGATCAGCCCATAAACCGTTGATTCTGGGCCCACCTGATATCTGGAACTGCCTCAAAATTATTATTGACGGTTTAAATGAGATGAGAAATAGTTTAGACGGTGAAGATTTCTGAAAATCATCACAGTGGACCCCACATGAATAAAGTATGCATAGTGCACAAGTGCACTACACTGCATGAGAAACGGCAGAGACGGTTGACCGTCTCTGACCGAAAAAAAAAAAAAAAAAAAACGGCTGCGTAACGGACGGCCGGCATCCGTTTTACGGACGGTAGTGGGCCCCACCCATTGCTTGTATGGCCGATCTGATCCGTCCACCGTGTAGAGGGCTTCGAGAACTACAAAACCATGCTGACCTTTTGCACCCATGCGTGCACACGTGTGAGATACAGAGGCCACAAAAGGGCTGCTCGGTAACGTTCAAAACTGATTCTTCTGTGATTTCTTCTCTGGGCCACGTTAATGGACATTCAAAACCACCCATTCTTGACTGAAATTTCGTTCTGAATCCAATGGACGGGGTGGATTTTCAAGAAAATGCTTCTGTGGGGCCCACCGACCGCAATAGTGAAATGGTGCGAAAGGTTTCGCACATCCGCGAAAACTGACTTTTCCGGACAGTTTTGGCCTACCATCTTTGATCATATGGCAGATCTGAACCGTCTATCATGTAGAGGACCCAAGAAAGTACTAAGGGACGGTGTTTATTTGGAATTTGAGCGAGGAAAGTGGCGTGTTTCATAGTACCGAACTTGGCTGCGAAAATTGCACTCCGTGTCCTACTACAACTCTGTCACTGACTCCAGCCTTTCAGCAGCTATAAAAGGAGATTTTTGGACGTGGGGAGCATTCATTCAAGTCTAGGAAGGAAGAAAAAGAGAGACGTGGAGGCTTGGGCAAGGACGTGAAGCAGAAGAAAAAAAAAAGAGTATTTTCTTTTTATTTTAAAAATTTAGTCATCCATGTCTGGCTAAACCTCTTAGCTAGGGCTAAGAGGTGAAGCTTGTAGTGAGATGGGAGGTTTTAATTTATGTTTTTATTTATTTATTTATTCATGAATCGACGTTGATTTTAGTTGATTATTATAGAAATATTTTTAGTTCTTAATGGTCTGTTGTGACTGAGATTACAATGGGTATGCAATGCTTTGAATATTTCTATTTTCTTTTCATGTTTATGACGTCAGGACGTCCTGTTGTTCACCATAGTCTCCTGGGCATGGTTGGATGACGGTACCCTTCCTAACTTTCATACATGTGATTGGATGGTAATTAATTTAATTCTGTTGTTTGTCATAGTCTTTTGGGCATGGTTTGGTGATGGAATCCATTCTAATTCATACACCTTTCATCTCCTTGAAAACTAGATCAACGGCAGTTCAGTAATTTTCATGATTTTTGATGCAAGCATAAGTTCTCCCTGATCTCTACAAGTGGATCCTCTGAATCCCTAGTTTCCTATCTCTGATTTGTTTCCTAAGTTTTAAATTAATTATTCTACAAGTATTCCACCATTGCTAATTTGATTTAGAATTCATCTTAGCCTAGTTCTAGTTCTAGATAATGTTAGATAACGTACAAGTTTCAGTCCCTTGGGATTCGACCTCGGTCTTACCGAGTTATTACTACATCACAACCCTGCACTTGGGGAGTGAACACGAAGCTTCAGTTTGTGGTGATACTTTCCACGATTGAAGTAGAATGTATGATAGTAACGAAAGCGTTTAAGGAAGGTGTTTGGTTAAGAAGCATGATAAATTAGTTGAGACGTCAGCAGGAGGCTATGCCGGTTAATTATGATAGTGAGAGCGCTATCAATTTGAATAAAAATTTTGTTTATCACTTTTATACTAAATACATTGATGTTCGTCACCATTTTATTCGACAGGTACTTGAGGAAGGAGGCGTAACTCTGGAGAAGATTCATACTAGCGTGAATCCAGCAAACAGCTCACCAAGGTTATGTCTATAGAGAAGTTCAAGTTTTGTGCAACTTCTCTAGGCTTGGCAATGGCGTAATAGGAGGACGGACTGTGCACAAAAAACATTGATGAAGCTATAATGAGAGACGTAGATAAGAGAAGAGGGCAAGAAGCTATATATTTGAAGATTAAAGACATGGTGGAGATTATTGTATTTGATGTCTTAAATCTAATTAGATTCTGCACATATTTTTTCACAAAACTGCGAAAGTGCGTAATTTTTTTCAATTTCATTAAGGATTTTTTTCGATTTTGTTTGGAATTTTTTCTACACCTATATATTTAGGTGTAAACGGGATTGCGAGCTATTCTAAGGGATTCTAAGGCTTTCTAAAAGGGTTCTAGGGTTTCTAAAAGGGTGGAGCAAGGGAGAGATTTGATGATTGCTCAAGTCTGGTAAGTCCTTCCTCTTTGTAATTTATGCTTTCATAGTGAAGATCTGTCGCTTTGTGTCGTGGTTTTTTCGTGAAAGGGTTTTCCACATTAAATCTTCGTGTTCTCTTGTGTTTGCTTGGTGCTCTTGGACTGCTATCCTAAATCCATCTCTGTGTGATTCTGCAACGCAATCCCCAACATTTAATCCCTCTCACTGGTTCTATAATTAAAATACCGATTTTAAAACCTCAAAAAAGGCGAGTTGTCCATTACCTCTTTTCTTGAATAGCTCAAGAATCTTGTTTATGCTCTTGAAGCCATTGGAAAACCAAGTAGTGACTATGACCTTTGTAATCAGGCCTTGAATGGCTTAGGACATGAATATGATTCAGTGCATACTTTCATCGGGAATCATGAAAATTCAATTGCCTTTGAAGAATTTTCGGATAGCTTTTTACTCTTGAATAATGTCTCAAGTCGCATCATTCTGGTTTGTAGACCGACCAACCATCCACTGCCTTTTACTCTTCTCTAGCTCCTTCCACTCATGGTGCTCATCGAGACAGGGCTTCCTTTCATGGTCTTGGAAGGGAGCGAGAATCTAATAGTATGGACAATTCTTTCATGCCTTCTTCTTCTTCTTAGAAGTCGATGTCTCATATTATTCCTACCTATCGGACTTGTAATCGTGTTGGACACTTGGTGCTCGACTATATTTCATCATCTGGATCTCTCATTTCAAGTATATCAGCCTCCTCAAAAGCTTCAATCTATGGTTGCCATCAACCAAAGCAATGCTACGTGGTTTCCAGATTCGACGTCAACTAATCATGTAACCTTTGGCTTAGGGAATCTCTCTCATTCATCTGAATACTTAGACAATGACTATATTGCAGTGGGTAATGGTAATAGGTTACCCGTTTCTCACATTGGCTCTTCATTATATTCTTCTCATCACTCTTATTTTCCTTTGCACAATATACTTCATGTTCCTAGCACAATCTTCTATCTGTTTCTCAATTCACAAGGGATAATGACCGTTCTTTTGTGTTCATCTCTTCTGGTGTTTGTGTTAAGGACAACAAGTCAGGGAGGATCCTCTTCCACAAATGGATGGATAAGGGCCTTTATCCCCTCTTATTGTCTCTCATGTCTCTCCAATGGCTCTTTCTGCTACTTCTGACTCCAACATTTTCTAACATCATCTACTAGGACATCCTTCCCCTTAGACATTCAAGAAAATTGTGTCCTTTCTTCCTCTATGTGGTTTATCTCAGCTATTAGCGCTTTGCCTTCTTGTTAGTTGGGAAAACGCTCTTGCTTACCCTTTCAATTATCACACTATGCCTCTTCTTTTCCTTTGGACCTAATTCACTCCAATGTTTGGGCTCATACCTTGTCTTTTACATTGAATGATGCTAAATTTTACATCTCATTTATTGATGATTTTAGTCATTACACTTAGCTCTTTCTTATTCAGTATTAATTACAGGTCTTTAATATCTTTGTTTCCTTTAAATTTCTCGTTGAAATGATATTTGAGAGAAAAATTAATAACCCTACGAATTGATGGTGGCGGTGAATACACAAGACATCATTTAAAAAAGAAAAAACTTGTTAATGACATCTCTCATAGCGTTTCTTGTCCACACACCAAAGTAAAATGGTGTAGCATAATGGAAACATCGGCACATTGTTGACACGAGGTTGACTCATTCTCACTTATCTCATTCCTTCTGGGATGATACTATTGCTACAATTGTTTTTTCTCATCAATAGGATGCCTACTTGTACCTTTTAAGACATTTCTCCTTACGAAAAGTTATTTTATATTGTGTCAGATTACTTAAATTTTCGTAGCTTTGGTTATTTTTGTTATCCGTACATTCATCCCTATCAACGTCGAAAACTTGCTTTTTGTACTATTTCATGTATTTTTCTTGGCTACGGTAGGAAATACAAAGGTTATAAATGCTTTGATCCTTCAATTAAAAAAAGAAGGTGTGTATGTCTTGCCATGTCATTTTTTATGAATGCTCTTTTTAGTTTGTGGCAATGGATAGGACTTGTTGTGCGCCTTTTGGATAGGATCTACTCCTCCCTGACGTTGATGACTCTTCTAATCATGTCTATTTGAGTGACATTTGTACCTCTTCACCTAAACCTATTCCATTGGCTTTGCTAATTGTTACCTTTAATACACTCTCTACGGACATATCTTTTTTTTTTTGGTTGTTGCATTCTCACCCCCCATACTACTCCATCTAACCCCTTCCCTTTTCTGTCTAGAAATTTGTCTAATTTAAATCATCTTCCTTATCATATGCCCACTCACTCCATGGATGGTATCTTTAAGCTAAAAGTTTTTTTTTGTTAACAAGATATCCTTTACCTGTTGATCTTCAACTTACTAGTGCCTCGACTGAACTTACATGTTATTCTCAGGCTGTAAGGTCACTTGAATGGCATGCTGTGATGGCCATTAAATTTGAAGCTTTGCAATGACAAGGTACATGGTCCTTAGTTCCTCCCATAGTTGGTCAAAACTTGGATGGTTGTAAGTGGGTCTACAAGGTGAAACTGTGGTCAGGTGGTTCTATTGAATGCTATAAAACACGACTTATAGCCAAAGATTTTCATCAACAACTTTGACTTGATTATGGTAAGGATTTAGTCTTGTCATCAAGCATACTACCATATGTGTGGTTCTTTCCATTATAGTTCATTATGGGTGGCCACTTCGCCAATTTGATGTTCAAAATGTGTTCTTGCATGGGGTTCTAATAGAAGAGGTCTATGTGACTTGGTCCCAAGGGTTTGTGGATCTGTCATGCTCTACTCATGTTTGTTGTCTTCATAAAGCTATATATGGACTTAAGCAAGCTCTGCATGCGTTGTGTACTCGTCTAACAACTTACCTTCACAGCCTTGGGTTCCTAGCATCCAATGTCAATGCATCTCTTTATGCATAATTACTATTAACACGTCATAGCTCAGCAACCAGAATTGTGATAAGGTTGGAGATTAGCATATCACAGCTTAGCAACCAAAATTATGATAAGGTTGAAGATACTCTCGCATCTTACCTCAATCAGTGGGATACTCTCAGCGCCTCAATTAGTGGAGATACTCTCAATCAATGGGATACTCTTGGCCTCAATTAGCGGAGAGATGTTGAGGGATATCGGCAGCAGATTTTATGGGATTATGTATTCATGTTTAAATACTTATCTCTATAACACCTGATGTAAGTGTGTTCACGTTGCCATCAATTGAAATAAAAAAGAATATTTTAAAAGAAAAAATATCCTTTTTATTTCAATTGATGGCAACGTGAACACACTTACATTAGGCATTATAGAGATAAGTATTTAAACATGAATACGTAATCCCATAAAATATGCTGCTGATATTCTTCAATGTCTCTCTACCGATTGAGGCCGAGAGTATCCTATTGATTGAGATATCTCCACTGATTGAGGCGCTAAGAGTATCCCACTGACATAATCCCATAAAATCTATTGCTGATATTCTTTAATGTCTCTCTACTGATTGAGCTCGAGAGTATCCTACTGATTGAGAGTATCTCCACTGATTGAGGTGCTGAGAGTATCCCACTGATTGAGAGTATCTCCACTAATTGAGGTAAGATGTAAGAGTATCTCCAACTTTATCACAATCTCTAACTTTATCACAATTCTGATTGCTGAGCTATGACATGCTAATCTCCAACCTTATTCCAATTCTAGTTGCTGAGCTGTGACGTGCTAATAATTAGAACGTGGACTTGATTATTTTACAGATTTATGTGAATGACATAGTTATCACTGGATCTTGCCTTGAGGCTCTTTCCTCTTTATATTTTAACCTGCAATAGCTTTTTACCATAAAAGACTTAAGTCCTCTTCATTACTTTCTTGGAATTGAGATGAATCACTCCTCGACCGATCTATATCTCACTCTATCCAAGCATGTCTTATACCTACTTCATCATACAAATATGGAAGGATCGAAACCTTTATGTTCTCCAGTCGTGGCCGGTTCCAATCATGACTTGATGGTGATCCCTTATTTGATCCACATCAATATCGTAGTGTTATGGGTGCGCTACGATATGTTAATTTGACTCGGATATTGCCTTTACTATAAATTTGGTATGCCGGTTTATATATGCCCTTACATAGACCACTGGTTAGCCATTAAGCGGTTTCTTCAATTTCGCAAAGGCACCATTACACATGGTCTTCACTTTCGTAAAGGCTTGCTTTCTCTTCAGCCCTTCTCTTATGCTGATTGAGTTGGGGTTCAAATAATCATAAATCAATGTCCGGTTATGCAATATTTCTTGGTGATAATCTAATTTCTTGGCTTGCCAAAAGGCAACCAACCATTTTGTGTTTCAGTACGGAATCCGAATATTGTTCTCTTTCCTAAACTAACATGGAATTGTTTTGGATCCGAATATTATTCCGCAATTTTCATTTATATTTACAGGATCCACCAGTTATATTTTACAACAATGTCAGTGTCACATCTCTTGCTTCTAATATGATTTATCATGCTCGCACGAAGTATATTGAGATTAACTATCAGTTCATTCATGAAAAAAAGGTTACACATGATGATATTGTTATTCACTTTATTATGTTAATTGACCAACTCGCTGTAGACGCTGAATCTCAGGTAGGAAAATCGACTCGCTTTCCACAGATTGCCTCTCTCTAGGGCTTTTTTAGGAGTTAAGAGGGTATTATGTTTGACCAGAGTTGTTATTAACTAATTACTTCAAATCTATATTCGGTTAGACCCTGTAGAAATGTTTATGATTGAGAATCCGAAGATCCTTAACCCTAAGATGACTCTTGAGTTTGCATTCTAAAGATTCTTAGTAAGGGACCATAATCAAAGAGAGGGGAGGTGTTAAGCACTCACTATACCCGTACAAATGTATAATCTTTACGTTAGAAGATCTGATCAACTTATGAGGATTAAGATTAATTCTCACACACAAAAGATTGAAATATAATGCAATGATGATGACGATTAATCAGTTTGAATTTAAAGGCAAGATCCAATTATATTGGCAAGCTACAAAGCGTACGTTCGAACTTCAAATCAACTGAGTGTAGGGTGCAAAGTATGTAGAAATGTAATGTGTGAGATACCCAATGCTACGTTGATGCTTATGAACAAATGATGACTAATTGGCCGAGTTTCTAGTGGGCAGGCTTCAATTATATTGGCAAGCTACAAAGCATACACCCACGAATTAAATACAAGAAAACAATGAAATGCAATGCGGTGATGATGCTTTTAAGGAGTGTGGGGTTTGAGAAGGGAATGAGTATTACACAATGCTAATGCTCTGACTTTTATACAACTAATTGAAACTTGAATGGTTGGACGGATGATAATGTTGCAAAAGCAAGATCAAGTGGCTCGGATTAGGACTTAGATGACTCAGGAGACTCAGATTCTGGCTAGACTATGCTAGACCAGGCCGGGCCCTCTCTTTCTCACTCCCACTCTCCTTAGTGGAGGGATGACTGGATGTAGTGGATGCTTTCCCACACCACTTCATGATTCATGAATGCCTTATGGGATGCTTGGAACAGGAAGGGGAATGAGTTATTTATAGCCTTAAAACCTAGTTTTCTAGTAATTCCTGCAAAGTTTAAAGGCAAAAGGTAGTTGAAGGGCTAGGATTATATATTGTCATATTATATCATCTCATGGGTTAGATGATGTGGTAAAAGAGTAAAATTGGAAAGGACTTGGGCATCGAAGTAAATGCACATCAACCACACACTTAGAGTATGAAAAAAGAGGGGTTCCATGAGCTTGAGGGATGTCAACCTAGAGAGGAGTGCCACGTGGCTGGCAGCAACCGATTACTGTCGATCTACACTCGGACCTTCCCGTTTGGTAGGCCACCTCCCCCACTCATGTGGATGCTTTGCTGTAAAGGGCATTGCATTGTTGTTGCACACTTTACTCTAATTGGATTGGATTCTGGGGATTTAATTCGGGCTTGGTTTTTGGTTTAATTATGTGAGTTGACTGGGAGAGACGATTAGTTGGGTTGATTCAAGGCTTTAGGATTATGTCGAGTTTAGGGTTTATATTAGGGTTAGGGTTGCTAGGGTTTAAGTATTTAGGGTTAGGGTTTAGGTATCTAGGGTTGGGTTTCACATCAGAGTTTTGGTTGACCATCCTCACAGTCCCCTGTTCAGAGTAGCTATCGTATACTTTCATTTACCTACAGGCTACAATTATACACTTCTATATATTGCAATACATTTTATATTCCTGATGTGGATCAATTTATCTTTTTATCAAGTCTTTAGAGTGAAAGCACCCAATAACTTGTACTGAGAGTTCAAGTGAAAGACTAGTAAACATAAAACACATACTGGTAAATGAGAAAGAGAAAATTAACCGGCAAATGATAAGGAACACACATTCAAGTGTAACTCACTTAGGATGCAATGAACGAAAAAATTCAGCATGATTCACCATTCAAGAAGGGCTCACTGACAAGAGCAATTTTACATTATTATGTGTGGCCTATTAGAGTATTTTCATACTGATATTTTGTAACAAGGTGTGGCTCACAACCTAGGATGTTTTTTTGAGATGCAAAAAATAAGTGTCGTGGATAATTCATTATGATTGAAACATGTGTTGTGGATGATTCATTATGATTGAAACATGTGTTGTATACAATTTTAGCCTGATTATGAGTTAGTTACAAAAGGGCACAATATTCTGCGTGGCCCACCGTGTTATAAACATGGTGTCTAAAACCCTTCTTTTCCTGTAGTGGTGTAAAACATGCAAGTTATGCGTGGTCCACCATATTAAATATGTAAATCGACTCCATTCAACAAATGAGAATTCTTGTTATATATATATATATATATAGACACACACACGTGATCAGTTTGATAAAAGCATCAGATGAGTTCATGAAGTGTGCCGCTTGAGTTTTGGACGTATCCCGGTTAACTACACACCCGATTAATCAATTTAAAGAAAGATACCCACCAAGATGGTCCCCCGCACAAACCTACGGTTGACATCTTATCCAAGTTGTGCCCTTTTGTGTGGCCCGTCTTATTTTCAAATTTGGCTGATTTTTAGTCTGAAGTTCTAGAACCGACGATTGGACCTAATGGACGGAGTGGATTTTAGAATTACAATCGGTGGGCTGCAAAGAGCTTAGCTCGGAATCCGGGTCCACCATGCGTATCTACCGTGGCGCCTGCCAGAGTATAAAAACGTTACTCCCTCTCTCCTCGAAGCCTTCTTGTTGTCTCGCTCAAGACCCAATTCTTCTTGCGGGGAGGGAGAAAAATGGCAGATGTTGGGTTGGAATCGACGGCAGAGACGGTAGAGCAGAAGCAACCGCATAGGCTGGAGAGGAAATGGACGTTCTGGTTCGATAACCAGTCCAAGCAGCCAAAGCAAGGTGCCGCCTGGGGTACTACTCTTCGCAAGGTCTACACCTTCGACACCGTCGAACAGTTCTGGTGGTCCGTCTCTCTCTCTCTCTCTCTCTCTCTCCCCAATATCTTCGTTATCTTGCAACCCTACTTCCTTCTTTCTTTTAGAATTACAGAGTCTTGATGCATCATAACATGAATAGGTTCCTCATGCGTCCTTTCCGTACAGCCGCGCATCGATGCATCCATGCCATGCTAGGTGGTCCGATCCAAGATTAGGCCCATCCAATGGTCCTGATCAAGGATCTGGGCTATCCAACCGTTGATTTGAAGATCTGGACTGCTTTGCTGGCCGGGATGGATCTGATGCGAGGTTTTAAATTTGTTTATCGGGTATCATGTCATTCACCACCAATACGGCTTCGATCACCCCTTATTGCCCCTCTATCAGGTTGTTTTGGGCCGATACGGATCGATACAGCCTTATTGTTCATCGGTGATACTGGTGCGTTTCAGGCAATGTTTATGGGTTTCCGACGGTACTTTGAACCCTGATCTGATGCAAGATCGGATCTCCTGACATCCTGGACTAGGTTCAGCAGTTGTTAGGTTAATTGATATTCAGCAGCCTGGAAAAGTACATACCTGGAATTGATATTCTGCAGGCCGCAGAAGTTCTAATTCCAGGGGCAAATTCTTGTATTTGACAGGTGAAAGAGTTGAGAATTGAATTCCAGTTGCAATTCAATTCCAACAAAAAGGCAATTATCAAATTCTTCTTGGGAGAGTGGTTTGCTAATTTTGTCACATATATAAGAGGGAGCTGCACGCTCCTTCCCAATCGCTCTCTCTCTATCTATTTCTGAAACCCACTCTGGCTTGGATTCCAGGTTGCCTAATATGATTGTCAGAATCAAGGTCCCAGGAATTTTATCCAGAGCTTGAAAAGTAATTCACAGATTCCAGGCTGGAAAATGGCATCCTGATATTTTCGTCATTTATTTGGTGGGCCACTTCTTACACATCAAACATTGTCTAAATGATGCGGAATTTGGTCTTGCTTGAAAGGATATTGAAATAGCTTTCAAACGAGCCCATGTGGTTTTGATATCATTTGAGTGAATTATGGCCGATTTTGGGAAAGCATGTATAGTTGTGACAGACTTGGGAAATTAAGGTTTAATTCAAATAGATGGTTAGGATTATGATTTCTCTTCTCGAAGTTGTTAAAACCTCTGTTGTACTTGGTTCTTTATTTCTGAGTTATCTTTTGTTGTCGCAGTTTGTATGACCAAATATTTCGACCTAGCAAGTTGCTGGCAAATGCTGACTTCCACTGCTTCAAAGCTGGGATCGAACCCAAATGGGAAGATCCTGAATGTGCGAATGGGGGAAAGTGGACTGTCACGAGTAGCAGAAAGACAGGCCTTGATACTATGTGGCTCGAAACGGTAAATTCAACCCCCCAATATGAATTTCTTCACTTTGATTAGGTTTGGGTGAGTTTGGAATTTGGATGCACCATGGAATAGCATTGCAATTGTCGGTCCAACACAGTGGAAACCTAAGGACATGTTTGGGTATGTGGAAAAAAACAATAATTATTTCACTGATGATTTCCAATTTTGTGTTCTTGTTTGTGTAGCACGTGCACATGTCATAGTTCTCTCATAATAGTCACTTGGTTTCTTGTTCCAAGAATCCAAATTATGGAAAATTTTAATGATTGTGTGGTGGAATCCACCCTTTTCTTTGCTACGCAAACAACATAAATAGATCTTCACATCAAAGGAAAACTTTTTTCCTTTTTTGCTGTTAGGCATGGAATCTGTGGTTTCCCAACATGGCCTAATCAGAATTTCCTTCCCTATCATCTGTATGGGCTAATGTTACTTTCAAGTTGGACTGGAAAGGGACGTTACTGCAATTTGGGGGCCACTTCCTCATCATGAATACTGGGAAACATCATTAATTGTCATTTTCTCTTCATTAAACCGAATGTTTTCCATCCAATTCACTTGTGGGTTGAAAAAACAGCCCTTACATTCTGTATAAGTTATGATACTTATGCTCTATTTGTAACGGCTTCACGTAGTTGATGGCCTTGATCGGAGAGCAGTTTGATGAGAGTGATGAGATCTGTGGCGTTGTTGCAAGTGTGCGTCAAAGGCAGGACAAGCTTGCACTGTGGACTAAGACAGCGACGAATGAAGCTGCTCAGGTTCTTATATTCTTTCCTTAATAGTGTAAATCAAAATATGATTTGGGTTATGGACAATCATATGCAAGGTATTCCGTAACGGTAACGGTGACCATAACGGCCACCATTGTTACCTTTACGATACGGGCTGTAACGGCGGTTACGGCCTCCATAACGACTGTTACGGTCTCTCTCTCTCTCTCTCTCTCTCTCTCTCTCTCTCTCTCTCTCTTCTATTGGAAAAAAAACCTGAAAAACATGTATCGGCCCCGTAATGGGCTATTACGGGGCCATTACAACCTTTACAGGGACGTAACGGGCCGTTACAAGGGCTGTAACAGCCTTTACGGGTCATTTTATCTACAACGGCCGTTACGACCATTACGATCCCATAACGTGTAACGGTTGACACCCTTACCTTTACGTAACGGCCTTTATGGCCCCATAACGGCCTTTACGGTACACCATGATCATATGATGCAGATTGTGTGTTTCATGTACAAGACATCAATACTTAATGGCTAATTCGTTATCATGTAAAATTTCCATAAGAATCTAAGAGTGCTATGTAAAATTTCCACCATCATTCCAAATTCTAGCTATATAATCCAATGTGTCGGACTTCTATGTGAAACAAGAATGGAAGTTATTTCATTCTGGTTATGATAAATTGCTTCTTTATTTTTTGTAATATATATTTTTTTTGTCTAACATTTTTAAGTGTACATTATAGCCCTTGATAGAGAGAAATGGCGGAAAAGGATTCATGTAGCTGACCCCAATTAGTTGGGATAAGGCTCATACAATGATGATATATATATATATTTTAATGTAAACATTAACTTTTGATTAGTTACCCTTCAAAAAATATTTTATTTTTGACTCGCAATTAGTAACCCTTGAAGAAATATTTTATTTTTGACTTACTAGGAGACTTCTTTTTGGTTCGGTAGACTTCTATTGTGGATGCTGACTTAGAACAGGTTGAACTAGAAACTGCATTAATGAAAAGGGAAAATCTATTTAATGTTCTCCTTAGCAATGTAGGAACAACATAATCAAGGGAAGTTGGTTGATTATTATTATTGTTTTTGAGAGGCAGAAGTTGGTCTTTTATGAAATGCGATGGTTGGGATATTCCCTTCTTATGTTTGAGAGTTTTTAATGATGTTAATCTGGGTACATAATGTGCATTGCTTTTTTAAGAGTCAAAATCTGATGTAGAGACCCCTGTGGATAGAAACATCCCAAAATAGAAAACTATTAATGACTTCATGACACAAAGACTCCTTGCACTGTGAAACTATTTCTGAAGGCGACTAAAGAGGGACTCCTAAAAAAATCCCTCAAAATCTTTATTGACTAAAGGCTTCAAAAAACCAAGCTACGTTTATACATTTCAATTTGCTAGGTAGCTATTGCTAGGGCTTGCAATGGATATCCGTTTGCCTAATTACCTAATGAATTTGACTCGAGAAAATTGGGTTCGGATATGTGAGTTGTCACCCATTTGAAAATTTCTACCCCATCGATTGGATTACCTGATTATCCGACTTTTTAATGGGTCGGATATGAATACTGCCACATTCGTTTCCGCTTGTGCGATTCCCGAAGGCAATTTCAGTACTTTCCAGCCAAGGTATACAAAAACGGGTTATGTAACGGTCGTTACATAAGGGTTAATGGCATGGGTTATTATGTGATACGGGGTTGGAACAGCCTGTGTCAAAATTTTCAGACCATGATGGGCCTGTAAACGTTCTGTTATGACATGTTTAGTGTATGTCTACTCTTAAGGGTTGTTTTTCAAGATTTCCTCCATTTTCCTTCTCTTATATATATATATTCTTCTTAAGCCTATTTCTATCCCATTTCAACTAGATTTATATAAAATTTGAAGATTAAAACACGATTTAAGCCATTTTTGAATTATCGAAGATCTGTGCCCAAATTTGGAGAAAATCGAAAAAAATAGATAAAACATTCTTTTCTTGCTGCAAATGTATTGATTCAACATTGCTGCAAATGTGCCCGATTTGGAGAAAATTGAAAAAATAGCTAAAACATTATTTTCTTGTTGCAAATACATTGATTCAACATTGCTTACCAAATCAACCAAGTCTTGTTAGATTTATGTTTGATTTGGCCATTTTTGTATAATTTTCAAAATATTTTATATTTTGCTAGTTTTTATATAATTTCTAGCAATTTTCATTTTTTTATTTCTTTTATAAAATATTTGTAGTATAGATTGTTCAAATACATGTATGGAGTTTAGATCTACACATGCATGCAATAAATTATGTTATGTTTTTTTTTTTTTTTTAAATATATTTTTTAATTTTTTGGTATTTTTGGTCATTTTGGTTCATTTTTTAGGGTGAATAGTGATGTGTGTGTGTGTGTGTGTGTGTGTGTGTGTGTGTGTTTCGTGATGGGGATGGTGTCAAATGCTTAGGGCTATGCATTAGTGGAATGAATTCCATGGATTGCATGAATTTCAACTCGTTTTGGGGTTATTCAAATGGTTCCAAACGGCCTCGACACAATTCATCCGAATTTAATTTTTAATTTTTCGTCATTTTTTAAAGGGAAATGGTGTCAAATGATTAACAATATGCATTAGTGGGATGAGGTTGATAGATTGCATGAATTTTGGGTCGTTTTGGGGGCATTCTAGTGTGTACCCAAATTGACCCTATACAAATTCATCTGAATATAAATTTTAATTTTTTACTCAAATTTATATTGAATCATTGATATTTAATATTTGGAATGTTAAATGTGGGAGTTTTGATGTAAGTCTAAGGCTCTTAGGTTAATAATATTATCAAGTAGCTCAATCCCAGGGGCGGAAAAGTGACGCTAATCAAATCAGCACTTTCAAATCTACCACTCTACTTCTTATGCCTCTTTAAATGGCCTTGTGATGTTGTTGCTAGGTTCAATAGGTTAAGCCGAGATTTCTTATGACAAGGGGTGGAGGAGAAGAACAACTTCCATTTGCTAAAGTAGGAGGTTCGTAAGTCACATGAGGAAGGGGGAGCAAGTACCAAAAATTTGGACCCTATGAATGAGTCACTTTTGGTAATAAAATGGAGATTTGGCATGGAAGAGGATACTTTGTGGAAGGAGGTGATCACTAGAAAGTATAGTGTGAGGGAAGAGGGATGGTGGATGAGGGGATTGTTATTATATAAGGCTTGATCAACGTAGAGAACAATTGCTAGGTTGAGGCAGAGAATGATGGTGTGGGTAAGCTTCTCCCTAGGGGATGATAAAAGAACAAGGTTTTGGGAGGATATGTGGTTAGGGGAGAGACCCCTTCGGAGGAGTTTCCGAAGCTGGCAGCCTTAGCTACAAATGCGAATGTTACTGTTGACCTTTGTTACTCGGCGTTAAAGTTTGGGGTGCTTTGGATCCCTCCATGTCACATAAACCCGTGGGAAGAGGAAGAGATCAAGTTCATCTCTTTGTTAAGGGAGCTTATCAATGTCGCCCCCTATCCGTCGGCTAGTGATGCCACAAAGTGGACTAAAGATACACATGGGATTTTACAGTTCACTCTTGTAGCATGCTTTGCAGGCCTCAACTTAGTGGTGAAAAAGGGCTCACATCTCTCATCTAGTTCTATGGGGCACCCCCGAAGTTTGCGGCTTTTGCATGGTTGGTGGGAAGCAAGGTATTCTGTAATGGTAATGGTGGCCATAACGGCCACCACCGTTCCCTTTACGATATGGGCCGTAACGATTGTTACGCTATCTTTTTTTGTTTTTTTTTGGAGAAAAAAACCCCAAAAAACCTGTATCGATCCCGGAATGGACCGTTATCATTATTGAATCCCTTGTTTCCAACTCATCATGCATCATCATGTGTAATTGTGTAGCAGCCCAGGGCCAAAAAAAGAACAAAAAAAAAAGAAAAGAAAAGAGGGAAGAATTGCTGCCCAAGATACCTATGGGTTACTTCGGAAATCAAGAGCCACAACATGCGTGGGATGTTCGTGAGATTCACCCCATCCATCAAGTATGATGACTCATTTTGACCTTTGAACCCCAAACTCATGATAATCCAACATTTGAGTTTGCCATAACACAGGAAACAGTTGGGATGGAACGCCCGCCGTTTTGTGTGGAGGCACAGTGGTGTTTGTATGCCATCTAATCCATTCATCTGATGCTCCTCATCAGGATGAAAGAATTGCCCAAAAATTACTGAATTCCAAAACTCAGGTGGCCCATATCACGTGAATTTAGCGGTTTTAAGGTTTTAGGTGGCCCCACATGAGTGGTTAATCAGCCAAATTTTTTGGAATGAAGTCCAGAAAAGGGTTGATGGAACTAATGGATGGCGGGGATTTCATGCACATTAAGTCATTTACCCCATGTTAGAAAGAAAATAGCCCAGGTTGGTACCTAGTGTGAGGTTAGCAAATTGTAAAGGAAGTATTGGAACTTTGTTTCCCTCTGCTGTGACACATGATGCCGAATCTATCACCACCCACTGGGACCCACACATTGCAAGGCTCTGATGATTTGAGCAGTCCATATTTTGATTACTAGAACAAATAATATATTATCCAACAGAAAAGAATCAGAGATGAATCTAGCCTAGAGTTCAATGTGAGCCATCGAAATATTTCTTCTTTCATAACAATATTTTTGTCAAAAGACAGATGGTCAAAATGATCCTTTCAGATTAAGTTCCTTCGGTGTCTCCTATAATTAAAATCCCTAACGTGGACTGCTTAGCATGTGGGCTCTAGTTGATGGCGCGAACAAGCTGAATGTTGTGTCACAAAAGAGGCAGAATGAACTTCTTCATTGAAAATGTCAAATAAGCTTTTATACTATGATAGAGTGATAAATGATGTACGGGAAAAAAGATTGTACATGTGGCATGCAAATTTTTTTTTTTTTTTGGAAGAGGAATTTTATTAATAATCAACCAAAGATTTGCAATCTTTCTAGCAGGAACCAACAAAAAGGATTGGGCCTCGCCTATCGTATACCAGAAACAACTAAGGCTATGGACAAAAAGACAACCGGACTATCCACAAGGAAAACCGCCCAAACAGGGGCCAGTGGAGGACCGATTAAGAAAATCTAAGAATACCAATCCCCACATTGTCGAGGACCAGAGAACCCCTGATGGTTCTCGGAAGGTCTGCCATAGAGGTGTAGAGGCGGTTGGCTCGCCCCTCACTAGCCAATCTATCCAAAGCGTCTGCCACCGAGTTTCCTTCACGGAAGATGTGACAAAAGGAGAGGTTGAGAGGACGAGTCAATTGATGAATGACTCCCATCGAATACCAGATATTCCATGTGCAAGGGGTAGAGGGGTCGCAAGCTGCATCTACAATGATCTTCGAATCTGATTCAACAATAATATTTGACAGGCCCAATTTGGAGCAAATGACGATGCCATCAAGCATTGCCTGAGCTTTAGCGGTCATATTTGTGGCTCTGCCATAGCCTCTATGGAAAGCAAAAATCGGCCTCCCTTGATGGTCCCCCCCAGCATGCTCCCCTGGATTTCCACGAGAAGAGCCATCTATATTCAGCTTAACCCACCCACTTCTTGGCTTGGCCAATTTGACAACGGAGGGATAACCTGGATGAGGGGAGAAGGATTTGTCCAAACAAAGAGTTTGGCTAGTGACTGCTTCCTTGAACGAGGATCTGGCCTGATTTGGCAATGGGCTGCCAATTTCCTGAATCCATCTGGTAACGTTGGAGACGATTTGCTTTGATGACATTTTCACGCCTTCGAATCTGGATGCATTCCGGCTCAGCCATAGTTCCCAGGAGATGAAATATGGAGTCAGTCCCAGCAGTTGTTTAAGGCGAGATGATTTGGATGCCTTGGCTGTCCACAGATGGATTCTGTTTTGGATGGACTGATTAGGGACTAGGGGAATGTCAAAAATGCAGGAGAAATGCTTCCACACCTCACACGCTATCCTACCAAGACAGAAAAGGTGGCTGAGGTCCTCCACTTGAAAAGAGGAGGCAGGAGTAGAAGGAGAAGGCTGATCCGGCTGAGAGTAATCCCTGCAACATTCACACCTGGAGACTGTTCACGCAGGAATTCTGAACTGCGCAATCCACAAGGACAGCATTGCGCAGTTCCATAGCTCATGTTAGTATGTGAGCCCAAAATCAGGCCCAAAAATTGGCTCGTTCCTGTGGAAGATCATGCGCAGTGGACCACACCAATGAAACCGGTGGAAATGGGACACCCACCATTGAAATCTTCCTGAGATCCACTGTGATTTTTATATGCTATCCGACCCGTTCATAAGATGAGTCCCACCATGAGATACCGAGATATCAGATTGTTCCAAAGCATCAGCTGATCCCAAGGTTTCAATGGTGGGCACTGGGCACCCATTCCCTCTGTTTCCTGCGGTGTGGCCCACTTGAGTTTCTGATCTGTCTACTTTTGGGTTCATGTCTGAGCATGATTTGGTGGCGCAACGGATGGACCGAGTGGATGTCAAACCAATATCAGGGTGGGTCCCATGGAGCTTTTTGTGGCATAGGCTCGCCTTTCGTCTCCTTTTAAAGCACTAGTATTTATTGTGTTGCCAAAAAAGTAGCACTTGTGGTCTCTTTATTGCTTTTTGGTAGCTTAATCTCTCTTTACTACAAGTGTACAACTATTATTATTATTATTATTATTAATATTAATATTTTGGGATCCTAAGAGAGTTCAAAATTAGGTCTTTCTCCTAAGAGGGGATATGTCTCTTCGAGTTCGACTAATGAGCTGGAGACTCTCTCTCTCTCTCTCTCTCTCTCTCTCTCTCTCTATATATATATATATATATATATATATATATATATATATATTCACTGCAGAGATTCAAATGGAGTTATTTGATACTCTGCCTGGGTACTATGCTCAAAACAAAGGCACTTGGAACCTGTATGCGCAGCCTACATTAACTCGAATTAACTGACTAATTGTGGAAATCATTGTCTCTAAATCACAGTCCTAAAATCAGATTAACAATCTTGTTCTCTGATTTAGTCCTATTTTTTGATGTAGGACCATTGGTTATTCTTCATTTTAACTGTCCAATAAATGTGCTCCAATCTGATAATTAGTTAAACAAGTAACCGTTAAGCAAGGTATTCTGTAAGAGTCACCACTGTTGCCGTTAACAGCCTTTACAGCCTCCATAATGGTTGTTATGCTCTCTCTCTGAAATAAAAAAAAACCTGTATCAGCCCTGTAATGTCCTGTTATGGTTGTTACGAGTCTTTTTTTCTATAATGGCCGTTACAATCCCATAACGCATAACAGTGGCCACTGTTACTGTTACGTAACCCTTTTTGCTTACCTTGCTGTAAAGTTTTCTTCATGACACATCTAAATGGAAACCCATAATTTGGGCAGTTTAATTTGAATAAATTGCTATAACAAGTATGCAGTGTCTAAGTACCTGTGTATTATCCATCATACTCTCCTGGAGTATCAAAATTTTTCTCCATTGGAGATGATATGGTGGAGCCATAGCTTTCTGGACTGGAATCGTCTGCAACACTAGTTTTACGCAGCTGCTTAAAACACCCAAGCTCTGTGGGCCCACCATGTTGTCTATGTCAATCCACTCTGCCTATCAGGTGGGACCCTTTTATGAATGTACATACAAAAGATCAATCTGATAAAAAACTCCAATGGACCACACTAATGGGAACAATGTCTCCAATGGACCACACTAATGGGAACAATGTAGCTACTAGAACCTATAAGTTCACGCAGTGTGGGCCACCTGAATTTTGGATTAGGCTGATTTTTGTATCTTCACTGCATTCTGGTGAGTTAAACATGATTAACCGGTTCTGATGAAAGATGCACAGCATGGCGTTCCCAGAAGAAAACTACAGTTGGCATTCTATCCCAAATTGTTCCACTTAGTATGGCCCACCTGAGTTGTGGATCTGGTTTATTTTTATACCCATGGCCTACAATCGAGAATAGAACATGATGGATGGAGTGAATTTTGCATATACAACTGCTGGGCCCCGTAGAGTCGGGTATTTTATGTGTGTAAAGGTAGTGTTGGAGAGGATTCCGACCCTACCTTTCTCCAACTTTTGGCTAAGATCAATATGCAGTGGAGCTGGTGTCATGGTGCCCTCTCTAAAATAGATGTGACAGGGAGATCTACAAATCGGATCCGGATATGTGTGGGATCCTAGCATGTATTTTTTTATGTTTGAAAAGTCATACCTATTGGAAAATTTTATCCATCTGATTTGCTGCCATTAAAATAAAGGTGTAAAACAAGAAAAACTAAAGGGTCAAGTGAGTCGTGGGATAAATTGTAGAAACAGTAACAGATGGGATTGTCTCATGGATTTTATTTTTAAAACTTGAGCCATCCACCTTGGTGCAAGTATGTGGATGGCTACCATGTGTCCTGTGCCACATGTGGATTGACGGTGGCCATGGCTCGTCTCTCATGTCATTTTAACCCAGCAGTAAACTAGGAATAAAGATTAGTAGTAGCGTGGGTTCTCAATTAACTAGATTAGTTGTGGGATTTCTCAAAGCGCTGTTTCGTTACATTCGCTTCTATTACTCAAAAGGATGGGGAGATTGACAAACATTTTTAATAAAATTAAGCTGGGTTGATGAAGTGGAGACGTGTCTTTGAATTTTTGTGTGACTACTACATGCTCATCAACCTCAAGGAATTGTAGGATCGCTATTTGACTGGCTATACAATGTGGCAGAGTGATTAGCAGTTAAAAGACAACATGAGCTGAGATTTGAGTGTTGTAGTGTAGTGATGTGGGGTTGAGATGGATGGGAAGATGGGAGATGATAGAAATAAAAATGAGGTCATCCAAAGGAACCTAGGAGCAGTTGCAATAAGATAAAATGATGATAGCAGATTGAGGTAGTTTATTCATGTGCAATGAAGACTATAAATGGCTCCTGTAAGGAGGGGACCATTTATTAGAGTTGAAGGAATTGAAAAGAGGAAGATAAGAAGACTTAAAATGGGGCTTGAATTGAGGTGGTGCAAATGTATATGAAGGCTTCAGTTACGAGGGATAGGCACTTAGGATTGCTGGGTGAAATAGGATTTGTATAGGTGAACCCTAATACATGGACAATGCTTTGATGATGATGAGAGTGGAAATAACTAAATCGTAATTTCCTTATAAGCCATGTTCAAGGCCTAGTGTCACAACTCACAATGTTAGTGCTTCCTCGAATGTAGACCATATGGCACTTGTACACAACCCCTTTATGAACGAGTCACCCTACAATGAAAAGAGTGGCCAAGCTACTTGGATGATAAGAGAGAGCTCATAAGAGAGACTTGACGGCAAGAGAACTTGTCTTGCACTAAAGAAAGAGTTGACTAGGCGCTGCCTTTCTTATATAGATCCAAGAACCTTCTAGCTACATTACATCAATAGCTAGGACGAAGCCATGTGGCGGACATCCAATGACCAACAACACTCTAAAAACCTTCTCGATACTCTACGAAACTCTCTACAAGACCCCATTAGTGAACTCTAGAAACTTATAAAAAGTTCTCTGTTACTCTTCGTGCTTCTACTATTCTCTAGAATTCTTGACACAACTCTACACTCTTTACATATCCTCTATTGTACAAGAAGAGTTAAATTGGCTGACTCATTGGAATGGCCTCTTGCGATTGTTTGGTCCCATGACATTAGGCTCTGAATTGCTATGATGTTACTTTTCAAGTTGGACTTGGAAGAAAAGATAACTGCAATTTGAAGGCTTTTTCCTTGTTAATGAATGCTGGAAAACACTATCAAGTATTGGAATTTGTTGCCTTCTCTGCTTGCAGTCAAAATGGTCCTCGAAGTTAAGTTCCGTGATGGTGCTATGATGGAATGTATAATTTCCCTTAACTTTAAAGGTTTAAGCATGAAGAATGACGCTTTGTCCTTACATATTATAAACAACACAAATATTCTTGCCCTTCTACATGATGAACTAAAGAAAAAACAGACACTTGTACCCTTCAGGAAAAGATGTGGGGACCAGTGTGAACATGCCTGGATTGAGAAGGTTCGCCCATTAGGTGGGCTACATGAGTTCGTTGAATATAGATTGTTGGTTATTTTCTTTTGAACCATCCATTTTTATCACACGTGCAGTCCATCTTGTGAGTGTCTGATTATTGGTCTGGGGCATGTCCAAAGTGTGCCACACATGATGAGTGTGTTGGTCGTAATGAGTTAGGGTTTTGGGACATAGTGTGTAAGTGGGGTTAAAACATCATTTTCTGTCGGCTGACTAAAAACATAACAGACGGGTGTTTTTTTGTCTAATGGCCAAAAAGGGTAGTGTGTTATTTAGGAGGACTGTGGAGGGAGGGGGCATTTTGTATTGAGTGAAAAGCTAGGGTACTGTAATTGTATGTCAAATTTTCATAAACTTTTTGTCATTTTTTCTTGAGAAATGAATGTTTGCCCTTCTATTCCTGTGCATCCAAATACAGCCCAAGTTAAATGTGCAGTGAGAATGGTCCTTTTGAATACAAATCCCTGGTATACCATGAGAGCATCATCTTTTTTTTTTTTTTTTTTTTTTTTGGGGGGGGGGGGATTGTGAGAAAGAGGTTTGAATGCTGCCTTGGGTAGTGGGAAACATTATACAACAGTGCCCTTAACAAGAAATGAGTAAGAGTCCTTAAGTTTGTTCTTGGCATAGGGAACTCAAATGTAAATTTCATCCTATACGATAAGTGATGAATCTGATGATAATGCAGTCCATAGGGAGAAATGACTATAGAATTCCAGAATTACTAGCAACCACGAGCTTCAATGGCTCGAAGCTAGTCCGGGGTTCATTTTAGCTTCTAAAACCTCATCAAGAAGATAGGGCAGCTGGGGTAGTTTGGTCATCCAATGAAGATAGTCTCTTGGAAAGTGAGGGGGTTTGGCTCCAAGCCCAAAAGGAGCCTGATTAAAGCAACCATTGCGAGAAAAAAATCCTAATGTCGTTTGCTTCTAGGAGACTAAGGTCTCTTGTTTTAAAGATAGTTTGCTGACCACTTTGTGGGGTGCGATTGATGCTAAATGGATCTCTTTGGATGCTATTGGGTCCTCGGGTGGGATCCTGGTCGTGTGGAAATCGTCCTTCTGGGATCTCCTGTCCTCATCCAGAGGGACTCATTCGGTGACCGTGAAACTCCAATATAAGTCCTCTCCCTTCCAATGTCTTCTCACAGTTGTTTACGGGCCTAACATTGATTCTGCCAAACCTTAGTTCCGGGAGGAGTTAACCCAGGCTAGGGTTTCCTTTTTAGGACCTTCATGCGTAGTGGGGGACTTCAATGTTACTTGCAATGCAGAAGACCACTCCAGAATCAGAAGGCCCGTCTGTTGCAATGTTGCAGTTCTCAGAGTGGATTCAGCATCAGCAACTCGTTGACTTGCCACTCTCGGGAGCCAGGTTCACCTGGACCAACGGTCGTGCGTCTATAATTCAATCTCGTTTGGATAGATTTCTTGTTTCCCCCGAGTGGATCGAGGTCTTCCCGTCCGCTCTGCAAGCCGCTTTACTAAGAACCACCTCTGATCATTGTCCGATCTCCCTCTCGGTGGACGATGACAATTGGGGCCCCAAACCTTTCAGGATCAATTCTTCGTGGTTCCAATCAGATGCTCTTCGGTAAAAGATAACAATATAGTGGTCAGGGTTCCAGGTGGAGGGTTTTCATGGTCACAAAATTATGTGCAAGCTCAGACTCTTAAAATCCAAAATTAAGGAGTGGCGTCAGCAGGAGGATTGGCAGAGGGAGATTGAAAATGATGCGTTGCTGTCAGAGCTCTAGAAGATTGATTCTGAGGCAGAAGTCAATCCTCTATCGCCGGAGTCTATGAACAGGCGAATTGCCATAAGTCAGATCCTTTCGATCAGAGCCCAAGAAGAAGAAGCCTCATGGAGGATCAAATCCAGAGTGAGATGGATAGCCGAGGGTGACAAAAACACTAAGTTCTTCCATAATATGGCTAATATGCGTGCTTGATCAAAAGCCATTCTAAGCATCTTTGATAGCGGGACTAGAATTGAAGACAAAAAGGAGATCGAAGCCCTCGCCATCGCTCACTTCAAACGTCTTCTGTTGGCTGAAAACTGGGTGAGACAGTGTTTGGATAACTTGCCCTTCACATCACTGAAGCTTGAAGAAGCTGAGCATCTGGAAGCCAAATTTTTTGAGGAGGAGGTCAAAGATGCAGTTGATGCTCTGGGAGGGGACAAATCGCCAGGGCCTGACGATTTTCCGATCAGTTTCTTCTAGACTTTCTGGGACATGCTCTGTCAGGACCTGCTTCTTTTCGTCTAAGAATTCCACAACCGAGCTAGACTATTGAAGGACCTTGGAGCTTTGTTTATCTCCCTCATCGCAAAGGTGGCAGGTGCCAGCTCTTTTTCTGAGTTCAGACCTATCAGTCTAATAGGGAGTCCCTACAAAATCCTTGCAAAAAATTTATCTACTCGTTTATCGAAAGTTTTAGGCAATCTCATCTCCTACAATCAGAATGCTTTTATAACGGGTAGACAGATTACAGACGCTGCTCTCATTGCAAACGAAGTTCTCCATTCTTGCCACAGGTCTCACTTTAAAGGCATTTTTTGTAAGCTGGACATCGCTTAGGCTTACGATCATGTTGACTGGCACTTCCTGCTCTATATGCTTTTTCGGAGGGGTTTTGGGATCAAGTGGAGAAGATGGATGGCTGCCTACTTCGGCTCGGCTCACTTTTTAATATTGCTCAATGGATCCCCCAAAGGATTCTTTAAAAGCTCGTGTGGCCTGCGTTAGGGGGATCCCCTTTCCCCCCATTCTTTTCTTATTTGTCGCTGATGCGCTGTCTTCCATGCTGACCAGAGGGTAGGAGGAAGGTCTCCTGTGCGGAATCCCTATGCTCGGCCTCTCCAACTCCTTAACCCACATTCAGTACGCGGATGACACCCTCATCTTCTTGGAAGCATCAACTGATTATATTGATAATCTCCATATTTCCCTGTGATGTTTTGAAGCGGTCTCTGGCCTGCGGATAAACATGCCTAAATCTAGGTTGCTGGGGACCAACGTTCCCTCTCCCACGCTTCAGGCCTTTACAGACTATTTGGGTTGCAAGGTAGCTTCCTTCCCAACTCTATTTGTTGGTCTTCCTCCTTCTGTGGGCTGGTTGCCGAAATTCATGTGGGACAGGATCATAGTTTCATAGGTTTTTGGCCTCCTGGAAATGTCGTTACTTGTCAATGGGGGGTCGTTTGACTCTCATTAAAGCGGCTCTGTCTAGCCTCCCCCTCTACTTCATGTCTCTGTTTAGGTGCCCTGGCTAGGTGCTCACAACTATAGATAAAATCAAAAGGGAGTTTCTGTCGTTTAACAGAGAAAACTAGCAAAAGGTTCACCTTCTTGATTGGAGCGAAGTCTGCAATGTCTTCGGGGAGGTGGTTCTAATGTAAAGAACCTGAAAACGATGAACTCTGCATTGTTAGGGAAATGGGTTTGGAGATTTGCTTCTGAGAAGGAGGCTCAATGGGTGAGGATAGTTAAAGGAAAGTATGGTTCATCTCCTGGGGATCGGTGGCCTAAAGGCTCGTCGTCTTACAAGGCTTCCCATATCTGGAAAGGAATCCTTAAAGTGAAAAATCCAGTTATCCAGCACAACAGTTTCGAGTTGGGCAATGACTCTTCAATTCGGTTTTGGGAAGACCCCTGGCTTGGGGAGATGTCGCTTAAACTCCAATTTCCGCAGCTCTATCGTCTGTCCTTGGAGAGAGACATCCGCATCATCAATTGCTACTCTTGCACGGCTAGCCACATAGTTTGGGACATCAAAAGCTCCAGAAACCTTAATGATACTGAAGCTATGGAGTTTGAGACTCTTCTGGAGTGCTTCCTCAGGGCTGCGCCTAATAGAAATCAGCCGGATAGCCTGCTTTGGCAGTTAGAGACATCGGGGCAATTTTCCATCAAGTCCCTTTATGCCGCTTCCTGCCCTGCGTCTCTCCATGTGTATGATGCCTCCCCATTCATCTGGAAGTACCCGGTTCCCCCTAAGTTTATTTGTTTTGCTTGGTTGGCCGGTCGCAACAAAATTCTCACGGTGGATAATCTTATCAAGAGAGGCATGCACATTGTGAATGTTTGCCTATGCTGCACTGAATCAGTCAACTACTTGCTCGTTCATTGTTCGTTCATGTCTAAAATCCGGGCTGAGTTCTCTCAGATTTTTTTCAGCAAATTGGTGTGTTCCCGAATCGGCAGCTAGCCTCCTCTCTTCTTGGAATGGTTTCAAATTGGGGAAGATCAAGTCAATCATTTGGCGCATGGCCATTATCGCTATTTGGTGGATCGTCTGGGAGGAAAGAAATAACTGTTGTTTTGAGGACATTTCCTCGTCTGCCTCGAGGGTGGGATCTAGGGCCAAAAAATTGGTGATTGAATGGGCTTCTAATGTTAAGGATTTAAGGTCCTTCGATTTTAGCATTTTTAGTTGCTAGGGGGTTGTTTGCTATCTCAGCAACGTTGCCCTTTTCTTCGTCTTTCCTTTTTTCTGTTCTTTCCTTTGTTTCTTGTTTCTTTGGTTGTCATTTTTTCCTCTCTTTAATGTAGTTCTAGTTATTATTATTATTATTATTATTATTTAAAAAAAGACTAAAGAATTCCTTTCCGTACATAACTCATGAGTAGGTAGGCAGTTTGGTTTTGCATGGTGAAAGAAGAGAAGGGTAAAATTTTCATGATTTCTGCTCTGACACACATTACATCGGTTCTCACACTGCAATGAGTTGAAAGGTGTCTCGTATCCATTACGATATGGCTGTATCAGCCGATACGTAACGGTAACGGCTGATACTGTTACGCGATACGAGGTCGAAATGGGCACCCCCTCGATTCTGTGACCGTAACGGCCATTACGGGCCATAACGGCTGTTACGGGCCTTGAAAAATAGGAAAAAAAAAAAAACTTACCTTTTTTCTCTCTCTTCTTCTTCTTTTTCTTCTTTTTCTTCTCGGGCAGCTGCGGCTGCGGCCGCCGTGGCCTTCTTCTTCTTCTCTCTCTCTTTCTCTCTCTTCTTTCCCTCTTTTTTCTTTTCGATTTCCCTCTCTCCCTTCTTTTTTTATTTGCATGTGTACCACACACCAGCTAGCTGCCGTAGGTATGTGTCATGCTACAACGAGTGCTGACACTCCTCGAACTCCGAGTTGTACAAACGGTTCAAAGGAGATCAAAGTTACATGGGCTCCACAGTGATGTATCTATTATATCTACCCCGTTCATCTATTTTCAAGATCATTTTAGAACACTACCAAAAAAATGAATTATATCCAAAGATCGTCTCGACCACACCAAAAATAGTAGCGGAGATGAATGATTTTCACCGTTAAACAATTCGTAGGGCCCACCGTAATGTTTATTTTCCATCCAATCTGTTCATAAGGTCAAAGACACCTGAATGAAGAGGAAAAATAAATTTCATATTGATCCAAAACTTCTGTGATCCCAAGAACAGTTTCAATGGTAGACGTTCAATCCCCCACTGCTTTTTGCAGTGTGGTCCACTTGATAATTAGATCTGTATTATTGTTTGTGTCAAGCCTTAAGACGAGCTCGTCAAATGAATGGATGATTTAGATATAAAACATACCTCATGATCAGACCGAAGTGGGCCCCACCATGATGTATATATTTTATCCATGTTGTCCATCCATTTGGCTGCATCATTTTAGGTCGGGATCCAAAAAATTAGTAATATCCAAATCTCAGGTGGACCACACCATAGGAAACAGTGGTGTTATAGAACGCGCACCATTAAAAATTTCTTAGGGTCCACTGTAATGTTTATTTTCAATCTAACATATTAATTGGGTCACATTGACGTGGATGAAGGGAAAACACACATGTCAGCTTGATCTAAAACTTTTGTAGCCCCCAATAAATTTTTAATGATGAACGTTTAATTATTGTTGTTTCTTATGGTGCAGTCCACTTGAGCTTTGGATGTCCACTTGAGCTTTGGGCTCATGCCCTAAAATTATTTGGCAAAATGGATGGACGGTGTGGATATAACACATTCATCACGGGTGGGGCCCAAAAAACTTTGACACGTGTGCTACACTTCACAATCCGAGTCCTGCCTAATTCGGGCCCTTAAAAAATTGTACACGAGACATATATTAACTTAAAATTTACCAATTAAATTATGGACTGCAATTGCTAACTCACAATGCCAAAATCAAATTGTTTGAATAGTTTTAATTGTTAATTTGTGGACTTTTATTTTTTAAAATAGGGCCTTTTGATTTTTTTCATGATTCACTATCCAATAAATGTCCACCAATTCATAAGTGGGATAATAGCAATAAATTGCATGAATTTGAGGCTGATTTGAGGCATAGATTGGTCCTCCAAGTCAACCCCAAATTGGCAACGCCATCTATCTGAATTTAATTTCATTTTTTTTAAAAGAACTATTGGGAGAAATGATATGAAATTGTTAAGTATATAAATTAGATATTTAGAAAATTAAATATATGAATTTTGTAGTCAAATTCAGGATACTTGGTTCAAAAATTAATCAAACAGTCCGATACAACTTCTCACGAAAGAGTGGACCATTACACTACCATAAACATGTTCCAATTTATAAATGAATGCATATTTGGAATGCTTAGAATATTCTGGATTAAATTCATATTTTTTTGGCAAAAAAAAAAAAAAAAGCACCGTTACGGACCATTACTCCCCCGTATCACCGTTACACCCCCGTATCGGTATCGGTATCGGAGGGCACTGTTACGCCAACCGATACCGATACGGGATACCTTGAGATCAACATAGAAAAATATCTCCACACAAGTTGAAGATGTGGAAAGTAAGGACATTGGAGCTCCTTTTAAATTTAGACAACATATTATAAGATGCTTTGCTAGTAACTATCCTAGCTTTGGGGAGTGCTTCCTGTTTTTAATTAAATGCTATCTGCTAGCTTGCTTTTAATCAAACTTCAGTTACAACCTTTGCCTGTAAATTATTGTACCCGTTCATTAAAAAGTTTCCCAAAATGCATTTTGTAGATGAGCATCGGGAGGAAGTGGAAGGAGATAATTGATTTCACTGATAGGATTACTTACAGCTTTCATGTAAGTCGTCAACAGGTTTTGCATCTGTTCGGTTTGAGTTCTCCCTTCCCATCTTAAGTTCTATGTTCTAATGTAGGATGATTCGAGAAGGGAAAAATCAGCCAGGGGCGGTCGATACAGCGTCTGAGCGATCTGCTGGTCACAACATTTCGGCCTATATCATAACGAAAACTGGAGGATTGAGCGTTTTCATTTTGGTTTGTTTTTGTTCTAGCATGTTGTAATGCAATGAATGCGTGCTTTTTCCATATTCACACACTATTATAAGAATTTTCAGCTTGTTTTTGTTCTTATTTTCTTTGTCATCGAGACATTTAAGTGCTTCAGAAACGTTATACAGCTGGAGTGCATTTTGTGGGCGAAATGGTTGATGTTCATTTAGGTTTTATTTTTCAGATCTTGTCAAGCCATTTGTTGTTTGGTTATTTGGTTACATTGAATTCATTGAATTGCAAATTCTCATTTTGATCATTTGCAATTTGGTGCTGCTAAGGAAATTGCATTGTGCTTGAAAGTAACATTTGTAATTCAATTTGGCAGTTCATCTGTGTGCCCCCTTAGGGTTGCGCCATCCAGTAATAAACTTCAACTAACCACATTGTAGTTTCTGGAGTAATCAAGCTGATGGTTTGGGCTCCAAACTGCGATTACGTTAGTTTCAAGTTGGACTGGTTGAAAGAAACATGACATGCGAATTGAAGTCTACTTGCTCTGAATGCTCAGAATAATTATTTTCCTTGCTTCCTCTGGATTGAGCTGAATGTTTGCAATTCAATTGGATTGTGCATCCTTGTTCAATTTATATCTGTGGCTGAATGAAATGCGATGGGATCGGAAGTGCTGGCTATTCATTTCAAAATTGGCGTTTGGCTCTGCTTGGGTCAGGTGCATTTTCACCCCATGCAGCAGACACTTGGGTCCTTCCCATGCAGTATCAGACTTCACGATGAAATGGAAATTCTTCCAAAAATCCCTTTTTTGATGTCCATTTCCCGACATTGTATATCAAAGAACACAAATCCCTACAAAATTTTTCTCAATGCCCCCAAACATGACCCAAAAGCAAAGAGAAGTAAAAAAAATGGTTTTATTTTGCAATAACAAAGGTCCAGCGCATAAGTTGACGCCTGGGGAAGCAGGTGTGGAGTTGAAAAAAATACCTGTGCTTATGCTAGATGGGGCCCACATGGGTCTTAACTCCTGTGGTGGCTCAAAAGTTTTAAAAGTCACAGCAAAAGGGCCTTCGGTCCTCAGACATCCAATCTTTGGCCTTTCATCTTCATTGAGTGTGGTGTGTCGCGGTGTTTTCATCCCAACCATCTATTTGAAGCCACTGATGATTCGTGATCCCATCAAAAAGATTCTTGGGACCATGTCCATGCGCCAGTGGCTCATTATATCAAAGGTCTAGAAAATTGGGTCATTTGCCATGGCTGGGATCTGATAATTCCTCTACAAAGACCATCGCAGTAGAATTTGGTTACGTGCCTTACTCGAGACTGTTCTATTAGTGGGCTTGGAAGCATGACATTGTCAACGGTCTTATTGCGCACGATTTAAATTGTCCCTCCGTCTGCAGGTTAGCTTTGACGTACAGGTATTTATGTATGCCACATGCATGCTGGTGGTGAGCATTATCAAATTTCTTCTTCTTTATTTATTTATTTATTTATTATTATTATTATTATTTTTTAATCATTTCCATCTGAACACTTCACCTAGTGCTCCCAGCTTTGATGACCTGTATTGAACAATAAGATCTGTGGTCCACTGAATCAAGTGATGATGGATTTGTGCATTGCAGTTGCTGGCTTACATTCGTCTCTATACGTAAGGCGTTTAAAGGATTAATCAAACTAGAAAGAAAATAGAAAATAATTTCTAAAATTAATACCCTCATTAAATTACAGTTGACTGTTTCATCATGCCAGGAATCCTAGCCTTTCTCCATTCTTTTTTGCTAAGGGAATCAATCCTTGCCGTTGTTTTCCGTTGCGCCAATTGATTTACAGAATTCTGTAATTACCTGAGAATATACAGTGAAATGTGTCAAATATTCTGATGCCAAATAAATAAATGGTAATGATGAATGGTTGCGATTAAATGGTATTTAAAAAGAGCTATTATACTGTTTTCATTTTGTACAAGTGGGACCATTGCTTATGATAAAAAAAAATTGACGTGATGGGCCTGACTCTAGGTGGGCCATGCATAAATATTTCGTATTTGTTCTGGTGATTGCTTTATCATTTTTCTTAATCAGTTTATTGATTTTAATTCCGACAAGTGGGGCTTATTGTTTGGTAATCCAGACCATTGGTCTATTAAGTTCCACCGTAGATAAGAGTCCTGGCGACCAATTGTTGGTCGCTCAATTTGTTTTCTATTTTGCCGGTGTTAGAATCGATAATGCGGATTGATCTAAACCGATCAACTTTAACCCCAAGTACTAAAATAAGCAGATACATCTAGTATGAATGTACTTGACTAGATTAAGAGAATATCGGTCGCTTACTCGGTCGGTGGAAGTTTATAACGATCAAGTGATAATTGGTGGGTGGATCCTTACTCTTGGGCGGGTGGTAGACTCCTCGGAGTTTCAACACCCCGTCCAGGGTTCGAGTATCCATAGGGGGTGAATTCCCAGGTGTAGGGAGTGAGTGTGTGGGGGTGTGTGTGCGTGTGTTTGTGGGGTGTGTGTGTGCGCGTGTATTTAAAAAAAAAAGTGATAATTGGTGGGCGGGGTTCTTTTAAAGATAAGTTACTTTGTGCTTTATATAAGAAATAACTTTTATAATACTAGTGCAAATCAAACAAATAACTCACAATCGGTCACTAGGAACAACTTCAAGAATGCGTCTTTTGAAAGAACTGCTTGATATTATATAAAGACCAAATCTAGTGTATTCGCATGGACTTGGATTATAACTAAAGATTATAATTAAGAATTACCGCTACTCTTAAGAAAAGTTGAGATAAAAGATAAATTGATAGATTTGATTGATCGTTGTTGGTTGGTTATTTTTTTTTTTTTAGAGATACATATCGTTCTATATCACATTCCTCTACTATTTATTGATTTTTGTTGCAGCTTGTTGCTCTAGATCCTTCTTCCATTATTGCAATGGTTATATTAATCGTAAAGCATTTGTAGATTCTTCTCTTCTATATATCCTTATTTTAGTACGTTTCTCTTATGATAGTTCCACTTCTGTTTGCTAAGGCTTTGTTGTCGTTAGTCGCCTTTAATATCTTAAGCAGCTCGACTGCGTCTCTTGTATTTCGACCTCAACACTCCATCAACCATCCACTAACGTGTATAACTAGATTTATGCCAGTTGTAATGTAATGCCCCGAAATTTAAGGGTCGAGTAGGAACTCGACTCTCGAATTCCTGAGTGCCACGTGTGCCCTAACGGGCATCATATGCATATGAATGTGAAGTATCCTGTGGGTAATGGAGAATTAAACCAAGCATAAAGTAACATTAAATCATACAGAAAATTAAGTGCTGCTAATGAAGTAAATATCCAAATATAAATCTAAACATTCAAGATATCATCAATTAGGGACCTAGTCCCATCTATACAGTAATCCTAAAAAGACTAGGGCCCTGGCCTAATCTTGCGATCACCAACCCAGCTAGAACGGCCCACCAAAAGTCTAGAAGTACGTCCACTCTTCTTCGTTGTCCACGCTGGCATCCTCTAGTGCATCCTGCTCTATCATCCTTATATTTATGACAGGTTTTGGTTGGTGTTTTAAAACACCGTCCTGGAGTGAGAGTAAGTAGCTAATTCAGTGGTATCATTAACAGTAAGTTACATAAAGTATCATACACAAGTGTAACTTTAGTGAACAATATACATCATAGAATCCTAGATACTCTAGTTAATGCAATGCAAGAATTAATGACATGATGCATGCCTCTCACCACCAACACTCCCTCAAGCGACAACATCTAACGATCGCGAATGATCAACTCCCTCAGTGCGACCTCGATTGTCGAATCGCCAAAGTAAATAATGCAATGTCATGTAAATGTTAGCCAAGTTGATTAATTAAGTTTATTCATCCAGCAGGTTGGGAAAACGAGATACCCTTATCAGAAAACATTACCCTAATCTGATCGCACAACTTTAATGGCCGTGGCCGTATGACTCTCGTGTTCCTTAGCCCTCGTGGGTTAGTCAATCTCATATCTTTTAAGCTCATATGAAAACAATTAAGACTTCAAAATCCTGCTTGTAGTCACTAGGAAAAAGTCATCACCCCAGCATAGGCCGATAGTGTCCCATACCATCGTCCTTAGCTCATGAGTCTTGGTGCTCACTGATCACTACGGGGAGACTCGTCACCCCAGCATAGGCCGACAACACGGGCATAGTATCCCATATCACCATTCCCGGCTCATGAGTCTTGCGGGCCTCAAATCATGATTGATAGTGGCGCGCAAGGGTCACAAGGTACCTTAGGTTCAATTAGGCGTGTACAATCGTGGTTAACATCCAAGGATGACCAATCAGTGGACTAATATGCCCCCACAAGGCGAACTACAGATTGTACGGCCTGAGAACGACATCTCATGTAGTTCGACTACGGCTGACAAGTCACGGTTTGACTAGTCAGGCTAAACTTGCCCGTGGGCTGACCCAACGGAAAGGTTGCCCTAAGTGATTCTAGTTGATCGGCCGATCCAAAAGGGGACATGCGCACAAGTAGCTAACATATAATCAACAATTTTAGGGACAATTTCACGAGTGACAAGCATATTTCAATATTCTAGGCATATGGATAGTAACATGCTAAACTCCGCCAAAACATCCGCATGTGAAGAGTCAACATTATAATTTCAGCAGCAATTGGAGATCAGGATTAACATATTCCAGCAATTTAGTAAAGATAGATAGCTATACACCCATTCACAATAATTTAATTCGCCTATGCCAACATGAATCATACAATTCAGTAAGATAGAGGAAGCCAAGCGCAACAATTTCAGCAAATCAATAGGTAGACAAAATAATGCATCCAATCTACACCTAGCAATTACATGTGATGAATTTCAAGATACCAAATCAATAGTATATTTTGAAAATTGCACATGTAATTCCTAATAGACCAACAAACTGACATTCATACATTAGGGAGTTCTTGGGACTTAAATCCCTCTCCCAAATTTAGGAAAAACCTATGTCTATATTCCAAATCAAGATATTCTAAAAATTCAATAACATGCAAGTACATACACAACTCACATTCACTAAGATCTATGTTAGGTAAGATAATCAGCAACTTAAAGGTAATGGTATGCACCTATTGTCAATTGGAGGTCCTTGTGGTCGCCCTAACGTCATCGGGTCCACAAACTTGACATGCTGGGGCCTTATGTCACATGAAATTTGTGGTAAGGTACATGCTTGTGGCTTGTTGCTAGAGAGAGATGGATTGGAGTCTAAATATTACCTTAGATCGGACGTAGCTTGTTTCTATGGTGATCGGGTCGGGGTTTTCGATAATGTAGGGGTGTAGGTGCGGGAAATTTCAGTCCCCAAGCACCACATGCACTATACAACTCTCCCTCTCCTCTCTCTCTCTCTCTCTCTCTCTCTCTCTCTCTCTCTCTCTCTCAGCTGCTAAAATTTTAGTGAAAATGAGAGAGAGAAAGGCTTAAGAGCTTATATACTCAAAAATTTAATCAGTTGTTCCCGGGTTTTGTTAAATGTTTCAAACGGTCTTGTAGGGTCCATGGCTAGTTATTTGGGTGACCTTGATGGCCCCCTATCCCATCCAATTCATGGGACAGGTGTCACATGGCCCGATGAAGGGCTGGGTGAAGTTTGATGGCAAACGGATGCGGGGTTTTGCTGCAATGGTCCGATTTGCGATCAATGGTCAGATTTCGTGGGCGAGTATAGGAAAATATCTTTAGCCTTCAGTGTAAGTTTAGAAGAGATCCGATAGTTGAAATATCCAAATTTACTGACTCAAGTAGCAGGGCCAATTGATTTAAAATTTCATATTTTTATTCCCTAAGTAGGGCGACTCGCGTTGTCTAAGTGTCGATTGGACGACATGATTTGTCCATTTCCAGGTGTAGTCCGAGTCTGTCATCCACGATGGACTACAAGCCCAGTGAGGCCCTTGGTCTTCCCACGTTTCAGAATTTTCTGTCCTACCTTGGGCAGTGCATGGCTTGTACAGGCAGCCACCAAGTACAATTGGATTGACGGGCTGAACGGCTTACGTTCGGCCTGAGCGTAGTTGGATTCAATCGCATTAGTGGCTTAATCCGGATTAATTTACCAGTAATAAATCCACATGGGCGATTGGATTGTACGGTCCTGTGTCAATTCATACATGGATGCCTCAAGACATTATTCTGACTGGGCCGGGTGTTACATGTAATCCTGCAAAAAATGCTTCAAATCTTTGAAAATCTTTTATCCACTTCCTATTTCTTATGCAATGCTACAAGTCACTCCTCTATTGGCTTTCTTAGAAAAGCTATAAATAGGGTATCACACCAACATTAGGACCTATTCAGTTTGAATGTGGGAAGACATATTTCTCCTCTTAAGGATAAATTTTTGTAGGAAAAAAGTAAAAATGTTAAAATTTTCCTATTAAGAAGAATTCTGAAGCATGGTGCATCAATAAGGTAGAACACACTTAGAGTTATACACGAACTGAGTTAGCTTAATTAGCTCACTCGACTCACCTTGAAAAAGATCGATTCGATTCGGTTTGAAAAAGATCGATTTTTTTAGCTCGAAACCTATTTTGACCTTGCCCGATCTCGACTCGGTATCGGCTTGAACTTGACCCAGTTTATCTCGGATAAAAAACTGAGTATATTATATATATATATATATATATATACTTGGGCGTTACTTGTTTTTTCAAAACCCTAAATCCCTAAATTCGTCTAGCCATCTAGTGTCCGGCCCTTTCTTCTCTCTCTCTTTAGTGTTTAGTGTCCGTCAGACCCCACCTAACAGACTAATACCCTCTCAGCCTCTCCTCTCTCCCTCCATTCTCCAGCATTCGACTGGCCCCACCTGACCAGGCGATTGCCCTCATCCTCTGTTTCCATCCTACAACGTCTGACCGTGCAATTGACCACTTTCAGGTACTCTCCTTCTCATCTCTCTTCTATTTCTTCTATTTATCTATTCATTTCTCTTCCCATGCCCTGCCGAATGACCGGGGACTGTGGCGAGCATGAGCAACGTCCGTTCGAATCCATGGGTTGGTGGTCACCTGATCAGCTAGGGCCAGTTATATATATTAATTAAATATATATTATATTCAGATTTCTATAATATTAAATTATTAATATATATATATATATATATATATATATATATATATATATATATATATATATATATCATACAAAATATATAATAAATTTATACAAATTTAGATATATTAATATTAGGAACAAATAATTATGCTTAATTGCTTATTTAATTATCTGAATATCAGAATGATGGATTTTATTGAATGGTTTAAAATGAAAAATATCCAGTTGTTCTATTTCAACAAACAAGTAGATTTTGACATGTTATTTAGCAAAAGCGCTCCACAATTTTGTCGCTTTAGTTTGAGTTAATATACCTTGTACAACTTTTGAATACTTGCGTATGAAGTGACATACTCTACCATATTATTAAATATCTTGACATTATATTAAATATATTGATGGATGGATGTATGAGATGGTTAGGTGAAGTGAATGAAAGGATGAAAATATCATAAATGGATGATTTGTTTGGGTGGTTGGATGATTATTTGTAACTGATGTAATTGTTAGTTTGTTAAACTGATTTTATTTGTTAGATTGTTTTAAATTTATTAGATTGTTAAATTTTTAATTAGTTAGATTGTTAATTTATTTTTAATTTGTTAGTTTGTTAAATTGTTAAGTTGTTTTTTTATCTATTACTGTTAGATTGTTATTTGTGAGATTTGTTTTGTTGTATTTTTTAAAATAGATTGTAAGGAATAAAGATATATAATCAGTTATCCATTTGAAGATTTTTATGTTGTTAGACATGAATACGGTATGTTTTTGGAGATAAAAATTCTCAAATTATTACATTTTTATTTGACAGTTCAGGATTAGATAGATTGTAATGTCTTCATTTGTTCTAATTTGAATGTATATTCTTTTTATGGCTTTGTCTATCATTTTTCTTTCTGATATATATATATATATATATATATATATATATATATATATATATATATATATAATTTTCGTAGTCAAATATCCACACTTTGTGTTGATGCTTGACATGGAAATCAAATAAAGGATGAATATATTCTGGAGAGATAAGGGGAGATGCTGCTGAAATTTTGACGTGTCATTTAAATTAGAAAATGAATGCATTACAATCTATCCAACCTTGAATGTGTGACTGATTTAGATAGTTAGGCAAATATGCACGTCTAGGTATAGGTAAGCATTACATCCTGTAATCTATAGAGTAGTTTGGTGAAGATTATAACATATCAAAAGCTTTATTTTATAAATGACTAGTGAAAAGGAAGCCCTAAATACCCCCAATGTAGGTGTGTCAGCCACATCTCATCTTCTTGTAAAGGGAGAGACATCTTCAACTATAAGTAGAGAAAATAAAAGATCAGCAGTGTGGGATGACTTTGAAAAAGTCACGGTTAATGGTGTGTTGAAGATCAAGTGTATTCATTATAAGTCATTATACAGTAAGAATCCAGGGGGATCAAAAATATATTTAAACAAATATAAGAAAAACTGTTATAAGAGACTAAGACTCTCACCTCCAGGCCAACAGTTGCTATCATTTACTAAGTAAGCAGGGGACGACTCATAAGGTATAGTTTTCACTCATAAATTTGATAAAAAATGCTGAAAGAGTGGTATGCTAGATTAGTGATCCTCGAAGAAAAATCTTTCAGAATGATAGAATGTAACGCGTTTAAGTCTTTTGTCAATTCCTTAACCCTTGAGTTGAGAATGTCTCCTGCGTCGCTGTGCAAAGAGAGTGTACGAAGATGTACACAAATAAGAAAATGAAACTAAAAGAGGTTTTGGCTTCAGTATCTAAAATAAGTTTGATGTCTGATTTATGTACAATGTCTAATCAAAGAAAATGATACATTTCATTAACCGCACACTACGTAAATAAAATTTCTGTAAGAGAATTTTAAACTTCCACCATCTTCCTCCTCATACTGGTTTACTTATTTCAGATTGTTTCTACAGTTATTTATAAGATTGGGACATTGAGAAGAAAATTTCAGCAATAACTTTAGACAATGCTTTAACAAATGACAATGAAATTTCATGTTTACGTAACCAGTTCAGGGCAACAAGAAATTTATTTTTTGATGGAAAAATATTCTAGGTCAGACGTTGTGCTCATATTTCAAACTTGATTGTACAAGAAGAGTTAAAAATAGTTGACCACACTGTAGAGAACATAAGTGAAAGTGTAAAATATATAAGAGAATCACTATCGAGATTGAATGCATGTGCTGATATCATTCAACGTTTGAATGTGCCATCTAAAAAAATGTTGAAGTTGGATATGTGTACACATTGAAACTTGACTTATGAAATGTTAGATACAACAATGGAATTAGAGATTGCATTTTCTGAATATGTACCGCGTGACATAATGTATTCTTGGTTATTGAGTGTAGATGATTAGACCAAAGCAAAACAAATTCACAACTTTCTCAAAGTTTTCTATGATTGTACGAAGATTTTTTCTGAAAATAAGTATCTAATTGCGAATCCGTTTCTTCTATCTCTTTAAAAGATAAATGATATTTTATAAAAATGCCAGTGTGGATCCATATTTTATATGACAGATGATAATTAGTATGCAAATGAAGTTTGAAAAATACTAAGACGAATATCATTTGTTGATGTCCTTAGCAAGTGATCTTGATCCTCATTGTAATATGAGCTTAATTAAGTTTATTTTTATGAAGATTTATTCTGCTAAAAGAGTAGTAATGGAGATTTTCAAGGTTTGTCAAGCACCCAAAGATTTGTATAGTTTGTATGCTACTACTTTACCTATAACATGTGTTAAAGAAGGTAGAGATACAAATATTTTTATAACTGTTAATGATAATGTGCTAAATGAATACATATCTTACTTAGCACAAGAACAAATAGGAGTTCAGACTAACGAATTCGAGTTAGAATTGTACGTGAAAGAGCCAATCGTAAAGCGATCCGAATTTGATATTTTGGAGTGGTGGAAGACGATGGTCAGTGAATCAAAATATCCTACATTATCTGTGATGGTATTGGACATATTATTAATATCAATTTCAACAGTGACATCAGAATCCGCATTTAGCATGGGGAGTAGGGTTGCGAGCAAGTGTCAAAGCTCACTTTTATAAAAAAATAATTGAAGTATTAATTTGTACAAAAGATTTATTGTGTCTGATATGGGGAGGAGATGATATTAATGGTGAAGAAGATTAAGAGATTGAGAATCATGATGAGACTCTGCCTGCAACAACAACTACATGAAGGCATTTATCAATTATTTTCTTTTTTGTTGAAACTTGAATGATATGTAATATTACTTAACTTAAAACTTGAAAGTGGGGCAATGTGAGTATGTAAGACTGTGATTTTATTTACTCATTATAATTTATTTGTTATTTATTTATTTATATATTTTAGATATTCATATTGCTTTTATTCTATTCTTATTTCAAATTCAAATTATTCATTAACATTCTGATTTTTTTTATTATATGTATATAAATTAAGTATAGATATATCGTCATTCGACCCATCGACCAACATATGAGACTAAGCTTCCCTAGTCGAATTGCCACAAATGTTTGAAAGAACAAAGATTGTGTGTAGTTTATGTGGGGCAAAGTTTGTGAACAAGATTAATCAGTTTCGGTTACATTTATCATGTCGATGTGGTGATGCAAAACTGTATCTTGATGCTCCAAATGATGTCCAAATTATTTTTCAATCCCTTTTAGATTCGAATAGAAAACCTTTCACTCCATCCAAACCTTTTAGATCTGGTTGCATGATGCTTCATATACTGACATGTACGAAAAATTCTTCATTCAATTCTTTTCCAAATTATTTTTAGGAAACTAGAACTGGCTGAATTTATTACCCTTTATAATGGGTGATTGTCAAAGAGCACAGTTTTGTATGCCACACTTTTTGAGTATCATATCGATATAGGCCCTCTATGACAGGCTAAGAAGTCCGCGTGATCTGTTATGGGTATCTCAATGCCAATGACCTAAGATGGGTCACCAAGATCTTTTATCTCAAACCTATGAGATACGAATTTTTTTGGTATCTCTCATCATCCTAATGTCACTGTTAGCTAGCAAAATATCATTAACATATAAAACTAATATGAAAAACTTGATCCCAATGATCTTGACGTAGATATACTCATTCGCAGTGTTTTCTACTAAACCATAGGAGGAAATCAATTCATGAAACTTTAGGTACCATTGTCGCGATGCCTGTTTTAATCCATAGATGGATTTTTTGAGTTCACAAACCATATGTTTTAAACTATACGTTGCAAAACCTTTAGGTTACAACATGTATATATTCTTATTTAGATTTTCATTGAGAAATACAGTCTTTACATCTATTTGGTATAGTTCCAAATTCATATGAGCCATAAGAGATATTATGATTCTAACTGTATCTTTCTTAGATACTGGTGATAATTTTTCCTTAAAATTAATGCTTTTATGTTGGTTAAAACTCTTGACAACAAGTTTGACTTTATATCTGTTGACATTATCTTTGGAATCCCGTTTATTTTTAAACACCCATTTATAATCAATCAGCTTTATTCCTTAGGATAACTCAATAAGATCTTATACTTTATTGTCCTTCATGGATTTCAACTCATCTTTCATACAATCAATCCATCAAGAGGAGTTAGCATTTTATTAGGCTTGTAAAAAAGATTAAGGATCATTTTCCACTTCTATGCCAATCTTGTGCTCCTACAAGTATATAATGTAATCATTTGGAATCGTAGGCTTCCTCTCTCTTCTAGATATTCTTAATAGCTCATCCTCTTAAGTGTGATTTTGATTTCCTTCCTCAGTAGGTTGTTTATGAGGTTCATTTTGGTGATATGCGGTGAATATAGGCTCAACTGCAGCATTTGTCCCTACATGGCCCGAAGTGACTGTAACAGGAGCTACAACATGCTCTTTCCTCAAATATATATTTTTTTAATTTTCATGTTCTCACTATTTTCAGTATCCTTAATGAATATGACATTCTCATACTCAATAATCATGATAGAGTAGGAATGACAATAGAATCGATAACCTTTTAATCTTTTCAAAAATCCTATAACGAAGCAACTTATGGTTATAAGATCGAGCTTTTTTGCATGCAGGTTATAAACTTTAGCCTTAGTAAGATATTCCAAAATGTGAAGATATCGAAGACTTGGTTTTCTCACATTTCATAACTCAAAAAGAGGTTTTATTCACAACCTTGTTAGGTAACCTGTTAAGTATATGAACTGCAGTTTTAATCACGTCACCTTATAGAGATTCTGACAATGTCGAATTGCTTATCATGCTACGCACCATGTTCATAAGGATACGATTATATCTTTTAACTACACTATTCTACTCTAGAGTCCTAAACATGGTGTATTGTGTGACAATACTACAATCTTTTAAGTATGTAACAAATAGTCCTGGATTACATCCTGATTCGTTATATCTATTATAATATTCACCACCATGGTCAGACTTGACGACTTCAATCTATAATCGAGTTGATTTTCAACTTCAGTTTTATATATTTTAAAAGCATCTATGGCATTTGATTTTTCATTTATAAGATAAAGGTACCTAAAACAAAAGTAATTATATATGAAGGTGATAAAATATTTGTTTCCACTCTAAGATGCAGAAGGGAATGGACCATAAATATTCATATGTATCACTTCTAAGAGTTATACACTCCTAGTTACACTTTTCTTTCTAATTCTGGTCTGTTTACCCTTAATACAATCAACACATGCTTTATAGTCGGAGAAGTTTAGATAATGAAGAATTCCTTTCCACGCTAGCTTTTTCAATCTCTTATGAGAGATATGGCTTAATCACCTGTGTCACAACATGAAAGAATTTTTATAGTCTAATTTTTTCTTAGATACTAACTACTTTATTTTCATGTAGGGCATTTATATTATAGCCATGCGAAGTGTTCAAGTCTAATTCGTATGGGTTGTTCTCCATAGAGCTAGTGTCGATAATAATTGAATCAAAGTAAATACTCAACTTTTTTATTTTTAAATATAAAAGAATATCTTGATTTCTCCAAATAAGAAATAGAAATTAAATTACGCTGTATAAAAGGCACACGAAATGTATCAAATAGATCCAATAAATGATTTAACCCTAACCTAAGCCCACAGACAACGAGTAACTCCACATCAACTTTAATACCATTGCTAACATATATTGAGCATACCACATCAGTTGGTGGCCGGCTCTATAGAAAATCTTGCACAGAAGTATGTATGTGAATAGTTGTTTCTGGATCTATCCATCGAGAGTCTACTGATACATTAGTTAGATTAGTTTAAAAAATACCATAATAGAATTGTTATCATTCCTTATGAGCCACTGCTTGTACTTTATGTAGTTTTTCTTCTAGTGGCCCGACTTTTTACAAATGAATCAATTATTCTTTTTAGCCCGCTTATGACTTGATCCATTCTTAGGTTAATTACTAATCAAAGGACTTAGAGGACATGAGAATCCCTTATCAGAACTAAATTTTCTTTTTTCACCATTATGTCTATGTCCATGACTTGAGGTTACTAGATTAACATTTTGTGCCTTACCTGTTGTCTTGAACCTTTCATCATCTTAGATTGTAACACCCCAGCCACGTGTACCCTAATGGGCCTCAGATTTCAATTAAATTTAGATTATTTCATAAACAATGGGGAGTTTAACAAACCATGAAGCATAAGTGAACCATAAATGGTAATAAGTGCCACTAAATGTATAGAATATTCAAAACACAATCCCAAGTAAATCCATGACAAGGAACTAGTCCCACTCGTACAACTATCCCAAAAATAATTAGGGCCCTGACCTGTACCCTGCGATCACCCGTACATAATCTAAAAGGAGTCGCTGAAGGTCTGATAGAAAGTCAGCCCCTCCTCGTCATCCACGTTGGCACCCCCAAGCGCATCTAGCTCCATAATCCCTACATCTATGACAGATTCTGCTTGGTCTTTTAAAATACCATCCTAGAGTGGGAGTGAGTGATTAACTCGGTGGGTGTAATTAACAATAAGCTATATAAAATATCAATTTTAAGACGAGATTAATATAAAGCATATAAACACAAATTCCTAACTACTCTTGTTACTGCATATGCATATTTTACGGAATAATGTATGCCCTCACCAACGACACTCCCTCGAGCGACTTTGTCTAATGTTCACAAATGACAAACACTCCCTCCTAATGACTTAAACTGCCATGTCACAAACCTAACTAATACAATACATTCATGAACATGTTAGCCAAATATTTTTAGTTATGTCCATTCATTTAGTAAATTGAAAAAACTGGAACACCCCAACGATGTCAATGCCCTCATCCGTTTGTGAGGTCTAGGCCCCACGATCCTTGATCCCATCGGGTTCCTCACCCCCGATGAAAGCACGTGAGTGCTAGAAAGGTGGGATGGGTCGCGGACACTATTAGGAGGCTCGTCACTCCAGTGTAGGCCGACGGTTCAGGTATAGTGTCCCATTCCACCATACCTGGCTCATAAAACTTGTGGATTAATTCTAACTGTTGGTAGTTGGCGTCCATGGGCGTGGGGTGATTCAAGTTCTAAATAGGCGTGATCAAACATGGTTAACGAACATGGTTGGACAGTTGGTGGACCATTCTGTCCAAATTTAGGCGAGCACATAATGCACGGCATCAGGTGCAAGCATCCCACGTAGTCCTACTACTGTTGTCCATTTGTGTTCGCCCAAATTGGTCAGTTTGGACATGGGACGGCTCAACTAGTGGGGCCGCCCACATGGGTTGTAGCTCACTAACTAACCTAAAGAATGGGTTGTATTCCTTAACATTTTTAGACAATTATAAATTACTCCCAATTACAAAAAAATATAGAAGCATAAATTCAATCATGGCATATATTGCAAGATGCCAAAAGGAAATACAAACTACTCTTGAAGGCTGTAATTAGATATGCATGCATATAAGGCTAGATTTCCAAGGACTAAAGAAAAGATCACATGTTATTCTTATTGCAATAAATTCAGTCATACATGCAATAAACAACGAACATTCGGGTAAAATCAAATGTATAGATGAACATGCAGCACAGTTTTCCAAGTTTAATCAGAATTTAGGGTGATCCGACTTTAATTATTCATAATAAGAAAGGAAACTAAGGGAGAAAAGCAATGTTCAATTCAGCCTAGTCTGTTTGTCTTGAAATTGAACATTGATTTTCCTACGCATGTTAGGCAAACTACTAGGAGAGTTTATTAACGAATTTCTTAGAATCACGCATGCAACAAATTCAATAACCATAATCATTAACTCCATCTTAAAATTGACAATTGGCCACCTAGAGATAATGTTCTGCACCTATTGTCGACCGGAAGCCTTTACGATCGCTCTAGTGTTGATGGGTCTGCAAACTCGACGTATCTAAGCCTTGCGCCAAGGAATGCATGTCAAGTCACATGCATGCAGCCCTAGCTTACGAGAAATGAACGATAGGTTGTGATTTTTACCTTAGATCAGCCACACCTCGTCTCTTTGGCGGTAGGGTCGAGGTTTTCGACGTGCAGTGGTGGTAGGGGTGCGGGAATTTCGATTCTCCAGCTCCTAAGCAACACACACACACCCTTCTTCTCTCTTTCTCTCTCTATTCCCCTCTCAACTGCTGAAAATGGCTATAGAAATGAGGGAGAGAGGGCTGAAATGAGTTATATATCCTAATTTTTATTTCAGTTGGCCCTAAGTATTAATTTCTCCCTCAAGTGACCATTTGAGGCCCACTTCTGGCTTTTGGGGCTATCCTGATAGCCCCTTGGCCCATCTAATTCATGGGACAGGTGCCCCATGGCCCGATGTAGGGTTGAGTAAAGTTTGACGGCAAATGGATGCAGGATTTTTCATAAGGGTCCGATTTGTGATGAATGGTCACCATTTCTCGATCGGGGGTCAAATTTGGTAGACGAGTGTAGGAAAATATCTTCAACCTATGGTGTAAATTTGGATGAAATTTGACTAGCTGAAATGTCCTAATTTGTTATCCTAAGCGATGGGGCCATTTATTTTAAATTTCAGATTTTTGGCCAATACTTAGAGAGTTACATTTTACAAGTGTCGATTGGACGACACAAATCATCTATTTCAAGGCATCTTTTGAGTCTATCATCCGTAACGGACCACATGCCCAATGAGATGGACGTTACTCTATAATTTCGAAACTAGTGACCCACTAAAGAGCGGTCTAGAGTTTGTTCGGGTAATCGAGGTACTTCTGGAATAAATTAGGTAGGGAGATTCCTTGGACGCAGTTGTTGAGGTATGGATTAACTAAGTTCATAATATGGCCTATTCAAAATTAGCAAAAAGGGTGATTCGATCATAATTACTTTAAACCGTCGGTTTTAGGCTAAAAGAGTAACTGTGTTGATTTGATTTATTAATTAAGGTTCAGGCCATAGCTGACTCGGCTTTGAGTAGATCTTTAACTTAGTTATGATTGTCTTGATTAATCAACAATGGGTTGGTTAACTTTAGGCCATATGTGAACAAATCATGGGGATAAACTCGATGTTTGAGTTGTCGGTTGGAATCATTAGTTTTTTACAGTTGATTAATCTTATTTGTATGGTTATTTATTGGTACCAGCTGCGTATAAGCTCACCTCGAGCGTCAATGGTCAGTAAGTGACGACGTGACTAGTTATAAAAAAATTTAAGAATTTTTTGAAAACTCAAAATAGCGAAAATTCGGGGTGTTACAATCTATCCCCCTTAAAAATAATTTCGTCCTCGAAATTGCCTAATGTACATAGGTAAAGGTATTTTAATTCTGTACCCTAAGTTTTATTGATTTCACATTCACATGCATGGTAAGGTGTATACTATTTATGCTAGTCTGGCCTATGTAGTCTACCCCCCTAAAAAACTTTTTTGCCCTGCTGGTTTACTACAAATTTGATTTTATTTATATATATATTTTTTATTATTTTATAAGATTTGGATTCATGACAATAATTCTCTCTATCTATGTAAGACTCGTGTCCTAGTCCGTACTGTTCCGTATGCTTATGCGATCCATCCGGTCGAATTCTGACAATCCTCTACTTGTATTCGATGTTTACGCGTGATCCTAAGCTGGGTCCTGCATACTGAACTCGGCTCGATCTGAAACTTGTATCATAGAGACCCCGCCGTCGCTGCGTTTCTAACGTCGTAACTAGCGCACCAAATCGATACCCAGGCTAGAAGTTGTGGGTCCGTGTTCATTTTGAAGAAGCGTTTCTCGTTGTGAATTTTGAGGGAATCTCTACGATATGTCCCATCAATCAATGTCAAGTACATACCATGCCTTAAGTACAACAACCCATCCCTTCCTTTTCAAAAGTCAACCCTCTCTCTCCCCTCACCATCCCTCTTTTACAATTTTTCAAACAACCCATCCCTCTTTTCCAAAAAAAAAAAAATAATAAAATCAAACTCTCCCATACCTTTCCTTATAACTACCACCTCACCCATCCCTTTAATATTCTTTTTCTCCCTTTCTCTCATTCTATCTCTACTCTCCCAAAATCCATATGTCCAAGCTCCTCTCTCTCCCAAGCAATAAGTGTGGCCCACCCTCTTATCTCTCATCTCTACCATCAAGAGTTCATCATCCACTATTAAACATTGAGCATAGATGCATACAAGCCTAGGAAGCAAGGAAAAGGCCTAGAGGTGGGTGATCTACAATTGTATTCATATTTTAGGGCTTACTTGTTGGTGGGACCCATTTTGATGCATGTAACGTATCCATGGAGGGCCCATAGTGATGGGATCCCTCCCCTCCATCACCATCTCTCTCTTGTCTCTTTCTCTTTCTTTCCATTGTGATGGTATGGATCCCACTAATATGTGTTGTATCTACCTCGTACATCAACATCAGACGGTGTGGCCCACCCTATTGTAGGTGATGATCCACACCATCCACCGTTTAGATGGATCTAATACCCCCCTTCTTTTTATATGTTATATTTTATATAATATATATATATGATATATATAATATAGTATATATTGTATATATGGAATATAATATATATTATATATGTATATACATGCAGGTGGGCCACGTGCATGTGGGACCCACCATAATATCTGTGTTGTTCCACACCGTCCAGAGACATTGGACGTAACTCAGCAATGAAGTGTGAACAGGCGTGGGGCGTGGCTAACGGTGAAGTGTAAACTGACATTAGGGTGTGCTAAGCATGGGGGTGGGCTGCTCATGTAAGCCCCACCTTGATGTATGTACTTGATCCAAGTTGTCCGTCCTTTTTCTCAGATTATTTTAGGTGTTGAGTCGAAAAACAAACTCAATCTGATTCCCTGGCGGTCCATAGCATTGAGGATAATATTCTTTATCGTTGAAATACACCTCGATATTTCTGCACACCGAAATATACCCAATATTGGGCTTGATGGGCTTGTATTGAGCCACAAAGATCAATGGGCAGGGTGGATTCACCTGATGTGGGCCCCACCTAGGAGATTCTGCAGAAAAATAAGTTTTCAAAAAATAAAAATAAAATTTTGTAGCAGCTGACGCTACTGCTGTCAGAGGCGCAGGAAGTGCTTGCTGCGGATGGACCACCTGACAGGGATCCACGGTCCCAGCCGTGGGCCCCACCATGATGAGTGTCGATCATCAACACCGTGCATTTGATAGGTCCCCTTTGGGACAGTGGGCCTCCCAAAAATCAGCTGTATATAATACTCAGGTGGCCCACATAACAGGAAACAGTTGAATTGAACGTCTGCCATTTTGGCTGCCGGGAGCTGAGAATGGGGTACTATAGAGGCTGTCAGAACCGGATTCAGTGATCGGGAATCTTATGAGCCTGGTTTCTAAGTTTGGGGCATGACAATCTAGAATAAAAATATATGTTTTCAATGTTTAGCCAACACGGAGAGATAAATATAGTGGGCTTAAACCCAATACATCGATCATCTACCTGACCAGGGTAGAAGGTTCATTATATCCCTTCTTAGTCCTGGTGGATCCTGTTCTTCTGCTCGTTTAAAGCAGTGAGTCCATTGGTAGTCGCCCATAATTAAGAATTGGGTTAAGCCACGAATGCTTTACAGGTATATAGTTCCGTAATTCCATAGTCCGATCAATCTAAATATTTAGGGAATACCTATCATTGAAAAGTTTGAATCTCCTATTTATAAGGTTGTCCTTTGGGTCTTGGTTTAAGAGAATTCTTGTTTTAATCTATGTCTAAATTAGGGGGTTAATAAATCTCTCAATATGCCTATGGTCAAAGATCATCCTAAAAAGGTTTCTAATGACATAAAATTTTATATGTATATTGTCATTTCGATCTTATGGCTAGTGGGTTATGACCAAACTTGTAACGTTCTGAAAAAATTCGTACAAAGATCCGAGTACCACCTCTGGCAAAACTCACTTAGGACCAAATCCTTTACAAATTTATCAAGAATTAACTAGCGCTAAACTAGATTACCTGTGAAATTATTACCAATTACTTTAAATACGATCTGCAAGACTCAAAACTCATAGAATTATTAACGCTATATTACCTTAAAATCTAGGATCCATTTCTAAACCCGGTTGCTCTCGGGAGCATTCAAAAACTCCATATCGGACCTGTACCGCACATCAAAAGTCCAATAGCGATGAACTTAGACAATTATGACCGCAAAGTTGGACTTGACAATCACCTCAAAAATTAAGTCCAGATGATGTCCTGGGACTATTTTCTTGAGTTCGGAGCGAAGTGTGCGAGAAAAGTAAATATATTTAGAAATTAAATATAAATTTAAGTAATTTGAGTCATGTCGCTTGTGAACCGATTATAAGCATTCTGACTGTCATAATTTGACCAAAATTTACCCTCGAATTAGGAGAGATGTCCCACACATGCCAATATACTTGTGGCCCTGATCGAGTGTCGGGGACCGTTGAACTGAAATTGGTCCGCCACGGTTGATTTGGAAACCCGATCGGACTGAAAACGTAGCTTGACCTAGATCCAGTATCTGTGATCTTAAGTCCACCCGCATTCAGTAAAGGGACCTCCAGAAATGCTCCGTTGGATTGAAATAAGCCCGATTTGGTTATAACCTAAGTATACTATAGCCCTGGGACTATTTTCGTTAGTTTTGAACCTATATAAGGGCCTTAAACCTTCTCTCGCATATCCTATACGAATTTTCAAACCCTAATTAAAAAAGAGAAGAAAAAGATAGAGAAAGTGAGAGAGAAGTTGGTGATTCATCCTGGGATTCTTCCCAGCTTCGCTACGTGCCTAATCCACTTATTCGAATAATTATTTCGACGATTTTAATTCCACACTTGGGTAAGAAATCCTAATCCTAACATGTTCTAGGGTTTCTAATAGTCTAAGTAATGATGTAGCTAACCTACTTCATGTTTTAGGTTGTAAATCCGCCGTTGACGAAGACTTACCATATAAATCATATCCGTTATGCATTTATCAATTTAAGGTACGGACTATATACATTTAGGTTATGGTTTTCAAGACTTTCAATGTCAGATAATGATTTATTACTGACGTGGGTGCCATTACACATGCTAAATGCGCTATCTGTTTTATTTTACGTCTATATATGAACTATGTTGTGTATAAACTATTTCATATTTTTGTTGAAATGTTTGTATGCATTTGAAATCCAATGTTGTGATTACCATGATTAATTGTCATAAGAACATTGTTGTTATGTATGCGACAACTCCTTGGCAAAAGGATTTGCCGCAATATGTAATATGGCCGACATACGTGATGTATGTTGAAAAGTATAGTCTAAGTGTTTGTAAAAAAATGCCTGAATGAGTTAGGAATTAGTAAAGTGTGATTTCTAAGGGAATTGGGGTATAAATCTCAACTACCTTACTTGTATGTATGATTTCCTTCATGAACTGTTGAGCCTAATTATTCATGTTAATTATGTGTATGATTTCCTCCATGTACTGTGTATTCATATTTAAGTTATATTCTATAACATGTCGTATGATTGTAGGATTTGATTTAAATATTCATTGTTGTAATTGTACGTAGTTGGGACTATATCACAGTACAGGTAATCGGTAACAGTCTTCAAACTGGTGGCTGAGGCTGTTTTCCCCATGTAGGATGTGTTCGATAAATTTGAGCTGTACTTGGAAGGTTCGACAGTAGTTAGGCCACACGGATGCATATACATTTCATGTCGTTCAACTCAACGTGCGCTCATCCTAGTCGAGCTCGTCAATTAACCCAATTGACCCAATATATATTCACCATGTTTGGACGCTACTGTTTGAATCTAAGGTACCAAACTCATCAGTGAAGTCCTATTAACCTTGGTACCTTGATCCGCTAAGACTCATGAGCTAGACATGGTGGTATAAGACACTGTGATCGAGCTGTTGGCCTACGCTGGGACGACGACCCCCCCCCCCCCCCCCCCCCCCCCCGTAGTGACCAGTGAGCAACCCAGACTCATGAGCCGAATATGCTGGTATGGGACACTGTATTTGTGTTGTCAGCCTACAATGATTGGTGAAGAGCCCTCTGTAGTGACCTTGAGCATATCCTAAAACTGTAATGAGACGACAAACCTTATCACAGTATCTAGGGTATAATTAGGCCTGCATTAATTGGTGATGAACCCTCCGCAGCGACCTAGAACCGTAACATCGTTTGAGATTTACAAGGACTGACGATCCTAGAATGGATCATTGTTTAGATACTGACATAAGGGAGGTACCTTAGCTTCCCAATCCTGCTATATGAAAAGGACTAATAAGAACTCGGTAATCATGTACATGCACCGCACTGCATGTGTCGTTTGACGTTGGGCAGAGCACTGAGGAAGTGACTGACATGCGCGAACGTAAGATGAAGATCGCAGAGGGAGTGTAGGTGAGGGCATGCATCATTCCTTCATACATTCCTGCATTAATCAGAGTACTTAGGGATGTTTGATTATATTGCCTTATCATTACTGCTTGATTGAATTGATAACATGTTAACCTTTTCTGTATAGTTACACTGAGTTGATCACTCACTCCCACATTCTAGGATGGTGCTTAAACACCAACCAGACCCTGTCTTAGCTGCAGATGATGATGCGACGTGAGAGGCAAAGCGGGAGTTTGATGATGATGAGGAGGCATTCTCGTTTATGCAGTATTCAAGCGGGTTCACTTAGACCATTCTGAATCGACGGGGCTTCAGGTTTACACTTTATAGAGGACTATCACGTTTTTTTATTTATATTTTGAAACAAGACTTGTAACTATTGATCTGGTATCACACACATATTTTAGGGACTTGTATCGTTTTATATATTTATTTCAGACTTCCTCTTGCGTATTCTAATTGTCCCTAGATTATATTTTGCTAATTTGGCTTAATCTACTTCATGTTTCATGCACTAATACAGACAACATATAACCATCATTAAATAAGTTGCATAAGTGATATTTTGAAACTCGGGAGCTGAATTATGCTCGACCCCCGATTGCATTACAAAACTGCACTTCGATTTCATTAATTTCAAGATGGAAGGAATAATCGAAAGTTTTAACGTATTCTGGAGGTTTGGAGTGCTAATAATGCTAATAAGGACGCAGAAAAGGAAAGATGAAGAATGTTGTCTTCTCGATTGTGTTTGAACCTTGAGTCTATAAGAGATTAAGAAAACTCAGAACATTTTATTATAGTCCGCCTCTAATATAAACTTATAGAGTATTTACAATGAAACTCATTCTTGCTCAAGAGTCCTAACTTAATTGCACCAAAATAATTTAAACAAAAGAAATATATATATATATATATAAATATATATATATATATATATATATATATATATATATATATATATATATATATATATATATATATATATATATAATCAAATTTAATCACGGGATGATTCTTAGTACGATTATAAATAATTTTTAAATAGATACCAAATACTAAACGTTAATATGAAAAGACATGATTAGTCTATTGACAACTTGAAGTTGTAGAAATTTTTTGTTTCAACCCTTTTATTATTTGTAACATATTTGTTACCTTTAGTGACTATATTATTATTGTTTTTTTATATATAATTATTATTTTTTGTAATCCATTATTAATCTTACTTTTATTTCACAAAATTTTAATCCATTTTTAATTTCCACAAAAATCATAAAAATTTAAGAAGTATTAGTTGTCCAAAACCAATGATTTTCTATTTGTTTCTAAAATACCTTTACTGCTTGTAACGTTTTTCATACTTAAAATAACTAAATTATTTTGTAAATTTTTATAGTAAGTTATCAGTAAGTTTACTATCATATTACAAAATTTTATCTTATTTTGAGTTATAGAGAAATTATTAAAATTTTAGAAGTGACTGTTGTCTGAGACTAATGTTTTATATATATATATATATATATGATTGTGAAATGTCTCTATTTCTTGTAACATTTCTTATACTTCTAGTATTTGAATTATTTTTAAAATTTTTATACTTATTTATCATTAAGTTTGAATCCATCTCACAAAATTTCATCTCATCTAGAGTTGTGGATAAATTATTAAAATTCTAGAAGTAACAGTTGTTTAAAACTAATGATTTTTGGACAGTTGTCAAATAATCTTAAATTTAACTATATTATAATATTTATTTATTTATTTAATTTTTTTCATATGAAACTAGCTCATCAATCTTCAATCTGGCTTTTGAATCAGCTTAATCAGAGCTATATTGAGAGAGGTATGATTTTTCAAAGTTGATACAAAATTCATAAATTTTTCAGCATGGCCACACGGCCCGCTGACCTCCCGGGCATGGGCAACGTGGCCCACTGGCCTCCCGGGCGTAGGCAACACCCCATTTTGGCTATCTAGATTGTCAAAACCTTACAACATACATATCTCACAAGCTAGGATGAGTTATTCGACGTACCATATATGATTTTGGTGTAGGAGCCACTTTATCCAAAAAAAAACTAGATTATTTTGTAATATTCCATAAGTTTAATGGTCAAAAATTCATTTTATTTGCATTTTTACTATATATAGTAAATTTTAGTTTAGTTATAGCTCTACATCTTTTAAGCTTTAAGAGTTGTGTCTAATATGGAAAGTACTCTCGAAAATTAGAAGAATAAAGTGGTGGAAGATGAGATTTTGAAGGAGATGGGTTGGAAGGGGAGATCCTAAAGGTTATTGGGTCTGGGAGGGAGTGAGATTTGAAAAATAAGCTTGGAGAGGAAACTTCTCATTGAAAAAAAGATTTGGAAGAGAGAGTTGACTTCAAGTTGACAGTAGCCCTTCTTGGATTCAAGGGGCCGTCCATTTGGTGGTACAAGTAGGCCAGAAGTCTCTCAAGATCAAGGTAGAGATGACTTAGCCCACCAAAATTAAAATCGAAGTATATTCTACATTGAATCGGACCATTGGACGTGCAATGCATGTGTTTGGGACAACATAAACTACTTTAATAGCTTGATTTCCCTACATTTGGGCCGTATCATCTCCGATCTTTGAGTTCCCAACTACAAGTGATTTATATCACTTATTATGGCCTAAGTCTATTCTACACATGAATTCTAGACTAGCATCCAGTGTTCGAATTAGCCGAACGGCTTGGTCCTGAGGTCTTATTAATGTCGCTAGGTTTGATCGCTCCCTCCTAAGTCGGTAAGGCGTTATGATAGACCTACTGCCCAAGGCCCAGCTTAACTCTGAACCATGATTTGATACCATATGTAACACCTCGGATTTTTTGGGGGCCAAGTAGGAACTCGACTCTCGAATTCCCGGGTGCCACGTGTGCCCTAATGGGCCTTAGATTTCAATTACGTTTGGATTATTTCATAAGTAATAAGGAGTTTAACAATGACGAGTTTAGTAAACCATGAAGCATAAGTGAACCATAAATGATAATAAGTGCCGCTAAATGTATAGAATATCCAAAATACAATCCCAAGTAAATCCATGACAAGGAACTAGTCTCACCCGTACAACTATCGCAAAAACAATTATGGTCTTGACCCATACCCTGCGATCACCCGTACATAATTTAAAAGGAGCCGCCGAAGGTCTGGTAGTAATTCAGCCCCTCCTCGTCATCCATGTTGGCACCCTTAAGCGCATCTAGCTCCACAATCCCTACATCTATGACAGATTCTGGTTGATGTTTTAAAACACCGTCCCATAATGAGAGTGAGTGATCAACTCAGTGAGTGCAAATTCCTAACTACTCTTGTTAGTGCATATGCATGTTTTATGGAATGATGCATGCATTCACCAACAACACTTCATTGAGTGACTTTGTCTAATGTTCGCAAATGACAAAGATTCCCTCCTAGCGACCTCAACTGCCATGTTGCAAACCTAATTAATGCAATGCGTTCATGAACGTGTTAGCCGAGTGTTTTTAGTTATGTCCATTCATCCAGTAAATTGAAAAAACTAGAACACCCCAATGTTAAGGAATGGACTGTATTCCTTAACATTTTCAGACAATTATGAACTACTCCAAATTACAAAAAAAATATCGAAGCATATATTCAATCATGACATATATTACAAGATACCAAAAGGAAATACAGACTACTCCTAAAGGCTGTAATTAGACATGCATGCATACAGGGCTAGATTTCCAAGGACTAAAGAAAAGATCACATGTTATTCTTATTGCAGTAAATTTAGTCATGCATGTAACAAACAACGAACATTGGGGTAAAATCAAATGCATAGTGAACATGCAATGCAGTTTTCCATGTTCAATCAGAATTTGGGGTGATCTTATTTTATTTATTCATAATAAGAAGAAAAATTAAGGGATGAAAGCAATGTTCAATTCAGCCTAGTCTATTTGTCTTAGAATTGAACAATGATTTTCCTACGCATGTTAGGCAAACTACTAGGAGAGTTTATTAACAAATTTCCTACGAATCATGCATGCAACAAATAAGCAACCATAATCATTAACTCCATCCTAGACTTGACAATTGGCCACCTAGAGATAATGGTCTGCACCTATTATTGACTAAAAGCCTTTACGGTCGCTCAAATGTCGTTGGGTCCACAAACTCGACATATCTAAGCCCTGCGCCAAGGAATGCATGTTCAGTCACATGCATGTGGCCCTAGCTTACGAGAATTGAAGGAGAGGTTGTGATTTTTACCTTGGATCAACTATACCTCGTCTCTACAGCGGTAGGGTCGAGGTTTCCGGCATGCGATGGTGGTAAGGGTGCAGGAATTTCGATTCTCCAGCTCCCAAGCAACACACACCCTTCTTCTTCTTCTTCTTCTTCTTCTCTCTCTCTCTCTCCCTCTCTCCCTCTCTCTCAACTGTTAGAAATAGTTGTAGAAATGAGGGAGAGAGGGTTAAAATGGGTTATATACCCTGATTTTTATTTCAGTTGGCCTTAGGTGTTAATTTCTCTCTCAAGTGACCATTTGGGGCTCACTTATGGCTTTTGGGGTTGCCCTTATGGCCCCCTGACTTATCTAATTCGTGGGACAGGTGCCCCATGGCCCGACGAAGGGTTGTGTAAAGTTTGACGGTAAACAGATGCGAGATTTTATTGTAAGGGTTCGATTTACGATCAATGGTCAACATTTCTCGATCGGGGTCAAATTTGACAGACGAGTGCAGAGAAATCTTCAACCTATGGTGCGAATTTGGGTGAAATCCGATGACTGAAATGTTCTAATTTATTTTCCTAAGTGACGAGGCCATTTATTTTAAAATTTAGATTTTTGGCCAATATTTGGAGAGTTTTATAAGTGCTGACTGGATGACGCAAATCGTCTATTTCAAGGCGTCTTTTGAGTCCATCGTCCGTGATAGACCATAAGCCCAATGAGTGAACGTTACTCTATAATTTTGGAACTAGTGACCCACTAATAAGCGGTCTAGAGCATGTTCAGGTAATCGAGATACTTCTAGAATAAATTGGGTAGGGAGATTCTTTGGGCGTAGTTGTTAAGGTATGGATTAAGTAAGTTCATAGTATGACCTATTCAAAATTAGCGAAAAGGGTGATTCAGTTATAATCAATTTAAACCGTCGGTTTTAAGCTAAAAGAGTAACTGGGTTGATTTGGTTTATTAATTAAGGTCCGAGCCATAGTTGACTCTGCTTTGGGTAGATCTTTAACTTAGTTACGATTGTCTTGATTAGTCAGTGATAAGTTAGTTAGCTTTGGGCCATATGTGAATGAATCATGGGGCTAAACTCGATGTTTGAGTAATCGGTTGGATTCATTGGTTTTCTACGATTGATCAATTTTATTTGTACGGTTCTTTATCGGTGCCAAATACGTATAAGTTCACCTCGAGCGTTAAGGGTTAGTAAATGATGATGTGGCTAGTTTATAAAAAAAAATTAAGAAGTTTTTGGAAACTCAAAATAGCAAAAATTCGGAGTGTTATATATATGTACTGAGAAATCAATTCATTCAACGACTATTTATCCTTTAATGTATTACAATTCACTAGGAATGTACTATATTGAGGAGGTAAGTTGCTAATGACCAAGTGAACCAATTGATTGTCTTTGATTTCGAGACCCAAAGAGAAGATCTTAGATACCACTTCGAACTGCTCTACAATGTACCCATGAATGTTTTCTTTTCTATTATAGGATGAGTGAGTTGATATGTTCAGTAAGAAATCGACTTCAACCTTAGTTGATTTCTTAAATTGGTTTCCCATTTCAGTTAACCTTATCCATATTAGGTATGACGCTCTTCATTGTTTCAAAATCAAATGCTTCAGATTTTGTGACACATACTGTTAAATTTGGACTATGCATAGTAACAATTAATCTCTGATTCAATAACATTTTCAAATGGTTTTAGATGCTTTAATTTTTCTGAGGAAAAGTCCAGTTGCAAGCACCTCGGTACTATCTTTATACACTCTTTCCATTAAATATAATTTGACCCGGTTAAGGCAAGAATATGATGTGTTTGAGTTGAAATTGTTACTAGTTAAAACATATATTTACATTAGCAAATTGTTTATATAGAACAATTCATTGATAAAACTGAATAACAGAAAAAAAATATATTAATATAATTGATTGAGGCGTTTAATTGAATACCCAATAATATTTTTATAGACTCTTTCCATTGAATATAATTTAACATGATTAAAGTAGGAACATGATGCCTTTGACTTGTAATTATCATTAGTTAAAAAATATACTCATATTAATAAATTGTTTATATAGAATAATTCATGAATAAATTTGAATATTAAAATTTTTTTTTTTATTTAATTGATTGAGGCCTTCAATTGAATTATTTAGAATAAAAATAAGTAAGTTTGATTTAACATCAGTTAAAAATAATTTTTTTACTTAAATTTACTTAATCACTTAAACTTAAACTTAATAAATAGCTTTTATATTTTATATTTTATTTTTTTCTGCACACACACTCACAACCACAGACACTGCCATGGGTGTTGGAATCCATGACCTATGTGTTGAAACTCATGGGTTGAGAATCCATTGCAGTGAAATTCCACTGTCACATTTGATTTGACTGCATGTTTAGGATAAAAAAAAATAATAATAATAAGAAGTAGCTTATTAAGTAGCCTCTTGATAAAGTTCCTATGTATACTTCGAACGCTTGACCGGGTGTTGAAACCCCTGAGAGTCTACCACCCGAGCAAGAGTACCTGAGTGCTGATCATACGCATAGTACCCCCAATCATCTCTACTTCACATTTGGCATGCTTATACATTCTTTGGGCCCTTTGTTTTAGTGAGCCATCACCATGATGGGCCAGAGCCAAGAAATCACTGCTATAAACTATCCTAGCCATCTAATCAATGCCACCTGAATGGTTAAAACGTTTGGATGGAATATACAATACTGCGCATACGCAGTGAGACTGCAGTCAAAGATTTCAGATCATCGGACGGTTACAAATTTCGGTTAGCCTCCACATGGTGGCCTACTTAGATCAACGGTCCAAAAATCACAGAGAAAAATGCCTTTCAAGGTAACTTCCCACATGATCAACATCAGCAGGTTGGTTTACTAAAGTGTCCAACATTGGTGGGTAGGGATCCGCCAGCTTAGAAAAGGCTAATTCGACACGTGTGGTGTGGAGCACTGCCAACCACACGCAGGCACAAGTGCCCTTATGGAACAGTTACGCGAGATCTGAACCTTCCATATAGTTGGCAATAATGGTTAAGATCTACTTTCTTAAAAATCCGGCAGTTTCACTAAGGTGGGCCACAATCTAAAAATAAAAATGACGGTTGAATTTTTTTTTAAACGTCCATTTGTTATGTTGTGGACCGCATGAGCTGTTAAATGAACTGATTTTTAGGCCAGATGATCTAAACAATGTAGCCACCCGATGGGAAGATCTGATCTCGCATACTTGTTCTACATCGGCACGTGTGCCTGCGTGTGGATGGGCAGGGCTACCGTTCGCGTATGGAATCAACAAACTTCGAGAAGATTGCATTAGAGTTGGTGGGCCCACTTGTTTGTTTATGGCCTTATTTTCCTGACGTCATCATCATGTTGTCTGTGGACCCTTTTGTTACTGCGTGTGGAGAGGAATGCTATTAAACTCTCACACGTAACACGTGGTGAACGTGTGAAAGATTCGAGCTTCTTATCAGGAGGGTCCCATCATGTTGATGCCTTGTCGAAAAAATCAAGTGCTCTGATCAAGTGGGTTGCACGTTTTCAAAGGGAATGAACGGTTAGGAGAAAATGTACTCAATTACCAGATTCTGCATACAAGTGCGGACCACCTCAACGAACGGTTAAAGTCAAGTTTTCGCACGTGTTCGGTTTGAGCCATCACATTTGCAAGCATCGAAAACAGGTACGAGATCCAGGCCATCCATCATGTGGCTCCCACCTGTCGATCCCTTGGCCCAGAAATCAGGCCTGTTTCCATGTCGAATAGATCAGAATGTTAGAAAAGGTCGGTTTCCATCGAACACGCTTTGTTCATCTTTTCACTTCTTCTGAAATTTGTGGCCCATATAATGATCTAACGAGCCTGATTTTTCTGCCAGAGAATTAAAGCAACTGGACTCATCAGATGGGTGGCTTGGATCCCACTCGTACTTTCCATACGGACACATCTAGTGGCGTGTACATTGTACACGCGTGTGGCCTAGCGCTCAAATTTCCCCTTATATCCTAGTAATTGATCTAGTGGGCTACATGCATTGGAACATTTCCATGCATATAGTTTCATTTGGGTTCAGTGGAAATTGCGTCACCTATCTGGACCGTCCATTACGTCCATATACTCCTTGTTGGCTTCCATAAAAAAATATGTACTGAATAGATGATCCAAAACATCCATACAGTGTCATGAAAAATGGAAGTATAAGCTTGTTTGCAGAAGATAGGCTCAGTCGAGGATGCTTAGAATGATCTGATTGCTATGGTTTCCCCCAGTTGAAGAATAAGAGGAGACTGTACCTAATGGACGGTTCGGATAGATGATATGAGTGCCAACAGATCTAAATGCAACTGTTGCATGGGAAGGTTTCATCAATCGTTTGTAAAAATGTGGAAAAAGTCGTTAATCAAAGCATTATTTTTATCAAAGTAGTTTATAGGGCCATAGCTTTCATTACACGAAAAATCCTAATGATATTGAGGGTGGAAAGTTATTTGATACTCTGTGAGGGCATGATACGCAGGCACTCAGGAATCGTACACTTGGCTTACATCAGATCAATTTAAACCGACTAAATTGTGTAAGCCACTGTAATTAATTCACAGACCCAAAATCACATTAGTTGATCAATCCTAAGCTCTGATTCGTAGACACTTGTTTTTGGAAACTATTTCAACCGTCTGATAAATGTCAACTTATCCAACACTCAGATGACCAAATAATTGTATGTTTTTGGTGGATGGCACATCTAAATTGGATCCATAATTTGGACAGTTTAATTTAAATTATTTATGTGCCACGTCTGCAATTTTAAGTGAGATTCTCAAAGTTATTCTCATTGATGAGGCGTTCCTACCAGTGGTAGTGCATTCAGGGAATGGATTGGCTACTCCCCCTGACACCAGCCCCGTGGCTGGTGGTCGGTGCTCTGTGGGCTCCACCATGATGTATGTGTTTCATCCATCCCGTTCATCCATTTTTACAGATCATTTTAGGCTTGATAAAAAAATTATAGGGATCTAAATCTTAGGTGGGCTACACCACAGGAAAAAGAATAATGAATGAATATTCACAATTAAAATCCTCCTAAGGCCCACTGTACTGTTTATTTGGCATCCAATCTGTTGATTTGGTCATAAAGACCCAGATTAAGGGAAAAAATAAATATCAGCTTGTTCCAAAACTTTTATGGCCCCCAAAACGTTTTTAATGGTCAAAATTCATTCAATACTGTTTCCTACAATGTGGTCAGTTGAGATAGAGATATACTTCATTTTTTCTATCATATCATAAAATGATATATAAAAATATATGGACGGCATGGATGACACACATACATCATGGTGAGTCCCACAGAGCACCGACCACCAGCCAATGGCTGGTGTCGGGGGGAGTAGCCAATCCGTTCCCGTGCATTCAATGCCTATGGAACATGATCCGAAAATTAAAATGTTTAGACAATCCTAGCCTTTCAATTGGTGGCATCCGAGAAAAAGTTCTTATTAGAAGGTTAAGACGGTCCATTCCATTTTTTGGCATGTGCTAATCAAAACCGGAGTCCTCAGGTTGCCAGGTTCAGATCATCATAAAAATGTGCCACGTGTAGGGTACACATTACACACAAACCAAAAAAAAAAAAATCAAAATATACTGAGATAATCATGAGAAATTGCACATCTCGTAATCCCATCTCATATCGCGAGTTTCTCAACTACCAGGCATATGGTACATGGAGATAGTGTGTTTTGTGCACATGCAAAGGCGTTTGGTCGAATGGAAGCGTGCATGTCATGTTAGCTACGACGCCTTAATTTCTAAGCTATGCCACACACACGACTCACAGAGGAGCCAGAGCTTATGTTGGTGGTAGATCAGATCCAACCGTCCATTTCATTAACGTCTGTTCGACTCAAACACGCGACCCCTCACCTCCCAAGTAGGTAAAGAAGCCATATCTTTCTCTCTCCCTCTCTCTTTCATCTCACCATTGATAAAAGCTAACACTCCACATTTCTATCTTTCTAAGAATCCCCACCACCACCTCCTACTCCTTCTTCCTCTGCCGGGCCGGCCATGTCGGTCCCGAACTCCGGCTTGGTCGCTGGTTCTCATCGACGTAACGAGCTGCATGTCTTGCCTGCTCATGAAGAGGTAGACTCATAGATTCATCATTCTTCTCTACGTTGATATCACGTGATTAGTCTATTTTGAAGATTTCATGAAATTTGGTGGCATTGCTTGCACAATCCACCTAAGATATGGGATTCGAAACGTGATTTTGGTACACGTATATAAAATCTGGACCATCCTTCAGGTGGGTCACTGTAAATCCGCCCTGGTCAAAAGTAAAAAAAAAAAGTCCAATAATCAAGTGATCACGTGTGTATGTTGATTATGTATAATTTTTAATTGTTCGTTTCTCGGGCCCACCTGATGGTTGTACCAGTATGATTTTTTGTCCAGGGAATGTTTATGGTGTTATTCACATATGTAGTCCCTACCACTTTTGCATTTGGTCATAACCATCATCATCATCATCATCATCATCATCATCATCAACATGAAAATCAAAACCACTTACTAATGTCGCATTCCTCGTCAATGGACTTATGTGATTTGTTATGAATGCATAATTGTTAGACTAAGCCGCAGCCCCGCCATCCGGCAAAGATCTGTGGTGTTTGCGGTGACGAGATCGGGCTCAAAGAAAATGGTGATCTGTTCGTAGCTTGTTACGAGTGTGGATTCCCAGTCTGCCAGCCTTGTTATGAATATGAAAGAAGTGAAGGGCACCAGTGCTGCCCTCAATGCAACACCCGTTACAAACGTCACAAAGGTTCTCTTTATCTTTTTCTCTCTCCAAATACTAGCTTAGGGTGCGTTTGGTGGCACCAAATATCATGATTAATTATTCTAATATAGTGCAACCAAATGCACGCTTAATTATAATTAATCATATTAATATAATCAAAATGATCTTGTTAGTGGTAACTTTGAACTCAGATTATAAATCCCCAATCTAATTAGACTTGAATTCCTCAACTCAAAATTAGTGTATCGATCTTTTGACTTTGATGAGGCTGTCTTCATGAAGACCTGATTTTATATTATAAAAACACCGGAGTTTAATTGGACGGTCCAATGGCTAATCCTAGCACTTGTCGATGTTCAATCCATCCTGATCAATTGCTCAGAAATTTAGGATCATTCATTAAATTCAGGTTTTCTTTCTATGCATTTTAATAAAATGGTCTTGATTTTCCTCTATGTTGATCCATCCATTGTAACCGATCTTTGCATGTAGTAGCTCACCAGATTATGTTTCCAGGTTGTCCGAGGGTCGCTGGAGACGAAGAAGAATCAGGCGATGTGGACGATTTCGAAGACGAATTCAAGACTAAGATCCATCAAGAGACCAATGAATATAATAATATTGTCACTAATCACTCGGTAATTACACTTAAATGGCCATTTTTTTTTATTTTTATTTTTGCCATATGAACTAAGATCCCCACAATGTTCCATGGAGGATTTGATCTGGCCAACAATCTGAACACTTGGGCCCGCATTTTGTGGATCTAAACCGTTCATATAGTGGACTATGGGTATTATTTGGGTGGCTAGGATCATCTGGTAGGGGAGATAATGGGGCATGGCCATCGGAGCCCATATGATGAATTGTTCATGATACATGAAAGCACGGTCTATCTGTACCGCTGCTGTGTCAATCAAACAATTAGAATTTGGTTTTTGTATGTAGATCGAGCGTCATCCTAAGATTTTGTTTTTGGCAGGAGAATGGCGATGAAATCCACAACCGGCACCCCAACGGCCCGGCTTTCTCATCATTTGCGGGAAGTGGTAATACAAGATCGGAATCTTTAATATTTGGAAAGTGAATTTCTAATCATCGTAGCCATGGATTTTCAATTTTCCTTTTGGGTTACTGCAGTTGCTGGTAAGGATTTGGATGGTGATAAGGATGGTTATGGGAACGTGGAGTGGAAGGAGAGAGTGGAGAAATGGAAAGCCCGGCAAGAGAAGAAAGGGTTGGTGAGTAAGGAAGATGGAGGAAACGAACATGAAGAGGAAGATGACGTCTTGTATGATCTCTCTCTCTATATGTATATCTGAATAGCTGACCGGTGTACGGTACACGACATTTTGGTGCGTGTTCTGTGCTGACCGTTCTTGAACGGGAACGGATTAGGTTCGGCCCCGGCTCACCCAACACGGTGCAACCCTAATTGTGGGGCCCACATTGATATATATATATATATATATATATATATATATATATATATATATATATATATATATATATATATATATATATATTGTTTATCCACGCCGTCCATCCGTTGTTTTATATCATTTTAGGATAAAATCGAAAAATGGAGTAGATCCAAATCTCAGGTGTATCACACCACAGGAAATGGTGGCAACTGACCATTAAAAGCTTCTTATGGGTCACAAAAGTATTTGATCAAGATAATATTTGTTTTTTCCATTAATTGAGGTCTTTGTGACCTTATCAACGGGTTGGATGGAAAATAAACATTACGGTGAGGCCTAGGAAGTTTTTAGTGGTGAATGTTCAATCACCACTGTTTTGTATGGTGTGGTCCAACCGAGTTTGAATCTGATTCGTTTTTGGGATCATGCCTAAAACCAGCTGAAAAAAAAACGCATAGACGGTGTGGATATACAAAACATACATCAATATGGCCCCACGTTAGTACCGTACCGTGTTGGGTGAGGCCCAGGCCGCACCTAATCCGATCCCTTCAAGAACACGTCACTTCATATTGGGAAAGGCCCTTGCAAACAACCGGTTGTTATAGCATCACCGCTCCCGCCATACCTTGCTACATCAACCTACCTACCTCCTACAGGGCTGCCAATGGGCTAGGCTGGCCCGCCGGTTTCTGGGCCTTGCCTGCTTCATATTGGGCTTCAAATGACAAACTAGGCCCGTAGGCCTGGCCCCTCCTAAACTTATTTCCATATATTTATCAAGGTGGCCTCGGTGTGTGTACAAGAGGCCATCGGTCCAGCCCGAGCTTGTCCTGGCCCAGCCAGTTTAGGGTTTCAAGGATATTTTTGCCATATATCATGCATGGTTGGGCACACCTTAATCAACAGCCATACACTGTACAAAAGCGGGTGGTCAGCCTCGGGTATGTATGCTTTTACTGGCCAGGATCGGGCCCGGGTTTTACTTTGTGGGTTTGGACTGGTTGACGGGGTCCGGGGATTTGGATTCGGTACTTACCCCTCCAGTACCAGGTCGCTGGTACCGGTCGTTACTCCAAAAGCTACTTGGGTCCCACACCATGATGCATGTGTTTCATCCATGCAATCCATCCATTTTGGCAAAACATTTTATGACCTGAGCCCAAAAATGAGGCAGATCAAAATCTCAGGTGGACCACACCACAGGAAACAATGGTGATTGAACCCCTACTATTAACAACTTCTCGGGGGCACAAAAGTTTTGTAACAAGCTGACATTTGTGTTGGATGACAAATAAACATTGCGGTGGGTCCTACGGAGGTTTTTGTAGTGGGCGTTTAATCACCTCTTTTTCCTGTATGGTCATCAATCTGCCTCATTTTTAGGCTCATAACTTAAAATGATCGGGTAAAATGGATGGACAGAATGGATAAAACATATAGATTTTGGTGAGCCCACAGCACCGGGGTCACTACCCAGTCTGAGTTCGGTTGACATCCCTGCAGTCTAGTTACTCAATATTAGGAGTGCATAGGAACCGGTTGGAACCGGTAAATTGAACCAGAGCCGACCAGACTGCACGGTTTAGTCCACTTTAATATGTACCAGTTCTGAAAATAAAAATATCAGTTAGATCAGTTTGGCTTTTGATATGGGGTTCTGTAGAGCTGAACCGGATAATAGAGCCCAACCTGAAATTGAACTGTTAATAAATATTTAAATTTTAGTTTTTTAAAACTTTAAAAGCTATACCATTCATCAAATGAATCGTAACACAAATAGACACGTACACCAAAATCATTTTGTGGCCAAGAAAGGGTTATAAAAAGAAATTATGAAAAAATTACTCAATGGGGAAATTTTCAATAAGGGATTTTGAACTGAATTATATATAATACAAAAAAAAATCTTTCATTTATACTGGATTATAAAAAGCTCAAAACCGTAGAACTGAATTCAAACGGAACGGATTTTTTGCAGTCGGGTTTTAATTCGGTTTTAGTGCAAACGGTTCGTTTAAGAACAGCAGGGAACAGTTGAGTTCCGATTACACCACGGAACCGGACCAAACCGAACCGTACGCACCCTGCTTATTACGGGGTTTTGGCTCAACGTAACAATCTCTTCCCATGCTAGTCCCTATTATTTCGGGAAATGACCATTTTACCCTTCCATGCACCGTTTTTGCAGGATGGCCGAAGCTCGGCAACCCCTGTGGAGAAAGGTCCCGATCCCTTCCAGCAAGATAAATCCATACCGCATCGTCATCGTCCTCCGCCTTGTCATCCTCGGCTTCTTCTTACATTTCCGGGTCATGACTCCTGCGATGGATGCCTACCCTCTCTGGCTCATCTCCGTTATTTGCGAGATCTGGTTCGCCTTCTCCTGGATCCTCGATCAGTTCCCCAAATGGTTCCCTATCACCCGCCAGACGTATCTGGACCGTCTATCGCTGCGGTTCGAGCGCGAAGGCGAGCCCAGCCGTCTGTTGCCAGTCGACTTCTTTGTGAGTACGGTTGATCCTCTTAAGGAACCACCGATCATTACCGCAAACACGGTCCTCTCGATCCTGGCCGTTGATTACCCGGTTGAGAAGGTGAGCTGCTACGTGTCAGACGACGGAGCGTCGATGCTATTGTTTGACACATTGTCGGAGACAGCTGAGTTCGCAAGGAGGTGGGTACCGTTCTGCAAGAAGTATAGCATTGAACCGAGGGCGCCAGAATTCTATTTTTCACAGAAGATTGATTATCTGAAGGATAAGGTGCAGCCTAGCTTTGTGAAGGAGAGGAGAGCCATGAAAGTATGTTGATCTTTTTTTACATGAGGATTGTGCTAACGTGCGCATGGGGTAGAAGACTTATCGTGTTCCCACACACCCAAATGATTAGATTCATCTCTTTTTTTTCTTTTTTCTTTTTTTAACATCCCATGATTTCAGTGTTAAGCCATAGAGATGGAGCCAAGTTGGATTCGGCATCCAATTACGCTTTGTCTACCAATGAGCAATAGAGCCGAATTTAAGTTGGATTCACCTAGGAGTCGATATGCATTGGATTCCATGACAATTGAAATTGATGTGAATTGGAATTAGAGGGTTTTGGTGTGTTCTAAAAATAAGAGGATTTTGGTGTGAATGGGATTCCAATTCAGACCAAATAATCAAATATACTCTCTCAAACGTAACAATTTTGCTGATTCACATCAATTACCACAGAATACCCACTCTCAAACAATCCCTTAAGCTACACATGCAGGGTATGTTAGAGAAATCCTTAAAAAATGACTAATATGAGTGTGGTGGTTGCTAGAATGATAAGGAATGTTGATCTGACCAACAATGTCTTGCCAATTAAGATGTTTAAAACTGTTTTAATTATGTTTATATTAAAAATAATATTTATTTTAAAAATCAGTCTTCAACCTTTGGAATAAAAGGGTCAAAACATGATCAAAGATCCAACTATTAGGATGGTGGATTGGAGTCTAAAGAAGGGGGTCAGCAATCCATCTCCAATAAAATGGAGAAAACACAAGAAAAGTATAAGAAAATGATGAGAAAAATCCAAGAAAATCCTATGGTCAAGAAGAGCAAACCTTCAATTTCCAGTCTCACGACACATCTTTCCTCATCGTTTGGACACTGATCAATGGACCTGATCTTCATTGAACATTCAATTCTGGGTTTTCTTCTCATGTGATTTTGTGAATGGTCTGAATTGTAGAGAGAATACGAGGAGTTCAAGGTGAGGATTAATGCACTGGTGGCAAAGGCTCAAAAGAAACCAGAGGAAGGTTGGGTGATGCAGGATGGAACTCCATGGCCTGGAAACAACACTCGTGATCATCCCGGAATGATTCAGGTATGGCGAAAACACCCCCTAGCTTTCTCAGTATTAATCTGGGCCGTCCAATCCACTAAGTCCCACTGTACAATTACCTCCACCATCTGGATCATCAGGGTACACTCGTACGATTCAATCCATGGGATAATCTCTTTGGATGGGCTAACAGCTGCACTGATCATATGGTCACAACCATCAGATCAATAGCTTTCTTTTGGGTATTGAATATAAATTACCAGCAAGATTCAACAAACATATCCATTGGTCCTATGGTGAGGATGAATCAGTGGGGTATTTGGGGGTGTGACCATCCTCTTCAATGGTTAATTAGGACATGCGATAATCGCCGTCACCGTTTGTTGATCACTACACAGGTTTACTTGGGAAGTGCCGGTGCTCTCGATGTGGAAGGGAAAGAGCTGCCTCGGCTCGTTTACGTCTCGCGTGAGAAGCGGCCGGGTTACCAGCACCATAAGAAAGCTGGTGCTATGAATGCTCTGGTGAGTAGCTTTCTTGATGTAGAAAAGCATGGATTAGCATAAACCATGGGTGTTGATGGAGTGCTGTTATTCGTTTTCATATGTGATCACAGATCCGAGTTTCGGCAGTTCTCACAAATGCACCTTTCATGTTGAATCTTGATTGTGATCACTATGTCAACAACAGCAAGGCCGTTAGGGAAGCTATGTGTTTTCTGATGGATCCTCAGTTGGGGAAGAAGCTTTGCTATGTACAGTTCCCTCAGAGGTTCGACGGCATTGATCTTCATGATCGGTATGCTAATCGCAACATCGTCTTCTTTGATGTAAGCCTCAAGATCTTTGCTTCTCATTTTTCACTAATTTTCTTTTATTTTAAATAATAATCTCTCTCTCATGGATTGAAGACTTGCTAAATTAGATTGACTCGTCCGTTCCTCATGAGTTGAGTCTGGTGAGTTGGGAGATGACTCATCCAAGTTAGGCCTAGTTTCGACTCATAGTGATGAAGCGGATCAGACTCAACTCTCTGCTGGGGGACTGCAAACCTGTCATCGACAGGCATGTTGATTTACAGATTTAAGACATCAACCAGCATTCTAGACTCAGCCGAATAAGCAATCAAGTTCATCTTCGCAGTAGACATGCATTAGTTCATTGCAACTCATTACTACACATATGGCAGTGCGTTGGGTGAATCTGGATCATCGATCTAATTGGCCTGTAGTGTAATGTCCATGATATAAGATCATACATATCATGAAAACTTAGCCCTGTCCGTGGCCATCAAATTGATCAGTGGAAATAAAAACTGACAATGATTTATATTTGAGTCCATTTATCATTGTGAGATTTGTATGGTGGGCCATCCATCACCTCCCTCAACTAACCATACCCACCTCCATTTTCTTCATGATGTAGATCAACATGAAAGGCTTAGATGGGATACAAGGCCCAGTTTATGTTGGGACGGGGTGCGTTTTCAACCGTCAAGCCCTATATGGCTATGACCCGCCGGCGAGTCAGAAGCGGGCCAAGATGACATGTGATTGCTGGCCATCCTGGTGCTGCTGCTGCTGCCGCGGCCGTTCAAGGAAGCACAAGTCAAAGAAGGAAGAAAGAGGTTTCAGCGCTGGATTCTATAACAAGAAGAAGAAGATGACAAACTATTCCAAGAAAGGATCATTGCCGGCATTCGACCTTGAAGAGATTGAAGAAGGCCTTGAAGGGTATGAGGAGCTGGAGAAGTCATCACTCATGTCACAGAAGAACTTCGAGAAGCGGTTCGGCCAGTCGCCTGTCTTCATTACATCAACACTCATGGAGGAAGGTGGACTTCCTCAAGGGACAAGCCCTGCGTCGCTGATCAAGGAAGCCATTCATGTCATCAGCTGTGGCTATGAAGAGAAGACTGAGTGGGGCAAAGAGGTAATTTGAATTTCATCTTCTGCCATATGTTTTATTCCATTCTGATTTTCATGAATCGTTCTTTTAAGTTCATCGAAGAGAATCCCAATAATAAGACTCTTTCTTCTACACAGATTGGATGGATTTACGGTTCAGTGACGGAGGACATATTAACTGGATTCAAGATGCATTGTAGAGGGTGGAAATCAGTATACTGCATGCCTGATCTGCCAGCCTTCAAGGGTTCAGCTCCAATCAATCTTTCAGATCGGTTGCACCAGGTTCTACGTTGGGCTCTTGGGTCAGTTGAGATCTTCCTGAGCAGGCATTGCCCTCTTTGGTATGGCTATGGCGGGAACCTCAAATGGCTCGAGAGATTGGCTTACACCAATACTATCGTCTACCCGTTCACTTCCATCCCCTTGCTTGCCTACTGCACAATCCCAGCTGTTTGTCTCCTCACTGGAAAATTCATTATCCCAACAGTAAGTAGTAGTATCCACCATCATTTTATGGAAGCAGATGGTGTATAGTTCTAAAACTCCGTAACTCGACTCGAAAATAAGCCAACTCATCTTGATTCGGCTAGAAATCGAGCGACTCGATTGGCATGACTCTTCGAGTTGGCTCGACTACTTTGTTGACTCGGCATGACTTGGTTTTATCCTACCACCATCATTTGATTGAAGCAGATGGTGGTGATAAGTGGGGTCCATCAGCAAGATCAAGCAGGAGGTAGGCCTTACTCATCACCATCACTAGCTTGCAATGAGAGTGTTGGTTGAAAAATTGAAGCATTAGGGTTGTTTGTTTTGCATTCTTCTCACCAAAAGAGTTTCATTTGTTACAGCTGACCAACCTAGCTAGCATATGGTTCATGGCCCTCTTCCTCTCCATCATAGCCACCGGCATTCTTGAGCTTCGGTGGAGTGGTGTCAGCATCCAGGATTGGTGGCGCAATGAGCAGTTTTGGGTGATTGGAGGCGTCTCGGCTCACCTGTTTGCTGTCTTCCAGGGCCTCCTCAAGGTCCTCGCAGGAGTCGACACCAACTTCACCGTCACGTCCAAGACGGCCGATGACACCGAGTTTGGTGATCTCTACCTATTCAAGTGGACTACACTCCTCATCCCACCAACCACATTAATCATATTGAACATGGTTGGTGTCGTGGCTGGTGTATCAGACGCCATCAACAATGGCTATGGATCATGGGGCCCACTGTTTGGGAAGCTGTTTTTTGCCTTTTGGGTGATTGTGCACCTGTATCCATTCCTCAAGGGGTTGATGGGGAGGCAAAATAGGACACCCACCATTGTTGTGCTGTGGTCTATACTACTTGCTTCAATCTTCTCTTTGGTTTGGGTCCGGATTGACCCATTCTTGCCAAAGGCAAAAGGACCGCTTCTTAAACAATGTGGGGTGGAATGTTAGAAATCCTACTATTTCTGTCTATGAGTGGTTGTAGTGTGTGTATGCAGTTGCAATGAAAGTGGTGTAAGATCTGTGTGTTTTCGAGCTGAAATTTTGTTATTAAATGTTGTGAAAATGATAACTTTTTGCCCATCTTGCTGTCTTCAATCAACTGTTCTCTCTCTTGGGATTTGTGAAATTCATGGATTTAAAATCTTCCTCATCCCTAAAACCTGACCCCCAAAATCCATGGATTAGGCAAATCCAAATTCCTGTTGGCAAATACACAAAACGAAAGTCTCCCAGAAAAGTAATAGAAGCTATGCTTTTGAAATGAATGCTTATTCATTGTAATTACTGGTTCTAAGTCCATGAATTTGCAGCTTGATTATCAAAGAAGGAACTTTGATATTTGCCAAATCCAAATCCAATGCAAACCCAATGGACGATTCAAATTCTGGACGCACTCCATTTGGCTATTTTGCAACTGAGGCCATTCACCATACCAGCCGCATTGGGGCCAAAATTTCATGAACTCCTGGTTGCAGTATGCCCCGCAATTGAGACGCTCTGTGGTTAAGATTTGCCTGTAACTGTGTTTGCGTCTCTGTCTTTAATCCTGAGGATAGAGATCCTAATCACCTAAAGATTGGTCTCACCACTGTAGGTCCCATGAGAAGTTCCTGGGAAGAAGAATCCTTTACTTTCTTGTGTAATGAAATTTATCTTGCGCAATTATACCTTAGAACTTATCTCGCTCCACTTGGTCGACTGTTGAGGTATCAAAGAATATTGGAAAATATGAAATTGCCTGCCTTTTAGAGCTCAAACCAAGGTCTTTCCTCTTTATTTTATTTTTTGAATCAGCAACTCGTGTCAACTCACTCTGCATTAAGCCGAGTTGCAACTCATACGACTCACGCAAGCTGGGGGTTACATCTGCCTGACTTGCTCAAGCCAGCGTCATCACTAGGATCCTCTGCTTGCCACAATTAGGGATTTTCTGCTTGTTACAGTGTGATGGGCCACATAATCACTCAATGCATTTAATGCAGCAGTGCTGACAACGTCAGTAATGATGTTGCCCATTCACATTACAAAAGCAAAAAAATCCTTCCTTAAGACAAGTAGAGAATCCAGATTCCCAACCTGCATGGCTCATATGACCATGCAATCAATGGCTAAGCATTCCCACAAGAAAATAGAGCTCTTACACCTACAAATCGCAAGGAAGGTGCCAACACATGGATTTTTGTAGGAACTCAACAAAGACGCGTTGGCAGTTAATTAGAATTACATCTGAAACTGCTTATTTTGGTCATGGTAATGGTGCCAGACTGATTGGACGGAAAGGCTTTAGAGCGAGCAGACATCTCCTTTGCTACAAAATCCATGATGGGCCTCATCTCAGGGTCCGCACGTGTGCATTCCAAGGCCATCTTAACCGTAAAGACCACCTCCTCCTCTAATTGACCAGTGGGACAGGGGAGACGTGGGTCCAACAAATCCTTCAATAGCGTATCTGGACCGGCGGATGATGTTGTTGTTCCTAACAGAGATGAGAGGAGATCTCCTGGGTGTCTTCCCATCATAACCTCCAATGCTACCACACCAAAGCTATAGATATCGCATTTTTCTGTAACCCTCGTCATAAAAGCAAGCTCTGCAATTCCCAAAATAATTTTAGATCAGTGCAAGGTAATTATAACTTTGTCCATCTACATGGTGGGCCCACTTACGGCATTTGGCTTGGATATATAATCCCTACACGTGCCAGTTCGGTACGTGAGTGAGGGTTCATTTGATGGGCATGAATGTGACATTTTGCAGAATGTGCAAAAGAAGAGAATGCAGGAAAAGTGCCACAACATGGAAAGTCATCATTTTACAACTGCGTACGCATGGGTCCACATGAGCATTATGGAATAAAATATGAAAAAATACCTTAGATAATCTCACGAAGTGTGGATGATCTGGCCCTTAATTAAATATTGCATAGGTGCCATATGAGCAATTCAAAATAAACCGTCTGAATCATGAGTTCTAAGTTTAGATTTATCATGAATTAAGATTATCTGCTTATCACTTCTGAATTGGTGAATGTTGATTGGATAGTCAAAAAGAAGAAAAAAAAACAACATTTCAATGGTTCTATTTCAACGAACAAGTGTCTCAGAATCAAAGGTTGGGTTTATTCTGTAAATCTGATTTTTGGGACTGTAACTTAGAGATAGTGAGTTCCATAATTTTGCTGGTTTAATTTAAGTTAATGGAGTCCACGTGTATAGTTACTGGGTGCTGTGTATATATGGAGCCACGTCATAGGCTGCAATAGTATCGAATAACTACCCTAAAATATTTGGACCTTTGACCCATCAGGTTTGTTAATGACACGCTCACGTCCTCATGCAGGCACATGAGTCGCATCCAACAGAAGATGTGAGCTTTCCATCAGCTGTGATTAACTGTAATAGGGTGATTCACACAGCAGGTGGCCCACAGCGTATTTAAAGCACCAAATTACTTTCAAAATTGTCTGATTTTTTATGATGAGATTTAAGATTGATTTCTAACTTTATGAATAGCTCAGATTTCACACAATTTCATATTTATACATGTGACTGTGAGAAGGTATGTACATGGTCTATGCATGGTTAAATAAAATAAGAGATTTTGACATGTAATACTCTCCCTTTTGTTATATATATGCTAACTAACCCTCCTCCTTTACAGTATTGTCAAATAATCTCTCACTCTTTTCATATATTGTCATAAAACATGGGTTAACTTTAATCAGATTTAACTATTAAAGAGATTTTTTACCATTAAATCAGAGCACTAGTGGTATAAAACAATGTTTTTACCCTTGATTTTACGTAGGGGAAGAAAATTTTGTTTTGCCCTACAAACATTTAAATAAATAAATAAAGGTGTTTTAAAAAAGCTTTTCAAACACTTATAAGCAACCTAATCTTGTTCTATACGTGACTATTATATTAATACATAGTAACCCATTACTATACATGTTTGTGTGTATGTGTGTGAGAGAGAGAGAGAGAGAGCATCCACTTCAGCACTTCAGGAATTTGGGGATAGCTTTATGGCAAAAGATGCACGAGATCTCAACACAGAAAATAATCTAGATCATTTAATAATGGATCATCTATAGCGTTTGATATAAAAAATAAACAATCTTTTCATGTTTGCATACATACAAAATGATATTTTTCTTCCTCTCTACAAAATTGAGGCCTAGTTTTATTTCACATGGTTATCAATCAAATTTAATAGTCAGGTGTTTAATGGTTATCAATCAAAATGAACTATAAGGTCCTTCATAACAGTATAAGAAAAAAGAAAATGATCATTTGATAATATTAAAATCCGAAGGCATTATTGGAGATTTAGCAAAAAGGGAGGGTATCATATGTTGATAACTATGTAGGTAGATTTAAAGAAAAAGGTGCCGGATGGCCCATAGGTTATGTACGCACGCATATATGCCGGTGAAAAATCCACTCTGCTCATAAATTTCTAAAGATCAAAATAGGATGAGTCTAAAAATCAGGCCTAATACAAAACCTAGGTGAGCCACACCACATGAAACAGTGGAACTAAACGCCCACCATTGAAAACTGTGAAGCCCACAAAAGTGTTATGTAAGATTGTATTTGTACCTATCGATGCCAAGACCTCGATGTTGAAACGAGGTATCTTTCACTCAGTCTACCACTTGAGCCATGGATCAGAGTGTGCCTACAGTTTATTTGAGTGGCAATAACAGATGGCATAGAAACATCATGCTCAGCTCAAGGCAGGTTTCAGTTGTAGACATTTTTGCTCTCATTGTTTCGCGTGGTGTGGTTCACCTGGGTTTTGAATCTATTTATTTTTAGACCATTTTCTTATTTTGATCTTGAGAAATTGATGGACAGCTATGATAATTTCCCATGGATAGCTTTCGACTTTTCATGTGTATAAAAAATCTAAAAGAAATTCAGGTTTTAATTGGCTAACACCTGATGAGATGTCATTTAATTGGCATGCAAATGACTGTCAGAGAAAGGTTCAATCCAGTGCATAAAGGAAACACCTTGTTCAGTGTTACCTACGTAACACTTAAACTATCATGCGAAATCCAACACGTACAATAGTTTGGCTGAATTATAAGGATGGCCTTATGCAAAAAATCTATCATGTCCACCCATCAAGTGGACCACACTTGCATTTTCCTATTTATCAATATTTTAATATTATTTTCCGTCGTGTGGTTCACTTGAGCTTTGGATATGTTTCATTTTTGATCTCATTACCTAAAGTAAGCTCGAAAAATAGATGGATAGGGTGGATATAAACTAATACACCACAGTGGCCCCACAGCGCCTGCCATCAGGGATATCCCAGGTGGCAGGGTCACCAGAGAATCTGCTTCCAGAGGGAGTAATCTCTACCTGGTGCCATGTAGCCATAGGAACCCACGACCGTTGCGGTCCAGTTGGACGAATTTGCCCTCAGCAGCTTCGCAGTTCCGAAGTCGGACACCTTCGGCTCAAAATCGCCCTCCAACAACACGTTATTTACCGATATGTCCCGGTGCACGATAGCCTGATCGCAGTCGTGGTGCAGGTAGGAGAGAGCGTGCGCCACCCCTCGGATAACCTTCAACCTCGCCCTCCAGTCCAGCTCCACAGCCTCGCTCTTCCCATACAACACTTTTCCCAAACTACCCCTCTCCACGTATTCATATACCAAATACATCCTTCCTCCCGTTGAATAGAACCCGTACAGCTTCACGACGTTCCTGTGCCGGATCTTCGTCAGCGTTCGGATCTCGTTCTCGAAGCTCCCCCTCTGGCTCTCCGCCAGCACGTCGCCGGAATCTGACGCGCAGATGCATTTGACGGCGACGATCTGACCCGTTGCCAGCTCTGCTTTGTAAACACTACCGCATCCTCCTCGTCCGATGCAATACTTCTCGTGGAAATGGTCCGTCGCGTTTACTATATCACTGAACGTGAATTTGACCTTTATGTCCCATATCAACCGTTCATCCGGCTGGTCTGTGGGATACCCGATCTCGTCCATCGCTTGCTTCGTATTTCGGCTGGCGACGACGATCCAAGTCAAGAGAATCCCCAAAATTACCAAACCGCCGGCGATGGCAATGACGACAGCAACGATGATTGTATTGCGGGGCCCACTCCTGGTGGGACTGGAGTAACAAGGGGCTAATCCCGACGCATCACCGCATAAGCCCGGATTCCCGACGAAGGCCTGCGGTGGGGATTTGAGGAAGACTTTTGCCGTGGGGATCGGGCCGTTGAGCTTGTTATACGAGAAGTCGACGGATTGCAAGCTGAACATATCAGAGAAAGTTGCCGGAATTCCACTGGAGAGGCTATTGTGAGAGAGATTAAGATTCTCCAGAGACTGCAGCTTCCCGAGATTCTGTGGTATCTTACCCGAGAGCGAATTGCCGCTGAGATCTAATGATGATTGCAGAGAATACAAATTCCCGAGCTGATACGGTATTTCTCCCAATAGTCGGTTGTGGCTAAGATTCAATTTCAACAACCTGAGCAGATCTCCAATCTTTTCTGGTATTCCGCCACTAATTGCATTTGCCGACAAGTCGAGTTCTTGGAGCTCATATAAGCCGCCGATACTCGAAGGAATCTCCCCAGATATCCGATTGTTACTCAAATTCAGCCTCGATAGCAAATCCAAGTTCCCCAGTTCAGATGGAATTTCTCCGGTGAGATGGTTGGACGATAAGCTCAGTTCTTGTAATTGTATTAGATTCCCAAGCTCTGTAGGAATCGTTCCTGAAATTCTGTTTTGGGATATATGGAAGGAATTGATGTTGCCGCATTTTCCCAACTCCGGCCAGAGCTCGCCTGACAGCTGATTTACGGATAGATCAATGTAGGAAAGGTTTGGATGGGCTCCAAATGCTTGTGATATGTTCCCTGTGAAATGGTTCTGCCCCAGCCGGACTCTTAATAGCCCTGAGCAGTTCCGCAAGCAATCTGGCAATGGCCCGGTGAAGTTATTTTCATTCGCGGATAAATGCTGGAGGCCGAAGTGGCTGCATATGGATGGTGGCAGTTCGCCGGAGAATCTGTTTTTCGTGAAGCTGACATTAATCAAAGAGCTGTACTGCCCAAAGTCGTTCGGAATGTTGCCGGAGAAATTGTTGGAGTAGATGATGAAGTACTGAAGGTTTTTGAGACGTGAGATGGTTTTCGGCAATTCGCCATGGAATTGGTTGGTGCTAATGTCTAGCAACGAGATAGAACGCATGTCTCCAATCTCAGGCGGGAGAGTGCCAGTGAGATTATTAGAGCGGAGATTTAAGTTCTGGAGCCGTGTCAGATTGCCGATCGCCGGAGGGATATAACCTGTAATTCTGTTTTCAGAGAGGGCTAATTGTAACAAGTTCTTTAAAATCCCGATCTCGGGTGGGATCCGACCCGACAGCTGGTTTTCAAAGAGGAAGAGAATCTCAAGCTTCGTCAGCTGGCTGATCTCAGACGGGATCTCTCCGGTGAGAGAATTGTAATGGAGTTGCAAGGAGATCAGTAGCGTCCAACTGGTTAAGAAGATCGGCATGATCTCGCCAGAGAGAGAATTGCTTGAGATCCCTAGTTCTGATATTTTTCTCAAATTGGATAGAGATAGAGGCAATCTGCCGGTGAGATTGTTCATCGAAAGGTCTAAGAAGACAAGGCCAGTACAAGAACCGAGCTCCGATGGAATGGTGGAATTCAAGCCGGTTTGGTGGAGATCGAGATGTTGAAGCATTCGTAGCCGTACGATTGCCGAAGGAATAGGCCCTTCCAGACTATTTTCCGACAGGTCGAGGTATGTCAGGTTACTGCAATTGACGATGAACGGTGGGAACCCTGATGAGAGTTCGTTGTGATAGAGATTGAGGTACGCCAGCGATGGCATGTTCGAGGCCTTTGAAGGATCTGGAGATTGTAAGAAATTCGCTTGGGCTTCGAGACGCCGTAGCTTTATGAGATGAAGAAGCTGGAACGGGATCCGACCGTCGAGGTTGTTGTTGTGGAGGCGAAGGTCGACGAGCTCCGATAAGTTGCCGATATCAGCGGGGATTTCTTTGGTGAAGTCGTTGCCGCTGAGATCCAAGTGGGTGAGCTTCGAGAGGTGGCCCACGTCGGATGGGATCGGACCGTTGAAATTGTTGGAGCTGAGATTGAGGCGGGTGAGATTGGGGAATGATGAGAAGTCGAGGCCAGCGAGGGTGCCGATGAGATTGTAGTTCGGGAGGTTTATCTGGACGATGATGGAGGCATCGTTGCAGATGATGCCGATCCAACTGCAGGGATTGCTGGCATTGATTTGGGACCATGTGTTGATGACGGTGGGAGAAGTTAGGCTGCTTTTCCATTTGAGAAGAGCTGTTGCTTCTGCTTTCGTTGCTGCCTGTGATGTCTTGAGCGAAGGAGAAAACAGCAAAAACAGAATCCCAAGGAGAAGGTTTCTCATTGCAGCTTTTTACTCTACTTTTCTACGGTCCTGGGTATAAGAACACAAAGTGCACCCCCACGTTTCGAACATGGAGATTGAACGTGTAGTCGCTGGTGTCAGATGGATGTGTTGCTACGTGGGACACGTGAGAAATGTTGTACTATTGTAGGATCGGGACCATTCATCTGGTATGGAGATAGACCATAATTCAAATTGTTTTCATGAAGACGTGTGATAATAGATGAAAAAAAATATGGACGGTTAGCAAAGTATCAACTTCTAAACTTTAAACTAAAAAAATATGGCCCATGTGTTCACTGAAGCAGATGATTTTTTGCTCTGGGCATGCACAAACCACAAGTTACCTGATGGATGTGTAGGATCTCAAATACAAGTGATTCATGGGTACGTGTACCGTGAAGATCCCCGTCCATCCACGTGAGGAGTAGGTGGGAAGGAAGAAGTGTTGTTATGGATTAGAGTTTGACTTGTGTGGACTCACATTGTGGGGCAGCCGTTTAACACACGTGCAGGTTGTGGATTAGCTATTACCCGGGTAACAGCTTAATGGGTGTTACCCTTACCGTGTGGGGCCCATATTGATGAATTTGTTTCTTATCCACGCCGTTCATTCTTTTTAAAAAACTCATTTAATGATCTCATCGCAAAAAATAAGAGATCCAAATCTTTATGGACCACACCACTGGAAAAGTGGTGCATGACCATTAAAAGCTTTTGTAGGCCACGAAAGGTTTTGATTAATCTAACATTTATATTTTCTATTCATCCAATTTTATTTGACCTTATCAACGGTTTAGATGGAAAATAAACATTATGGATCTACTTACGGTGGGCCTTGGGAGGTTTTTAATGGTGAACTATCAATCATTACTGATTCTTGTTGCCACCTTAGATTTGTATATTCTTAATTTTTGTGACCATGTTATAAAAGTGGGACGTAAAAATGGATGGACGGAATGGATATACAACACATGATCAAGGTGGACCCTACGGTAAGGGTAACAACCACTATGCATAATCGGCGCCCGTGCAGTTGGGCCGTACGTCCATGTGCCTGTTTTGAAGAAGAGCGCGGGTGGTGTGTGTGGAATCGGATTAGCTGGTGTACGAACGGTCGTGTGTGAGGAAGAGTGCGCTGACGCTCCTCGAGCTCGAAGTTGTATGAACGGTTCAAAGGAGATCAACGTTACATGGCCCCAAAATGATGTATTTACCGTATTCACACCGTTCACCCATTTTGCAAGATCATTTTAGAGCAGGTTTCAAAAAATTGAATCATATCCAAAGCTTAATTGAACCATACCAAAAATAACAGCGTGACAACGATTCTCACCCTTAAAACATTCGTACAAAGACCTGAATAGCACTTCAAACAGGACTATCCAAAGACCGTATCCTGTCGAATAATTTAGATAAAATTTAGTTAAGTACTAAACTAAATAATCGGTAGATTAAGCTTGGGCCACCATTTTCATAAATGAGAAAGCCTAAAAACATTAATGTCGTGAGCTTAACGTCACTTAAAGACCTAGGAGAAATTTCAAGAGTCAATCGCTCTCGGGAGTACATTGAAACCCTCTATCGGACTTAGACCACACGTCGAGGGTCCGAAGACCGCGAAGCTATAGGCCTATGTCTGTCCTACTGGGCTTGACAACCATCGCGGGAATCAAGCCTTGATGGTGTCTACAAACGTACAACTTGAGCCCCGAGTGAAGTACATGAGAAACGTGAATATCTTTAGAAAATGAAATGAAATTTAAGCGAATTGGGTCATTCGCTTTCATGCAAAATTGAGGATTTCGGACTGTCAGTTTATAACCAAACTCCACCCATGGGAAAAGAAAATTTCCTTGCACATATTTGTATAATTGTGGCCCTGATCGAGTGAGTATGACCATTGATCTAACACAGGTCCTCCACAGACGATCGGCCTATCCGATCACACCGAAATCATGTCTTGGCATAGATCCATTGTCAGGGAGCATATCCTATGACGTAGGTGGGTAGTGGGCCTCCCTATCAGCCATGTTTGTCAAAAATACTTGCCTAAAGGGTATAAACCATGTATATGGTGGCCCTGGGGACATTTGCATCACTTATGGGCTTATAAATAGCCCTTATTTCACCCCATCTTATATACGAATTTCATCAAACCCTATGGGAGAGAGGAGAGAAAAGAAGAGAAAAGAGGAAAGAGAGAAAAAGGATTTTGGGAGGTTGTTGCAGTAATCCTCTCCCACGATTCCACGTACCAAATCGCCTCCCCGTTGCACTATCGAATCTCTTTCGGCTACGATTTTGGGTTAAAAAATCTAACCCTAATGTCGTTGTAGAGATCCAAGTTGATTGTTCGTCAAACCAGCTAACCTATTTCATCATTTAGGTGTCTGACGTTCTATTTTCAGCAACGTAGAATTTGAACCAAGTTCGAATCGAGTATTCTGATGAAAGGTGCGGACTATAAACGTTTAGGTTGCGGTTATCAATGCTTTCAATGTCAGCTAATAATTTATACCTGACTTGATTGCTGCCGTATTATCTTAGATATGCCGTCTTAGATACGCCGATTTCTGTATAATATATATGTATGAACTGTGTTGAGCAAAAGATGCATCTCATGTATTTGTTGAAATGTTCGAATGAACATTTAAATAAGATTTATGCTTGCCATGATTACTGATATAAGATTCTTTATCGTCATATGCATGCTGATATCTTTGTATAATGAATTCTAACATATATGTTGCAACTAACCTAATTTATATATTTGGTGAAGTGTAGTCCAAGTGTTTGATGTACTGTCTGAATGAGAAATTGTTGATGATTTGTATTTATTACAAGTATTAAGATAGGATTCTTAATTACCTTATTCATATGTATAGTTTCTTTCATGTAATCATATTTGCCTCTACACAATTTATGGATAAAATGCAAGTGTTGGGTAACATGATCAATGTGTTTGATGAAATGCTCAAATGAGGAATTTACTTGAATTGTTTGTTAAATGTTGAAATGATCACATGTGTTTATTTACTGCATCTAAGTAAGACAGGGGCTACAACGTAGCCAGGCAATTGGTAACAGTCCCTGTTTAGGTGACTAAATTAGTCTCGCCACATTGGGTATACTCGATGAATCCAGGTCGCACAACGATTGTCGATAGTGGTTAGGCCACAAGGGGTGTTTATGCGCCCCATGTCAATTAAGTCAGCATGTACCCATACCAATCGAACTTGCCTAACAAATCGATTGACCTATTGTGTATTTATCATGTATGAACATTATTGCTTGAATTTAAGGTATCCCTCACCAATCTAAAGGCCCACTTTAACTATGACACCATGATCCGCTACGACTCATGAGCCGGGCATGGTGGTATAGGATACTATGTCTGATCTGTCGGTCTACACTGGGGTGACAAGCCTCCTCGTAGTGACCAGTGAGCAACTCAGACTCGTGAGTCGAGCATGGTGGTATGGGAAACCGTGTTTGTGTTGTCGGCCTATGCTAAGATGATTAGCCTCCTGTAGTGACCGCGAGTATAAATTCTTCAATTTTCCTATCGACTACTTTTCATTTGGAGTGATGCCTTACAAATTATCTATCGTATGTGCTTAACTAGGAGTGACAACCCTAGATGGATCCTTTGGTTCAGGTCAATGATATAAAGGGAGGTACCCTAGCTTCCTAAACCTGCTGTATGAATAAGCTTAATTAAGTACTCGGCTAACATGACCATGCATCACATTGCACTAGTTAGGATGAGCTTTAAAGATGATGAAGTTGCACAGTTTTGAGGGAGTGATGTCATATGCGAAATATGTTGTCAGAACTGCTTGTGAGGGAGCTTCGATGCGAGGGCATACATAATTACTTGTATTTCATTTCTGCATTAAAAAGAATAGTTAGGAAGTGATCGTTATGATTGCCTTATCATTACTGCTTGATTGACTTGATAACATTTTAACTTTTGTCTTATAGTACCACTGAGTTGGCCACTCATTCACACTCTGGGATGGTGTTTTAAAACACCAACTAGACTCTGGTTTAAATTTAAGTGCTGATGAAGTCTATGGGACGGAGTAGGACTTTATGGATGAGGAGGAGTTCTCCTACTTTTAGCTCTCGGGTGGGTCTACGTAGAACTCGTGCCAATGCGCAGGGACTACAGGGATATTTGGCTTAATTGGACACATCTACTTTTCGCATTTTGTTTATTTTAAAATAGTACATATATATATTGAGCTTGGTTACATACTCATACTTTGGAGGTTATGAAACACTTACATGCTTAAACATATATGCTTCAGACTTCCGCTTGCTTAATTTAATTATATCTGGAGTATGATATACTGTTTTAGTATAATCTCACTCATGCTTAACCCATTAATATGGATGAAATCTGAACATCATCATTCATACTGCATAAGTGATGTTCTGAATCTCGACAATAGATCTTTGCTCGACCCTTGAAATTCAGGGCATTACAGACATGTTTTAGATGCCCACCTAAGTTCCTTATACAGCTGATTTTTAGGATATCACATAATTTAAAGGGGACCCATCGTGATGGGGCCCACACAACTCGACCTCATGGGAAGTTCCAATACACACACACATATATATTACAATAGACACCATCATAGGATGTGGGCCATTCATCAAGGGGTTCGTCTCAGAATCTGAATTGTTCATCAAGGCAATTCCAAGAGGATTTCTATCAATAAAGAATTCCTGTCGGATGATCTTCTGATTTGTTGCACCCAAATGATGAATCCATCTCATTTTTGGACTACTAACAAAACATGGTCTAGATAAGATGATAAACTCATTAGATTTCTCCTTCGACCATCACAGTGGACTCCATGTAGTCCTTGCAAGTCATTTACATCTGCAACTTGCGCACGAAGAGGGAAAGCAAGTGAACTCCTGGCATTCCTCCTTCATTTTCTCATTTTAGAAACAATTCACAATAGATCCATGTGAGCTTCTTCCAAGTGATCTTTAACATCCATTTATGTTCCTTAGGGCACAAAGGAATATGAGATAGCATAGTCATAAATGTGTTGCCAAAGAACACGGCCGCACACAGTTTTGATAGCTGAAACTCATTTTCACGAATCCATCACCCAAACAGGTTCGGAGCTTCGGGTTGAAGCATCTCCGAGCTTCATACGATAAATTTAGACCATCTATCGAAGGAGAAGCAAAGAAAAAACCCTTTGTTCAGAATCCACCATTAAAGTGGTGCCTTCTTCTTTGATTTCAAGCTAAAATATGCATCCTTGGTTGTAGCTTGATTTGCGATTTGAAACAATTATTTAGTAGGCCTCACAAACTTCATTCAATCCCCGAAAAAGAAACTTAAGGAAGTAGATGGTTGTGTCCAAGAAACTGATCAAGAAACAACGCAAGAGTGAGGGTTGCACACACTATTTGGCAAACTATGTCGACTCATTGCTCATCTCCTTTTATAAATAAGACTTCTAGAACAAGAAAAACTATAAAATCTCTCCCTCTCGATCCAGAGAGAGAGAGATCACAACAGTAATACATCTAAAACAAAGGGAATTCACATAGGAGAGAGAGAGAGAGAGAGAGAGGGAGAGAGAGAGAGAGAGAGAGAGAGAGAGAGAGAGACTTCGCTGACTTCATGACTCACTGAATACAAATTTGGGTCCAAATTCAAGTTGGGTGATCTCCAGAGGTGAGTCATTTTGTTCAAGTCTTCTCTTGTGATCCTTTGTAGACATTAGATTCTCATTCAAAGGTAATTTAAAAAACCGTGTGTAGATTGATTAAATAGCAGAATTGAACCAAGTTAACTTAGCAAAGGGATTTACTAAATGCTAGGATTCGTTGGGTTGAAATTGGTGCCAAACGAGGTAAGTCGCCTTCTACATAATCTCTAAATTTAAGTTCATATTTAGATCGCTTGTTAGTTTAAATTTAGACCCAAATCATAGTATCAAACCCTAAATTAAATCCTAATCATATAAATTGTGTGATCCATGGTAGAATTTGATTTTAAAGCATGTATATGAACATCTAGCAACCTTAGAGGACAATCTGACTCTAGCGGTGATGATTCTTATTCAAGTTTATCACATGATTCATGGAATAGTTGTAGCCTATTAATTTTATTATTTTAAGTTAACCTTTTTGTTCACATCTTCTAATATGAACATGATAAGCTAGTTACAATTTAGATTTACTTTATTCTAAATTTTACTTTATGGTTACACCAATGTATATTAATTGTTTACATGATAAAGATATTTGCACAACTTATGCTAAGGAATTATTTAACAATGGTTATGGATTGAATTAAGCACATTTGAATGTGTGGTATGGTGATTGACAATCACAAGTGCAGGACTGTGATGTAGTAATAACTCTGTGAGACTGAAGTTAATTCATAGAGAATGTGAGAACACAACTAGAATTACTCTAAAGTAATGTTAAAATTTAATAAATACAGTGAATAAGTAAGAGATTAGAATAATAATTAAAAAACACTAAGGATCCAAGGATCCACTTCTAGCAACCACAACGTCTAATTCATTAATTCATCTTCTATAACTCAACTAGAATTCAATTCTGATTCTTTCTAATTAGAAGATCAAATAGTTAAACCAATCTCAAATATCCAACAAGATATGATTTTAATTGAATGTTCTCTTATAAAGCATTCGAATATCAATCACAAGGATTTTAAAGCATCTATTGTGCTTAGAGTCTATAATATATGAAAGAATTTTACAGATTGATTCATTCTTTAATCAAGAAAAATAATTTTACTTCAAAACATCCGATGTACTCGAAGTTCACAATGAATTCAGAAATAAACAATCTCAAAAGTTTTAAATCAAATTCAATTAATTAATCAACATTCAAATCTAATGTATGAATTAATAAACTAGAATATTGAAACTAACTAGAAAGCTTCACCCTCAGCCTTAACTAAGAGATTAGTTATACAACTAACTCTTAAACAAAAGAAAAATAGAGAATCTACTAGAACCCAGAAATAAATTGAGGTGGAATGGCGTTGTTAACACTCCACCTAAACCTTCCCCCCCCCCCCCCCCCCCCCCCCTCCCCTTTTCTTCAGACTTTAAAAGATACCTAAACACATTCTAAATAACCATTTAAATAGATTAGATTTCAATTTTTTTGCATCGTTCTTGAAAAATTGTGAACTTATATAACCACCGCCACCATCGATTGATGTGTCGATCGATGGTCTCCAATAACTTCTAATAAACATGTTGAGGTTCAAATTTGGTCGGCTCTCCCCTCCATCTTATGAAACTCGGATCTCTTCAACATCTTGAACCTGCGCAAGGAGAACAGGTAAAGGTAACCCTAGCTAAGCTGGGGGACCCTCCGATGCCTAAGTCAGGTCCAGGGAATCTGGGTCTAAGTGGAGAGTAGAGGAGTTCTAGATATTGCGTACCTGTGGCGGGAGGGTCTCACTGTATTTATATCCGTCGGTAGAATGGTCTGGGTCCGCCATTATCAGTATGAGTTGCTCAATCAACGCGATTCCCAGATCGTGGAGATATTGAACACAATCCATGGATCATGTAGCGTATCAGGCGGATGGTGCGTATCTATGAGTGAAGTAATCGGCCACGCTGGTTATGGCAGTTTTTACGTTCGGCAGATAGAACACTCGTATATATTGCCTCGACTCAGATTGCTTGCCTCGGGTCGGCTCACTCGGTGGTCATCCGCTGTTATCAACAACAGCCTCTCGATCTGAGCTGAACTTACGAACCTTCCCCAAGTGGTGGACCTATCTGTAAGCAAATTCTCTTTGCTTCGGACCTCGACGCGGGACATCTGGTTGGCCTCATCAAATCTAACTTATTGTAGTTAATAGTGTTGGTGGGCGGAACTCTCGTACATGAGGTGTACAGTATGTAACTCTCAATATCTGACCCGAGTAGAATTGTTCCGTCCTGCAACCCTGTAGTGAAGGCGTTCCCTCACTGCCCGTCCTCCTTCAAGGATACTCACATCAGATCGGACAATATTGTCTTGGGCTCTCATGTACTTAGGTGGTTCAACTTGGTGCTTCTACATGCGAATCCCCTATGGGCTAGAATCTTCCCATAACAGAAGCCCCCTACTTTTCGAGTTTACTTATAGGCTTGGAAAGTAATCATGCAGAGAATCTCTCACCCATATCGAGTAATAATGGCCTTCAATTTTGGAACATCACATCTCAGAATTTCGCGCATGTGGGCTATTTTCGGACGGACACGTAGCGATGGTTACGATCCCAAATAAATGCCAACCTATGAGGGGTGGCCATGTAAGCTCAAGGAAGAGTGCGCATGACAGCTCCCTCTGCTCGGATGTCACTTTGTATCTTAGAATGCGCCGTTCGATGTCAGAAACGTATCGTCTGACGGGTGCTTGCCCAAGGGGAAGGGGCCACGTGTACTCGAGAATCGGCTCGCGACGATTTGGCTGCGACCATTATGGCTTGTCATTTAATGCTGAGATTCCCTGTAGATTATATAAACGGCCTTCAGAGCCATTCTCACTACCTGCATTGTGAGTTCGAGTGTATATCGGAGGAGGCGATTTCCAGTGAAGACAATTCCGGTCGACTTGAGATTTTCGGTGGGTGATCTGACCAATCACACTTTCCTTAGAGAAAGTGATTTTCGGTGACAGCCCAGTGAGTCTTCCTCGCTAACCTTTAACCTTCTTTCCACAATGTCGTCTGATCTTGAGACTGTGCGAGAGTATGGTGAGGACTCCGAGCCGGGGAGCTCGAACGATGGAAGAGGGGCCTCTGAAGGCCCCTTTGAGGTCGTACCATTATATTTCCCTCCTCGAAAGCAGAAGAGGGTGGGGTCCAGTACTCAGCGGTATGGCAAAAAGAAAGCCACTCGAGCCCCCCGAGTTACCATTACCGAGGCCACTGAGATGCCTACAAGCAGGCGTGCCTCGGAGGTGATCCCAAGAGGCTATGTTTTGTCGGAGTCTCAGATGGAATGGATCCACTTGAAATTTTAGATTCCGAGCTCCGTCCGGATAAGGGCCCCTGCACCCCTTGACACCGCCGGTGCCCCTGCCAAGGGGGAAGTCGCGATCTTCCTCTGTGTGCTGCAGTGTGGGCTTCGACTCCCCTTCCACCCTTTCATCCGAGCAACTGTCGCTTACCTCGGACTTGCTCCGGGGTAATTTACACCCAATGCCTGGAGGGTGTTAATCTCCACATTTATCATTTAGAAGCAAGTTAAAAATCTGGAGCTGACCCTAGAGGAGCTGATGAGCTTGTACTTGGTTAAGCACGACAGCCAAGAACCATGGTACTACTTCACGACCCGAGGCAGCAAAGGGTCAGGATTTGTGATGAACCTTCCATCCTCCAACAAGGATTAGAAGAACAAATGGTTTTGGGCGGCAGGTGAGTGGGAGGCGTCAGCGGCGGAGCTTGGGTCCCTATCTATTCGGGTTCTGACCCGTTTTGCAAAATCAGGTCGGACTTCAATTAATTCTTGTATTTTTTTAACTCCCATTTATATTTACTTCAGTCGAGATAAAGTTCTCTCCTTCCCCTTTTCTTTGCAGACTTCCAAAGGGGTTTACCTCTCCTTGACCCGGCCCAGAAGAATCGTATTGTCAAGGCTAGGGTGATAGCAGGGGAACTTCATTTTTGGACGGACCTGATCACAGCGACGAACCTGCACTGCTCCGGGCTCTGCAAGTCCCAGCCGATGCCTACGTCCTTCAGTAAGTTGTCTTATTTTCTTTGGTGAGATCAGTTTTGCTTGCTCGGTCATTAATCTTTTATTTCTTGTGTAGGCATGGCGGAGGCGTCGGGCACTCGGAAGAGGAAGGCCGCCTCGAAGGTAGAGAAAATGTTGAGGGCTGCGTCCCGGACGAAGACTGTTTGGGAGAGGCAAGTCCCACCCCAGGGGGAGGTTGCTGGGGCCTCGGGTACAGCTCCATTTCCTACCATGGTGACTGTTGCTGCCGTGCCAGTTACTGAAATCCTTCCGAGCACCATTCCAGTAGTAGCCGTTACTCCTGTGCCCTCGACTCATATCCCCCCTCTCCCCGCCACTCCTCTGAGTGCAGGGGCTCAGCTGGCTACCCCCTGCATAGTCGTCGTTTCATTCTCCGAATGGGAGGAGGCTATTCGGATGGCTGATGCCATGACATCCCCTATTGAGGTAGGGAATGCCCTTCCGTCTAAGGGTGTTCCTCTTATTGAGATAGGGAATGCCCTTCTGTCTGAAGCCTAGGCATTGGCTGACAGCTGGACAGGGGCTGCAGAGGATGGAGGCTCGACTGGCGGTAGGACAGGGGCTGTAGAGGAAGGAGGCTTGGCTCAAGCAGGGACGAGCGGAGCAAGTTACGAGCTACGCTTTCATATGGCCTGCTTGACTAAATGGGCATCCAAGGACGCCCCAGAGGAGGAGATTTCCAATCTGCTCTCTAAGTCGGACGACTCCTTCCTGAATGATTTGGCGGCAGTTTTTTATAAGGTATTCTTGTCTCCTCATATTCATCACTTTCCATTTTTTACACGTACTTTCTCATTTTTCTTTATCATATATTTTTTCCTAGTCTGTTTCGAGGCCCCTCCTAGCCTGGGAAAGGGTGCGTGAGTGTCGAAAAATAGACATCGAGGTGGAGACTCTCAGAACCACAGTGGGAGTCTTGTGAGACGAGGCGACTCTCTTCCAACTGGAGTAAGGCAAACTGCGTTGGTAACTTGAGGATGAGAAGACCCGGGGGCTTCAACTGTAGAGGGCGATTGAAGATTCGGAGGGCTAACGCGTGATGATAGAGACCGAGCTGACCTGGGCTAGGGTCCACGCAAATTCACTGGCCAAAGAGACTTCTCGACTGGGAGAAGCTCTAGAATGGGCAAAGGTTGAGGTGGCAGAGGAACAAAGCTGAGCCGTTGCTCAAGCCATGGAGGCTCAGCGGGTCAAAGAAGAGGCTTCACTGGTGGCGGTCGTCGCTGCTGCGATCGACGCCTTCAAGACCTCTGAGGAAAGAGATATTGAGGCCGTTAGGTTTTATGACTATGGTTTTAATGCTTGTATTGATGCGGTCCAACATCTATACCCGGATCTTGACCTCAATTCTCTGCTCCCTGAAGGTGGTGGAGAGGAGCCTCCCGAAGATGTCCGTCCGGATCAAGCCCCCAACTCTCAAGCGCCTCCGCCCGCATGAAAATTTAAACCCTTTTCTTTTTGTAAGAATGATGTATTCTTTTTTTTTACTCCTCTGAGGAGGGTGAATGAATATTAATTTTTGAACACTCAATGGTAGTTGTCGATTCATTCCAAAGCATGGCCGAGCTTTTTCCATTGCCGTTTAGTATACTTTCCGAGCCTCATTGGCTCATTCGAGTGTAGTCCTTAGAGGAGTCAGCTTGTCCCACGAGTGGCGAGGACCTTTTATTCCATTGAACAGTCGTATGATGAACTGATTACTCTCTCGGAGAGTCGGGTCATCGTTAGGATTTTTCTCTGGTTTAGGGGGAATGCCGTGTCGAATTTTCGCGGGATTAAGCTTTGACCCCTTCTTTAAGGGATCGGACCATCTAGTTTACCCCTGTACTAATGAGGCAACTTAATGAATACTTGTTCATGTAGAAGTAGAATTAAGATTTTTATTGAGAGCCTTAAAGGCTAGTCGCTCGGAGGCGTACACTTTATTGGGAGCCTTTAAAGGTCATTTCATCATGGATAGTAGATCTTCAAGTGCTCGTCATTATAAGGATGAGGAAGTTGGCGACCCTCGAGGTCTTCTAAGTGGTAGGAGCCTGGTTTAGTTGACCTGACTATGCGATATGGCCCTTCTCAGTTGGGCCCGAGCGCCCCTACTCCCGGCTCGGCTGTGTCCTGAAATACCCGACGTAAGACTAAATCCCTAGGACGAAATCACCTGACCTTAACTTTTGGGTTGTAGAAGCGGGTTACTAGTTGATGTCGAGCTACTGCTCGGAGCGTTGAGATGTCTCAGACTTCTTCGAGTAGATCCACATCAGTGACAATCTACTCGGAGTTCTGACTTTCTTGGTAATTCCTTACTCGTGCAGTAGCAAGGCTGATCTCCACTAGCACTACTGCTTCCGAGCCATAGGAGAGTAAAAATGGAGTTTCCCCAGCTGAGGATTGAGCTGTAGTCCTATAAGCCCATAGGACGAATGAGAGCTCCTCGGTCTAACTGCCTTTCACCTTTTCCAACTTTATTTTGAGATGATGATTGATGATCTTGTTAATTGCTTCCACTTGCCCATTGGATTGTGGGTGCTGAGGTGATGAATATGCATTCGTGATGTCGAGTCCTTGACACATACTGCGAAACTTGTCGTTGTAGAACTGTTGGCCATTATCAGAAATGATCATTCACGGAATTTTGAACCGACAGATTATATTTTTTCAAATGAAATCAGTTACTTTTTGTTCTGTGATCTTTGCTATGGACTCGACCTCGGCCCACTTGGTGAAGTAGTCAACTGCAACGATGGCGAATTTGACTTGCCCCTTCCCTGTAAGGGGCCAATGATATCAATTCTCCATTGGGCGAACGGCCACGGTGTTCACTCCCCAAGTGCAGAGTTGTGATGTAGTAATAACTCGGTAAGACCGAGGTCAAATCCCAAGGGACTGAAACCTGTACGTTATCTAAAACTAACCAAAACTAGAACTAGAATGAGATGAAATCTAAATTGAGTTGTAATTTGAAGAATGATTCTGAAATATTAATCTAAAACTTAGGAGAAATCAGAGGTGAGAAACTAGGGATTCAGAGGATCCACTTGTAGAGATCAGAGAGATCTAATGTCTGCTTCAAGAATCATGGAATTTACTGAACTGTCGTTGATCTAGTTTTCAAAGAGATGAAAGGTATATGAATTAGAATGGATTCCATCACGAAACCATGCCTAAGAGACTATGGCAAACAACAGAATTAAACTAATTACCAACCAATCACATGTGTGAAGGTTAGGAAGGGTACCGTCATCCGACCATGCCCAGGAGACTATGGTGAACAACAGGGCTTCTTGACGTCATAAACATGAAAAGAAAAAGGACATGCTCAAAGCCATTGCAGACCCATTGTAATTTCAGTTACAACAGACCATTAAGAACTAAAAACATTCCCATAATAATCAACTAAAACCAACGTCAATTCATGAATTAAAATTAAATTGAAAACATAAAATAAAATCTCCCATCTTACTACAAGCTTCACCTCCTAGCCCTAGCTAGGAGGATTTAACCTGCTATGGATGGGCTTAATCCAAATAAATAAAGAGAAAAAGAAAAGGAAAAGAAAAGGGAAAGAAAAACCAAGCTCCTCTCTCTCTCCTCTGCCCACGTTGAAACCCAAGCCAAGAGCCCTTGCTCTCCCTCCACGTTTTTTTTCTTATAGGTAGATAAGACGGTGGAAAGGTCGGTTGCTGCGTGACAGGGAGTTCCGTACTCCTCTTTACGCAGTTTGTTTGTAATGGAGCTGGACTCCCTGTTTCGCAAGGAGAAAACTGTATGGATACTTGCATTCGACGAATCGTCTCGGGCAGCCTATCATCTATCTTACCCGTCTGACATCATGGCTGGAACCTTCCCTATCCTGAGAGTCCTCTGGACGGTCTGGATCAGTCATTCCATCAACGATAGTGGGCCACATCTCCTCGAAATTTTTGAAATTCTTGGACGCACATCAACCTGCGTTGCTTACGCACGTCATCCTGCATTGATCCCTGTGGGGCCCACAATCAACATCGGTGAAGAAATCCACTCCGTCTATTGGACTCACGTCGAAAAATTAGTCAGATATGGACGGTTTTGGTTAATTTTTGGTGTGGTCCACTAATGCCTTGCTTCTACCGTCCAAATTGTGTTTGAACGGTGAAAAACTGATCATACTGCTCTCCTCAAATTTCCTCTCCTAGGTCTGCATTAGCTGGGCCATTGGAGTCCGATGGACGGTCCAGATCAGACCGTTGGTGCATGGTGGTGGCCCACAAAGGAAAACCGCAAACTCTGTTGCGAAACAGAGCTTGCGGATCTTGCTGTGTTGGTTAGTGGCCCCCACCTTGATGTTTATGGAGAAATCCATCCTGTTCATTCGACTCGTGGCTAAAAACCACGTATAAATGTGTATTAAATCTTGATTTTAGTGCGGCCCACCGTAGTGAATATTTTCACCGTCAATCTTCCGTTCGACATCTAGGATCCTCCGATAGCTTGCATGGAAGAAAACGGACACCTAGGCGTAGGTTATTGCCGCCCCAAGGGACAAATGGACGGATCTGATTTGACTATTGGATCACAGGTGGGTCCCACTAGGCAAAAATGGCGGACGGCATACGTCCGCTGCCTTCTCTTCACAATTTGATAAGAAGAGTCGGTCAGCCCCTTGGTTGACCGAACTCCCAGTCTGGTGCACTTCTCGTACACATGTACCCTATGTACATGCAATTTACATGTGGGGTCATCGTGATATCTTTCAGCAATCTTCTCCGTCCATCCACTTTTTCACTTAATTTGAAGGGTTGAGACCAAATTTGGAGCCTATCCAGATCTCAGGCGGGCCCCAATTTGAGATTTTATGGGCTGATCTGTCCATTAGGCCACTTCTACTGGGATCCAATGGCTAAAATTCGACATGTACGGTTAATTTATGTCCCTCAGAGCATGTATGAAGTTTCGAACCGAATGGAGGATGGGAACCCCGTGATCTTGCATTTCGAACCAAATTTGGGTCACTTAAGCTTCAATTTCTCGATTTTCGCAGATTCCTGGTGTGTAATTCCATTGATCTTGGTCCCTTGGAGTCCGTCCCTTGCCTTGGTGTCTTCAGATCGTTAAATCCATACTTTTAACACCTTTTTGCAGTTCATTCTCTCAATTACACCCTACATCATAAACACGGTTAAAAGCAGGCGTTAAACAGTATCATGTTCATAAATCTAAGCAATAACTGGGGTCTGATATGCAATATTTGACCCTCAACACACGGACCGCTCATAGGAGTCATTTCTTCAGCCGGTTACCTCGGCACAGCTGCATAACGTTGACACTTGTCGCATTTTCGGACATAGTCCTTCGCATCTTATTTGAGGGTTGACCAAAAGTACCCTTGACGGAGTATCTTCAGAGCCAGGGCTCGGCTTCCTGAATGGTTTCCGCAGATTCTCTTATGAATTTCTCTAATCACATAGTCGGCCTCATCCGGCCGGAGGCACATCAAATAAGGCTGGGAGTGCCCTTTCTTATAAAACACCCCGTCCAGGATGACGTATCGTGCCGCTTTGACCCTGAGTTGTCTCACCTCCAGTTTATCCAGGTGGATTTCACCGGACGAGAGGTAGTTGAAGATCAGATCCATCCAACTCGGAATTACATGCACGAGATTAGCCTTCTCCGCTTGGCTGATGCTGGGATGTTCAATGAATTCGATGAGAACGAATCGTGGGATCTTCCCTTTCGAGGCCGAGGAAAGTTTTGTCAGGGCATCGGCCCATGAATTTTCCGTTCTCGGTATTTGTTGGATAGTGCAGCTCCAAAAATTTTCAATCAATTTTCTTGCTTCGTCAAGATAGGCTATTAGTCTGGTTTCTTTGGCTTCGTATTCCGAGGAGGTGTGATTTACTACCAGCTGCGAATCACATTGGACCTGGAGGGTTTGAACACCCAAACCAGCTGTCAATCTGAGCTCGGTTAATAATGCTTAATATTCAGCCTCGTTGTTTAAGGCTTTGAATCCAAGCCTGATCGCGTATTGGATTGACGTAGAATCGGGCGCGACCAAGATGATTCCGGCTCTAGCTCCCTTGACATTGGACGATCTATCTACATAAAGAACTGATCCCAGATCTGTCATCACTTCTGGGGTGTTAAGAGGGGCAGACGGGATCATTTCGAATTTTGCGCTGATCTCCTCTGTGCTTGGAGTAATGAACTCGGAGATGAAGTCAGTCACGGCTTGGCCCTTGTTCACCGTTCTTGGACAGAATTGGATGTCGAATTCTTCAAGCTCAATAGCCCACTTGGTTATATGCCCCGAAACTTCGGGTCTCTGAAGGACTTGTCTCAGAGGGGAATCAGTCAACACAAAAATGAAATGAGCCTGGAAATACGGACGCAACCTACGATCCGAGATGATAAGTCTACGTGCTAGCTTCTCCAGAGATTGATATCTTGTTTCTGTAGGTACCATCGCCTTGCTTACATAATAAACGGGGTATTATTTATTCCTGACTTCTCAGATTAAGGCCGAGCTGACAGTTAAGGCCGAGACCGCGAGGTAGAGGAAGAGGGGCTCTCCTTCTTCTGGTTTAGATAGAAGAGGGGGTGTACCCAAATACTGTTTCAACTATTGGAAGGCTTGTTCACACTCCGGTGTCCATTCTGCCTTCTTATGGCCCTTCAGTTCCTGAAAGAAGGGTATGCATTTATCTGTTGCCTAGGATATGAAGCGTCCAAGCGCGACAACTCTTCCCGTGAGGCATTGTATTTCTTTGACAGTCCGAGGCAAATTCATGTCAAGGAGCGCTCTAATCTTGTCAAGATTGGCCTCGATACCTTGTTGACTAACTTTGAAATCAAGGAACTTTCCTAATTCGACTCGGAATACACACTTAGCAGGATTCAGCTTCATCTGGTATTCTCGGAGGACGCTGAATGTTTCTTTGAGATCTGCGAGATGATTGGATGCTCTGATACTTTTCACCAGCATGTCGTCGATGTATACCTCCATAGTTCATCCGATCTGCTTGGCAAATATTTTCTTCACCAATCTCTGATATGTTGCCCCAGCATTTTTCAGGCCGAACGACATAACCTGGTAACAGTAGAGCCCCTTGTCTGTGACAAAGGTAGTCTTCTGCCTGTCTGGAGGATGCGTGATGATCTGGTTATATCCGGAATAGGCATCTAAGAACAAGAACAACTCATGTCTAGCCGTGCTGTCCACTAGTTGATCAATCCGAGGTAATAGGAAGCTATGTTTGGGACATGCTTTGTTCAGATCCAAATAATCCTTACAGACCCGCCACTTCCCATTGGATTTCCTGACTAGCATAACATTCGCTATCCAATCAGGGTAATATACCTCTTCTATGAAACCCGTATCGAGTAGGACGGAGACCTCCCTGGCAATGACTTCATATCATTCGACGTCAAATGACCTTCTTTTCTGCTTTACTGGCCTGTGATCTGGGTCCACGTTGAGTCTATGGACCAAAACGTCAGGGGAGATTCCTGGCATATCTGCATGCAACCATGAGAAGACGTCTCGGTGCTACTTCAAGAAAGCCAATATTGCATTCCTCTACTTGGAATTCAATGACCATCCGAGCTGAACGGTCTTACTCAGGTCAGTTTCATCGAGGGGGACCTTCTCTAGGTCTTCTACTGACGAACTCGCTGTTGATCCTCAGGGATCCATGGCATCGACGACAAGCGCCTGCTTAGTAGCTCCTTTTTTAAACTGTAATGGCATAACATCTTTAGGCCTCACGTTGGTCACCTCGGAGGTAGCCGGTCCCACCTTCGGCTGAAAATCATCATCAGGTGATACGTTGAGACAACTTCCTTCATCACATTGAGGGAGGGTTGTCCCAGAATCACATTGTGCACTAATGGAACGTTGACAACTAAAAAATCCACTAAGATGGTGACTTGATGTTGTCCTTCTCCCGCTGTTACTGGGAGGGAAATGGCTCATTCGAAGATTACCCTTTCTCCGATAAAGCCGTGTAGGGGGGTCTTCACGGGCCGGAGTCGCGATCGTGGAACCCCCATCTTCTCGAAGGCTTCAGAGTAGATCACATCTGCTGAACTTCCGGTGTCGACCAGGATACGATACACCTTATGATTTGCTATAGTCATCGTGACTACTAATACGTCATCATGCGGATGCTGAATTCTGCGTGCATCATCCTCCGTGAAGGTTAGACTACACGGGTTGACTCGGAGTTCTTTATTGGGCCGCTCTGCCAGGGGGACATGATATTCCGGCTCATAGTTTCGAGAATAGGTTTTCCGAGCTCTATTCGAATCTCCCCTCCGGCTGAGCCCCCGAAGATAGTGAGAATTTCAGTGGGCTCTTCCGCGGGATTATTCGGCTGCTCTTGCAGTCATTCATTCCATCGAGTGGACCTCTCTTTCTTAGTGTATCGACGTAGGTGTCCCTTGCAGATGAGGGACTCAATTTTATCCTTGAGATCTAAACAATCATCTGTGTTGTGTCCGTGATCTCAATGAAAGTGACAGAACTTTCGCTTGTCTCTATGCTCCGGGTCAGCTTTTTATATACTGGTCAATTCAGTAGTTTGTCTCCTCGAATGTCCAACAGGATTTGCTTGGTGGATATATTGAGGGGGGTGTAGGAATAAAATTTTTCTTCTTGCCTCCTGCTCGGTTGGCAATCGCGGTGGGCGTGGTCGTCCGCACCTTTTCCGGTCGGTTGAGATTCTTTGTTCCTAGGCCTCTTCCCCTTGTTGGCCTGGTCGGCTACTTGCACACCTTTGTGGACGTTAGTAAACTCATCTACATTGGTGTATTTCTGAGCTCGTGCCGTGAAGTTTGTGAACGTTTTCGGTGAATTTTTTTCTATGGAAAAAGTAAACCTTCCTTCCTTCAAACCACTGAGTATTGCGGTGAGGGCCATTTTATCATCATAGTCCTCGACCTGCAACGCTTCTTTGTTAAACTAGCAATGCAATCCTTCAATAACTCTTTCGTTCCTTGCTTGATGGTGAGCAGGTGAGTGTTGGGTTTCCGACTTCTCTTACCACTTATAAACTGAGTAAGGAATAGCCGACTTAATTCTGCAAAGGACTCGACGGAATTAGGTTTGAGTTGACGATACTAACTTCATGCAAACCCGATAAGGGTGATAGAGAATCCCCTGCACATCATTGCATCTGTTGTGCATCCATGACCGGTAGGCCTTGAGATGCTCGGATGGGTCTCCGAATCCTGAGTACTAGATGACGGGAGGTATCTGAAACCTTTGTGAAATCACCTTGCTTATAATGGCGAAGGTGAAGGGAGGCTCGGTCTCTTCCATCTTTGCCTGAACGGTGGCAGGAACCGTTGATAACTGTTGCTGCTTTTGAAGAGTTAAGAATTTATCGTTGAGTTTCGCGAATTGCACCTCCCAAGGGTCTTTACTCTCAACAACGGTTTCTAGAGCATCCTCAATATCTGGAGCTCTCCTTTCCCTTCTCCGCTCTAGCCAATGGCAGAGATCTGTCGACGCCAAGGCCGAAGTGACCGAGTTGTTCGTAGGAGCCCGAGTGGCGGTGTTTCGTGCCGAGATCCTAATCTGTACCGGAGGAGGATTCACACCTAAAAGTGGCGCCCGAGAATGTTGGGGTACTTCAGGCCTCAAATTCTTTGGCGCATAATAAGTCTCTATGAACAGACCCACCGGCTCGGGAATTGGATCCTCCTGAATCAGGTGTAATGCGGATCCCTTTGCTACTTTATTTTGCTTATTTCTTCACGTAGGGCCTGTATTTCATTTTGCATGGCTCGATATTTAGTCGACCGATTGCAAGAATGCTGCGACGGCCTTGACACGGATTTAGCATGGAGCGGTGATGACGATCGAGTTTGTTCATTTGGCTTTGGTTCCACAGCCACAGCTTTCTTCTTTCTCGCCATCGAGTCGAATTATGGGAACCTGACTTTTCGTATCAGATTTCCATAAACGGTGCCAAAAAATGTTGAGGTTCAAATCTAGTCGGCTCTCCCCTCCATCTTCTGAAACTCGGATCTCTTCAACGTCTTGACCCTGTGCAAGGAGAACAGGCAAAGGTAACCCTGGCTAAGATGGGGACCCTCCGATGCCTAAGTCAGGTCAAGGAAATCTGGGTCTAAGTGGAGAGTAGAGGAGCGCCAGATATTACGTACCTATGGTGGTAGGGTCTCACTGTATTTATATTCGTCGATAAAATGGTCTGGGTCCGCCATTATCGGTATGAGTTGCTCAATCAGCGCGATTCCTAGATCATGGAGATATTGAACGCAATCCATGGATCATGTAGCGTATCAGACGGATGGTGCGTATCTACGAGCGAAGTAATCGCTCACGTCTGGTTATGACAGTTTTCGCATTCGGCAGATAGAACACTCACATATATTGCCTTGGCTAGGATTGCTTTCCTCAGGTCGGCTCACTCGGTGGTTGTCTACTGTTATCAACAACAGCCTCTCGATCCGAGCCGAACTTACGAACCTTCCCGAAGTGGTGGACCTATCTGTAAGCAAATTCTTTTTGCTTTGGACCTCGGCGCGGGACATCAAGTCGGCATCGTCAAATCTAACTTATTGTAGTTAATAGTGTTGGTGGGCGGAACTCTCGTACATGAGGTGTACAGTATATAACTCTCAATATTCGACCGGATTAGAACTGTTCCGTCCCGCAACCTTGTAGTGAAGGCGTTCCCACACTGCCCGTCCTCCTCCAGGGATACTCACATCAGATCAGACAGGTATTGTCTTGGGCTCTCATGTACTTAGGTGGCTCAGTTTGGTGCTTCCACATGCGGATCCCGTATAGGCTAGGATCTTCTCATAAAAAAACATATTTCAAAAATTCATTAACTGTCGATCGATTGAATCATGTTCATCGATTGATTGAATATACCAAAAATTATTTAACAGGTAGTTTAAATAAATCATGGAATTTTGATAAATCGAAACCAGTCCATCGATTAATTGATAGATCTATCGATCGATTGATAACTTTGTTAATCGATCGATAGAATTTGTATTTCCGACCATTCAGTTTCAGGATTTCATTTTCTTAGCCATGAATTTTCATGACTTCTTTTTTCTTGACTTTTTCATTTGTTTTTGAGCATTGTTTAATAATTCTTAATTCTTCCTCTAATCTTCCACTTTGCATGCTTTGATAATCATTTCTCGAATTTCAAATCTTTAAATTCTCCATTCTTCAATTCTTCCATCATATTTTTTTTGAACTTTAATTTAATACTTTACTTATAGATTCGTCTTAGACTTCAAAATTTTCCTCCAATTTAAAAACATATCCAATTAAGCTTTTTAACACTTAAATGCAAGGGAAAATGATACAATATAAGGAATAAATATAGAATATTTAGGTCTTATCATATGGTTACCCGCATTAATATCTAATTTGAGTTATGGTCTATGTAGAGGACATGTGTGAAAAATTACTATTAGAACACTGTGTTAATTTGTTGATAACACACTTTATTATATCATACCTTGAAACCTAATGAGACTATGTTATTATGGAGTTAATACCATGATCGCTTATAATTTTAATGTCACTTGGTGACATTGTTTTGTTACCCAAGTGTTTTAGGTGGTGAGCCCTTTCACTTCGTGTCCATGAATGGACATTTATTTATATTGACTCCCTTATCTTCTTTGGATGGTTATACAAATAGGCCACTAAGTGTAAAAGTTCTTCATAATTGGTTGCTTTATAAACTAGATTAATAACGAATTGGCTAATCATGCATTCATAACACATAATGATGTTGATCATGCATTTATAACACATAATGATGTTGATATATGTCCTTTGTAATTCTATGTCATTGTTTAGATTTATTGTTGGCACTAATGTATGTTATTTGTGATTCTAGGCCGTGATATTGTTATATATCACCTATGATTCTGGATCATTATGATAATATATGTCCTCTATGATTCCAAATAATGATGTCGATGTATATTCCTTGTGATTCCATTTCATTAACGGTAGCTCCTTTTGCATCATGAGTATTAGTCACAATTCTAACTAGGTATGCATCCCTAAGCTGATGTACATTCATGCACCCATGCATTAATTAAGATTCGCATTATGTAGTGAACATTGTGTTTGTGTTGTTTTACATTTATAACTATATTGGTATGTGATAATGGATATGTAATCTTAGCGGAGAGTTTTCATTGAGGTAGTCACTCACCATTTCGATGTTCTAAAACACTAACAAAATGATGTAGAACTAGAAGTTACAGACAGGCCTACAGATCAGTTTAAGGATGTAGTGAATGAGATGCCTTATATGAGCATAATGGAGCTCTTGGAGCTCAACCAATATATTGGCAATTATTATGCACTAGTAGAATTTTCATATTTTTATAATAAGTCCCTAGTTGGGTGGTGTAACACCCTAGATTTTTGCCAACCTGGAATTAGACGTCCTTAGGCAATGGGTCAACCATAACACTCTCAAAGCTCAATCCCAAAGCCAAAGAAATCACTTTCCAACCCATTTCCTTCAAATCTTATCTTTCACCACCTCATTTTTCAAACTTCTCCAAGTACTTTTATATTAGACACGAATCCTCAAGTTTAAATAGTGAAGAACTATACTTAAACTAAAACTCACTGAAAACGGTCGCCGAGATTGAGTTCGTGCACACTTCTGATCACACACAACGACCCCAAATCACTTCTAGGCCGTCAATCGAAGGGTTTAGACTATGTTTCATTCCATTCCAAACCTATAAATGAATGTCCTTAGGTGGTAGGTCAACTCCAACATCTTACACTCAATCTCAAAGCCTAAAACTTCTTTTTATCCAATTCCTTCAAAATCTCACCCTCCACCACTTTATTCTTTATTTATTTTTAAGCACATTCATAATACACACCAATCCTAGGGTATAAATGAGAAAGAACAATACCTAAAATAAAACTTACCATAAATAGTAAATAAATGGATAAAATGGGTTTTGACCTTTAACCTTTTGGAATCTAACAAAATAAATGGGTTAGTTGGATAGATTAGCATCTCCTACCCTAAAATCATATGCTACACATCACATAAAATCATTCTGATTTGTAAATTGGCCCCGAAAATGCCTCAAATGGAATCAGAAGCCTACCCACGCCAATTCAGAGGGACCCAGGGTGGGCCCCACACTTTTCTGGGACCTAGGGGATAGGAAGGCCTCGCCCAAATGGTGAGACCTCACCAACCACTCCAGTGGTCGGCGAGGCCTCGCCGGTAAATGGTCCAGGCTAGGCGGGCCGCTCGGGCCGATTGCATGTGGGGCCTAGTGGAACCCTATAGTACAGGGTTCGACCCCTATTTCTTTTCCATTTTGGTACTTCCTTCATAAAACACCCCTCCAAGCTTTTCTTTTCTTGAAAAGTCTTTCGAATCTCTCCCAAATTCCTTCTCCAAACACTTCCTTGTTCATTTTCATATACCACTCACACTACCCTTCAAATCCCACCTCAAACAAAAATCATTAGGGGCTACTTCCTTTAGAAATTAGATGAAATTAACAAGCGCTAAACTAGATGACCTGTGAAATTGTCACCAATCACTTTAAATATGATCTGCTAGAGTCAAAACGTGTAAAATAGTTGACGCTACATTACCTTAAAATCTTGAATCAAACTCTAAACCCAGTTGCTCACGGGAGCATTCGAAAACTTCGTATCGGATCTGGACCGCACATTGGAAGTTAAATTATCCCAAACTTAGACAATCCTGATCGCCTAGTTGGACTTGACAATCACCCTAAAAATCAAGTCCAAATGATGTCCCACGACGATTTTCTTGAGTCTAGAGTGAAGAGTGTGAGAAATGTTAAAAATTAAATAAAATTTATGAAATCTGGCACGTGTCACTTGCATGAAATTTTTTAAGCATTCTGATCATCAGAATCTGATCCAAATTTACCCTCAGATCAGGGATGATGGCCCACTCATGTCATAACACTTGTGGCCTTAATCGAGTTTTGGTGACTACTGAACTGAAACTGGTCCGCCATGGGCGATCTGAAAATTTGATTGGACCGAAAACTCATCCTGACCTAGATCCAATGTCAGAGAGCTTAAGTTCGACCGCACGTAAAAAAGAGGCTGCCAGAAGTGCTTCGTTAGATCAGAACAAGCCCATTTTGGTTATAAAATAAATATACCTTGGCCCCAAGCCTATTTTCGACAATTCTGGGCCTATATAAGGACCTTAAAACCCCTCTCTCTCATTCCATACGAATTTTCTAAGCCCTAGGAGTGAGAAGAGAGAAGAGAGAGAGAGTAAAGGGAGAGAAAGAGAGAGAGATTTGGAGCTTTTTTCCTGGGATTCTTCCCTGCTGCTCCATGTGCCAAGTCGTCCATCTGTGTTGCTCTTTAAGCACTTTCAACGTCATTTTTAGGTAAGAAATCCTACCCCTAACCTGTTTAGGTAATCCATGTAGCTGTAGTGTTAATATAACTAACCTATTTCATGGTATAGATTACCGTTGAGCCGTTGACGAAGACTTATCGTCTGAATCAACTCCGTTTCGTAATTTCTGGTTTAAGGTGCGAATTCTAAATGCTTAGATTACCTATTTTCAAAGCTTTCAATGTCGTTTAATGGTAGATTGTTGACAAGGATGCTGTTTGACATGTAGAACATGCTGTCTGTTTTCCTTTTTGAATACGTACGAAGAATATAAGATTTAGGATATTTTAGGTATTTGTAGAAAATACTGTATATGTACGTATTATGCTGATATGATTGCCATGAGTATTTATCGTCTACCTATGCTAGTTATGCGTGTACGTTCTGTTTAGCGAAGAGATTCGCCCTAATGCACACTTTGGCCGACACATGCTATGTAGACTAATGTGTGTAGACTAAGTGTTTGTATAAATGTATGTATTAGTAAGTATTGAGTAAATAGTGTTGTAGATTAGCATTGAGGTTGGATTCTCAACTAATTTGATGATGTACATGATTTTCTCCATGCTTGTTGTAGTTGAATTGATTACTGTATGTGTGAAATACTCGTGTATGGTTAACTGCTTATGATGTATGTTATAACATGCTGATAACATGCTGGAATTACTTGTATTTTCAATTCTGTCTCTCTCATATGATTATTGATTTAGATTACAAGTGTTTGGGGCTATACTTTAGTCCAGGGAGTCGGTAACAGATTTGAGCTCATGGTTGGCCTCTATTCGCCACGCAAGACGTGTTTGACGAACCCGAGTCGTGCGTTGCTTGTCGGCAGTGGTTAGGCCACACGAAGTGCTTACGCACTTCATGTCGTACAACTCAACGGGTGCTCGTACTAGTCGAACTCGTCAAGTAACCCGATTGACCATTGTATGTTCACCTTGTATTGGTCATAACTGCTTGAACCTAGGGTACTGAACTTACCAGTGAAAATCCTGATAATCGTGGTACCTTGATCCACTAAGACTCATGAGCCGGGCATGGTGGTATGAGACACCATGGTCGAGCTGTCGGCCTACGCTGGGGCCACAAACCTCCCCGTAGTGACCAGTGAGCAACCGAGACTCGTGAGCAGATTATGGTGGTATGGGACACTATATTCTTGCTGTCGGCCTACACTGATAAGGTGATGGGAGAGCGGTGCAACGAGTGCGTGCAACAGCCCTGACAACCCTTTGTAGTGACTTCGAGCGTACTTTGAGTCTACATGAGGCGACGATCCTTCCGTAACAACAAGAGTACAAACTAGGCCTGTATTGATAAGGTGATGGGGGATCGGTGCAACAAGTGCGTGCAACAGCCCTGACAGCCCTTGCAGCGACCTAAAAATATATCATCGTATGAGACTACTAGGAGTGACGACCCTAAACAGGATCCTTGTTTGGGAATGATATAAGGGAGGTACCTTAGTTTTCCAATCCTGTTGTATGAAAAGGACTAATAATAACTAAGTAATCATGATCATATCGCACTGCATGTGCCTGAAAGATGTGGAGCACTGAGGGAAGAAAGTATGCCGCAGATGTAAGATGGTGTCGCATGAGGGAGTATATTGGCGAGGGCATACATCATGTCATTTCATCCTTGCATTAATTACAGTATTTAGGAATGTTTGATTTGCTTACTTTACCATTATCGCTTGATTGATATGATAACATGTTAACCTTTTCTCTATGATTCCACTGAGTTGATCACTCACTCCCACGTTACGGGACGGTGTTGTACATACCAACCAGACTCTGTCTTAGCTGCAGGTGTTGGCGATGCTTTGAAGCAGAGCCGGACTATTCTATGACAAGGAGCTCTCCTATGTCCAACTCTCTGGCGGTTCTAAGCAGACCTAGAGTTACGCTGGCAGAACTATAGGGTTTGGATAGAAAACACTACTTTTCCTTATTGCACATTTCATGTAATTATTTAACCTGGTGATAATCATACTTTGAGAGCTTACCATCATTTTTATATAATTTATATACATACCACAGTCTTCTACTTACATAATTTAACTGCCTCTGGAGTATGATTTGTTGTTTGGCTTAATCTCACTCATGTTTACTGTACTAACAGACAACATTCAATCATCATCATCATATATATTGCATAAGTGATGTTCTGGAACTCGGGAGTTAGGTTTATACCCAACCCCCGATTTTTGGAGCGTTACAGATAGTATCGGAGCATGATTTGGATTAAACTGGACCTGGGTTATGGTAACACAACGAACACTGATGCACTCTGACTTAGGAAGGGGGCGATGGAATCTAGAAACCACATTAGAATACCAAGTTTCACCGACGGGCGAGATTAACTACCGTTGAATAGCCCACATGTAACCGAGACCACGTAAAATGATCTCACATCCCCACTTCTTTTTACTCAAGCTTCCGTCTTCTTCTACATCTTATACCCATCCACCACCATTACCCAAAAACTACTCTGTATAACTCTCCACCTTCCTTATAACCCCCTCATGTGGGCATAAAACCTACACTTTTGTGTCCCATAATCTTCACAACCTCCAAATGATGGGACATTTAGGGTCTGTTCAACCAACTGCATTAGGTAAGATTAGGGCGGATGGAATTGTAAAAGGAACAATATATGCATGTGTAAGGTATTGCCCCTAGATTAGGTGTATCCCATGATTTCTAATACCATGTTCAGAATGTATGCAATTAGAAGTAAATCCCGGGATCTTGGGATTTGAAAATCCTATCTCCTACTTCCCAACATAAGACTCATTTTCCAAAGTCTATGAATCAATTTTAATCCCATCCCACCCTCCTTCCAAACATGTCATTTCGAATCCCGCGGTGGGATTAGCAACGAAACCCATTGATACAACTTAGAGTTTTAGACTTAAAGTTGGACTCGTAGACTTTAAGGATTTGGTGGTGTAAGAAATTCTATAAATTAATAACATGAACCTTAGGACCTTCTTAGCTGGTATGAGCATATGTGTAGTGTTCGAGTGCAATTAGATTGAGGTCCGGGCAACTCAAATTCAACTACACAACTTTGACCCTAAGTGATAAAATAAATTTCTTGTATTAGGAAGGGTATGAAATCATTTAGTGTATAAACATAGGTTTTAGGTTACAACTAGTGGATCACTGCTACTCCTAAGTTAAGACTAGGCTACTAGTTATACTAAGGAATGTAAAAGACTAATTATGCTAAGATAATTGGCAAATAGACTTAGTTAGTTAGCTTGATTAAGTTAGAGTGAGACCTCGTTCCTTTGTTGAATCCCCTTAATACTTATAGACCGCTTTAGTAACTCTTTGACTTAGAAACTCCTCACGCTCAGAGGACACTTATAAATCCCTTAGAATTAATGTTAGGTCAAACTAACATGCCCCCTAGAATTACCTTCCCAAGGACTTAGTACAACCGGGGACACGGAGTTGAGAAACTATATATAAGTGAAGTATTCGCGGTTTGAATCGAATTCTTAATCCTACTGGTTACCAATAAATTCAATGCTCTGATCAAGCAGAAGATCGGCATCGACTCGGATTAAGAACTGATATAATGAATTTTCTGTCCTAATTAGACAGAAGGTCAATGTATTCGGCTCAGACCCACTACGTAACTTTTCTTCTGTGTTGGCCCGACCACCTACAACAAAAAGTTATTATTTCGCCCTTGAAAAGTGTTAAGAACATATAGCCAATAGGGTATAGGTATCTTGCCACAAACTCACACTCGTCCCTGAAATTAACCACAACACTCATGATAGGTCCTAAATTACGTCTCGTTCCGACATACGAATCAGGACATAGATCCTTGACCTTTTAGAGTAGAAATATATTTTTTAAGGAGGGTAGAACATTATGAGTCCAATCTAGTTAGGTCAGCTAATACAACTGTTAGATCAGAGTGATGCAGCGAAAGTGTGGTTGGCCCCTTCCCCACTGGCCCAGGATCGAAAGAAACTGGTCCACGTTAGATGAAAAGATAGAAACCCTTAACTCCCACCATGGATATAAATTAAGACGAGGACTCTTTAGACCAAGACCCAAATAGAAAATTTAAACCTTGTAGTGATGGGCATTCCCTAAGATTTTAGAGTGATCGGACTACGGAGTTATTGAATTATACAACTGCGAAGCATTCGCGGCTTGACCCAATTCTCAATCCTAGGTGACTACCAATGGACTCACTGCTTTGACTGAGCAAAAGATCAGGATCTACCAGGATTATGAAGGGATACGATGATCCTTCTACCCTGGTCAGGTAGTGATCGAAGTATCGGGATCTGGCCCACTACAACCGTCTCTTCGTATTAGTCGACCATTGAAAACATACATCTTACTCTATATAGTTGAGAATTATCGTCAAGACTCCAAATAAATAAAGAAATAAATTGTAGCAAACCATCAGGGTGTAAGAAATGGATAAAGAAGTAAGTTTTTAGGAGGGTAGACTAAAATGTGCCAGACGAGCATAGATAGTGTACACCCTACCACGCATAGGAACGTGAAATCGATAAAGCTTAGGCGAACGGAATAATAGAATCTTTACTCATTACCCTTAGCCAATTTCGGAGATGAAATTATTTTTAAGGGGGATAGATTGTAATACCCTGGATTTTTTTCAACCTGGAATTATACGTCCTTAGGCAATGGGTCAACCATAACACTCTCAAAGCTCAATCCTAAAGCCAAAGAAATCGTTTTCCAACCTATTTCCTTCAAATCTCATCTTTCACCACCTTATTTTTCAAACTTCTCCAAGTACTTTTATATTAGACACGAATCTTCAAGTTTAAATAGTGAAGAACTATACTTAAACTAAAACTCACTGAAAATGGTCGTCGAGATTGAGTCCGCGCACACTCATGATCACACACAACAACCCCAAATCACTTCTAGGCCGTCAAACGAAGGGTTTATACTATGTTTCATTCCATTCCAAATGTACAAATGAATGTCCTTAAGTGGTAGATCAACCCCAACATCTTACACTCAAACTCAAAGCCTAAAACCTCTTTTTATCCAATTCCTTCAAAATCTCACCCTCCACCACTTTATTCTTCATTTATTTTTAAGCACATTCATAATACACACCAATCCTAGGGTATAAATGAGGAAGAACAATACCTAAACTAAAACTTACCATAAATAGTAAATAAATGGATAAAATGAGTTTTGACCATTAACCTTTTGGAATCTAATGAAATAAATGGGTTAGTTGGATAGATTAGCGTCTCTTACCCCAAAATCATATGCTACACATTGCATAAAATCATTCCGATTTATAAATTGGCCTCAAAAATACCTCAAATGGAGTCGGGGGCCTACCCACGCCAATTCAGAGGGACACAGGGTGGGCCCCACACTTTTCTGGGACCTAGGCGGCAGGAGGGCCTCACCCAAATGGCAAGACCTCGCCAACCACTCCAGTGGTCGGCGAGGCCTCGCCGGTAAACGGGCCAGGCCAGGCGGGCCGCTCGGGCCGATTGCATGTGGGGCCTAGTGGAACCCTATGGTATAGGGTTCGATCCCTATTTCTTTCCTATTTTGGTACTTCCTTCATAAACCACCCCTCCAAGCTTTTCTTTTCTTGAAAAATCTTTCGAATCTCCTCCAAATTCCTTCTCCAAACACTTCCTTGTTCATTTTCATATACCACTCACACTACCCTTCAAATCCCACCTCAAACAAAAATCATTAGGGGCTACTTCCTTTAGAAATTAGATGAAATTAACTAGCGTTAAATTAGACGACCTGTGAAATTGCCAATCACTTTAAATATGATCTGCTAGAGCAAAAACATGTAGAATAGTTGACGCTACATTATCTTAAAATCTTGAATCAAACTCTAAACCCGGTTGCTCACGGGAGCATTTGGAAACTCCGTATCGGATCTGGATCACACATCGGAAGTCGAATTATCCCAAACTTAGATAATCTTGACCGCATAGTTGGACTTGACAATCACGCTAAAAATCAAGTCCGACGATTTTCTTGAGTCCAGAGTAAAGAGTGTGAGAAATGTTTGAAATTAAATAAAATTTATAAAATCTGGCATGTGTCACTTGCGCGATATTTTTTAAGCATTCTGACCGTCAGAATCTGATGCAAATTTACCCTCGGATCAAGGATGATGGCCCACTCATGTCATAACACTTGTAGCCCTGATCGAGTTTCGGTGACTGCTGAACTAAAACTGGTCCGTCATGGGTGATCTGAAAATTCGATCGGACCGAAAACTCAGCCTGACCTAGATCCAATGTCAGAGAGCTTAAGTCCAACCGCACATAAAAAAGGAGCTGCCAAAAGTGCTCCGTTGGATCAGAACAAGCCCATTTTGGTTATAAAATAAGTATACTTTGGCCCCAAGCCTATTTTCGGTAATTCTGGGCCTATATAAGGACCTTAAAACCCCTCTCTCTCATTCCATACGAATTTCCTAAGCCCTAGGAGTGAGAAGAGAGAAGAGAGAGAGAGTAAAGGGAGAGAGAGAGAGAGATTTGGAGCTTTTCTCCTGGGATTCTTTCCTGCTGCTCCATGCCGTCCATCTGTGTTGCTCTTTCAGCGCTTCTAAGGTCATTTTTAGGTAAGAAATACTACCTCTAACCTGCTTAGGTAATCCATGTAGTTGTAGTGTTAATATAGTTAAACTATTTCACGGTATAGATTGTCGTTGAGTCGTTGACGAAGACTTATCTTCTGAATCAACTCCGTTTCACAATTTCTGGTTTAAGATGTGGATTCTAGATGCTTAGATTACCTATTTTCAAAGCTTTCAATGCTGTTTAATGGTAGATTGTTGATAAGGATGCTGTTTAACATCTAGAACATGCTGTCTATTTTCCATTTCGAATACGTATGAAGAATATGAGATTTAGAATATTTTAGGTATTTATAGGAAATACTGTATATTGTACATATTTTGCTGATATGATTGTCATGAGTATTTTTCATCTACCTATGCTAGTTATGCGTGTATGTTCTGTTTGGCGAAGAGATTCGCCCTAATGCACACTTTGGCCGACACATGCTATGTAGAATAATGTGTGTAGACTAAGTGTTTGTATAAATGTATGTATTAGTAAGTATTGAGTAAATAATATTGTAGATTAGCGTTGAGATTGGATTCTCAACTAATTTGATGATGTACATGATTTCCTCCATGCTTTTTGTAGTTGAATTGATTACTGTATGTGTGAAATACTCGTGTATGGTTAATTGCTTATGATGATGTTATAACATGCTGATAACATAATGGAATTACTTGTATTTTTAATTCTATCTCTCTCATATGATTATTGATTTAGATCACAAGTTTTGGGGCTATACTTTAGTCCAGGCAGTCATTAACAGAGGCCTCTATTCGCCACGCAAAACATGTTTGAGGAACGCGAGTCGTACGTTGCTTGTCGGCAGTGGTTAGGCCACACGAAGTGCTTATGCACTTCATGTCGTACAACTCAACGGGCGCTCGTACTAGTCGAACTCGTCAAGTAACCCGATTGACCATTGTATGTTCACCTTGTATTGGTCATAACTGCTTGAACCTAGGGTACCGAACTTACCAGTGAAAACCCTGATAACCGTGGTACCTTGATCCACTAAGACTCATGAGTCGGGCATGGTGGTATGGGACACTGTGGTCGAGCTGTCGGCCTACGCTGGGGCCACAAACCTCCCCGTAGTGACCAGTGAGCAACCGAGACTCGTGAGCAGATTATGGTGGTATGGGACACTATATTCTTACTGTCGGTCTACACTGATAAGGTGATGGGGGAGCGGTGCAACGAGTGCGTGCAACAGCCCTGACAACCCTTTGTAGTGATCTCGAGCATACTCTGAGTCTACGTAAGGCGACGACCCTTCCGTAGCAACAAGAGTACAAACTAGGCCTGTATTGATAAGGTGATGGGGGAGAGGTGCAACGAGTGCTTGGAACAGCCCTGACAACCCTTGCAATGACCTAAAAATATATCATCGTATGAGACTACTAGGAGTGACGACCCTAGACAGGATCCTTAGTTGGGAATGATATAAGGGAGGTACCCTAGTTTCCCAATCTTGCTGTATGAAAAGGACTAATAACAACTCGGTAATCATGATCATATCGCACTGCATATGCATGGAAGATGTGGAGCACTGAGGGAAGAAAGCATGCCGCGAACGTAAGATGGTTTCACATGAGGGAGTATGTTGGCGAGGGCATACATCATGTCATTTCATCCTTACATTAATTACAGTATTTAGGAATGTTTGATTTACTTGCTTTACCATTATCGCTTGATTGATTTGATAACATGTTAACCTTTGCTCTATGATTCCACTGAGTTGATCACTCACTCCCACGTTACGGGACGGTGTTGTACACACCAACAAGACTCTGTCTTAGCTGTAGGTGTTGGCGATGCTTTGAGGCAAGCAGGACTATTCGATGACGAGGAGGAGCTCTCCTATATCCAACTCTCTGGCGGGTCTAAGCAGACCTGGAGTTACGCTGGGGGGACTATAGGGTTTGGATAGAAAACACTACTTTTCCTTATTGCACATTTCATGTGATTACTTAACCTGGTGATAATCATACTCTGAGAGCTTACCATCATTTTTATATAATTTATATACAAACCACAGTCTTCTACTTGCATAATTTAATTGTCTCTGGAGTATGATTTGCTGTTTGGCTTAATCTCACTCATGTTTACTGTACTAATAGACAACATTCAATCATCATCAGCATATATGTTGCATAAGTGATGTTCTGGAACTCGGGAGTTGTACCCGACCCCCGATTTTCGGCGCGTTACAGGTGGACAATTTCATTGTTGAAGTAATGATTAGAACTCTATTTTCAAAGCTTGGTTTATATTACATACTATGCGAATGCGAAAAGTATATTGAGAAAAAAATGATGTGTTACGAAGAAGCATTCGTTTATTATTTAGTTGACACTATTGAATTCGGGATCTGAGTTACTGATACTCAGATGCTATATTTTGAGGGTGTTACCCCTACTTTTAGAAAGTTAATGTCATCCCTGTGACCCTTCATCAGAGGCTTAAGTACGCCTTTAGAGATAAAGTGGTTCCCATCTTAGTTGATACTAAATAAATCTTTCCTATTGTGGTAGTGGACCTTAAGGAACATAACATCCTATCCATTAATGTACAACACTCCGAAGAGGAGATCTTGCATTATAGTTTCGAGTTTGAGACTGAATTATATTTCAATTGCACGTCCCTCGGTCAAATTACATTTTCCCTCTTGCCAAACGTTAAATTTACTACTATTAAATCAAATTCTAAGACTCGACTTTGAGTCAATAAAGCTCGGGGAAAACATAAACAACACAAGACAATGATGCTAGCCTCTTTCAGATGAGAAATAGAAACACTGAGGTCCTAGAAGAGGACAAGGCCATTGGGATGAATGCAATTTCTTCATTTACACACCAATCAGATTTTATTAATACAAGGATCATCTATCTTAATGGTAGGCTGGACCCCACCTCAAAGAACTAAGAGTTCGACTCAGCTGCTCAATAAGGTTTCAGGCAAGGGATATGAATTGCCCCTAATTAATTGGACCACGGTCCAAGTCCTACCATAGCGGGATGAACTCGAGGACTTGCAATGTGTTGGGGTGATTTGAGATAAATTGCATCAAATATCGACTAAAAGCCTAGTTCCACTAACATCACGATGATTGGGCATCACAATACCCTCTTCTTGCTTTCTCTAGCCCTACCTCTTAAGGGTAGAAAACCAATCCTTTTAGGATACCAATAATGATTTAAAAAAACAACAATGTTGGATGTAGATAGTATTCTTTAGTTCAACTCCCCAATTCGAATCAAATCCTAGCGATAAGGAACAAAATTTTTTTGTCCAACACGTGAGTTTAGAGTCAAATTTTAAAAATTTGATATAGAGTTCATGAATTTATTGAAGGATCATCTCACGTCTGCTCCTGTCCTCACTCTTCCCTCTGGGAGTGACGGTTTTATTGTATTCACTGATGCCTCGCATATTGGTTTGGGTGTTGTTCTGATGCAGGACGGGAGACCAGTGGCCTTTGCGTCTCGTCAGCTCAAGGTCCATGAGCTGAACTATCCCATGCATGACTCAGAGCTGGCCGCAGTTGTCTTCGTACTGAAGGTGTGGAAGCACTATCTTTATAGGGTCAGGTTCGAGCTCTTCTCCGATCACAAGAACTTGAAGTACCTCTTCTCGCAGTCTAAGTTGAATATGAGATAGAGGCGCTGGACGGAGCTCCTGAAAGACTATGATTTCGATCTCCAGTACCACCTGGGTAAGGCGAACGTGGTGGCAGATGCCCTCAGCCATCAGCCATGGGGCCTAGTGGCGCATATGATGATTCAGGAGTGACGGATGCTTGAGGATGTCGCAGCGTATGATTTTGAGTTTGGCCTGCAGTCTTCTATCGTACAGTTATCGAGCCTGTCGATTCAACCCTCTCTTGTCGCTAGGGTGATCGAGGCTCAGCAGGCTGATGAGTCGTTGCAGAGTTATATGGCTGAGGCTACATCTGAGAGTCAGGAAGATTGGCAGATTGGTACTGATGGTGGACTTCGCTTCAGAGGCCGATTGTGTGTCCCGAATATTCCAGAGTTGCGCAGAGATCTTATGACCGAGGCATATTGATCGTGATTTTCTATCCACCCTGGCTCGACGAAGATGTACCGTGACATGAGGTGACAGTATTTTTGGGCGGGGATGAAGCGGTAGATCGCCAGTTTTGTGACCAAGTGTGACACGTGCCAGCGTGTCAAGGCCGATCATCAGAGACCTCCTGGTCTATTGCAGCCGTTGAACGTCCCGATGTGGAAGTGGGAGCACGTGTCGACTGATTTCATTATGGGTTTTTCGATGACTCAGTGCGGTCATGACGCTATTTGGGTTGTTGTGGATCGTCTGACGAAGTCGGCACATTTTCTTACGATACGTGTGACTTGGTCTATGGACCGGCTTGCGAAGTTATTTATCGGGGAGATTGTGAGACTGCATGTCGTTCCAGTCTCGATTATTTCTGATCGAGACTCGAGGTTCACATCTCAGTTTTGGGGGAGCTTCCAGTGAGCGATGGGGACTGATTTACAGCTCAGCACCGCGTACCATCCACAGACCGATGGTCAGACCAAGAGGGTCAATCAGATCCTTGAGGATATGCTTCGGGCCTGTGCGATTGATTTCAGAGGTAGCTGGGATGAGCATCTGCGATTGGCTGAGTTCGTATACAATAACAGCTATCGGACGACCATCGGCATGGCTCCTTTTGAGGCACTATATGACAGACCATGCAGATCACCGAGTTGTTGGACCGAGGTTGGAGAGCGTGTCTCCTAGGTCCCGAGCTTGTGAAGGAGACGTCAGAGGCTATTGACATCATCAGGCAGAGGATGCGCACAACTCAGAGCCGACAGAAGAGTTTTGCTGATCGTCGGTGTCGTCCCTTGGAGTTTGATGTAGGGGACCATGTGTATCTTAAGGTCTCGCCTATGAAGGGCGTAGTTCGATTTGGAGCGAAGGGCAAGCTTGTCCCGAGATTCGTAGGACCTTTTGAGATCACTGGGCGCGTTGGCACCGTGGCCTATCGGCTTACCTTGCCATCACAGTTGTCTGGGGTCCACAACGTTTTCCATGTATCTATGTTGAGGAAGTGTGGGTCAGACATTGTTCCCGTTATCGATTGGCAGCCGTTGGAGGTTTGTGAGGACACTTCTTACATCGAGCAGCCAGTCCGTATCCTTGATCGGAGGGAGCAGGTCCTCAGGACCAAGGTCATTCCTTTGGAGAAGGTTCAGTGGGGTCACCATTCTGTAGAGGAGGCTTCTTGGGAGTGAGAGGCTGAGATTCGAGAGCGCTATCCTCATCTCTTTGATGGTTGATCATGTGATGTATTTTGTATACTATCTCTGATTATATATGATGATGTTATGTCTCTTATTCCTTGTGAGTTATGCTTATTACGAATCAAACTGACGTTGAAAATCCTCCTCATAGCATCTCAGGATCGGAACCTAGTGAATGGTCGTTGGGAGTCGAGAATAGGGTTCTACGGAGGCTGTCGACGACGGATTCAGCGATCGAAAATTTTGTGAGCCCGGTTTCCGAGTTTGGGGCGTGACAAAGTCAAAGGTGGAAGAAATGATAACATGACTCTTGAATTAGAAAATGTCTTCAAAAAGCTTGTGATAAAACCCAATGTCCCACGATGGATAAATGTTTATTCGACTGTATATAGAGAGAGATGGATTATAAATGCTTTTATTACTTGAAGATGGATTATAAATGATATGAATGCTTTTGGTGCCTTGGGAGAGAGAGCACATAACTACAAACCTGCTTATGTGGAGAGAAATGCCGAGTGTGCAGTCTAGATTTTACAAGGTTTTGTTGATAAATTTACAGAATAATATTTTTTTTTATAAAATATGGAATCCAAAAAATCTAATATCTGAAATAAGGACAGGCTAAAGCACGTCTAGGACCTTGTCCTTAAAGCGTTATTTGCACCTACTCAAGTGAATTAAATATGCTGATAGGTTACAGACAAACCACTTCTAGGATACGACGAGCCTGATGTGGGTCTGCATTCAGCAAACACAAAGACCCACTAATGGAACTCTTTTACACACAGTCTGACAGAATTACAATAAAAGAAAAATCCTAAAAGGAAAAAAGAGAAGAGAATTTGTGATTTAGACCACTCGTCAGTTCTTCAGCTATTGGTTCAGTTGAACCGTTCTAGACCACACCATTGGCTATTCTTTAAGCAATGGTTCAACAGTGCTGTCTTACTGGAGTATAAGAGAGGAGTGGCTGTCTCAGTTCGTATGGGTTTGTTAGAGTGGGTTGAGAGATGATTTGAAAACTCATCCAGGCTCTGTTTATATAGGCTGTGGTGTCTGGGGGTTATGGTCCAAGGAAATAAATCTCATGATTATTTCCTATTTGTTGGAGAAAACTAGCCATTTTATGGCCCTTTTTTTACTGTTGTGCATAGGCTATTAATCTGCTGCATGCTAACTGTTGTGAGACAGTAGCTAGCCGTTTATAGCTATTAGGCTAGCTACATGCAGCAGTTTATGCATTGTCTGCAATGAATTGTAGGAGGAGTTATACCTCTTGTCATGCCCTAAACTCGAAAATCGAGCTCACAAAATTATCGATCACTGAATCCGGTGCCGACAGCCTCTATAGTACCCTATTCTCTGCTCGCAGCATGCATACGCCAAATTCCTATCTTAAGATCGTACAAGGAGGATTTTTCAACGTACATTTGTCTCATAAGAAGCATAACCATAAGTTTACCCAAATCACAAAGGTAACATCATCATCACATATCCACTAATATAAACATTTAAATACAATGCTGAAAGGAAAATACATATATCAAAAATTAAAGCTCAAGAAATCAGCTGCATGCTCCAAGCTCGACGTTGCTACAACCTAATGCCATCTGCACACATCTATCGTGCATAAACTTATAAAAATCTTAGAGGGTAGTGTAAGTGTGTGTATAAGATAAGTGTCAAGTATTCAATACAATGCCTTAATCATACAATATCAAAATTATTGGCAAGATCATGAATCATACAATATCAGAGTACGCAATACAGATCAGCTATGCAAATGAGGAGTCATAGAGAGTCAAATATCAGATGCCAAGGATACAATGTAATATGTAAATCCTATTAAATTTGTCTAGGCTATATAAGTGTAGAAGCATAATAACCTAAAATACCATATGCCTATGGATATAATGTAATATGTGATGTAAAGAAATGACCAAGCTGGAGTGTGAAGTCAAGATGATAGTATGTAGTATCGCAGGCTACAGGGTTCACCACAAAGGGACTTCTATCCAAAATAATCCCATATCTAAATTTGGATAGTCAGACTCAATATGGTAAATTTTTAATCTCAGGTTAGTCATGCACCCCAACTAAAATTCTGGCCATTACGAAGGTACACGTAACAAATAGTTACGCACTACTAGCCCAAGTGGATAGTGAATGATTGAGCATGCAACTCCTGTTCAATAAGTCCACAAATTAGTACTGTACATCTCTGAGATCATTACCGGGGTCTAGTACACTCCAAACTGGCTACCGCCCCTGTAGGTCGAGTAGCCCAGCGAGTGGAAAAGACCTCACTACCCGCCTACTAGCAGTATACCAATGCCTACCCGGCTCGTCGATAGTGGACCCATTTAGGAGCTAGTTAGACTCAGCCTAACTATGCCTACTCCTTCATGCGGATAAGGCCACACCCTCTCCCAATCGACCACGACACAGTGGGAGATGCGACCTCCTGGTATTTGACACTCGGACACTCATGTATCCATTCGGTCTCAACGTTGGGGCATCTTCTGGTACCAAGAGGGTTTAGGGATTTTCACCTAGGGCCATTTATGGTAGGCCGATGCTAATAATAGATTTTTGATGTCCCATCTGGCCATCCACGGTATGCCTATGGAGGTTACGGCCCTGATGTCGCTAAGGCGTACAGTAATCACAACACACAATGTAAGGTACATGAGTCATATAGTCTAGTCATGCATCAATATTGTGCATACCGTGCGCTCATGTGAGATAACCTCTACCTATCTGGGAGTTTCATAACAATCTGCCCAATGTCATATGCAATGGTCAACCACATCTCATAATAAATATGCAGATGATGCATATAGGCATTATCATGATGCTATGCTGTCACATACTGATAATCGATATCAGTAATTGGTATTAATAATCGACCTCTACAACATGGACATTTAACCAACATTGCCCCCAATGAATGGCCCACATAGAGCCTAATATATAGTGGACCCATGGCCTCACAAGAGGGCCAAAAATACAACACCATGAGCCTCACTTAATAGCTTAATACACATCACGATGGGCCTTTCACATGGGCCTAACATATATCACAATGGGCTCCATAGCCTTGCCCTTAAATGCACCACAATGGGCCTTATACAATTACAATGGGCCGCGTCACATGGGCTGCATCACATGGGCCTATATACATCGGATGGTCCACGTCCCATGGGCCCCAAGCACATCGCAATGGGCCTGTCACACGGGTCCATTATGCATCACATCAAGGTGAGCCTCAATGGATAGCCATAAATATGTCACATTAGGCCTCATATACATCTAGTAGGCCGCATCACATGGGCCACATCCCATGGGCCCCGAATACATCATAATGGGTCACATCCCATGGGCCCCGAATACATCACAATGGGCCACATCCCATGAGCCTTATATACATTACATTAGGCCTCGACAATTGAAATCGACCTCAACAATGGAATCGACCTCGACAAACAGAATCCGCCTCAACCAAACGGAATCGACCTTGATAATTAGAATCGGCCTCGACAATCGAAATCGGCCTTGATGATCGAAATCGACCTCGATAAACAGCACCAATGATCGATAATCGACATCGACAATCAGCATCGATAATCGACACCGATAATCGACATGTAAACAAGGCGGGGTCCATAGAGGAACAACTGATCAACCATAATATTAGGATCGGTCCTTGGCCAGGGTTATATCAAATCCGATAGCACAAAACCATCCGTTTATGGCGAATGGGGCCCACTTATCTAGGTTATGAGAATGTGCCTAATAAGGCCTAAGAGAAGGTCACAATGTGGACATCCAACTATTATTGCCCATCAATGTGGACATTTAACCAACATTGCTCCCAAGGAGTGGTCTACATAAGGCCAAATATATAGTGGGCCCATGACCTCACATACAATCATGATAGGCCTTGTTTATGTCACATCGGGCTCATCATATGGACTAACATACATCACATCGGGCCTCAAATACACAATAAGTGGGCCTTGCACTTGGGCCTCAAATATATCATATGGGCCTCATCACATGGGCCTCAATACTAGGCCTCATATATCAAGTGGACCTCATTACATGGGCCTAACAATATAAAAAAATACATCATGATGGGCCGCACCAATAGGCTTCATGTATATCAAATCGGGTTACACCAATAGGCTTTAAATACTCAACAGGTGGGCCCCATCATATGGGCCTCAAATATAAAATAGGTGGGGCCCATACATGGGCCAAAAATACATCATGATGGGCCCCATAGATGGCCCGCACCAATGGGCCTCAAATGGGCATGGACCACACAAAAATCATTTCACTAGTTGTAGGTATAACATGTGTATCACTATACACTTTCATTTTATGGGGCGCATGGCTAATAATGAAGATCAGCATTGTCCAACATTGGACGCGCATATCAGCACCATCCAACCCTTGTCCATGCAAGTCAGCACTGTCCATACATTGGACAACACCGTCTAAACATTGTCTAGCACCGTCCAACACAATCTGGACGGTGTGGATCAAATAAATACATTATGGTGGTGTCCATGCTCGTAAAACAGGTGGATGGCTTGGGTAAAACACATATAAGGTGGGTCCACAATGGACGAACAATTTGGATCTAATACATGCATCGTGGGAGGGCCCACCGTCAGAAACAAATGAACTACCGGGGTATAACGCATACCTCGTCCCACACCCAGAAAATAGATAGCCAGTGTGGTCATAACACATATGCACTGAGGTGGGATGATGTAGCTGCAACACATGTATCATGGTGGCTCATGTCCAGTCAGTGGACGGACGGCCTGGATGTAAAATACATACATCAAAGGTAGGCCCCACCCCACACATGTCACATGTGTAGGGTGGGTCCCATCGTCCTAAAAAGGGACAGGTGGTTGGATAGAGCACATACTTCAACGATGGGTCTCACCGTCCAGTAATTTGGATGGTGATGATATAAAATACATACATCATTGTAGGGCCCTCATCCAGCCAATGGATGGTGCAGGTGCAACGCACCAAATCGAGGCAGGCCCCACACGGACAATTGGATGAAACACATACCTAACGGTGGGGCCCACAAAAATTGTTAACGCTATGACAGTAGCAGTATAGCTGCTGTAAGCACTCACTAGCCAATCCGCTTCTAGACAAGGTAGGTCCCACGTAGGGACCACCATATATATATAATATAATGGTTTATTATTATTATTATTATTATTCATCCAGTCCAATGTCCAGATGCTGGACGTTTGGATGGATGGTATAGATATAACGTTTGCATCGTGGTGGGGTTCACACACGTGGCCTAACAAATATAATATATATATATATATATATATAAAGAGTCTCCAGCATCAGGAAGAGATGGACGGCTAGAATAAAAAAATAAATGTATAAAGGTGGGTCCCATCTCACACGTGCAGCACGTGTGGGTGGGCCCCACACATCTGCTGGATGGACGGGTGGCATTGATAAAACACATACATCATGGTAGATCAGCATCGTCCAGACTTTGTCCATGTAAGTCAGCACCGTCCAAATCCGCTGAGCCTTGTGCATATGCCACACACAACAAGGTGGTTCCCACCTCACATGTGTCACATGTGCAAGGTGGGACCCATCATCCAAATCAATGGACAGGCGGGGTGAATACACATTACATGCATCAGGGGTGGGGTCCCACCATCCAGAGTGCTAGACGGTGCGGATCCGACCCACACATACCTCCAATCAGACTAGTAGAACTTGCAGCGTACGAACATCAGCCATATAGTTGGTGTAGATGTACACCGGTTGATGTACTTCAAATCAGGTGGGTCCCACGTGGGGCCCACCACATAATATGTATTATTATTATTATATTAATTCCTTTTTTTAAAGGCTACAGCGATACAGTGCTCAGCGTCCTGAACGAACGGCCTGGGTAAGACACCAGTACCATGTGGGTCCCACGTCCAACCACTGGACGATGTGGACACCACACATAGATCATGGTGGGTCCAATGGGTCAAGTTGATATTTATGTTTCTCTTGCAAATAGGCTCGTCCAAGCAGGTGGACGGTCCTGCTGCTGCTGTTACGGTGCAACCCACAAATCATCGGATCTGGGCCGTGCAGATGGACGGCTGAGGATATAGAACACATAAATCAAGGTGGGGTCTATGTCAGTGGGCCAATCCACTCCAAAAACCCAGCAGAGATTGTGCTTTCCCTTCATCCAGGGCTTGCCCAAAAAGGGGGAGCAATGGTGCTGCTGGACGATCTACAGGGTGGGCCCTGCTTGATGGACGACAAGGCTGTCCCACTTGCGGATAGCATGGATAAACTCATATATCAGGTGGGCCACAAACAGGGAAGGGAGAGAGAAAGAGAAGCACCCACTTTACTCTTCTTCTTCATCCCATATACTCCAATGCTTCTATGAAGCTCTCTTAACGGTGAAGATGACGATCTAGAGGTTAGATTGGTGGGGATCTAAGGTGGAAGAGGGCTGGATTTTTGGGATGGGTTGGACATCCATGGCTCTTTGCAATGGAAAATGAAAAGGAAAGAGGGAGGGAGGGAGAGATAGGAGAGAGAAAGAAAAAGGCCATGACTTGCAATAATGATATAAGGCCATCATTAATTTCTTAATAAGGGAGAGTGTTGACTTTTAGAAAAAGGAGAGAAAATGATTACCTAGTACATCATCCCATGATGGCTTAGAAAATTATGTCATTATAATAGGTGGGTCCCACAATATACAGTCTACAGTCATTACAATGCGCGGGCCACAACTTATGATCTAAGCGTCACATTGACGCACGAGATGCAGAATTGGAACCGCGACGACGGCACGATTGCTAGGGTACAAGTTTCAAGTCGAGTCAACTTTGATATATAGGACACGACTTAGGATTGTGTGCAAACGCCGATAACAGATCGTCGGTTGTCGGAATTTGACCTGGAGGACCGTGAAAGCCTACGAAATGGTACGGGCTAGGATACGGGTCTCAGGCCTCTACTGCAACAGCTTTATTCCAGCCTTTATATATACTGAGAGACCCTTATATGGTGCTTCAGTCTTTCTTCCAACCGGCCATCTGCCTTAGCCACCTAATCGCACTGTGACTTGCATACGTCTCGCTCCAGTTCGTAAAGGGAGCGATCCTCTGTGACACGATATGCACGTACGAAGTTTAAAGTATGTCACTAACACCTCTACAACTACACTGCTTCACATGCCCATGCCCTCGCATCGAACTCGTGATGAAGACCGAGCATGAGCACGAGTGCATGCGCACTAGTGTTCCTGTGCGTAGCACTGGAACACGTAAGTCCCATGGTCCATGGACTATGTGGGCAAATAATAAGGTTCTCCACACTTTTCATTTAAACCTCAAAATCTTCTCTTCCCTTTCCCATGTGTGACTATTCAAAAACCCCATAAAAATATTTTTTATAAACATTTTTAATATATATTATATTATATTTACAATATATATTTTATAAAATTAATATTTTATAACAATCCCCCGCTGATTATATATATATATATATATATATATATATATATATATATATATATATATATATATATATATATATATATATATTCTCGATTAAACATTTCTGCAAGAATAATCAACTTATATGCATAAGAAAAGATATCTTTCAATTTTAATCTTCTCTTAGTGTAAGTATCTCAAAACTCTATTGAAATGGCTGATAGTCGTAGCTTTGAACCGGTTATTCCTAAATAACAGAGTTGGAGAAACTATACATGTATTCATTATGTGTTAATTAAATTTCTTACAATCTTGCTCAACACAATTAATGACCATGCATTTATCTTAATTCATGAATGATCTCGAGAAAAAACTCCTAACTCTCATGAGAGACAACACCATCTTTACGTTCATATAGGTGAAATCCTTCTAGTGTCTTCATTACTATAAGACACTTGCCCTTTAAACTGAATTTTATTAAGAGTTCTAAGACTCAACCCTCTTTTGTAACGCTCAACACTTATCTATTATGGATGAGGTTTTATAATTTAGTGTTGAAAAATTTTTCATATATCAGTGACTTGTTCTTACCCATTAAACCCGAAATTAGAGATTTTTTGACTTTAGGTTGGGTTGTCATCACTGATGGAACTTTGGTTGAAGAGTTTCAACCTTATCCCTCTAAATGTGGTCTTTACTACCTCTCTCGGTAGAGGTTTAGTGAAAGAGTTTGTCAGGTTTTTGCATAATTTCACATAGAAAATAATAATAATTTCATCTCGAATCAATTGTCTGACATAATCATATCGAAGACTGATATGTATAAACTTACCATTATATGTGCCACTATAGGCTCTAGCCAATGTGGCTTTACTATCAAAATGTAGTGACATAGCCGATATAGGCTTTATACAAAAATATTTCTAATAAAAGATCCCTTAGCCACTCAGCCTCTTTGCCTATTACAGCCATGGCTATGAATTCAAACTCCATAGTCGAGTGCGTTATGCAAGTTTATTTTTTAGATCCCCAAGATACAGTTGCACCTCCTATGGTGAATACCCACCCTGTAGTAAACTTGTTGTCCCCTGTACTTGAAATACAAATTGTATCAATATATCCTTCCAATACAGCAAGAAACTCTTAATAAAATAGTCATAAGTCTTTGGTTGCTTTTAAGTAACCAAGGACTCTGCTGATTGCAGTCCATTGTTCAGTACTGGGGTTACTAGTAAACCTACTAAGTTTACTCACAACGTATGCTATATCAGGTCTAATGCATTGCATAGCATACATAAGACTCCTTATAACACTCACATATTTCAATTGTGCAACTGTTCTTCCGGTATTCTCTTTTAGCTTGAAACTTGGATTAAATGAGATTTTTGCTTCTTTTATATTTATATTGTTAAACTTGTTTAGTATCTTCTCAATATAATGAGACTAACATAAAGCATAACCCCCACAATATTTTTTAACTTTGATACCTAGGATAGTATCAACTTGTCTAAGATCCTTCATTTTGAATACGTAGGATAGAAACCTCTTAGTTTCAATCACACCTCCCATTTTATTACTTATTATTAACATGTCATCAACATACAAATAAATAATAATCATGCAGCTACTATCTACTTTAAAATATATGCATTTACCAACTACATTATGCATGAAACTATGAAATAGAATTTTGAAATCAAACTTCTCATGCCATTATTTTGGTACTTGTTTTAATCCATAAAAAGATTTGATTAATCTATGTACTTTATTTTCATTTTCTAGTAGAACAAATCCTTCAGGTTGTTTCATGTATACTTCCTCATTGAGGTCACCATTTAGGAATGCGGTCTTTACATCCATTTGGTAGATGTGAAGATGATGTATGGAAGTTAGTGCAAATAATATCTTAATGGATGTTATCCTAGCTATAGGAGAGTGTGTATTAAAATAATCTTTCCCTTCTTTTTGTCTAAAACCTTTAGCTACTAATCGATCTTTAAATATTTGGATAATCTCATCAGTGTGATACTTCTTTTTAAATACCCACTTACAACCTATAAGTCTAGAACCTGGAGGTAAGTTAACTAGTTCTCATGTTTGATTTGACATTATAGATTTCATTTTATCGTTTATATCTTCTTTCCAGAAAGCTAAGTCTCTAAAGGATACAATCTCATTATATGTTTTAGGATCATCTTCTATAGTCATTACTATATGTATTTTTCTTATAATATTTTCTCTATCTCCTTATATAAGATGGAAAATAATGCACTGAGAGTCTATATGGTCATCTCCTAGACTCTTCTCTATTCCTGTCCTTTGACTCCTACGAGGTTCAACAGGAGCTTCCACTATTTGTAAAGTTGTGCTATCTAGTTCTCTATTAGGAGTTTGGACTTCATTATCCTTTGATTCCAAGGATAGTAAGTTCTCAAAGAACTCAATGTCTCTTGATTCTACTATGGTATTAGACTCTATATCTAGAAGTCTATAAGCTTTACTATTTTGTGCATACCTTATGAAGACGCACTTAATAGCTCTGGGTCCTAACTTAGTTCTTTTTGGATCAGGAGTTCTGCAGTATATAAGACACTCTCATACTTTAAGATAACCTAGGTTAGGTTTTCTACCTTTTCATATTTCATATGGAGATATTTTATATTTTTTAGATGGAATTCTATTTAGTATATGACACGTTACAAGTAGTGCCTCACCCCATAGACTTAGTAGTAACTTTTCTCTTATTATCATTGAGTTGACCATCTCTACTAATGTTCTATTATTCCTTTCAGTTATTCCGTTTTGTTGAGGTGTGTATGGTGTAGTACATTAATGTATTAGTACATATTTTTCATAGAAGTTATCGAATTTATTGGAGAAATATTATTATCCTCTATCGCTACGGAGAATTTATCTTCTTATTTAGTTGATTCTCTACTCTTGCTTTATATCTTTTAAACATGTTCAATATTTCATCTTTGCTCTTTAATAGGTACACATACACATATCTAGAGCAATCATCATTAAAGGTTATGAAATACTTTTTACCTCCATGAGTAAGAATGCCGTTTAACTCACAGATATCACTATGCACAAGATCCAATATTTGATACAATCTTTCAACACTTGAAAAAGTTTTCTTCGTCATTTTGGATCGTATGCACACTTCACATTTATCAGTTTCATTATTTGTGTATGAGATTAAACCATTCTTAGCCATGACCTTCAGGGTACTATATCCTATATGGGCTAGTCTATCATGTCATAGTCTAATATATTCAACCATATACGTAGAAGTGCTACTTTCATTTAAAGAAAAACTTGACCATCTCGGTACAAACATATCCCTTTCCAACAAAATTTTCATTATTAGATAGAATCAATTTTCCTGACTCATACACCACCCTTATCCCTGGTTTACCCAGAAGGTCTCCAAAAACTAAGTTTCGTCTTATGTCTGGGGTGCATGATATTTGTCAGAATCACTTTCTTTCCATAGGTGAATATTAGTTTTACGATTCCTTTGTCAACAACCTTCAATTGAATTTCATTATCCATTTGGACTTCTTAACTATTGGTCAATTCCTCATATGTTTTGAAGGCTGATCTGTCGTAGTATACATGTACGGTAGCAGCAGTATCATACCACCAACCGGGAACCTTTTCTTGGATGATATTCACCTCAATGATCATGGCTACAATATCACCTTCTTCTACTACACTTGCCACTTTTTTATATTTGCGATATCAGCATACTCAAGCATAGTGCCCGGTTTTTCAATAGACATGGCATGGGCCTTTGAACCTTTCGTTATTCTTTTAGGCATTTTTTTTGAATTTCCCTTTATTGCGTTTCAGGGAACCGTTCTTCTCGAGATTCTTATTATTAATGTTCTCTATTGTATATACTTTGGACGAGGCATTCCCATTGTCATTCTTTTTGTCGCGATTACGGGATTCTTCCTCAATCCGAATATGTTTCTTGATTTTTTCCAGTATATAGTCTTCAGTCTTATGTAATAACTTCTTTTTATATTCTTTCCACATCGGTGACAGTTTAGCAATTATAGCCCTGAATTGGAATGATTCAGGAAGATCAATTTTGATAGCTTTGATTTTATTTACGATTAATTGCAGTTCTTAGATTTGGGGTTGCAGCGGTTTGTTATTTATAATGTTGAAGTCAAAATACCTGGCGATGAGAAATTTGTTGATACCTTCTTCTTCAGCCTTGTTTTTGAACTCCAGAGCAGCCTAGATCTCCTTTGCTGATGACGTCTGCTAGTATAGATCGTACAGGCGATTGGAGAGCGTGATTAGAATGTGTCCTCGACACAAGAGTTCATCTTTAACTCGTTTGGTGCGGGCTATTATTTGTTCAGGTGTGTCCGCTTCAGTTGCTTTAGACAATGCCTGAAGGCTAGGATTTAAGATGTAGTAAATCTTCAGCGCCGTCATAACAAAATTCATCTTGTCTTGCCATCTCATGAAATTGGTTCTATCGAACTGATCAAGACAAATTAAGTCCTAATTCATCAACTTGATGGATGATATACTATCAGCTTCCATCAGTCAAAATAATGCTTTAATATTGTTGATAAATTTACATAATAATATTTTTCCTGTAAAATATGCAATTCAAAAAATCCAATATCTGAAATAATGACAGGTTGAAGTACGTCTAGGACGCTGTCCTTAAAGCGTTATTTGTTCCTACTCAAGTGAATTGAGTATGCTGATAAGTTACATGCAAATTACTTCTAATATACGACGAGCTTGATGTGGGTCTGCATTTAGCAAACATGAAGACTCACTAATGGAACTCTTTTACACAAGGTCTGAAATAATTACAATAAAAGAAAAATTCCAAAAGGAAAAAGAGAAGAGAAGAGAATTTATGATTTAGACCACTGCACCGGTCAGTTCATCAACTACTGGTTCAGTTGAACCATTCTAAACCACACCACCCGTCTGTTCTTTAAGCAATGGTTCAACCTTTCTGTCTTGCTGGAGTTACTGGAGTATAAGAAAGGAGTGGCTGTCTCAGTTCATATGGGTCTGCTAGAGTGGGTTGAGAGATGATTTGGAAACTCATTCAGGCCCTGTTTATATATGCTGTGGTGGCTGGGGGTTACGTTCCAGGAAAATAAATTCCATGACAGTTTTCTAGCTCTTAGAGAAAACTAGCTGTTTTATGGCCTTTTTTAAAAAATTTTTTTTTTTTGTGCATGGGCTATTAAGCTGCTGTATGCTGGCTATTGTGAGACAATGGCTAGCCGTTTATAGTTGTTAGGCTAGCCACATGCAGCAATTTCTGCGTTGTTGCAACAACTCTATTCCAGTTTCTATATATACTGAGAGACCCGCACCGCGACTCGCACACGTCTCGCGAAGGGAGCAACCCTCTTCGACACGATGGAGTGCAAAGTGTGCCACTAGCGCCTCTACAGCCTCACTACCTCACATGCCCACGCCCTCACATTGAGCCTATGACCGGGCGCGCTGGTGTTCTAGTGACAAGCAAGTCCCATGGTCCATGAACTATGTAGGCAAATAATAAGGTACTTCACATTTTTCATTTAAAACTCAAAATCTTCTCTTCCCTTTTCCATGTGGAACTATTTAAAAACCCCATAAAAATATTTTTTACAGACATTTTTAATATATATTATATTATATTTAAAATATATATTTTATAAAATCAATATTTTATAACAGGTTTCCTACTGTAGGGCCACATAGACATGGACAATCTCCACTAACCAACAAAAATGGAAAGAAAGGCTCGTTCCTTCTCATCTACCTTTGAGTTGCATGTGGCACCTTTACATATATGCACATGTTTCAGGTTGTGGAAGCTAACGTCCATTGCCTTCAAAACGTCACAGCGACCTTAATGGTGTAAGATTCCCCATGTCTTTGGAGCATCTCATCTGCCCTTTTCTACCGTCGTAACAATCAGTCCCTGATTTTTTTTTTCTTGTGGTGGATGGACAATGGCATGACAACACCTGAGCTTTGGGGACCACCGTATTCTCTTTATTAAGAGTGTCAATGGGCTGGGTTAGCCTGTTGGGCTTCTGAGCCTAGCCAATCTCATGTCAGACTTCACACCCTCTGCGTCTCCTCTCTCTCCTCGGATTGGCTGGTGCCCTTGGATTGGCTGGTGTACCACACACCAGCTATATAGGTGGTGTAGGTACGTGTCGTGCGAAGACGAGCGCCGACGCTCCTTGAGCTCCGAATTGTACGAACGGTTCAAAGGAGATCAAAGTTATATGGCCCCCACAATGCTGTATTTATTATATCCAAACTGTTTATAAATTTTTTGAGATAATTTTAGAGCTTTACTCAAAAAATGAATCATAACCAAAGATCATATGGACCACACCACAAATAGCAAGGGAGGTAATGATTTTCAATGTTAAAAAAATTCGTAGGGCTCGCCATAGCATTATTTTCCATCCAATCAATTCATAAGATCATAGACCTGGATGAAGAGGAAAATAAATTTCATATCGAACCAAAACTTTTGTGACCCCCAAAAGGATTTCAATGATAAAAGCTCAATTTCCCACTGATTTTGCAGTGTGGTCCACTTGATAGTTAGATATGTTTTATTTTTCGTCTCAAGCCTTACTACGACCTCGTAAAATGGATGGACAGTTTGGATATAACACATACCTCACGATGGAACCCACGGAACTTGCTGACGCCAATACATAGCTGGTGTGTGGTACACTACCCAATCCGCTTAGGCTTGGGCTAGGCTTAGGCCGGGCCTATATATTCTGGCTGAGGTTAGGCTGGATTACAGGCCTGGACTGGGTTCGAACTTACATTGAAAGTATGCGAATCGAGCTTGGACAGAGCTTGGTTTGTGTGGGCCCATCTTGGTGCGTGTGTTCCATTTGAACCGTTGAAAGAAGAGAATCTAAAATCAGGATGCGGTTGATCCTATTACATAGGTGATCATTACTGAAAATAAGATGGTCCACTCATCGTGTCGGCCACTCTCATACAAAAAAGAATGGAGGAGCTGAACATGTGGCAGATGCCCCGATATATTACTCACACGTGGCCCACCTGATAAATAGACTGGTTTGGTTTCTGGGTACGGTCGCCGTGGTGGTTTCTGGGTTGGCAAGGTGTGATTTGTCGGAAGGCGTGTGTAGTTACCAGGCAATTCACGCCATATTGGGCCCACAATGATTTATATTTTAAATCCACACCGATCATCAATTTTTACAGATCATTTTAGAGCATGAGACTTAAAATGAGCCATATTCAAAGCTCAAGTGGACCACATCAAAGAAAGTAGCAGGGATTGAACCATTACCGTTGAAACCTTCTCAGAGTCTACTGTTAGGCTCATCATCCATCTGACCTCTTCATAAGGTCACAGAGACCTGGATGAAGGGATAACGTAAATATCAGCTCTAGATTAGAGTATTCTGTGACCCAATAAATTTTCAACAGTAAGTGAGCGTCCAATTCCCACTATTTCTGTAGTGTGGCCCACTTGATCCTTGGATCTACCTCTTTTTCTTTCCAATTAAATAAAATATGATGTAAAAATGGATGGACGGTGTGGATCTAATAGATACATAATAATTAGGCTCAAAGAAATTTCACATGCCAACACTTTGGGGTGCTGCACCATCATGTGTATTTTGTATCCATTTAGGGTAGAGCTGGGCATCGGACTGAGTAGGATCGGATTGCGCCCAACTTGATTTGATTCGAAATTTGCAGAGTTAAACCTGAACTCAATCCAATCCAGTACCGAGTTTGAATCATCTTACTCGATCCGATCCGATCTTCTGCTGGCCTGAATCGATCCGAGATTGACTCGGTCAGGAAAATCGAGTCGGATCGGATTGGATAAGATTCAGATCATTATTTTTTTCAATGGTGTAAAAATTATTATTCTCATTGTTTCCTATAGTGTGATCTACTTGATTATTGGATACACTTAAAATTTAGTATCAACCCCTAAATTGATATGGAAAAACTGATGGATAATGTGGATAAACCAAAAAATTTAAGATAGGCTCCACATAGTTCACTCATTAGGATAAAATGGTGAAGCTCACGCCAACTACATACATAGCTACTTGAAGAAGCTTATACCTGTGACTTCCTGAAGAAGATTCAAGTACAGGCTAACACCTATACTACAGCTACTCTAGCTGTAACAGCTACTCTAGCTGTACGTGTAACTAGAAGAGGAGCACTCTCCAGCTAAACACCAAATCGGATTTTGAGTAAATTCTGTTGGGCCCACCATGAATGTATCTGGTTTATCCACACCGTCCATCCGTTTTTTCATCTTATTTTAGGGGTTGAGACCAAAATTTAAGCATACCCAAAGATCAAGTGGACCATACCATTGGAAACAGTTGGAATAATGACTTCCATCGTTGAAACCCTTCTAGGGCCCACAGTGATGTTTATTTCTCATCCAACCTGTTTATAAGATCACACAGATATGGATAAAGGGAAAACACAAGTACAAGATTGATCCAAAACTTCAGTGGCCCCCAAGAAATTTTCAATAGTATATGTTCAATTCACACTGTTTCCTATGGTGTGGTCCAGTTGAGGTTTGACAATACTTAATTTTTAGGCTCAAGCCCTAAAATTATCTGTTAAAATGGATGGACGGAGTGGATAAAATACATAAATCATGGTGGACCCCACAGAGTTTACTAAGTACGCTTAGCCTACTAAGTTACTCAGTACGCAATCCACTACCAGCTAACAACAGCTACACAGCTACTCTTGGGTACGTGTCGCTCGAAGACGAGCACTGACACTCCTCGAGCTCTGAGTTGTATGAACGGTTTAAAGGAGATCAAAGTTACATGAGCCTTATAGTGATGTATTTATTATATCTACACCGTTCATCTATTTTCAGAGATCATTTTAGGGCATTATCCAAAAAATGAATCATATCCAAAGATCATCTGGACCACACCATAAATAGAAGCGGAGATAATATTTTTTCACCATTAAAAATTTTGTAGGATCCACCTACTAATATGAGATATAGGGAGGGATAAAGTTGTAATTTACTAGTTACCACACTCGGTGCTGTCCGGATTGAATCAGATCGGATTCGAACGGATTGAATTTCGGTTCGGTTCAGTCGGATTTGCTATGTACCCGAATCCGATCCTATTATTATTCGGATCTGACCCATCCTACCCGAACCTGACTGGTCTAGACCATCAGTTTTGTTGGAATCAGAGCGGATTGGGTTGGATCCATCGGATTGGGTCCATTTTGCCCACCTCTAATTTAGGGTATTATTGAAAAAATGAATCAGATCCAATTATCCGATGGGCCATACCATAAGAAACAGTGGGGATTGACCATTAATAAACCACATAAGGTTTGTATCATGCTTATATTTGTTTTTCATCTTCATCCAAGCTGACTTGAACTTATCAACAGATTGGATGGAAAATAAAACCTACGGAAACATTAAGGTGAGCCATAAATTTTTTTAATGATAATGTGTTCAATCACCACTGTTTCTTAGAATATAGTCTACCTAATAATTGGTTCTTCTTAAAATTTGGTATTTTTCTCTAAAATGATCCGTAAAAACGGATGGACGGAGTGGATAGAGAATACACAAATCAAGGTGGGCGCTGAGGTGAGGGCTGTACCATGGTGGTTGAGGTTGGGTCTCTTCTAATCCGCTTCTTGCACCAAGCTGCAAGCGAAGGAATTTGTTGGGGTGTTAAATTTACGTTGGGCCTAAGATGATGTATTTCTTACATCCACACTGTCCATCCACCTTTTCACATCATTTTAAAATATGAACCTAAAAATAATGCTGATTCAAAGCTAAAGTGGACCATGCTACTGAAGACAGTAGGAATTGATGGTACCGTTGAAAACTTTTATAGGTCACGGAAGGCTCTGATTAAGTGAATATTTCTATTTTAAATTCATTAAGTGTGATATTATAAACAGTTCAGATGTAAAATAAGCCTCATGGTTAGCCATAAGCAAGTTTCAATGATAGTTTGTTCAATCCTCACTGCTTTGTGTGCGGAGATAAACTTGAGCTTTGGTCCTACCTGGTGTTAGAATTATGCTCACTCTGAGATTTATTAGGAAAAATTGATAGACGGTGTAGATCTAATACAAAAAAATATTGTGGGACTCAGAAATAGTTTCACACTTTAAAAGTTGTGGTATAAACAACAATATGTTTGAGAGGGAGAAATCCGACATATTTTGCTAGGTGGCAAATAAACACTACTTAAATAGTTGATCACTACTTAAACATTATGTCAATATATTTGAGAGGGAGAACCTCCTACCATTATTTGACCTTATCAACAGATAAGATAGGATGACAAATAAACACTACTTAAACATTAAGGCACGCCCAAAGAAATATTTAATGGTAGAAGGTTCAATAACCACTATTCCCTATGGTATGGTGTAACGCCCGTGAAAAATCCGTACTTGGACTCGAGTACCAACTCGACCAGAAATCGCGTAGGATTAATTCCTATGGAAATTAAGCGTAAGTTAGCTAGTGCAACGCTAGAGTAGCTGGGAAATAGTCCCTGATCACTTTAAATACGTTCTATAAGACCCAAATCGAGTAGAACCAATGACTCTACAATACTCTATAACCTCGGATCAAACTCTAAGCAGGTTTGTTCTCTGGACTACTTTGAAATTTTGTATTGGATCTAGACCGCGCGTCGAAAGTCCGATACCTCCTATCTTAGACCGTTAGAACCGCCTAGCTGGACTTGACAATCATTTCGAAAATCAAGTCCAACCGATAATCACAGTCTATTTCATTGAGCCCGGACTGAAGAGAGTGCAAATATGGACAGATTTGGAATTTGAAATTCAAATCTGGCACACGACTTGACGTGTCAGTATTAAGCGTTCTGACCATCAGAATTCAGTCAGATTACACCCTCGGATCAGGAAAAATTTCTATTTCATATCATGAGACTTTCAGCCCTGATCTACGTGCGGTGACTGCTGAACTGAAACTGGTCCGCCACGCGCGATCTGCGAACTCTGCCGGACTGAAAACTTAATGCGTGCTAGATCTGGTACGCATGAGCTTAAGTCCGATCGCATTCGGCCAGGGGACCACCAGAAAGTATCTTTTGGACCGAAACAGCCCCGATTTGGTTATGCACTAAGTAAACCTTGTACCGGAGCCTATTTTTGGCATTTTTAAGTCTATAAAAGGGTTTGAAACCCTCACTCCTCTCTCCCATCCGAATTTGAGAGAAACCTTAATTTGGGAGAGAGAAAAGGTGAGAGTTTGTGAGAGAGAGTAGGAGAGATTTTTCCCGTCTTCGTGCCACCTGTTGCACGTGCTGTAGCAACACCTTCTGATCACCAAGCCGGTGATTCTTCCTCATTTTCAGGTAAGAAACAACCCTAGAAGTTTCTGATTTGAGGTTCGTTAGTATTCATAGCATGTTAGCTGACTTATCTTGTAAATTAGGTTCTCTTATCGCCGTAGACGAAGCGTATACGCTCCGTTCGAATTCACGCATCCATAAGAGATAAGGTGAGGATTTTAGACGCTTTAATTGACGGCTTCCAACGCTTTCAATGTCGTTTAATAGTAGATTATTGACGGCATCGCCGTTTGACATGTACAACATGCTATCCGTTTCCTGTTTCGTAAATCAACGAAGAATATGAGATTTAGGGCATTTTAGTCATTTGTAGGAAGTGCTGATTTCATTCATATTTTGCTGATGTGATTGACATGATTTGTTGTTGCATTAGAATGTTAGGAATGCGTGCATAATTAGTTTGGTGAAGAGATTCTCCTAAATGCGCACTTCGGGTTGACATATTATATGTAGACTTAAGTGTGTAGTGTAGGTGTTTGTATAAATGTTTGTATTAGTATGTATTGAATTAAATGATGTTATGAATTAGTTTGAGATGGATTTCTCAATTAATATGCTGACATAAATGATTTCCTACATGTTGACTATATGCATGATTCCATTATATGCATAAAATGTATGTGCTTCAAGATTTGCTTAAGCTGTATGTTATAAGATGTGTTAACATGCTCACATGGTTGTATTTCAATTCCAATACTCTCATATGATTTGCTGATGTGATTCCATAAATGTTTGGGACTATACTTAGTCCAGGCAGTCGGTAACCGAGCGAATTCGTGGCTGGCTGGTCTTGGCCACGAACGACGCGTCGATGAACGCGAGCCGTGTTTGGAGTTGGCGGTAGTGGTTAGGCCACGCGAAGTGTTTTACGCACTTCATGTCGTTTGACTTGAGATGCGATCGCTCTAGTCGAGCCCGTCAAGTAACCCGACTGGCCGATGTATGTTCACCCTGCATGAGTCATAACTGCTTGAACCTAGGGTACTGAACTTACCATTGTAAACCCTTTTAATCATGGTACCTTGATCCACGAAAACTCATGAGCCGGGCATGGTGGTATGGGACACCGTGGTCGAGCTGTCGGCCTACGCTGGGGCCACAAACCTCCCCGTAGTGACCAGTGAGCACCTAGTCTCATGAGCAGATTATGGTGGTATGAGACACTATATTCTAGTTGTCGGCCTACACTGATTAGGCGACGAGTCCTTTGTAGTGACCGCGAGCGTATTCTGAGTATACGGGAGGCGACGACCCTTCAGTAGCAGTAGAGTATAGTAGGCCTGTATTGATAAGGTGATGGGGGAGCGGAGCAACGAGTGCGTGCAACAGCCCTGGCAGCCCTTGCAGCGACCTACAAAATATACATCGTATGAGATTACTTGGAGTGACGACCCTAGACAGGATCTGTGTTGGGATTGATATAAGGGAAGTACCTTACTTTCCCAATCCTGCTATTTGAATGGACTAATAACAACTCGAAAATCATATCACCATACCATTGCATGTGCTTGGAAGAAGTGGAGCACTTGAGGGTCAATTGCATGCCGCGGTCGTAAGATGGTGCCGTATGAGGGAGATCGTCGGTGAGGGCATACATCACGTCATGTCATATTGCACTAACAACAATATTAAGATTGTCTGATTTACTGCTTTACTATTATCGCATGATTGATTTGTGAACATGCTAATCTTTGCTCTATGATTCCACTGAGTTGATCACTCACTCCCACGTTACGGGATGGTGTTTACAACACCCACCAGACCCTGTTGTAGATGCAGGTGATGCTGAGATCCAGGAGGCAGAGCCAGACTTTAACGAGGACCAGGACGAGTTCTCGTACATGCATATCATGATGGCTTTGCTTAGGTGACCTAGGTTAATGGGACTTCAGTGGGACTATTTTAAACATTTGATTTTGTTCATGTACATGTATATGAGACTCAGAGATGTATTCATACTTTAGAGACAGATGAGATCTACTTTATTTTTTCATACAGTGATATATATATTGTTTAGTCTTCCGCTTGCTTTTATCACTGGATCTGGAGTATGAATTGCAGTTTTGGTATACTTTTGCTCATGTGAATGCTTTAACTCAGACAACATTGAATCATAATCATTTTGTTGCATAAGTGACGGTCTGGAACTCGGGAGTTAAGTTTATACACGACCCCCGATTTTCAGGGTGTTACAAGTTGGTATCAGAGCATGAATAAGAGTATACTGGGCCTGGGTTATGGTCACGCGACGTACGCTGTCGCTTCCTTTGACTTAGGTGGGTGCGAGAAGGGTCTAGAAACATTTCTAGGATCCCAGATTCGTCAATAGGCGAAGACTATTCGAATCGATCGCGTGATCGAATCCGTAACGCATCTAGGGTCGCGTGAAGCAACCCGAATAGCTCCTATGTTGTAGGTAAGTGGGTTGAGACATTCTTTGAACGATTCTAAACCCATAAATGTGAATCCTTGGGCCGTGGGACAACCACGACCCCTGTATTCAATCGTCAGGGCTTAAAAACTCCGTTTCACCAAAAATCTTCAAAATTCTTCCTCTCACCACTCCAATCTTCAATTCCTTCTTATCCTTTTCATGTTAAGCATCAATCCTAATGTGAAAATAATATAAAATCATACTTTCATAAAATTTTACAGTGAATAGTAAAATTTTATGAAAAATGGCCATAAGGCCATTCTAACTTCACTTTATTTATCAACTAATTGGCTAGATAGATGTACTAGCTCCTTCTACCCCAAAATCATATGCTGCATGATAGGGTTTTGTATTCGAGATCACAGATTGGTCCCGAAAATCCCTGAACTCATGTTTGGGCCTATATAGGTCAAAATACAATGAACCAAGGTGGTGCCCATAGTTATTTGGGGTCCCTGGACCATGGGGGACCAAACCTATGTGGTCCCATCACCTGAACAGGGAGATGGTCGGCGATGCCATCGCCGATTCGGCAATGCATCGCTGGCCATAGTGGTCCATTTGATACGTGCTTTGGCACGTGTGGTCGTTTTGGGTCGTGTACACCCCCCACATACTGCCCGACCGTAGAAAACCCCAAATGCATGCACTTCCTTCACAAACAGCCCTTCCCTTAGCCCTATTTACGTTTTCCAGCTGCTATCTCCAAAAATCGTGGTTCTAAACCACCCCTAAATCCATCCTTGGCCAAAAAAGACCACTCTCCATCATTCTATTTTGGTTTGCAGCCCTTCCTCTTAAAGATTTCATCTTTTGGAGCTCTAAAAACCTCCAAATCGAGCTGAAATCGTGAGGTGCTCCATTCTCCTTTTTTATTTTCATTTCTCCTTGAAAATACATCCTAGGGGAGCTTGAAGCATCCCTCTACAACGCCTAGATCTTCCTTTTCCAGTTTGTACAGCCACTTCTTCGCATTTTCTCTATTTTTCATGGCTTTCGTGGAAGCCATTTTAGGCCTTTTGTCACTCTTCACCATCCTATCTTTGATGGGTAAAAGAAAAACCACAGCGGATGAGGCTGGGCCAAGTCGCCCTGCTCAATCGAGAAGACCGCGGGGTGGTGCCGTAAGTTCAAGCTCCGCCACAGGTCCAGCTACAGCCCGAGAGTTCCATACAAAGCGGGATTTGGATCCCCATACTCAACTTGGGCGAGTAATTCTAGCAGAGATGCCTCACGACCAATACACTGATCGCAAAGTGTTGTTTGAGGCGGACATGGAAGGACGACTGTTTAGTGAATTTTTGTTGTTCGAGCACATTGAAGCTGCGTATTGGGGTCCGATCTTTGAAGCTCGCGCTCGTGCTAATGTGAGCACCGTTCGTGCCTTATACGCTTGTATCCAGAATCCTACCTTGGAGCCATTGCAGTTTAAAATTTCTTTTGGTAGGGATAGGATGGCTACGATCGATTTGCGGCTGATTGCGCGACTTCTGAACGTGGCTCTTGGTGATGTTCATCCTAGTGAGAAGAATCTGAGGAGTAGGCGTGAGCGAGATCGCCGTACCAAGTTCCTGTGCGGTAAATTGGTTCCATGACAGCCTAATAATAGCCTCAAGGCGACGTATATGTCTGATGATTTACGCCTTCTGCACCATATCTGCACGTTCAATGTGTATCCCAGGTCGACGAATCGCATTGAGTGTACCCGCCTTATGCTTGATTTCTTGTATCTGGTGGCCCAGGGAGAGAATGTATGTATGGCCACTTTCATCTTGCAACAGATAATCCTCATAGCCAAGTCAAGAAGAACGTCCGAATCGCTTTCTTTTGGCCGACTGATATGCAAGATCGCGCTTGAGTTTGCTTACAGACTTGGGCCAGAATTGCCAGTTTCGATTCATAGCATTGATGAATCGACTATGGTCAAGATGAAGATTGGGTCTCAGTACCGTGAGAATCAGCTTGAGGAGGATAGCGAGGATGACTTTGATGATGAGGAGGATCCAAGTGAGGGAGAACCTGGAGCAGAAGTTCAGGAAGAAGTCCAGGAAGAGGCAGAAGAGGAGGCTCAGGATACAGATGAGAGCTCTCCTCCTTCTGCGTAGGCTACTAGCGATGATCGCATTGCTCGGATTGAGGAGAGCCAGATCGCCTTGCGAAGGAAAGTTCAGGAACTTCACGCTGAAGTCGAGGATGCTAAGGCCGTGATGAAGAGGAAATTCGGCAAGGTGACTCGCACCTTGAAGGCGATCCTTTGCTGCTTGCAGGATAAGGGTGCTCCTCCTCCGTCACCCAACTCAGACTAGCGAGATCTATGATGTTATTATCAGTAGTTAGTCATTTCCTGCTTTTGTTTTGTAAGCCTATTAAGGCTAGTGCTTTGCTTATGTTGCTGTTGTAATTTTAACTGTCTTAGTTCCCATGTATTTCTCGTCATGATGCTTGTAAGGACATATCCCTTGTATTGTGACAATTTTGATTAAATGAAATGCATGAAATGCCTTTAACTCCTTGTGTGAATGATTGCGGTGTATTTGTGCTATTGAGACTGACAAGGTTGCGCCCTATTTTGAATATAGGGAATGCCGCCTAAGGCTACGCGGAGCACGGCTCGACTTGCATTGAGTGAGCCTATGGATCAGGCTCCTTCGCAGTCTGACACCCATGCGGACCCTGCTGTGGGCCCGATTCCTGAGACAGTTCGAGCGTCTTAGCCTACTGCTGGTCCTACAGTTGGACCACCACCGTTCACACCGCCAGTCAGAGAGCCTTATCGTGCATCTACTTCGACGTAGTACACGCCACAGCCTGCTCCACCTCCTAACAGATTTGAGCAGATGATGGCTATGATGCAGCAGCAGCAGCAGCTTCTGACTACCCTTGTGGGGATATTAGCCCAGGGTGGGGGTGTGACTCTACGTGCACCACCTGCGCATCCAGCTGGGGATGCTGATACTTATGCCAAGGATGAGGATATGACTCATCCAGTACCACCTGCTTATCCTGCGGAAAATGCCGCAGATACACGGGGCTTGTTAGAGCGATTCCAGCGCTTACAGCCTCCCACTTTTACGGGTTCTCATAGACCCGAGGAGGCCGAGTATTGGCTCGACCGTGTATCGAAGATATTACGGATGCTTCATTGCACAGAGGCCGAGTAGGTAGAGTTGGCTACATTCCTGTTTGAGAGAGAGGCCAGCTTATGGTGGGACGAAGTATTGCGGACCGTTGCCGCCGACTTTATATGGACATGGGCAGCGTTTGAGTTCCGCTTCCACGAGAAGTATTATCCCCAGACTTACAGACATGACCGAGAGAATGATTTTCACCGCCTCCGACAGGGAGCCATGACAGTTACGGAGTATGAGCATCAATTTACGGAGTTGGACAGATACGTCCCGACTATTTTGGCTGATGAGCAGATGCGCATACGGTGCTTTTCGGAGGGTTTACGATCGGATATTCGGTCGAAGATGTGCTGCGTGAGGATTCCTTCCTATGCGGAGTTGATTCACATGTCTATGCGGCAGAGTAGGATGTGGATCGACTTGCGCGATCTCGTGGCCCTGTTGCTTCTAGGCCACGACCAGACTTGTCAGACAGGCCCTTTGCGGGCAAGAGGCCTCGTGTCGACCCTCCTACTCGGGCTCTAACGCCAGCACCATCATTTCGGTGCCCCGAGTTATCGTGCACATACTGTGGGAGGACGGGCCACTTGGCGCAGAGTTGTTTTTCTCGGATGGGGGACAGTGGGTTCTCGCCACCGCAGAAGATTGACCGTGCACGTCCACATGCGATATCAGCACCGTCTATACGGTTAGCTCCTGCGCACCCTTCTTTCAGACCTCCGGTATCGCAGATCAGACAGCCTCCACGGCCCATGACACAGCGGCCGAACCAGCCACAGCAGGCACGGGTTCACGCATTGACAGCTGAGGTAGCTGCGACACCGACTTCTCAGCATTCGGCCTTCGAGGTCACTGCCCATATTGAAGGTACTCCTATTCTCATGATGGTGGACACTGGTTCCACGATTTCTTTGATATCACGTGCTACAGTCAGGCGTCTTGGGCTACAGACCATTACTATGGACGGGGTGCGAGTTTATACAGCCCACGGGTCCTTTACAGATGCCACCCAGATGTGTGAGGGTTGTTTGGTGGATCTGGGGGGGCAAGACGATGGCTCTAGATCTTGTCGTCGAGCTCGCTCTGGTTTATCTCGATGTCATTCTTTGCATGGACTGGTTGACTGCAGCGAGGGCCGAGAATGACTGCGAGACTCGTATAGTGACAGCCTACGAGCCAGAGGGCGCATCTTTCACATTTCCAGTGCGGGTAAATCTTCTTTTCCACATACTTAGTTATGCCACTTTATTGCGAGACGCTGGTGCCCAGATACTTGAGCATACACCAGTCGTTTCTGAGTTTGGGGATCTGTTCAGGAAGATCCCTGGTTTACCGCCCCGACGAGAGATCGATTTCACTATCGATCTGGTTCCTGGTTCTACGCCCGTCTCACTGCCGATGTATCGCATGGCACCATGTGAGATGGAGGAGTTGAGGACGCAGATTGATGGTCTGCTAGAGCTTGGCCTTATACGGCCTAGCGTGTCTCCTTGGGGAGCACCGGTCCTGTTCGTAAGGAAGAAAGACGGTTCGATGCGATTGTGTATTGATTATCGCAGGATGAACCAGATCACGGTGAAGAACAAGTACCCTTTACCCAGGATCGATGACTTGTTTGATCAGTTGAGAGGAGCGCAGTACTTCTCGAAGATTGATCTTCAGTTAGGATATCATCAGTTGCGGTCAGGGATGAGGACGTGCAGAAGACAGCATTCAGGACCAGTTTTGGCCACTACGAGTTCCTTGCGATGTCGTTCGGTCTCACGAACGCACCAGCTGTGTTCATGGATCTGATGAACCGGGTATTTCGACCTTTCCTCTATCGATTCGTCGTTGTATTCATTGACGACATTTTGGTGTACTCTAGGAGTCGAGAGGAGCATGAGGAGCACTTGCGTTTGGTCCTGGATACGCTCAAACAGCATCAGTTGTTCGCACAGTACAAGAAGTGCGACTTCTGGAAGCAGGAGGTGAAGTTCCTGGGACACGTGGTGTCCAAGGATGGCATGGCAGTTGACCTGTCTAAGGTAGCTGCGGTGCAGGACTGGGAGCAGCCTGGTTCTGTCACTGAGGTGAAGAGTTTCTTGAGTCTCGCTGGCTACTATCGCGCTTCATACAGGACTTCTCGAAGATCGCGAGACCTTTATCTCAGTTGACACGGAAGGACGTGAAGTTCGCCTGGAACGACGAGGCGGAGTCAGCTTTTCAGGAGCTGAAGGACAGACTTACGTCCGCCCCTGTGCTAGTATTGCCAGAGCAAGGGGTTAGATACACTATTTATACTGACGCGTCTAGCGTTGGTTTGGGTTGTGTCCTTATGCAGAGGGATAGGGTAATTTCGTATGCCTCGAGACAATTAAGGAAACACGAGGAGAATTACCCTACACATGACCTAGAGTTGGCAGCCGTCATATTCGCATTGAGACTCTGGAGACATTACCTCTACGGAGAGGAGTTCGAGCTCTTTTGCGACCACAAGAGCCTCAAGTACATATTCAAGCAGCGAGACTTGAATATGAGGCAGCGGCGATGGATGGAGACGTTAAAGGACTTTAAGTTTGAAGTCTCTTACCATCCTGGGAAGGTGAACCTTGTAGCTGACGCTTTGAGCCGCAAGAAGGCGATAGAGTTTGCGGCTTCGCTGATGGTTGCTGAGTGGGATATGGTTGAGTTTTTGCTAGACTTTGAGCAGAAACTCACCGTAGAGGAGTCGTACGAGTTCATCGCACATGTACAGGTGCGATCTCAGATCGATGACCGGGTCATCGAGGCGTAGAGGGACGATGCGCATCTAGCTGAGCTTCGAGAGCAGGCCAATGATGATGTTGACGCCGAGTGGTGAGTTGGTATGGATCGGGGCTTACGTTATCGTGGCCGCCTATGCGTCCCCGATGTCCCTGACTTGAGACGAGAGATTCTCGAGGCTGCGCATTGTACCAGACTCGCGATGCATCCAGGCAGTACGAAGATGTATCACGACGTGAAGAGGACGTATTGGTGGGAAGGTATGAAGACCCACATAGCTGAGTTTGTGTCCCGTTGTCTCACTTGTCAGCAGGTGAAGGCAGAGCATCGCCGACCACCTAGACTTTTACAGCCTATGCCGATCGCAGAGTGGAAGTGGAATTTCATTTCCATGGACTTCATTTCTGGGCTGCCGAAGACGAGGAAGGGACATGATTCCATTTGGGTGATCGTCGACCGTTTGATGAAGTCAGCGCACTTCCTACCGATCAGAATTACGAACTCTTCAGACGAGCTGGCTAGACTCTACATCAGAGAGATTGTGCGTCTTCATGGAGTTCCGTTGGAGATCGTGTCGGACAGAGACACGCGGTTCACTTCTATTTTCTGAACTTGCATTCAGGAGGCTATGGGTGTGAAGTTGAAGTTCAGTACTGCCTTCCACCCACAGACAGACGGACAGACAGAGCAGGTGAACCAGATCTTAGAGGACATGTTGCGAGCTTGCGCATTGGACTTCAAGGACAGTTGGGATGATTGTCTTGCATATGCGGAGTTTGCGTACAACAACAGCTTTCAGGCGAGTATCGGTATGGCACCTTACGAGGCGCTGTATGGGCGACCTTGTCGCGCACCGCATTACTGGGTAGAGGTCGGTGAGCGTAGCTTGATTGGCCCAGAGTTAGTGCAGGCGACGTCAGAGAAGATTGATATTATTCGACGTCAGCTTCTTACAGCGCAGAGCAGACAGAAGAGTTATGCCGATACGAGACGGAGGCCACTAGAGTTCACAGTTAGGGATCATGTGTTTTTGTGAGTTTTTCCTATGAAGGGAGTCCTTCGGTTCGGGAAGAAGGGGAAGCTGGCACCGTGATTCATTGGTCCATTCCAGATCTTCGATCGTGTGGGAGCAGTGGCTTACCGATTAGCTTTACCTACGCCTCTCGCGAGCGTTCACAACGTATTTCATGTTTCTATGCTGAAGAAGTACGTTGCTGATCCTTTCCATATCATCAGATGAGTGCAGGTGCAGTTAGGAGAGGATGTTACATATATCCTGCGACCGACACATATCCTAGACAGGAAGGATCAGGTACTGCGTAACAAGGTGATTCCCCTTGTGAAGGTATTGTGGACGCATCACTCTGAGGAGGAGGCTACTTGGGAGACAGAAGCCGAGATCAGAAAGAACTACCCACAGCTTCTAGAGGAGTACGAAAAGGTACAAATTTTGAGGACGAAATTATTTGTTAAGGGGGGTAGATTGTAACGCCCGTGAAAAATTCGTACTAGGTCTCGAGTACCAACTCGACCAGAAATCGCGTAGGATTAATTCCTATGGAAATTAAGCGTAAGTTAGCTAGCGCAACGCTAGAGTAGCTGGGAAATAGTCCTTGATCACTTTAAATACGTTCTACAAGACCTAAATCGAGTAGAACCAATGACTCTACAATACTCTATAACCTCGGATCAAACTCTAAGCAGGTTTGTTCTCTGGACCACTTTGAAATTTTGTATTGGATCTAGACCGCGCGTCGAAAGTTCGATACCTCCTATCTTAGACCGTTAGAACCGCCTAGCTGGACTTAACAATCATTTCGAAAATCAAGTCCAACCAATAATCACAGGCTATTTCATTGAGCCCGGACTGAAGAGAGTGCAAATAGGGACAAATTTGGAATTTAAAATTCAAATCTAGCACACGACTTGACGTGTCAGTATTAAGCGTTCTGACCGTCAGAATTCAGTCAGATTACACCCTTAGATCAGAAAAAATTTCTATTTCATATCATGAGACTTTCAGCCCTGATTTACGTGCGGTGACCGCTGAACTGAAACTGGTCCACCACGCACGATCTGCGAACCCTGCCAGACTGAAAACTTAATGCGTGCTAGATCTGGTATGCATGAGCTTAAGTCTGATCGCATTCGGCCAGGGGACCACCAGAAAGCATCTTTTGGACCGAAACAGCCCCGATTTGGCTATGCACTAAGTAAACCTTGTATCGGAGCCTATTTTGGGCAATTTTAAGTCTATAAAAGGGGTTGAAACCCTCACTCCTCTCTCCCATCCGAATTTAAGAGAAACCCTAATTTGGGAGAGAGAAAAGGTGAGAGTTTGTGAGAGAGAGTAGGAGAGATTTTTTCCGTCTTCGTGCCACCTGTTGCACGTGCTGTAGCAACACCTTCTGATCACCAAGCCAGTGATTCTTCTGCATTTTCAGGTAAGAAACAACCCTAGAAGTTGCTGATTTGAGGTTCGCTAGTATTCATAGCATGTTAGCTGACTTATCTTGTAAATTAGTTCTCTTATCGCCGTATACGAAGCTTATACGCTCCGTTCGAATTCACTCATCCATAAGAGATAAGGTGAGGATTTTAGAGGCTTTGATTGACGGTTTCCAATGCTTTCAATGTCGTTTAATAGTAGATTATTGACGGCATCGCCGTTTGACATGTTAAACATGCTATCCGTTTCCTGTTTCGTAAATCAACGAAGAATATGAGATTTAGGGCATTTTAGTCATTTGTAGGAAGTGCTGATTTCATTCATATTTTTTTGATGTGATTGACATGATTTTTTGTCACATTAGAATGTTAGGAATGCTTGCATAATTAGTTTGGCGAAGAGATTCGCCTAAATGCGCACTTCGGGTCGACATATTATATGTAGACTTAAGTGTGTAGTGTAGGTGTTTGTATAAATATTTGTATTAGTATGTATTGAATTAAATGATGTTATGAATTAGTTTGAGATGGATTTCTCAATTAATATGCTGACATAAATGATTTCCTACATATTGACTATATGCATGATTCCATTATATGCATAAAATGTATGTGCTTCAAGATTTGCTTAAGCTGTATGTTATAACATGTGTTAACATGCTCACATGGTTGTATTTCAATTCCAATACTCTCATATGATTTGCTGATGTGATTTCATAAATGTTTGGGACTATACTTAGTCCAGGCAGTCGGTAACCGAGCGAATTCGTGGCTGGCTGGTCTTGGCCACGAACGACGCATCGATGAACGCGAACCGTGTTTGGAGTTGGCTGCAGCGGTTAGGCCACGCGAAGTGTTTTACGTACTTCATGTCGTTCGACTTGAGATGCGATCGCTCTAGTCGAGCCCGTCAAGTAACCCAACTGGCCGATGTATGTTCACCTTGCATGAGTCATAACTGCTTGAACCTAGGGTACTGAACTTACCATTGTAAACCCTGTTAACCATGGTACCTTGATCCACGAAGAGTCATGAGCTGGGCATGGTGGTATGGGACACTGTGGTCGAGCTGTCGGCCTACGCTGGGGCCACAAACCTTCCCGTAGTGACCAGTAAGCACCTCGTCTCGTGAGCAGATTATGGTGGTATGAGACACTATATTCTAGCTGTCGGCCTACACTGATCAGGCGACGAGTCCTTTATAGTGACCGCAGGCGTATTCTGAGTCTACGGGAGGTGACGACCCTTCAGTAGCAGTAGAGTACAGTAGGCCTGTATTGATAAGGTGATGGGGGAGCGGAGCAACGAGTGCATGCAACAGTCCTGGCAGCCCTTGCAGTGACCTACAAAATATACATCGTATGAGATTACTAGGAGTGACGACCCTAGACAGGATCTGTGTTGGGATTGATATAAGGGAAGTACCTTAGTTTCCCAATCCTGTTGTTTGAATGGACTAATAACAACTCAAAAATTATATCACCATACCATTGCATGTGCCTGGAAGAAGTGGAGCACTTGAGGGTCGATTGCATGCCGCGGTCGTAAGATGGTGCCGTATGAGGGAGATCATCGGTGAGGGCATACATCACGTCATGTCATATTGCACTAACAACAATATTAGGATTGTTTGATTTACTACTTTACTATTATCGCGTGATTGATTTGTGAACATGCTAATCTTTGCTCTATGATTCCACTGAGTTGATCACTCACTCCCACGTTACGGGATGGTGTTTACAACACCCACCAGACCCTGTTGTAGATGCAGGTGATGCTGAGATCCAGGAGGCAGAGCCAGACTTTGACGAGGATTAGGACGAGTTCTCGTACATGCAGTATCATGATGGCTTTACTTAGGTGACCTGGATTGATGGGACTTCAGTGGGACTATTTTGAACATTTGATTTTGTTCATGTATATGTATATAAGACTCAGAGATGTATTCATACTTTAGAGACAGATGAGATCTACTTTATTTTTCCATACAGTGATATGTATATTGTTTAGTCTTTCGCTTGCTTTTATCACTGGATTTGGAGTATGAATTGCAGTTTTGGTATACTTTTACTCATGTGAATGCTTTAACTTAGACAACATTGAATCATAATCATTTTGTTGCATAAGTGACAGTTTGGAACTCGGGAGTTGAGTTTATACACGACCCCCGATTTTCAGGGTGTTACATATGGTCCATCTGATAATTAGATCTACAATGTGGTCCTAATTAACCATGTGTTGAATAGTGTTCTTGTAAGACCTTAACCCAAGTGTGCACGCCGTTTCTTTAGGTCACGCAGTCCTACCGATTGAATCTCGACGACCCGTGACTTATGGATGTGTTTGTTGTCATCCTTAAGTCTGGTCTCGTTGAACCGACTTGGATCGATCCAAAACCTATACCATTGTATCCGCATTGGTGTCGTGGTTCTAACATCGCGTCTCATGCATGAAACCGACATGTACATCGCAAGTTATGAGCCACGCTTGATTCAGACCGTTGATATTGTGTGATGGTGGACCCCATCCTAGCACCACACACTTCGCCATGTGATTATGTCATCCCTAGGCTTAGGCTCTCTAGCAGTCCTACACCCTACACCTAGAAAACCTACGAGCCTACAACATTGTTTGTATCACCATAGCCTCATCATGGTTTTGTCTATCTAAGGAGAGAAGTAATCATTTCTCTCTCTTTTCTAGCAAGCCCTCCTTTTTTCCATCCCATTTTCTCTTTCACTCTCTCTTCTCTCCTCCTAGAAAACCCATGGACGTTCCCACCGTCTCCATTTCTCCAGCCCTCTCTCCCTCAATCCCTCTAATCTAGCCTTCAATAACTCATCTCAACCTTAGAAACCCCTTCCTTGGAGCATGGAGATCATGTTGATGTAGATTTAGAGATTGGATCCTTAGAGGTGGGTGCATGTATTTTCTATTTCAGACTTCTTTGTATTTTGGATATTCTCCATCTTTTCTTTTCATGATTGGAGTATGCGGGGCCCATCAAGAGATGGTGGTAGCCTCAAGACTCCATGGATGTGGCTTGAAGCCCATCATACATTGTATGCATGTTACATGCAAGGGGTCATTCTCCATGGACCCCTTCATAGCCTTTTTTTCCTTTGAGCAGGGATTCTTAGGTCATCTAGACCTTTGATCCTTGATGGAGATTGGATCTCCACTATAAATCGCAAGTAGGAATCATATGATCCATGTATATCTTGTGTATCCTTTATAATGGAATGTATATACATGTGTGATAAAGGGAAGGGCCTCAATGTGGCTGCGACTGTGGTCGGATCTTTATTTTTTCCCTTGTAGATAACCTCTGATCATATGTGTGTGTCCCACCTTGTGGACCAATAAAATCCAGACTGTCTATGGAGGTTGGATGTTCATGACAGTCCACCTTGGACATATGGCTCCAAAAATCCACCTAAATGGGGCACATGTAAGGGGTTTTTGTTATTGGGAAAGATCTAGGGCCCACTGGAGTGGTCCATCCCATGATTTTCTAGGATTAAATCTCATTTTAAATAATGTTTATATTTAATTCTTTTCAGTTATATGTTGCTGTCCAGAATTGTCTAGATGGATTTTTGGGTCAACTTGAGGCCAGATTTTGGGGCTTTTAGTGAGGAGTTTTGTACGAAGTAATATATGACTTTTGAAGGTGGATGTCCCATTTATAAGCATGCCAAATTTCAGCCTCAACTGATCTCATTTGGGTCTCCAAAAGGGTGGGCCAATATGCGGATGTTGCTGAATTTTTTGTTGTAAATTCCAGTAACATTGTCTCACATAAAATTATAATTTAAAAATATTTTCTCTGATGGTAGGCTATCTTTATAGACTGTCTCTTGTTGTATACATGATGAGGGACCTTGGCCCTAAATTTTCAGATTTTTAGAGGCCCTGAACCCGCTCCATTAGAGTGCACAAAGTTTGTACATCAACATACATTTCTGAAATTTTCTACTACCATGGTGTCCTCTTGAGTTGTAGCTGATTTTGGGCCGGACTTGTGTATGTTTAGTGGCACCCACCTCTGATGTATCTGAGGTCCATGTGGACCATGTATGTGGGGCCAACCAATTGGACCAGCGTCCCCTACTGGACATCCAGCATGGTGGACCGTCCATGGGCTGGCCCACCATGATGTATGTTTTGTGTCCACGTCGTTTCCCCCCTCTGTTGTGACCCACGTGGAGTGTGGGACCACCCCAGGTGGACGTCCCATGTGGGCCCACCTCAGGGATGTGTGGAGCCCACTTTAATGTGTGTATGGGCCAGGATGCCCAGGCCTTGGGACGCCCAAGCCATGGGCTGCTCATAGGCCTGCAGCCCAGCAGTAGGCTCACCTGTTTTGTGTGTACCACTCTCTTTCTTCATCCGTGAGGCCCCCTTGTAAATATTGTTGGCCCTTATGGAAATATTTTCCACATGTTTTAATCTAGGCTTTAGTAGGCCCAAATTGTTGATGGACCGAAAATTCAATAAGGGCCCAAATGAATATTATTTTGGACTCAATTGTATGAGATGTGGGGCCCACCTTATTGAGAAATTTGGTGTGCATGATGCACACCTATTTTGGTAATATTTTGGGCTTGATTAGTGCCCTTTTTGGGCTTGATTAGTGCATAGTTTAGCTACCCCTTTTTATGGTCCTTGTGGACCTAAGTATGACCAAATTTTTGAGACTTCCTATGGGCCCAGAGTGGGCTAGAATGTCCCGCCTTGGCCTAGCCATATGTTGGGCTGATTTTCACCATTTAAATGGACTTGTGGGCTACATAAAGGTGGTTTTGGGCCCTTAGTTGTCCACTTAAATGTGTTAGTTTTTGAGCTAATGTAAAGGGGTCCATTCCACCTAACTTAGACTTGTTTTTGGGCCATGTATTTGTGCCCATGGGCTGCCCCTTAAGTTCACCTAAATGTATGAGTGTTGTGGCTAATGAGACTTGGGCTTTGGGCCTTGGTTCCCCTCCTTGAGCCAAGATTGTTAGAGGTAATATTGAGTCTACTTCGTTATGCCTTTTGTGGGACCTATGTACATATGGTTTGGATATGGGCTTTGGGCCTTATGTTTATGTGGTTTGTGGATTAGATGCCTTGGGGCAATGGTGGTTGAAAGTTTCCATTTGGACCCCTCTAGGTCCATTAGTTGCTAAGTGTGGTTGAATGCCCACCTTAGTTCCTTGCTAGGACCGTTTTCATATTATCTAGGCTTTAGCTTTGTATGCTCAGTCTCATGGGTTATCCCAGGTAAATGAGCTCCCACTGGATGCTGTATTCCTTATGACGAATTGGTTAAGTGCCTATACCCTTCATGGTTAGGTAGAGAGTACATCTTCTCAATTCACCTCATTGTCACCCTTATTCATCTTCATGGCCCACTCTCATACGCATCATATGCATGCTTGGTTGAGGTATGATTGGCCATAGTTGTGCCATTGTGTAGGACATGTTGGTATCTCTCTAAGAGATTATGTTTACTCTCTTGAGCATGGTAGATGCTTGGGATTGATGCATGGTTGATTGTGTGACTCATGTATCTGTCATTGCATAGCACATGGATATTCGTCCTTGCTTCATCAGGGCCGTAGCCTCCATAGGTATATCATGGATGGGCGCGTTTGAACATCGAAAATGTTACTTGAGCATTGGGGTGCATAGGATATCCCTATGTGAAAGCCCCTAAACTTCCACGGTACCGAGGGCACGCCCCAACGCCGAGACCGAGTGGAAAACATGAGCGCACGAGAGCCTTATACCATTAGGCTGTGACTCCCACTGCAACGTGGTTGATTGGGATGGGGTGTAGCCTTATCTGCTTGACAGAGAGGGCAATAGCTAGGCTGAGTTTGACCAGCTCGTGAATGAGTCCGCTACCTCGAGCCTCGTCGGTGATTGACTGTCCACAGGCGGGTAGTGAGGTCTCTTACGCTCGCTAGGCTGTGCAGCTAGTAGAGTAGTAGTTAGCATGTAGTATATTAGACCCCGGTGATTTCTCTAGAGAGGAACTATACTGATATGTGGACTTGTTATGAGGATTGGTGTGCTTGCATTGCACCTTGCATTGGCATTTGACTGTATAAGCCTTATGTTGCATCGCCTTGGTATGACGCCCAGTACTCATGTATTGCATTGCATAGCCTTGGTATGGCTTACTGCATTGATAGCTTAGCCTCGGTATGGCTAGTGGCATTGGTATCATTCATGTTTCCTTCTGCATTCTCCTCTATTTTCTTCTAAGCACTATTGTCACACACCTTCACCTCTCTCTCAGCTTTCTATAAACTTATACACGATTAATGCGTGCAGGAGATCCTAAGTCAACGAAGTAGTGAAGGAGCCGTGGATTGGATTGGCACAAGCTGAGGACCCTAGTTACAGACCTTTCCTTTCCTTCTTTCTATATTATGTATTTCCTTTAAGCCTTGTACCTGTAAAGTTTAAATTCTTAGTGAATTTTACAGTGTATTCCTTTTTTATTCTCCGAGATTTACTTGCTATAATCTTGGGTTTGCTCAATTGGATTGGAATTATGATATTGAAATCCTCATTGTAGGATCTCAGGATTGAAACCTGAGCCAGGAACTGAGAATGAGGTACTACGGAGGTTGTTGCAACCGAAGTCGGCTATCGGGTTCCTTGTGGATCCGGACACCGAGTTTGGGGCGTGACAGTTCCTATTCATACACTAGCTATAACAGGCATTTTGCTACTCTAGAGAAGAGCTGGGCAGATTCTTTTTTGGGCTGGGATAATGGTAAGAAAAAACAGCATTGAAGATGACTTGGGGAATCTATTATGGAAATCTAATTGCATATGAAGAAGTTTCGTCAAAGAAAAGTATAAGTTAGATTTTTTTTGGAGCTTCAGGAAGCTCGTCGTGGTGGCGACAAGTAGCCTTTTTGGAGGGGAATAGTTGGCTTGTAGGCCTGTGGATTGGACTGGGTTGGGGCCACTGTCCTCATGGGCCTTGAATCCCATCCCTAAATAGTTGGCTTGGCTTAGAGTGAAGGACGTTCTCAATTCATATGGCCTTTATCCAGATCCTATTATGGACTCGTTTATTCCATGAGCTGCTTTGGATCACATTAAAGATGAGGGCTTATGCACCTCAGATGTTGAGCACATATGCATCTGGGTGTTAGATCTCTCTGGAGAATTTTCTATTAGAGCAGCTTGGAAGTTTACTAGATTGTCCACTGAGAGGAAAGATTAGTTGAAGTAGGTGTGACACTTTAAGTTGCCACCTAAAATCTCCCTGTTTTCATCGAAGCTGTTGAATAATGTGATCCCTGTGGATGCAAGGATTTAAGAAAGAGGAGTTCACCTAGCTTCGGCTAGGAGTCCAAAAGTAGAAAATGTAGACCACCTGTTTATGTTAAGGAAGCTGGCAGCATGACTTTTTCAATTCCTCTTTTGGGCTCTCTTGCATTATGGGTCAGTCTACTATTTGTAGGACTTCCCAATGGTGGAGAGAGAAGCCTCAGAAATGGACCGGCTATCTTCTATATAAGGGCTGCTCCTTAGTGTAATCTTCTAGGAAATTTGGATGCAAAGAAATGGCTATCGATTCGAAGATATGAAAGTTTCTGTTATTAAAACAGATGTCTTAAATCTGGTTTGAGGTCTTTGACTGGTCGAAGCCCTCCTTCAACTAGAAAAGGGTTATGCATATTATGCGCGGTTTATGCGTGGAGTGCATAAATTTGAGGTGGTTTCTAGACTATTACAAAGTCGGTGTGAAAGTGGTGTTTCTTAAACTATACATATGGGTCCTTAGTGCATTTTTAAAGTATTCTAAGGTTTCTTAAAAGTATTCCAAGGGTTTCTAAAAAGGTTCTAAGATTATCAAAGGGTGAAGCAAGGTGAGATTCGAGGTTATTTGAATCGGGTAAATCCTTTTCTCTTTGTAATTTATACTTTCTTAGTGGATTTCTATGGCTTTGTGCCTTGATTTTTTTTCGAAAAGGTTTTCCACATTAAATCTTTGTATTTTTTTGTGTTTTCTTGACGCTCTTAGATTGTTATCCTAGATCTATATCTATGTGATTCCGCAGCATAATATCCCAAGAAGTAGTATTAGAGCTATTGTTAGGGCACAGATCTGAATCTGTAGGATTAACAATAATAAGAAGTACTATGTATGATATTGAGAAGTACTCAGGGAAAACTAACTTTGAGTTATAGAAGATTAAGATGACTAGTTTCTTAATCAGGCAAGGTGAAGATGGTGCCCTTGAAGCGCGAAAGTCTACTATGAGTAATGATGATTGGAATATCCTTGATAAGAAGGTCTTATCCTTGATCCATTTATATCTTACGGATTAGGTTCTCTACAATGTCATGAGGGAGAAAAATGCACCTAAGTTGTGGGCGAAGTTAGAGGTTGTCTATGCGAAAAAAATTCTTTGAAAATCACCTACACTTGAAACATTAGTGGTATAACTTCAAGATGATAAAGGGTGGAGATTTGGAGGCTTACATCAACAACTTTAGCAAATTGGTTTGCGAATTGCTGGATATGGAGAAAGTGATAAAAGTTGAAGAACCGCATATATGTTGTTGAATTCTCTTCTGACATCATATGAGTCATTTAAGGACACAATGTGTATCACTTATAAAACTCTAAGTGTCGACATCGTTATCTCAGCCCTTCAAGGGAAGGCTATGAGAAAGCTTAACGGTGACATGGGGACATCTTTTGATACACTATTTACGAGAGATAAGAATTCTGAATAAGGTACAGGATCTTTAAGTTTTATATCTAAATTTAAGGACAAGGACAAAGGTAAGTTAAAGTGCTAAAACTGTGGGATGGAAGGACACATGAAGAAGGGTTGTACAAATCCTAAATTCAAGAGAGAAGAATCTGATGCTTCATATAGGGAGGCCAATGCTGTCATGTTAGATGGATCAAGTAGATATGATGGTGATGTTTTGTCTGTGTCTACGATCAAACGGCTATACGATGATCTTAGGAGCGAGTTGATTTTAGACACAGGGAATCCTTTCACATGACTCCTCATCAGAGTTAGTTTGCCAGCTATAGGGAGTGTGATGGTGGACAGGTGTTTATGAGAAATGACATTGCCTGTAATGTTGTGGCTGTTGGTACGGTATGCATCAAGATGTTTGATGGGGAGGAGCGTACCTTGACTGGTATCAGGCGCGTTCCTGATTTGAAGAAGAATCTGATTTCTCATGGCATAGTTAAGGCAATGGGCTGCAAGTACACATGTATTGATAGTGTTCTTAAGGTATCTAAGGAGGCACGGATAATCATGAAAGTGTAATGACTTAGTAACATGTACAGGTTGATTGAGAGCACTTCAAAAGGTGGATCTGCAATGGTTATAGCGGATTCCACCTCTGCACGTGTGTGACATGCTACGCATGACCACATGAGCGGGCAGAGCATGAAGGCTGAGACACACGGACATAGATACAGAGTTGGTGGAGCAGCCACCTGTGAGGAGAATTACACAACATAATCGTAGGATGTCGGCGAGGTACATGGACAGCTCCAATATCGCATATGCTCTCGTTATAGAGAGATCCGTCAACTATTCAGGTGGCTCTTGGTGAGCCTGGTGCTAAGAAGTGAAAAGTGATTATGGACGCTGTGTTGGACTCTTTTTACCAGATCGTCTCATGGGAGCTAGTGGAGCTTTTGGTGGGCCAAAAAGTGGTTAGATGCTGGTGGATCTTTAAAAGGATACAACATGGATACAAAACGATGCTAGTAGCGGAGGGATATGCTTAGAGAAAAGGGATCGACTTCTCAGAGATATTTGCATCAGTGGTATAACAGGTGACTATTATATCCGTATTGGCGCTGGTTGCCCAATGCGATCTTGAGCTGAAATGATGGATGAGGAGACTGCGCTTATACATGAAAAATTGGAAGAGAGGTTCTTCATGAAGCAACCAGAGCGGTTCGAAATTAAAGAGGATGAGAAAAAGTTTATAGGAGGTCGTTGCACGACCTGTAGCCTAAGTAGTGGTATAAAATTTGATTCCTTCAAGGTGAGTTAAGTATTGTATGTTAATGACATATAGATCCTAAACATGACTTGTTTGAAATTAATGTACTAAAGACTCGGTTAAGTTGGACGTTCAGAATGAAGGATCGGGGGGCCTGTAAAGAAGGTTCTTGGCGGTTATATTCATAGATATTGGAAGAGGAGCAGGATTTGATAATCAAAGGTAGAATACCTTGAGTAAGTATGTGATGGAGCAGGCAAAGCCGGTGAGCATTCTCTTGTGGCTCACTTTAATTTTTCCTCAGGACATGTCTTAAAACAGATAAAAAAAAGCAAGATATGTCTCATGAGACTTATTCGAATGTGGTTGGTAGTGCATGCCATGGTCTGTATTAGACTGGTTATTTCACAAGCAATCAGTATTGTGAGAAAATACTCCGACAAGCAACATTGGATGGTGGTGAGATGGTTACTTTGATGCATTCAAGGTAAGAAAACTACCTCTTTACTTTTGGGAAGACATGGACAAAGTTAGTTGAATATGTGGATTCAAATTACGCAGGCAGTATGGATCCTAGAAAGTCGACTTTAGGTTACTCGTTTGTACTAGTGGGTGAATTAATTAGTTGGATGACCATTTTATCCAACAGGTGCTTGAAGAAGGAGGCATAACATTGGAGAAGATTCACACCAGCGTGAATACAACAAACATGCTTATCAAGGTTGCTCCTAAGAAAAAGTTCAAGTTCTGTGCAACTTCTCTGGGCTTAGCGATGACATAAAAGAAAGATGAAGTATGCACGAGAAGCATTGATTGAAGTTATAATGTGACACAAAAATAAAAGAAGAGGTCAAGAAGCTATACGGTTAAAGATTGAAGACATAGTGGAGATTGTTGTTAAAATAAATGTCTTAAATCTGGTCTGAGGTGTTTGACCAGTCGAGGGACTGTCTCGACTAGTCGAAGGTCCCTTCGATTGGTCGAAGCCTTCCTTCGACTAGTCGAGGGTTACACAGACGATATGCGGTTTGTGCACGGGCTGCATAAATTTGAGGTAATTTTTGGACTATTCCAAAGTTGATGCGAAAGTGGTGTTTCCTAAATTATAAATAGGGATCCCCAGGGCCTTTCTAAAGTATTCTATGGTTTCTTAAAGGTATTCCAAGAGTTTCTGAAATGGTTCTAGGGTTATCAAAGGGTGTACTAAGGGTGAGATTCGAGGTTGTTCGAATTGGGTAAGTCCTTTTCCCTTTGTAATTTATGCTTTCATAGTAGATTTCTATCACTTTGTGTCGTGGTTTTCCCGAAAGGATTTTTCACGTTAAATTTTTGTGTTCTCTCGTGTTTGCTTATGCTCTTGGATTGCTGTCTTAGATCTATATTTGTGTGATTCCGTAGCAAAAATCCTAGCAGTTTTTGCTGATAAGGCTATTGCAAGGATTCAGTGATGGATAAGAGTGCCCTATCTTCCCCATGTCAAGGAGTAAGTCCTCGGTAACCATCTAGTCATTCAGATTCTGGATGAGGCCCTAGCAAAGCCAGGCTTTTACGCTGTTGAAATTGGAAAGATTGCATGCGGGTTGGGTAAAACTAATGTGGACGGCACTGGTAGAGGAAATTCAATATATATGACACATTTGCGCTACTCTTCGGACATCTCTCTTCAATTGCAGCCAAAAATATCGCTTCTCCAAAAGGGTTATAATCTTGTCTCACCTTATCATTGCTAAGACCAATGCCATGTAACTCCTGAATGATGCGCTCTCACAATGAACTTTGTATAATGATAATTAGTTTCCTTTAAAGAGAAAATATCTTGAATTTGCAAGTCACTTGATTGTCCTGCCTGACATTTGGCCTACACATCCTTAAAGTCATTATCATATACATATAATTCTTTAAAGCACTTGAACCACACAACTTTATTGTTCATAGTAACCAGTGAGGTTGATCGCCTATTAGGTGCATCACCAACCTTGTTCTACTACCCTGATTTATGCTTCAACATGAATGTGAACTCTTGTAAGAAAGAAATTCATGTGGCATGCACATGATTAATATTATATTGATTGTTATATTTAATAACCTGATGGTCAGTAAAGAGGGTAAAGTCCATCTGGATCAGATATTGTCTCTAATAGTGTAGGTTTTAGATGATTACATATAACTCCAACTCGTATGTTGACCACTTCTTACGAGTGAGCCTCGATTAGCTTATTAATGTAAAATGCTATAGGTCTGCCATCTTGAAACAACACGCCTTTTGTTCACTCCCCAAGTGCAGGGTTGTGATGTAGTAATAAACTCGGTAAGACCGAGGTCGAATCCCAAGGGACTAAAACTTGTACGCTAGCTGAAACTAAATAGAACTAGAACTAGACTAAGATGTACTCTAAATCAAATAGTATTTAAGAAATAATGATGAAATATTTTTCTAAAACTTAGGAGAAATTAGATGTAAGGAAACTAGGGATTCAGAGGATCCACTTGTAGAGATCAGGGAGATCTTATGCCTGTTTCATGAATCATGGAATTCACTGAACTGCCGTTAATCTAGTTTTCAAAGAGATGAAAGGTGTATGAATTAGAGTGGATTCCACCACCAAACCATGCCCAAAAGACTATGGCAAACAACAGAATTAAACTAATTACCACCCAATCACATGTATGAAAGTTAGGAAGGGTACCGTCATCCAACCATGCCCAGGAGACTATGGTGAACAACAGGACGTCCTGACGTCATAAACATAAAAGTAGAAGGACATGATCAAAGCCATTACAGACCCATTGTAATTTTACTCACAACAGACCATTAAAGACTAAAACATGCCATTAATTAAACTAGCATCAACATTAATTCAATTCATAAATTAAATAAAAAAATTCATAAATTAAACTCTCCCATCTCACTACAAGCTTCATCTCCTAGCCCTAGTTAGGAGGTTTAGCCCAACATGAATAGGCTAGATATCTCAAAACAAAATAAAATAAAAATAAAAGAAATAAACAAACTCAACTCTCTCTCTTGCAGATGTCCGACCTGAGCCTTCCTTTTCAGCTCTGAATCTTCCTTCCCAGCCCTGAATGAATGCTCCCTACGTCTAAAACCTCCTTATATAACTGCTGGAGTGGTGAAAATCGAATTTGAATCGGATTTGGAAAGCTATGCATGCCTAGTGAAAGCTTTTTCGCAGCCAAGTTCGGTGCCTCGAAACACGCCACTTTTCTCGCTCAAATTCTAAAAAAACACCGTCCCTTAGTACTTTCTTGGGTCCTCTACATGATAGACGGTTCAGATCTGCCATATGATCAAAGATGCTGGGCCAAAACTGCCTGAAAAAGTCAGTTTTCGCGTATGTGCGAAACCTTTTGCACCATTTCACTGTTGTGATCGGTGGGCCCCACAGAAGCATTTTCTGGAAAATTCACTCTGTCCATTAGATTCAGAACGAAATTTCAGTCAAGAATGGGTGGTTTTGAACGTCCATTGACGTGGCCCAGAGAAGAAATCACAAAAGGATTAGTTTTGAACGTTGCAGGGCAGCCCTTTTGTGGTCTCTGTGTCTCACACGTGTGCACTCATGGGTAAAAAGTGACAACATGGTTTTGAAGTATTCAATGCCGTCTACACGGTGGACGGTTCGAATTGAGCTTACAGGGCACGTGTAGGGCCCACTAGCTTCCACAAAACGGCCAGCCGGCACGTAATTTTTTTTTTTTTTTTTTTTTGAATTGGAGAAGGAAACGTCGGTCAGCGGCGCTGACCGACTTTGGGAATTCACGTGCATGGCTAGTGCACATGTGCAGTATGCACACTCAATCTAAAGTGGGGTCCACTATGATGTTTTTACGAAATCTGATCCAACCATCTGATTGGTTTCCTCATTTAAGGCGTTGATACCAAATTTGAGGCAATTTCAGATATCAGGTGGGCCCAGAATCAACGGTTTATGGGCTGATCTATCCGTTGGAGCACTTTTATAGTGATCCAAGAGCTAAAATTTGAAATGTACGGTTAATTTATGGCCCTTATCTCATGTATAAAGTTGCGACCCGATCAGATGTCAGGAACCATGTGATCTTGCATTCTGGATGCGTTTCGAGCCACTTGAGCTTCAGTTTCTTAGTTTTCTCAGATTTCTGACTATGTATATCCGTCAATCTTGGTCCTCTGAAGTCCGCCCCATGCCCTAGTGATCATCAGAACGTTAAATCCAAGCTTTTGGCATCCTTTTTCAGTCAACTCTCCTAATCACACCCTGCAACAAAACACGATTAAAACTGGGCATTAAGCAAATTATGCTCATAAATCCAAGTAATAAATGGGGTCTAATATGCATTATTTGATCCTCAACACAACCCCCAACCAGTATTTTGCTAGTCCTGAGCAAATTATGCGAAAAATAAGTTGAGAATTATATGAGAACTTTCTATGAAATCGAGTGAGATTTTGAACAAGATACGAGAAATTTAATATTCATGAATGTTAGAAATTGTTTTCTCCTGAGCTCAAGCACACGGTAGACTTCATAATCAAGTGTAAAGTATTAATCCATCAATTAAAAAAATTTTAAACATTGAGATCCATGGATGTATAGTCTAATCTCGGCTTATCATCATTAAGAGATCCAATCATCAATTTCATGATATCATTGGTAATCAACAAGAAAATTCATGACAACCAAAACCTAATCCAAAAATTGTGTAAGGCCCACCCCCACATTACATGATATTGTCCGGTTTGTCCGGTAGGCTCACGGCTTTAAAACGCGTCATTTGGGGTAAGGATACTGGTAGCTCGCCCAGACCCGGTGCTCCCGTGGTCCCGCCCACATCAGCACCTACCCGTCTATGATATTGTCCAACCCAACCGTCATCAGAGTGCACAGCGGAGGTTTTGCCTGGCGCACAAGGCCAACGCGTCATGTCTGTTAAGGGAGGAACCCAACATATAACCACCACAACTCCAGACAACTCTTTCGATGTGGGATAAGTTACGCTACAGTCAACTGCAACAGTAGCTCGCTCAGCACAGTAGCCTGCTAGCCAGCTTGGGGCCCGCCCACATGTGTGCCCGCCCACATGAAGCAGTGACCGGGGCGTCACATTATCCCCCACCGAGGGCAGAGCCATCCTCGGCTCTGATACCATTTGTAAGGCCCACCCCCACATTACATGATATTGTCCGGTTTGTCCGGTAGGCTCACGGCTTTAAAACACGTCATTTGGGATAAGGATACTGGTAGCTCGCCCAGACCCGGTGCTCCCGTGGTCCCGCCCACATCAGCACCTACCCGTCCATGATATTGTCTAACCCAACCGTCATCAGAGTGCACAGCGGAGGTTTTGTCTGGCGCATAAGGCCAACGCGTCATGTCTGTTAAGGGAGGAACCTAACATATAACCACCACAACTCCAGACAACTCTTCCGATGTGGGACAAATTACGCTACAGTCAACTGCAATAGTAGCTCGCTCAGCACAATAGCCTTCCAGCCCCACATGTGCCCGCCCACATGTGTGCCCGCCCACATGAAGCAGTGACCGGGGCATCACAACTTGCCTCATAGATTAACCTATTAACTTGTAATTTTTCTATTCAAAGTAATGCCAAGGAAGGGGAATCAAATCCTCACCTATAGGGAGCAAACCTATGGTGAAGATCGTACACCTGACTCTTTTTAGATATCATTCAAGGGGTATTAAATCTACACCTATAGGGAGCAAACCTACGGTGAAGATTATTCGCCCAAATTTTTTCAAAGATATCTTCTTTTCTTTTCTTTTTTTCTTTAATTGATCATAATGGGCAAGTTTTAAACAGGTTCCTTCCTTAGTGATTACCAAATTAACCCTTCAATATCAGACTGAAACCTTAATGTGAAAGTGAGATGTGAGATGTGAAATCATGACTCAATCACTGTTTATAACTTCTAATCATGGATCAATAACTTGATCTTAACTATGAAATTTAACAGATACTGAATCTCAGATTCCTAAAGTATCAACATCACTTATCTTGAACTTTTAAATCCAGGATATCCATCAAAATCACTTCGAATTCATAGGAATTTTCAGAAAAAATTTAAAAAAATTTTACAATTTTTGCTCAAGACCAAGAAAACACTGATTAGGTAACCTAATCTCCCACCCCCAACCAAAAATCTACATTGTCCTCAATGTAAAAGAATTAAGCATGCAATGCACATGGGACAAAGAAAGTAAAGTGATGGAAAGATAGTACCTGAATAACGAATCGAGAGAGATTTTCTACGAGATCACAGCATGGAAGCTGATTAGCACGAGAGAAAAAGAAAAATAAAAATGATGAAAATAAAATCCTACCTATACCACTTTCGCAGGTGCTCTCGATTGCATTTAGCGTATGCAACAAGCCTTTAAACCCTTAGGTTACCCCTAGTGGACGATTTGTAGTCTCGTGAGGGTTTGCAGTAATGTTACCCACAAACATTGAATCATCTAACTAGAAAAATGAAATGAAAAGCTGGGTTGCCTCCCAGGAGCGCTAAATTTAACGTCTTCAGCCAGATAAATAAAGCAACAATCCTAGTCCTATGAAAGCGATAAACCTACCTATACCTCCATCAGACTAGGAGATCAGTCCTGGTAAACAAGAGCAATCAGAGGCATGGACATGTCCTCTGAATCAAATGTCTCGACAAATGGCTTTAATCGATGTTCATTTACTTTAAACTCCTTACCATTGTCGGGATCTCTTATCTCGATGGCCCCATGAGGATAAGCAGTGACAACAATGTAAGGGCCGGTCCAACAAGATCGAAGCTTACCCAGAAAGAGGTGGAGTCGAGAATCGTGTAAAAGGACTTTCTGACCTGGCGTGAACGATTTTCGTAGAATATGTTGATCATGAAACGCCTTCATCTTGTCCTTGTAAATTATCGAGTTCTCATATGCATCGTTCCGGATTTCTTCAAGTTCATTTAATTGAAGTTTTCGTAACGAGCCAGCGTTGTCCAGATTGAAATTTAGATTTTTGATCGCCCAGTATGCTTTATGTTCCAATTCTACAGGCAAATGACAGGCCTTCCCATAGACAAGTCTAAAGGGAGATGTTCCAATAGGGGTTTTAAAAGCAGTACGGTACGCCCATAAGGCATCAGTCAATCGGATTGACCAATCCTTACGATCAGGGTTAACCGTTTTCTCTAAGATATGTTTGATCTCCCTATTGAAAATCTCAGCTTGCCCACTTGTCTGTGGATGGTATGGGGTGCTCACCTTATGAGAGATACCGTATTTCTTCATTAAACTCTCAAATGGTCTATTGTAGAAGTGTGAGCCCCCGTCACTAATAATAGCTCGAGGCGTTCCGAACCGCGACAGGATATTTTCTTTTAAAAATTTAATGACCGTGCGATGGTCATTTTTGCGGCACGGAATTGCTTCGACCCATTTAGTGACATAGTCTACGGCAAGCAAAATATATAGATTTTCAAATGATTGGGAGAATGGTCCCATGAAATCAATGCCCCAGCAATCAAATGCTTCAATGATAAGGATGGGATTCAAAGACATCATATTTCGACGGGACAATGCTCCCAATTTTTGAAAACGCTCACAAGCTTTGCAAAACTCATGAGTGTCCCTGAACATAGTGGGCCAGTAAAAGCCTCACTGTAGAATCTTGGCCGTGGTCTTTTTAGCAGAAAAGTGACCACCACAGGCCTGTGAGTGACAGAATGAGATGACACTCTGATGCTCATCGTCTGGCACACATCTCCTTAAGATTTGGTTTGGACAATATTTAAACAAATGTGGATCATCCCAGAAAAAGTTACGCACCTTGGTAAAGAATTTCTTCTTATCTTGTGATGTCCAGTGTGTCGGTATGGCACCTGTAGCAAGATAATTAGCAATATCAGCGAACCAAGGTGAATGGGAGACTCTAAACAGTTGTTCATCAGGGAACATGTCATTGATATGGGTCGCCTCAAGGGAATCAGAGGTATTAAGGCGATAAAGGTGATCAGCTAATACGTTCTCTACGCCCTTTTTGTCTTTAATTTCTAAATCAAATTCTTGGAGTAGAAGGATCCATCGTATTAGGCGAGGCTTAGAATCATTCTTGGAAAGAATATACTTAAGTGTCGCATGATCGGTATAAATAATGATCTTGGATCCGATCAGGTAGGACCAAAATTTGTCCAAAGCGAACACTACGGCTAAGAGTTCCTTTTCCGTAGTCGAGTAGTTCACTTGGGCAGGATTTAGAGTTCTACTTGGGTAGTGAATAATGTAAGGCTGCTTATCTTTTCTCTGGCCTAGAACCGCTCCAAGAGCATAATCAGAGGCGTCGCACATAAGTTCAAAAGGAAGACTCCAGTCGGGTACCTGCATGATAGGTGCAGTGGTTAACATGCCCTTAAGCTTAGTGAAAGCTTCTTGGCACTGCTCAGTCCACTCGTATGGTGTATCCTTTTGAAGAAGATTACATAAAGGACAAGACAGGAGACTAAAGTCCTTTATGAATCGTCTGTAAAAGCCTGCGTGTCCTAAGAAGGATCGCACGTCTCTAATATTCTTGGGTGTGGTAGGTTAGAGATAAGATCAATTTTTACCTTATCTACCGCGATTCCTTTGGACGAGATGATGTGTCCAAGGACAATTCCCTTCTGAACCATGAAATGACACTTCTCCCAATTAAGTACCAGATTCTTTTCTTCACATCTTTTCAGCACACATTTAAGACTTGCTAAGCACTCGCTGAAAGATGAACCGAAAACAGAGAAATCGTCCATGAAGACCTCTAAATATTTTCCCACCATGTCAGAAAAGATACTCATCATACATCGCTGAAAGGTGGCAGGGGCATTACATAACCCGAATGGCATCCTTCTGTAAGCAAAGGTGCCATAGGGACATGTAAATGTGGTCTTTTCCTGATCTTCAGGGGCGATTTCAATCTGATTATAACCTGAATACCCGTCAAGGAAACAGTAATAGGAATGACCAGCTAACCTTTCCAAGATCTGATCTATAAAGGGCAAAGGAAAGTGGTCTTTCCTAGTGACGGTATTCAGCTTCCTATAGTCAATGCACATTCTCCAACCAGTAGTAACTCTGGTCGGCACGAGTTCATTATTGGCATTGGCTACGATGGTGATCCCGGACTTCTTAGAAACCACCTGAGTTGGACTCACCCATTGACTATCGGATATGGGGTATATGATCCCCACTTCCAATAGTTTGAGAACCTCAGCCTTAACCACTTCCTTCATATTTGGATTTAGTCTACGTTGTGATTGTCGAACAGCCTTTGCATTATCCTCAAGATATATGCGGTGAGTACAAATTGATGGGTTAATTTCCTTGAGGTCCGCTATCGTCCATCCAAGAGCTCCCTTATGCTCAATGAGAGTAGATATGAGCATACTCTCTTGTTCTTTCTCCAGGTGGGCAGAGATCACCACCGGATATGTCTTATCTTGACCTAAATAGACATATTTTAAATCAGAGGGCAAAGGTTTTAGGTCAAGCTTCGGTGGCTTGAGGTTAGACGGTAGAGGTACTACATCAGTTTGGGGCAATTCTTCAATTTGTGGCCTCCACCGGTTAACTTCAAGTACCGGTGCAGTATCAAGCATGGTACACGTCTCCCTAATTATATCATCATAAAGATCATGGGAGTGGGCCAGGCACGTCTCTAGAAGATCAGAGGATAAGGTGAGAGGTGTTCTATCTTCCACAAAAGAATCAATCATGTTAACATCATGAAAATCGTCATCATCCTCTGAGTTCCTGCCATTATTGAAAAAGATATTCGATTCCAATGTCAAATTTCCAAATGACATAGTCATAACACCATTTCTGCAATTGATAATTGCATTTGAAGTGGACAGGAATGGGCGACCAAGAATGACGGGAATCTGAGTGCTCGTGTCATTGATGGGTTCGGTGTCCAAGATGATAAAATCAACAGGGTAGTAGAATCTATCAACCTGGACCAACACATCCTCGATGATCCCTCTTGGTACATGAACAGAACGATCAGCAAGTTGTAGTGTGGTTCGAGTGGGTTTTAATTCACCCAAGCCTAACTGTTGGTATACCGAGTAGGGAATTAGATTGACGCTCGCTCCTAAGTCAAGAAGTGCGTGATCAATTCGATAGTTTCCGATTACACATGATATGGTTGGGCAACCGGGATCCTTAAATTTTTGTGGCACATCTTGTTTCATGATGGCACTCACTTTCTCGGTCAAGGAGATCTTCTTTTGAACACTTTTTCGTCGTTTGGTAGTGCATAAGTCCTTTAGAAATTTAGCATATAAAGGAATCTGTTTTACAACATCAAGCAGAGGAATGTTGACTTTCACTTGTTTCAACACCTTTAGGATATCCTGAGAGTTAGAGAGACGTTTTGGTTCAACCAACCGTTGGGAAAACGGAGCAACTGGCTTTTCTAGAGGTTCCAGTTCAAATTTTTGTGGGGCGCCACTAGATCCATCATTGTTATCCTCTTCTGGTTCTTGAGGATTTTCAGGCCTAACCGGAAGGGTTTTATCAATGACCTTCCCACTCCTAAGAGTAGTGATGGATTTAGCGTGCCTCATTTGATTTGAAGAGCTGGGATTACCTGTCTCGTATTGCGGTTTAGGATTAGGGATTGGTTGTGCAGGAAGCATCCCCTTTTCTATAGCCGTCTTACGTGAATCTATCTTTTGTATGAAATTCTGCATTATCTATGTCAGCTCTTGCACAGAATTTTGAGCCGGTTCTTCTTGAGGTCTCCCCTGATTTGGATTTTGATTGAAGAAACCTTAGGGGGTAGCAGTTTGTCCGTTCCTCTAACTAAAATTCGGATGATTTTTTCAGCCAAGATTGTACGTATTAGAGGGTGGTCCATTGAAAGGTCTTTGATAGTTATTTACGGCATTAGATTGTTCATTCAATACTTCTCGAAAGGCAGGTATTGAAGGACAATTTTCAGTAGTATGAATGTTGCAATCACAGATGCCGCAAACACTTTCATTAACCTTTTCCTTCCTTCCTTCTATGGCCTCAAATTTTCTGGTGAGATTGACCACCTTAGCGTTAAGATCATTATCCTCTTTCAGGAGATATATTCCTCCTTTTTCCCTTAAATGAGTCGGCCTAGACGTAGCGTTCGTCCTTGGATAATAGTCCCATGATTGTGTTTTTTCAGCGAGACTATCGAGGTAATCCCATACCTCGTCGACATTTTTATTGATGAACTCTCCATTACACATTGTCTCGACCATTTGGCGCATGGAAGATGTTAGCCTATCATAGAAGAAATTCGTAATGCGCCATATTTCAAAGCCATGTTGTGGGCATGCATTAACTAGATCCTTGAACCTTTCCCAACATTGGAAGAATGTTTCATCTTTCTTTTGGGCAAAGTTCATAATTGCTCTCCTGAGGGTAATTGTCTTATGATGTGAGAAAATTTTCTTTATAAATTCCCTCTGCATATCATTCCATGTGCTAATGGACCTAGGACGCAGTGAATGTAACCACGTCTTGGCTTTTTCTTTCAAGGAAAATGGAAAGAGTTTCAGCCTAATAGTATCCTCAGATACATTAGGAAAGTATAAGGTGCTTATGATTTCATCGAACTTTTTCAGATGCAAGTATGGTTCTTCAGACTCAAGCCCATGGAACTTAGGAAGGAGTTGGATAACCCCTGGCTTTATGTCCATATGTCCTGTATTCTCAGGAAAAATCATGCATGAGGGCGTACTCACCCCCGCCGGTTGTAAATAATCTCGTAAAGTACGAGGCGGGGGTGCCTGATGCAGCTCATTCTCATCATGTACTTCCTCAACCCTTGGTTGGGGTAGTGCTTGAGGTTGATTTTCAGCCATAACGTCCTCTAACTCAGGAGAATTCACGTGGTGTCTAGTCCTATGATGGACAGTCAACCCCACAACTAATCCTCCTTCAGTCACGAGACGTCGAGTGTTGTCGCGTGCCCACTGTGGCATAAAACACACTCAGCCCTCAAATTCTAACTTAAACCTAAGAGAAAGGAAGAAATCTAGAAAATAAAAGAGAAAGATGAAAAGAAGTTACCAAATTTGAAGTCCTAGGTTAAGAATCTGCAAAATAAACAAAACAAGTTAGTTTTTAAACAAAAAGTCTATAAAATAGAGAAATTCTAAAAATAGAAAAAGAACTAAAGTTAGGATTTTTAAAAAGAATTAGAATTAGTAACTACTAAAAAGAAGAAATAAATCCTAATCTAGAATAGAGAGGAAGAATTTAAGAAAGAATTTACCAATTTTGAAATTATCTTAGAGGCCTACAAAACAGGGAAGACAAGTTAGTTTCTAAAAATTGAAAAAATCTAAACCTAATCTTAAACTAATCCTAAAACTAATTAATTTCAGAAAAACGTAACTGACAGTCCCCAGCAACGGCGCCAAAAACTTGTTCACTCCCCAAGTGCAGGGTTGTGATGTAGTAATAAACTCGGTAAGACCGAGGTCGAATCCCAAGGGACTAAAACTTGTACGCTATCTGAAACTAAATAGAACTAGAACTAGACTAAGATGTACTCTAAATCAAATAGTATTTAAGAAATAATGATGAAATATTTTTCTAAAACTTAGGAGAAATCAGATGTAAGGAAACTAGGGATTCAAAGGATCCACTTGTAGAGATCAGGGAGATCTTATGCCTGTTTCATGAATCATGGAATTCACTGAACTGCCGTTAATCTAGTTTTCAAAGAGATGAAAGGTGTATGAATTAGAGTGGATTCCATCACCAAACCATGCCTAAAAGACTATGGCAAATAACAGAATGAAACTAATTACCACCCAATCACATGTATGAAAGTTAGGAAGGGTACCGTCATCCAACCATGCCCAGGAGACTATGGTGAACAACAGGACGTCCTGACGTCATAAACATAAAAGTAGAAGGACATGATCAAAGCCATTGCAGACCCATTGTAATTTTACTCACAACAGACCATTAAAGACTAAAACATGCCATTAATTAAACTAGCATCAATATTAATTTAATTCATAAATTAAATAAAAAAATTCATAAATTAAACTCTCCCATCTCACTACAAGCTTCATCTCCTAGCCCTAGTTAGGAGGTTTAGCCCAACATGAATAGGCTAGATATCTCAAAACAAAATAAAATAAAAATAAAAGAAATAAACAAACTCAACTCTCTCTCTTGCAGACGTCCGACCTGAGCCTTCCTTCCCAGCTCTGAATCTTTCTCCCCAGCTCTGAATGAATGCTCCCCACGTCCAAAACCTCCTTATATAACTGCTGGAGTGGTGAAAATCGGATTTGAATCGGATTTGGAAAGCTATGCATGCCTAGTGAAAGCTTTTTCGCAGCCAAGTTCGGTGCCTCGAAACACGCCACTTTTCTCGCTCAAATTCCAAAAAAACACTGTCCCTTAGTACTTTCTTGGGTCCTCTACATGATAGACGGTTCAGATCTGCCATATGGTCAAAGATGGTGGGCCAAAACCGCCTGAAAAAGTCAGTTTTAGCGGATGTGTAAAACATTTCGCACCATTTCGCTATTGTGATCGGTGGGCCCCACAGAAGCATTTTCTAGAAAATCCACTCCGTCCATTGGATTCAGAACAAAATTTCAGTTAAGAATGGGTGGTTTTGAACGTCCACTGACGTGGTCCAAAGAAGAAATCACAAAAGGATTAGTTTTGAACGTTGCAGGGAAGCCCTTTTGTGGTCTTCGTATCTCACACGTGTGCACCCATGGGTGAAAAGTGACAGCATGGTTTTAAAGTATTCAATGCCGTCTACACGATGGATGGTTCGGATTGAGCTTACAGGGCACGTGTAGGGCCCACTAGCTTCCGCAAAACGACCAGCGGCCATGCATTACGCGGCACGTAATTTTTATTTTTTATTTTTGAATTAGAGAAGGAAACGTCAGTCAGCGGCGCTGACCGACTTTGGGAATTCACGTGCACGGCTAGTGCACATGTGCACTATGCACACTCAATCTAAAGTGGGGTCCACTATGATGTTTTTGTGAAATCTAATCCAACCATCTGATTGGCCTCCTCATTTAAGGCGTTGATATCAAATTCGAGACAATTTCAGATATCAGGTGGGCCCAGAATCAACGGTTTATGGGCTGATCTATCCGTTGGAGCACTTTTATAGTGATCCAAGAGCTGAAATTTGAAATGTACGGTTAATTTATGGCCCTTATCTCATGTATAAAGTTTCGACCCGATCAGATGTCGGGAACCATGTGATCTTGCATTCTGGATGCGTTTCAAGCCACTTGAGCTTCAGTTTCTTAGTTTTTTCGGATTTCTGACCATGTATATCCCTCAATCTTGGTCCTCTGAAGTCCGTCCCATGCCCTAGTGAGCATCAGAACGTTAAATCCAAGTTTTTGGCATCCTTTTTCAGTCAACTCCCCTAATCACACCCTGCAACAAAACACGATTAAAACTGGACATTAAACAATATTATGCTCGTAAATCCAAGTAATAAATGAGGTCTAATATGCACTATTTGACCCTCAACACCTTTAATAGCCATATAAAAAGCGTCACACTCTACCTCTAATAACTTGTCAAAACTACGGAGAACTAGGACAAAGATAGTAGATTATTTCACATTAATCTTTATTAACCTTTTATTTACCTCAGTCCAGTACTGAAACTTCCATTTATTCATGTAATCAGTAATAGGGGATACAATAATACTAAAGTTTCTCACAAATTTATGATATTAAATCGCAAATCCATGAAAACTTTACACATTCTGAATATTTTTTCAAAACTGATTACTCCTTAATAGATTTCACCTTCTCCTCGTCAACACGAATCCCTATGGATGTCGTCCCAATGCCCAAAAATAAAAGGTTATCTATTAGGAAATTGCACTTCTTTAGATTATGATATAGTTTGTTCTTTGTAAGTACTCAAAGCACCTACCTAAGATATTATACATGATTTGTCTCACCATGATCGTAAATCAGAATATTACCCAATTAATGATTTTAGAACCCAATTCATCAATCTCTTAAACATACTAGGCACATTTAAGAATCCAAATGGCATAACCAACCACTTATATAAACATTAATCTTTGGTTTTAAATGTTATCTTCTACTTGTCATCCAACCAAACATGGATATGGTGGTAACCACTCTTCAAATCTAGTTTAGAAAATATTTTTACCAATTCCAATATGGCTAACATGTCATCTAGTCGTAGTATAGGAAATCGATACTTTAGAATTATTTTATTTATAGCTCAGTTGTCAACACAAGCACCAACTCCCATCCTTCTTGGGCAAGAAGAGGGCTAGCACATCACATGGACTCATTCTCTTCCTCACTAGACCATTATGGCTAAGTTCCTCCACTTGGCCCTGCAAAATCATACACTACTTTAAATCTATCCGATGATAGGGGTGATTGGGCATACTTGCCCCTAGGATAAAGTCAATGAGGTGTTATATCCGGCATTGGAGGCAACTCATCAGAAAGTTCATCGAGCATTATCTCCTTGAACTGTTGTAATACTGATTTCAACTTTTATGGAATGTTTGTGGATTACACTTATTCTTCCTTTATGACTAAAGCGATCTTCCCTATCTTCTCAGATTCTTTAACAAAATCTCGTACAATTAAGAGAGATCTCCCTACCACTTTAGAAGTCTTGAGTTGGTTTTAAGTTCAAGAATAATCTATCTACCATCTTTAACAAAAATAAATATATTATCTGTACATATCAACCATGAATAAAGGAAAAAAATAAAATTAACAATGCTTCTCCATCACCAATCTCAGGTTACTCCTCGTTATGAACATGGGTTTGCCCTAATGCCTCCATTAAATGGTCGATGTCTGCCTTCAATCCTTGCATGGCTCACAAATTCTACTACTAAAAAGTTTCAAACTCCGTCATCGTAAGAGAATTGTTCCTTAGACTATCCTCTGTGAGGTTGTTGATCAAACCATTGTTAGATGTCATCAAGTTGAAGAAAAACATCGATCTTATACCAACTAACACAAAGAAGAATGCGAAATAGCAATGAAAAAGATCATTATCTTCCTCAAGTAATCAAGAACTTAAATCAACAAGGAAGTTCCCGAGTCCACGAGAAGTAAGAGAGAAAAGTAGAGTATTTTTATTGAATAATAACCTAATATTGCTTGATTACATTATTATATGAATAACCATAAAGTCCTAATTCAATTAAAAATTACCTCTAATAGCAAAATCTCTCTAAAAGTTAAATTTGACAAAAATAAAAACGTCCGATAAGATCTTATCATAACATTCTTAGCATTATTACGAGCATCTTTTAAAAAAGCTAAAAATCATACATCCCTAAAAATGAAAAAGTACAATAGTAATGGAAGTTACCAAATGTAGTAAAATTTTCCTAAAATCTCCCTGTTAACCCAAAGATGTGTACTTTCTCACGAAACGGACATATTCGACTGGCATATCCAACCGGTTGACCCTAGATGCACCATTACATAAAGATTGACATATCATGTCTCGTGACAGTAACCAGATCAACAGTTACCACAACTGTTCCATGTCAACCCTTCAAATCCGTATTCACAATAAATCTCTTTAAGCCAGACACACATGTGCCAGTTGCATTATACCCTATATTAAACTAGGCCGAGTTGTGATGATCTACCTTCACTCTTATTCGGGCTTTTGTTGGTCCATCTGTACTAGGAATGCATCCACGGGCTGCTCTACGTCAGGACTAGGATTATTTCTAAAACTGCTTAGTTTGCTCATGGTAATGGTGCCAACTGCTTGGATGGAGAGGCCTGAGAACGAGCAGACATCTCTTGTGCTACAAAATTCATGGGGGGCCTCATCTCAGGGTCGGTATTTGTGCATTCCAAGGCCATCTTAACCGTAAAAATCAGCTCCTCTGCCAATTGACCGGTGGGATAGGGGAGACGTGGGTCCAACACATCCTTCAACTGCATATCTGGACCATCGGATGATACTGTTGTTGCTAACAGAGATGAGAGGAGATCTCCAGGGTGTCTTCCCATCATAACCTCCAATGCCACCACCCCATAGCTATAGACGTCGCATTTTTCTGTAACCCTCTTCATATAAGCAAGCTCTGCAATTCCCAAAATAATTTTAGATCAGTGCAAGGTAATTAACATGGCTTAAAAATTAACCTAGTTCATCTACATGGTGGGCCCGCTTACGGCATTTGGCTTGGATACTCCCTACACGTGCCAGTTTGATATTCAAGGGTTCATTTGATGGGCATGAATGTACCATTTTGCTGAATGTGCAAAAGAAAAGTATTACCTACACGGCTAGCAATACTATTGAATACGTATGATGCTCCGTCTTCATAATACACGTGGCAATACAGTGATCAGGACCGTTGATCTTGTGGCCATCATGTTCATAGGGCATATTACAAAAAATAAAAAAATATAAAATATAAAAAACAAGAAAAAACAAGGGGATTGACCGGGGTTCACCATCTGATTAGTGGTCCATAGCATTCAACCAGGCTCACAAACACTGGTAGATAAATCATTGAAGCTATACAATTGTTGTGGTGCTTGGCCTACAGTACATCGAAGCTGTGGCCCACCAATCAACGGAAAGGGATCTCTACATAAGATTTAGTTTTTAGCTTATAGAAAACATTACAAATATATTGTGGTAAGAGGGATCTCTACATAAGACTTAGCATTTAGCTTGTAGAAAACATAATAAATATTTTACGGTTACACGGGCTATACATGCAGTAGTCTATATGGGGGTCCAAGCATGGTAAAAAATATGGGCCATGCATTGTTTAAATATGACAACGATCAAGTAATCTCTTCTGTCCAATCTGTGACCATCAACTGACCACGCTAGGTACCATGATCCATCCATAGCAGTGTTGGGCTGTGGTTCAGAGATAAGGCCCGTACAAAGCATGTTTGAAAGTTGTTAAGTCAAATAAATATTTTATGAGCCATCTCTGTCATCAGCACATGGCCCAATCATATGAAAGCCCACAGCCATCACTTTTACAACGGTAGATAACATAAACATTATGAAATAAAAATTGATATGCAGGCCTTAAAATTGCATGTGTTATATAAGAAATTCAAATTAAACATGACTCCAAGTTTGGATAGTTAAAAGAACAATATTCAATGTTCCTAAATCAACAAATTCTGATAATAAAAGACTAGGTTTATACTCTGATTTTTGGGACTATGACATAAAGATAGTGGGATCTATAATTTTGTCTGTTTAATCTAAGTTAGTTGCGGTTCCATGTGTATAATTTCTGGGTGCTGTGTATGGAGCATCATACACTGCATCAGTATCAAATAACTACCGTAAAATATTTGGACATCAGACCCATGAGGTTTGTTAACAACATGCGAGTGTGGGGGACGTAAACAGCTTCATTCTAGTCCACAGGTCACAACGTAAGATTTGAGGTTTCCATAGGATGTGATGGACTGTGAAATAGGGTACCCATTCACACATCAGGTGCCCTACAGCATATCCTAAGCGTCTATTTACTTTTAAACTTGTCTGGCTTTTTATGCACAAGATCTAAGAATTATCTCTAACCTTATGGACAGCTCAGATTTCACACATGTTTTATATTTACACGTGACCCAAAAAGTGTGTATGCATAGATCTACACATGGATAATTAAAAATAAGACTTTTTGACGGTATATTACCCTCCCGTTTTGTTATTGGCTAACTCACCCCATTTCTTTTTAGTGCTGTCAAAGTATCCCTTTTCTATTAATTTTATATGCAATCATAAAACATCTTCAAGTTAACTTTAGTTAATTTGACCATTAAAGAGATCATGGACCATTAATTTTGTCCACTAACCCTATAAAATGACACTTTTACCCATGCTTATATAAAATGAAAGAAAATATCCATTTTACCCTCACTAAATACGAAAAAGGGAGCATTAATTTGTCCACTAACCCTATAAAATGACACTTTTATCCATGCTTATATAAAAGGAATATAAAATGAAAAAAAATATCCATTTTATCCTCACTAAATACGAAAAAGGTACCTTACACTCATAGCTCTATAATGGCTCATGCTCTAACAAAGCATACCTCTTGGTGGGCTCACAGAGTGCCTTTTAGTAATGACGTCATTACTGGTAGTGACGGCATGATTAAGTATTGTCTTGCCTTGACTAGCTCTATCTAACATGATGTAGTAGGATTTGATTTGTTAGAAAGCTGCTACTAGCATTAGATATGATCTCGTGCAAAGAATGTACCAAAGTTGTTTGTTTGATTAAGTATTTGAGTGACCTCTCAGACAATATCCTGCTGTCCAATCAAATCCTAATCAAACGGTTGTAGGTTCAGTGGATCCTTGAATCCACTAAGGTGGGTGGACTCTCAGACTGTTGGGCTCATTGTAATGTATGTTCCTTATATCTACACCGTCCAATCATTTGGCAACTCATTTTTGGAGTAAGATCCCAAAAATGAAGTAGAACTATGCCACAACAAATAACGGTGACTGACCATTAAAATCTTCTTGTGAGCCACAAAATATTTGGATCAAGCTAATATTTGTGTAGTCTACCTATGATCACGTGGTCTACCTAATCTACTTCATTTTTGAGATCATATCCTAAAATGAGTTGTCAAAGCATATGGATAACATAAATGCAAGTTAAATAAATTTTGGTGGGCTTCACAAATAGGGATCTACCCACCTTGGTTGATCCTTGGATGCACTAGCCGTGCCTGGGCGAGACGGGTTGAATGCAGGGCAGTCACTAATCTACGAGTGTGGATCATCTGTGTTAAAGGCATAGTGAATCCCTGAGCCGTAGCTTCTCATTGGTACATGTCATTGCCGGTGATGACACACCTCATAAAATACGCCACCAATTTTCTCTCCCCAGTGATTGAGTTCTACACTACCTAATTCTCAACGTGTGGAACTTCTATCTCCCACCATGATTTATGCATTGGATCTACGTTGACCATAATCTTTTTTAGATCATTCTAAAACATGAGCTCAAAAATAAGGTACACCTAAAGCTCGTTTGGACCAAAATGCAGAAAGCAACTTAGTATTAAACAAAATACCGTTGGAACCTTTTTAATCTCAACTCTGAGGTTTATTTTTCATTTAACCTATATATAAGGTCAAAAAGATCTTGATGTAAGGAAAACACAAATATGGCCTTTTGTGGCCTCACAAGTTTTCAACATTAGGTAATATGGAAAAAAATAAAAAATAAAAATGAATGGACGGTGCAGACATAAGAAATACATTATGAGAAATACATTATGGCGGGGCTAATGTAAATTTTACAGGTTAATAAATAGGTCGATTGCCCTTTGGTACATGACATTTGGGAAAGAAAAGAAAACCGGAAGCGGTGACATGTGGAACTTCCGTGGTTTGGATGTATGTTTCGGATCCATATTGTTCATTCATTTTTCAAATCAACTTAGGGCAAGAGATTGAAAATGTGGCAGATATTAATTTCAAGGTGGGCCACGCTACATAAAATAGTTGTAATTGAATGCCTAATGTCAGAAGCTTTTCAGGCCATATATAGGAATGCTCCGTCAAGGTATTTGTGTTTTCCCTTCATCCATTTCACCTTATAAAGTGGTTAGATAATAAATCAACTTTATCTTGACCCTACTAAGTTTCAACTATAGTCATTCAATCGCTGTTATAACAAGGAATGAATTAGAAACATGAATGAAAGATTTATATCTAACACATAAATCATGGTGGGGCAGAGAAGTTCCGATAAAACACATAAATTAAACGGCGTCCGTGGAATGCGTCTACCCCCAGCTGGAGACGGGCGGGGGTAGGATGCAATCCCGTCCGTCCGAAATAGAGTACGTATCATCTGTGTCGAAGGCACCAGTACGGAATTTCCTATTATGTATATGTTTTATCCATGCCGTCTATCCATTTTTAGATATCATTTTATGGTTTGATCCAAAAAATGATGAGAGGACATGAATCTCAGGTAGATCACATCACAGGAAAACATTAGTGATTGAATGTCAACCGTTAAAATCCTCTTAAAGCCCACTGTACTGTTTAATTAGGTCACATAGACAGATGAAGAGAGAGAGAAAGGAAAAAGAAGAAGAAGAAGAAGAAGAAGAAAGAGAGATCAGCTTGATCCAAAACGTTTATAGCCTCAAGAAATTTTTACCGGTACGTTCGATCAACACTCGTTCCTGTGATATGGTCCACTTAAGATTGGTATATACCTCATTTTTGGGATCATACCATTAAATGATCTAAAAAATTATATGGACGGCATAGATGAAACACATACATGATGATAGGGCCCACAGAGCACCGACCACTAGCCGTTGGCTAGCGGAAGGGTCACTAGCCAATCCGCTCTCACCTGGCGCCATATAGCCGTAGGAACCGACGGCCGTCGCGGTCCAGTCGGACGAATTTGCAGCCAGCAGCTTTGCAGTTCCGAAGTCGGACACCTTCGGCTCAAAATCGCCCTCCAACAATACGTTATTTACTGATATGTCCCGGTGCACGATAGCCGGGAAGCGGCCGTGGTGGAGGTAGGCGATAGCGTGCGCCACCCCTCGGATAACCTTCAACCTCGCCTTCCAGTCCAGCTCCACAGCCCCATTCTTCTCATACAACACTTTTCCCAAACTACCCCTCTCCACGTATTCATATACCAACCACATCCTCCCTTCTGACGAACAAAACCCGTACAGCTTCACGACGTTCCTGTGCCGGATCTCCGTCAGCGTTTGGATCTCATTCTCGAAGCTCCGCCTCTGGTTGTCCACCAGTACGTTGCCGGAATCTGACGTGCTAATGCATTTGACGGCGACGATCTGATCACTTGCAAGCTCTGCTTTGTAAACACTCCCGCATCCTCCTTGGCCAATGCAATGCCTCTCGTGGAAGTGGTCCGTGGCATTTACTATATCAGTAAACGTGAATTTGACCTTTCTGCACCATATCATCCGTTGATACGTCTGGCCGGTGGGATACTCGATCTCATCCATCGATCGCTTCGTTTTTCTGCTGGCGATGATGATCCCAGTCAAGAGAATCCCCAAAACCAAACCGCCGGTGATAGGAACGATGACCCCGAAGATTATTATTTTGTGGGCCGTGTATGGCACATTTCTGGTGGGACTGGAGTAACAAGGGGCCAATCCAGGCGCATCACCGCATAAGCCCGGATTCCCGACGAAGGCCTGTGGTGGGGATTTCACGAATACATTCCCCATCGGGATCTGGCCGTTCAGCTTGTTGTAGGAGAAGTCAACGGATTCCAGGCTGAGCATAAAGGACAGAGCTGCCGGAATTCTTCCAGAGAGGTTATTGTGAGAGAGATTGAGATTCTCTAGAGACTGCAGCTTTCCGAGATTCTGTGGGATTGCGCCGGAGAGCAAATTGCCGCTGAGATCTAATGAGTATTGTAAATGATACAATTCGCCGAGCTGATACGGTATTTCTCCAAACAATTTGTTGTGGCTCAGATTCAATTTCAGTAACCTGAGTAAATCTCCAATCTTCTCCGGAATGCTGCCGGTAATTGCATTTGCTGAGAGGTCGAGTTCTTGGAGCTCATATAAGCGGCCGATACTTGAAGGAATCTCACCGGATATCTGATTGTTACTCAAATTCAGCCGCGATAGCAAATTTAAGTTACCCAGTTCGGCTGGGATTTCTCCGGTGAGATGGTTTGACGACAAGCTCAGTTCTTGTAATTGTGTTAGATTCCAAAGCTCTGTAGGAATCTTTCCAGAAATTCTGTTTTCAGATATATGCAAGGAAGTGAGCTTGCCGCATTTTCCCCACTCTGGCGAGAGCTCGCCTGATAGCTGATTTGCGGATAAATCAATGAAGGAAAGGTTCGGATGAACTCCAAACGCTTGCGATATGTTCCCAGTGAAATGGTTCCGCTCCAGCCGGACTCTGAGTAGCTCTGAGCATCTCCGCAAGCAATCTGGCAATTGTCCTGTGAAGTTATTGTGATCCGTGGATAAATGCTCGAGGCTGAAATGGCTGCATATGGATGGTGGCAGTTCGCCGGAGAATCTGTTTTTCGAGAAGCTGACGTTGATCAAAGAGCTGTATTCCCCAAAGTCGTTTGGAATGCTACCCGAGAAATTGTTGGAGTAGATGTAGAAGTACTGAAGATTTTTGAGGCGGGAGATCGTTTTCGGTAATTCGCCGTGGAATTGGTTGGTGCTGATGTCTAGCATCGAGAGAGAACGCATGTCTCCGATCTCAGGCGGGAGAGTGCCGATGAGATTATTAGAGCGGAGAACCAAGGAGTAGAGCCGTGTCAGATTACCGATCACCGGAGGAATAGAACCTGTAATTCTGTTGTCAGAGAGGCATAATTCTAACAAGTTCTTTAAAGTCCCAATCTCAGGCGGGATCCGACCGGACAGATTGTTTTGAAAGAGGTAGAGGATCTCAAGCTTTTTCAGCCGGCTGATCTCTGACGGGATCGCTCCGGTGAGAGAATTGCAATGGAGTTGCAAGGAGAGCAGGAGCGTCCAATTGGTGAGGAAGATCGGAAGGATCTCACCAGAGAGATAATTGCTTGAGATCCCTAGGCCTGATATTTTGATCAAATTGGATAAAGATGGAGGCAATTCGCCGGTGAGATTGTTCGACGAAAGATCTAAGATGACGAGGTCAGTACAAGCGCCGAGCTCCGAGGGAATGGTAGAATTCAAGCCGGTTTGGTGGAGATCGAGATGTTGAAGCATTCGTAGCCGTCCGATTGCTGAAGGAATAGGCCCGCCTAGATTGTTTTCCGACAAGTTGAGGTAGGTCATGCTACTGCAATTGAGGATGAACGGCGGGAAGCCCGACGAGAGTTTGTTAAGCTTGAGATCGAGGTACACCAGCGATGGCATGTTCGAGGCCTTTGAAGGATCTGGAGATTGTAAGAAGTTCTCTTGGGCGTCGAGGCGTCGTAGCTTTCTGAGATGAAGAAGCTGGGACGGGATCTGACCGTCAAGGTGGTTGTCGTTTAAGCGAAGGTCGACGAGCTCTGATAAGTTGCCGATGTTGGCGGGGATTGCTTTGGTGAAACTGTTGCTACTGAGATCTAAGTGGGTGAGCTTCGTGAGGTGGTCCACGTCGGATGGGATCGGACCGCTGATATTGTTGGAGCTGAGATCGAGACGGGTGAGGTTGAGGAATGATGAGAAATCGAGGCCGGCGAGAGTTCCGTTGAGTTTATGGTTTCGGAGGTTTATCTCGAGGATGATGGAGGCATTGTCGCAGATGATTCCGATCCAACGGCAGGGATTGCTGGCATTGATTTGGGACCATGAGTTGAGGAGGGTGGGAGAGGTTAGGCTGGTTTTCCATTTGAGTAGAGCTGTTGCTTCTGATTCTGTTGCTGCTACTGATGTCTTGAGTCGAAGAGAAAACAACAAAAACAGAATCGTAAGATGGATGAGGTTTCCCATTGCGGCTGTTTGTCCAGTTTTCCCCGGTCTTAGGTATAAGAAGACAAAGCCGGGCCCACACTGTTGGAAACTTGTGATTGACAGTATAGTCGCTCGTGTGTGATGTATGTGTTGCAACGCGGGACATGTACTAGATATTTTACTATTGTAGTATCAGAACCATCCATCTTGTATGGAGTGAATTATAAGTTATATTTTTTACATAAATAGGGTTTACTAAATGTAAAAAATGGATGCTTAGAAAAGAACCAAATGCTAAACTTTAAATTAAAATATGTGGCCCATGTGATTATTGTAGGAGTCTGATTTTTTGATATGGATATTCCCACACCATAAACTACCTGATGGGTGTGTAGGATCTCACACGCATGAGATTCAAGGGTACGTGTGCCGCGATGACCCGTCCATCCGATTGAGGAATAGGTATGGAAGGAGGAAAGCACCTGACGGACTTTAGCCTGACCTAGTGTGGACTTACTTTAAGGCATGCAACACGGAAGCGGATGTCGTCACTGCGGAGCCCACAGGGACGTATGGTTTAATCCGCACTGTTAATCCATTTTTACAGATCATTTTAGTAAATAAACCCAAAAATGATGCTGATTTAAGGCTCCAAAGTGGACAGCACCACTGTAAGTAGCGGTGATAATGATGCTTACCGTTGAAACCTTCCTAATAGTTATTTCTCATCCAATCTATTCATTCAGATAGATAAAGGTTGAAAACAAATTTCAGACTATGGGCCGACAAGAGAGTTTTTAATGGTGGGCGTTCAATCTCCACTGTGTGGTCCACTTAAGCCTGGGATCTGCCTCTTTTTTGGGCTCATACCCCAATTAATGTTGAAAAATGGATGAAATGCATGTATAAAACCCATGTATCACGGTGGGCCCCGGATCCATGTCTGAACACTTTTCCGCCCAGGCGGGGCAGTACGCAATCCGCTTTCATGCAACGCAAGTCACGTTAGGCCTTCCGAGTGCCGCTTCTCTAGAATTAGCCCCAGCCCAGCCCGTTTATTTGTTGGGCAGGAAGATGAACTTGGCCTGAGTCCTTGAAAATCTCTCTCTGGTCGAGAGCTAAAGGGAAATGACCTGTGGGACCCACCGTAATATCTTTGTGAAAGCTACTCCGTCCATCAGTTTCACCGGCTCAGGTTAGTAGGTGAAGCCCAAAAATAGGAATCTCATAAACTTTAGCGTACACGCATGAAAAAAGAAAGTGGGGATGATGATGTGCACTATTGAGGATTAGGATGATATTTGTTTGCTTCCTTGGAAGCCTCACTTTATGGGATGCAGATTGTAAAGTGAAGAGTATTGGTGAAATTCAATCGATCACAAATGTGTGATCGAGGACATATATTCAAATTTCATGGACGTGTGGGAAATGCAGGTATGCCTAAGGTGCAGATATGCTAAAGTTATACTTAACTCAATGTTTGATTGGACGTTGGTGACACCATGCTGAAATAATTGGTTAAGACGCAATTGAAACTTTTAGCTATTTAGCCAGCTACCAATTGTAATGAATAATCAGGCAATTTGTAATAGGGTGGGAGTTGGTCTTCTCTGATGGATTCTGTCTTGTGTCTAATGAATTTTTTTTTTTATCAATAATTACAATAAATATTTCTAAAAGGTCTAAAGATTAAAAAAGGCTAAAATAATGCTAATTTTATTAACATTTGAATAAAGTTTATCAAGAGAGTAAAAATAGTCAGAAAAAAAAGAAGATAAATGCCTAATTCGTTCGTAGGAACAGGCAATCCAAGTGAAACAGTAGCAATTTATTCTAAGACTAAGCTATGCTATGATAAAACAAAAGATAAATATAAAAGAGATGGATGTGTTTGGCGTGGGTTTTGAGCTCTTTGTCACGTGCTCATTTCATAGGTTGTCGAGGTGATAAAACTCTTACTAGGTTTCCTTGCTAATTAAAGATTTTTTGCATCTATATCATACATTATGAATAGGAAGATCTCTATAAATTTGAAACTGTCAGTTTTCATATCTACATTTTTAAGTAGTTGGCATTGTATTAGAGATCTTTAGAACCTTATTGCAATTAGATTTTGAATCGATTACGTAAGCCTCTATTGCTGATATCAAACCTAAAATCAATTAGGTCATTCATGCATCTAAATGATCTAATCAGTGTTGTTCGCCCTTTCATGATTCTAGTCCCTTCCGATAGTGGAATTGGTGGGACCAGATCCACTAGATCGATCTCTCCCATTCTTCTTAATGCTAATTGATGTACAGCTAGGGCTCAATCTACCTGTGTCCACCATCTCAATCTATATTATAACCAATCTACTTTGATATATATTGATTTGATCTTTAGATATTTGAAACTTTTGTGGTCATTGTAAACTTTCTAAACATCTTTAGAAAAATTTTCCAAATGGATTACAAAAGATGACTTCACTGAATGTACCATAGCTAAATTCATGGTGTAATTCTCTCTTGGGTCTTTATAGACATGTTGAGCACGTTACCTTATTAATACGCTTGCTAATTGTGATTATGTGACATGTGATGTTTCACTCCTCTAAAGACATGCATATTCTGTGCTATCACATTTATGACATATGTATATTATAGAAGAAAAACCAAACAAAGATATTTTCAAACAGATTACCATTCTATCTATACCAAACCCTTTAGTGATATAGCAGATGCCAACTTCTCAATATTAGTCCACGTGGGTGAGCTGAAAATAGGTGTAAACAAAGAGCTATCTTTGGGGCCATTGCGTTGTATATGCTTTATTCATCCAGTCCATCCATTTTGACATTTGAATTTATGGTAAGATCTTCAAGATGAGACAAATCTAAGGCTCTAGTGATCTACTTGGGAGAGATTGATTTCCCACCATTTAAATATTCTTGAAAGCTGCCGAAGTTTTGATCAAACTGATATTAGTATTTTCCATTCATCTAGGTTTATATGATCTTATAAATAAGTTGGATGGCAAATAAACTTTTAAAGTAGGCTTAAAAAGTTTCAATGGTAGCATCATTATTACCAATATTGTTTCTTGTAATGTAGTTAATTTGGCCTTTCATCTACCTCTGTCTTCTTCTTTTTTTTGGCTCATGTCTTAGAAGAATCCAAAAAATCTTACTTATTGCAATTTAATTGGACCACATTATCATACACTCCATTTAATGCAGCAGCAGGGCAATGTTAATAATAACGTGGACTAATCATGGTGAAAAACAAAAACAAAAAAGATTTTCCTGATTGTTGCAAGCAAAGTATCAAGATTCACCTAAGAATGATGCGCCAAAATGGATGGAAAGCATGGATAAAAGACGTACATCATGGTGGGCCCTACATATCCCTGCCTAAACCGAGTCTGTTTGGAGGGAAATCGGATTGCATACTGAGCTAGCCTCTTATCGTATTGAGTAAACTCAATTGGGCCCACCATGAATGTATATAGTCTATCCATACCATCCATTCATTTTTTCATATAATTTAAAGGGTTGAGCCCAAAATTGAAGCATATCCAAAGATCAATCGAATCATACCACATGAAACAGTTGGGAATAATGATATCTACCGTTGAAACCTTGCTAGTCCCCACAGTGATGTTTATTTTCCATCTAACCTGTTCATAATATCATATAGATATGGATGAAGGGAAAACATTAAAATACGATGGATCCAAAACTTCTGTAGCCCCCAAGAATATTCCGATGGTAGATGTTCAATTCACACTTTTTCCTATAGTGTGGTCCATTTGAGCGTTGGATATATTTCATCTTTGGATTCAAGCTTAAAATCATCAAATAAATTGGATGGACGGAGTGGATAAAATACATAAATCATAGTGAACCTGATAGAGTCTACTCAGTACGCAATCCGCTTACGTCCGGAGGGGGCAGGATTGCGTCCCCAGGCGGGGACAGGACACAATACGCGTCCATGATCCTCAGTCCTCATGAATCACGCGCTCCGTGGAAACTGAAAGACTACTTTTTGCTACGCGTCGCACGAGACCAGGACCCGACCCAAAGACTTCTTTCTGACTCAACTCATTACTGGTCCAGGAGGTCTTCTGCGTGACGACTGACGGATGTAAATACACACACGTGGCAATGGCATTCGTGAGTTAGTTAAGGGCATTGATCAAGAGGGCCCACTGCAATACATTGGTCATCTTTCTTAAACCAGTTCACTAACAAACAAATGTAGCCTTCTGATTATTGGACCCCTTTGATTTACGGGCCAGCCCATGAACATGTTCATGATGGTCTCTGCAGATGAATTACCTAGGAATTGCACACGTGGGCTACGTTGGCACATCTAACGTGAAGCCTTTTCAATCACTCCCCAGCCTATACATGTGATCTAAACCGTGCAGTATGGTAGCCAATGCAATATAGATGGCCTGATTAAAATATTATGCCCGCCAGTCCACATGTCAGGAAAGCTAGACTGTATTTTGAAGTTGATCCTTTAACGAATATATATATATTTTTAATTAACCATCCATTTCTTCCATACGCTATGACCTATTGACTGACTGAATTTTTGCGCCGGATCATTCACACAGTGTGGACGCGGATTGCATATAAACGACTTTCGCATGACGGGAAATTAGTGGGTCCATGGTATATTTGTTAGAGATTCACTTTCTATTCATGCCAGACTAAAAAATAAAGCAGATCCAGACCCAAAAATAGAGCAGATCTAAACTCAAGTAGCCGGCATAACAGGAAATTTGAGGATTGAAATTTCACTGTTGAAACATTCTAAGTTGTGAATCAGGCTAATATTTTTATATTTTCAATTAAAAATGACCTTATTAATGATAGGGATGATATATAAATATTAGGTTTAAGGGTAGGAATTTCCCCACCTACATTTTCTGGTTATGCTGCTGATTAGAGTTATAGATTTGCCTCATTTTTGAGCCGATGTATCTGAAAAAACTGATGGATGAGATGGATTTCTCACCAATATCAGGGTGGGCCCCACCTAGCTTCCAGTTCCAGGGAACAGTGGTGTACATTCTTACGCAGGGTTCAATGTCCTGCCTAGGCATGGCATTTTAGAGTGTCTTGGTGGAAAAATGCCCCTGGAGCTAGGCTAGGAATCTAATTGTAACATACAGTTCGTACATGAGGTACGGGAGGGACCGACGTTGCCACGCATTTGACATATCCTGGAGTTTACCTCACAAGTGTGAGATCTCAACCGTTCACCGTGTGTGGCCGATGCTATCTAAGTGATCTTGGACTGCGTGTTTATCAACTCAATCACACGTGTATGTTGAGTGTCAACTGTTGGTTTGTAATCAATCTATGTAATTAATTTGTTAATTGCAATCATTCTAATATGATATATGTTGATGCAAAAATCTGGTCAGCCCTCCCTCCACGCTTTCAAGATCCTCTGTGTACCGTCCCTAAATCCTGCACCAAGAGGAAAGACAAAGGTGACCCTGGATAAGCCGGGGGACCATCCGATGCCTAAGTCAGGACAAGGGAATCGGGGTCTATGTCGAGTGTAGAAGAGAGCTCAATTTCACGTACTTGTAGACATAGCACTGCGGGCTATTTATACTTGCCTGTGGGGCAGTCCGGATCCGATGATCTCGGCACGATCAGAGGGATTCTGGGATCATGGAGATACTGCCCGCAATCTATTGATTGCGCAGCGTATCTGGCGGTTCGTGCACATCTGCGAGCGAAATTATCGGCCACGTTTGGTTATGGCAGTTTTCATATTTAGTGAGTGAGATACGCACGTCAGAAGGTCGGCTCGGCTCGGCTCGGCTTGCTAGGCCATATCGAAGAACGCTCCAAGTAGGACGTCATCCGACCAGTCATACCGAATCCGATCCGACTGACTCAAGCGCCTCGGAGTTGGAGGATAGCGGGTTATCTGATCTGACAATTAGGACTAACTCCGAACTGGCTTTGACTTGAAGACGTTCGCGTGTTGTTGTTGCGATGTTGTAGTCTTCATCAGATAGATCATGCCTTGGGCGCCTCAGCTCGGACTTCAAGTCCGATTAATGTTTTGCCACGGGCTCGGATCTCTCCATAACAGAAGCCCCCCACTCTTCGAGCTTGCTTGCGGGCTCGGAGAGTACTTATACAGGAAATCTCCCGCCCTTACCGCAATGATGACGGGTCTCGAATTGTGCGTGCTGGTCGCTTTGGTTAACGCGTGGCGACAGTTACAATCCCGGATCTTCTCCCAGCCTATGAGAAGTTGCTACGCAGGCTTGAGATGACGTATTTATGATGGCTCCGACTGCTGAGGCGTCGCTTCGCATGTCGAGGTACACTGCCCGATATCAGAGCCGTACCGACTGTTTGATACTCATCCGATGCGGTGTTACCATATGTGCTTAGAGATCGGTTCGTGCCGATTCGGCTGCTGCCATTAAAGCTTGTCATCAATGCAAAAATCCTTCGCTGCCTATATAAGGCACCCCGGACTTTCGTTTGCCATTTTACGTTCTGATTTCTAAGAGCACACCGGATGATGCGATTTCCGACGAGAAGCGATTCCGGTTGAATTCGAAGTTTCCGGCAGAAGGCGATTTTCAGCAATCACCGGGTGAGTCTCGCTGTCCTTCGCCCTTCTTTCTGCCATGTCTTCCGATCTGGAAATGGTTCAGGAATACGGCGATGACTCCGAGTGGGAGACTACTGAAAGTGGGAGTGGGTCTTCCAAAGACCCTTTCGAGACCACTCTCCTGTACCCCCGCCTCGAAAATAAAAAATGTTGGCTTCTAAGACCAAGCAGCTCAGCAAGAAGAAAGCCCCTCGAGCCCACCGAGTCGAGACCACTGCCACCACCGAAATGCCTGCGAGTCTGCGTACCGCAGAGGTAGTTCCCAGAGGTTCTGTAATGTCAGAATCTCAGATGGAGTGGATTCGCTCGGAGTTTAAGATCCCTGACTCTGTTCAGATAAGGGCTCCCGGTCCTTTGGACGCTGCTGGCGCTCCTGCCGAGGGGGAAGTGGCCATCTTCCTTTGTGCGCTGCAATGCGGGGTCCGTCTCCCTCTACACCCCTTCATCAAGAAGGTTGCAGCTCACCTCGGATTGGCCCCGGGGAAGTTTACTCTGAATGCTTGGAGGGTGATGATCTTCGCCTACATTATCTGAAGCAAGTTGGTAACTCCGAGCTGACCCCAGAGGAGCTGCTGAGCCTATACCTGGTCAAGCATGATAGCAACGATCCATGGTACTATTTCGTGACTCGGGGGAGCAAGGGGTCGGGATTAGTTATGCACCTGTCGTCTTCCAAAAAGGACTGGAAGAATAAGTGGTTCTAGGCGGCAGGTGACTAGGAGGCACCAGCGGCTAAGCTTAGGGCCTCGACGGCTCGTATTCCGACCCACTTTACGAAACCAGGTCAAATTTCATCTGGCATCCGGGTTGCTGCCTTGGTTTTCACATATTTTCGTTGAAGTGACATCTCTTTTTTTTTATTTTGCAGCTTTTGCAAAGGGGTTGCCGCTCATCGACTCGGACCAGAAGAATCAGATTGCAAAGGCCAGAGCGCGGTCGGATACACTTCGCTCCTGGGCTGATCTGATCACTGCGGCTAACCTCCACTGGTCTGGGCTCTGCAAATCCCAACCTTCGCTCACATCCCTCAATAAGCTGCCCTAATCTCTTCGATGAACTTTCCTTCAGTAATTTAGTAGCTGACATGATCTTCTTTTTCGCAAGCATAACCGAGGCATCCGGGGCTCAGAAGAGGAAAGCAGCCCCGACCGCGGTGGAGTTACTAAAGAAAGCCCCCTGAGTGAAGATCACTCGGAAGAAGGCGGCTCCCCCTCGTGTAGGGAAATCTTCTACCTCACCGACTCCAGTAGCCCCAACACCGAGGCCAATCAGCTCTTCCTCCGTACTGCCGACTCCGACGCGCCCTAGCACTGTCGCGGCTCCCTCGATAGTCCTGCGCCCGGTGGTACGTCCTCCTCCGGGGGTCATCCGAGTGACTGAGACTGGTGCCCCAGTCTTGCTGAGCTCTGTTACTCCCCGAGCTCCCACCGTCGCCGTTTCCCCCACCGTGGTCCCCGTGGCCCCCATCGCTGTTCCCTCCTCCTCTGAACGGGAGGAGGCCAATAAAATGGCTGACAATACGCTTTCCCCCCCTCCCCCTAGGTCGGGGAGAGGTCCGCGCCGAGGGTCAGAACTCGACCGACAGTAGGGTAGGGGCCGAGGGGGCTAAGGCCTCGCCCCATGAGGGCACAAGCGGTGGGAGGTTTGAGCCTGGCTATCATATGACATGCTTGGCTCCGTGGGCTGCCAAGCATGCCAAGGAGGAGGATATCGCTCAAAACCTTAAGCGGTCGGAGGGCGGCTTCCTGAATGACTTCGCCTCCGTGTGCTACATGGTATATCTCCGAGAAGATTCCCTTTCTCTCATATCGTTATATATGTTTTACGGATTCTGACCTTTGTTTTCTATTCAGGCCGTCCCGGTGTTGCTCTCGATTCGGCAGAGAGTGTGGGAGCACAAGCGGAGGGAGGCAGAGTTAGAGGCTCTTCAGGCCGAGGCAACGGCCTTGAGGTCTGAGCAGACTAATCTAAACCAACAGCTCACGGGCGAGAGGGCCAGGGTTAGGCGATTGCAGGGAGTCGTCGTCGACTTGGAAGTCGGGAAGCTGCATCTTCAGGACAAGATAAATGACTTTAAGAAGAGTGACGATGCAGCGTCCGCTGAGCTGACCCGCGCCAGGGCCCACGCGGACTCTTTGGCCATGGAGACCGCTCGGCTCGGTGAAGCCCTGAACCGCGCTAAGGCCAAGGCAGCTGAAGAATAGGCCGGAGCCATCGCCCAGGCTGTGGAGGCTCAGCGGGTCAAGGATGAGGCTTCCTCAGCTGCAGCAGTTGCCGCTGCAGTTGAAGACTTCAAAACCTCCAAGGAGAGGGACGCCGAGACAGCGACGTTTTACAACCGTGACTTCGACGCGTGTATTGAGGCGGTCTTGGGTCTATACCCAGACCTTGACCTTGATCCTCTTTTGCCCGAGGACCCTGAAGACGTCCCCGCTGAAGCCCCTCGGTCGGATCAAGCTCCTGATGCTCATGCACCTCCATTGTGAAGGCTCTCTTTTTTTCTTTTTTTTTTCGGACTGTAGTCATTAATTGTGTCAATGTACTTTTTACCCCTCCGAGGGAATTTAATGAGAAACATTCTTTAGAACGTTTATATTTTTTCTTGCAATGTCGCTTTGTGACCGACCTGACTTCTTTGTGGGTCTAGCGCCTTATTTATTGCTTAATCCATTTTCGGCCCAAGTCTCAGTTGGGTCCGATCTTTTGGAGTGCTCGGTATGTCGCACATCTGGCAAGAGCTTTTCATTGTCGTATGTCGAGCCGAATACTCCACTGGAGAATCGGATTGTGATTAGGCTTTTTCCCTCAAAGGAATGCTTATCGATCTTTGTGGGATTAGGCTCCGACCCCTTGGGGGTCGGACCATTAGGTCATAGTCGTACTAACCAAGACAGTCGAGTAAACATCCGAGGCCGAATTGGAATTTTTATTAAGAGCCTTAAAGGCTAGTCGCTTGAAGGCGTATACTTTATTATGAGCCTTAAAGGCTAGTTCCTCATGGGTAGTAGATCTTCAGATGTTCAATATTCCAGGGATGAGGGAGCTGGCAGCCTTAGAAGTCTTCCAGGTGGTACGAGCCCGGTGTGGTAGATCTGACCACACGATATGCTCCCTCCCAGTTGGGTCCGAGTGCTCCTGCCCCCGGCTCAGCCGTGTTCTGGAAGACCCGTCGGAGGACTAAATCCTCTGGTCGGAAGCGCCTGACTTTGACCTTTGAATTGTAAAAGCACACTACCTGTTGGTGCCGAGCTGCTGTTTGGAGCTTGGAAACCTCTCTGAGTTCTTCGAGCAAATCCAGATTAGCAGCGATTTGCTCGGAGTTCTGATTTTCTTCGAAGCTCCTAACCCGCTCCGTAAGGAGTCCAATTTCTACTGGCACCATTGTCTCCAAGCCATAGGATAACGAAAATGGAGTTTCACCCGTCAAAGTCTGGGCTGTGGTCCTGTAGGCCCAGAGGACGAGGGGGAGCTATTCGGCCCAGCTTTCCTTTGCTTTTTCGAGCTTTGTCTTGAGGTGATGCTTGATGATTTTGTTGACGGCTTTAACCTGCCCGTTTGATTGTGGGTGCCGAGGCGATGAATAGGCGTTCACAATGCCAAGTCTTCTGCACATACCGCGGAACTTATCATTATCGAACTGGCGACCGTTGTCAGAGACGATGGTATGTGGGATTCCGAACTGGCAGATGATATTTTTCCACACAAATTCGATCACTTTCTGCTCGGTGATCTTGGCAACTGGCTCAGCCTCAGCCCACTTAGTAAAATAGTCGACCACAACTATGGCAAACTTGACCTATCCCTTCCTTGTAGGCAAAAGACCGATGATGTCGATCCCCCATTGGGCGAACGGTCAGGGCCCGCTCATGGGGGTCATTTCTTCTGCCGGTTGCCTAGGCACAGCCGCGAAGCGCTGACACTTGTCGCACTTCCGAACAAATTCCTTTGAATCCTGCTTAAGAGTGGGCCAGAAATATCCTTGGTGAAGTATCTTCAGGGAGAAGGCTCGGCTGCAAGAATGGTTCCGGTAAATTCCCTCGTGAATTTCTTGAATCACGTAGTCGGCCTCGTCCGGTCGGAAGCATCTAAAGTAAGACTGAGAATGTATTCACTCCCCAAGTGCAGGGTTGTGATGTAGTAATAACTCGGTAAGACCGAGGTCGAATCCCAAGGGACTGAAACTGTACGTTATCTAAAACTAACTAGAACTAGAACTAGAATGAGATGAAATTTAAATAAAATAAAATTTAATGAAGAATTGTGAGATTATTACCTAAAACTTAAGAAAAATCAAGAATAGGAAACTAGGGATTTAGAGGATCCACTTGTACAGATCAGGAAAATCTTATACATGTTTTATGAAAATTAACTGAACTGACATTGATCTAGTTTTAGAGAGATGAAAGGTATATGAATTAGAATGGATTCCATCACCAAACCATGCCCAGGAGACTATGGCAAACAATAGAATTAAACTAATTACCAACCAATCACATGTACGAAGGTTAGGAAGGGTACCGTCATCCGACCATGCCCAGGAGACTATGGTGAACGACAGGGCTTCCTGACGTCATAAACATAAGGGAAGAAGGAAATATTCAAAGCATCGCAGACCCATTGTAATTTCAGTCACAACAGACCATTAAAAACTAAAAATACTTCCATTAATTAAACTAACATCAACATAAATTCAGTTCATAAATTAAACAAAAATTGTAGAATAAATTCTCTCATCTCACTACAAGCTTCACCTCTTAGCCCTAGCTAAGAGGATTAGCCAGCCATGATTAAACTAAATCTCTTAGACAAAATAAAAAAATAAAATAAAAGAAACTCTACTCCCTGTCTCTCTCTCACGTTCCAACCCAAGCCAGGATCTCCTCCCCCCCAAGGTCTGAATTCTGCCCTTTTTATAAGGGTTTGGAGTCGGCAGCAAGGATCGTGCGTAAAGAGTTGGTGGAGGAAAACTTCATGTGGACTCCTTTTACACAGCTGAGTTTCCCTGCGCACGTCCGTGAAACAGGAACCGCGTAAGCGTTACGCTGGATCCTAGTGGGGCCCTCTGTCAGGCTCTGATGAGAAATCCACGCCTTCCATCGGCTTCTTCACGAAATTTTAGTTGGGAAGGGACAGCTTTGAATCAGATACGGCGTGATCCATAAAATTTTTCTCACTACCGTCCGACTTCCGTTGGACAATCACAATCCCGATCTTCGCTGTCATTTGAAATTCCGCCATCTAGGCTAGGATGATAAGGATCCTAGGCTTCTGGTGGACGGTCCGGATCGGACTCTTGAAGTACGGTGGTGGCCCACAACAGAGGTCCGCAAGTTGGACGGCAAAACAGAGCTTTCGCAACAAGCTCTTTGATGGTCGGTGGGCCCCTGATTGATGTCGGTTGAAAAATCCACTCTAGCTATTATCTTCAAGACGAAAAATCGCCCAGAAAAGACTGTTTTTGAAGTACAATCGGTGTGGCCCGCAAGCTTGTTGACTCCACCGTCCTTCTGACGTTTAACAGGCAAGATTTTTCCACAGCTTGCATGGTCTCAAGGGATCAACTAGGTGAGGGTCGTGGCCACTACCTAGAGTGATTGAACGGTTCGGATCATCATTTTAAATGATGGGTGGGGTCCTCTATCAAAGAACGGACAGACAGTGTCTTACGCTGTCCATTTTCTGATTTTCTTTAAGAGAGCACGACCAATGCCTGCTTGACCGGACTGCACGGTCTGGTGCAACTCGGGTGGGCGTGTACTATATGCACGTCCACCCTCATGTGGGGTCCTTTGTGATGTTCATGCGAAATCTGCTCCGTCCATCAGTTTCCTCAGCTTATTTTAGGCGTTGAGTCCTAAATTGAGGCAAATCCAGAGATCATGTGGGCCCTAAATCGGGTGAATCTTGAGCGTTAATTTCATGCTTTTAGCATCTAATTTCAGTCCAAGCTTGTAATTACACCTTGCAGCACAAACACAGTTAAATCAAACCATTAGACAGCATAATGTTCGTAAATTTAGGCAATAATTAGGGTCTAATATGCAATATTTGACCCTCAACACAACCCTCAACCAGCATTTTGCTAGTCTCGAGCAAAATATGCAAAAAATAAGTTGAGAACTACAGGATAATTTCGTTAAACTCGAGTGATTTATGAAAGACAATCCAGATCCTAGAATTTTAAGATTCATGGATGTTGGGCAGTACTATCTCCTGGACTCGAGTGCATGATAAACTTCCTAGTCCAGTTCAAAATATTAATCCACTAATTAAAAAATTTCTAAACATTAAGATCCATGGGTGTATGGTATAATCTCGGCTTATCAACATTAAAATTCATTTCCCTATCTCAGGATATCATTGGTAACTAATAAGAGAATTCATAATAACCAACACTTGCCTCAAAGATCATCTTTTGATTTTTCAGTCTCCTTTTTTTTTTTTTTTTTCATTAAGAGAGTGTTAAGAGGGGAATCAAATTTTCACCTATAGGGAGCAAACCTAAGGTGAAACTAGTTGCCAACTCTTTCCAACTGTTAACTGTGGGGAATCGAATCCACACCTATAGGGAGCAAACCTATGGTGAAAATTATTTGCCCAACCTTTTCAATTTTTCTACTCTGATGGCAATATATTTCAGGCTGGTTCCTTTCATGCTCAGTGATTACCAAGTTAATCCCTCGTTATGGAACTGAAATCTTAATGTGTAAGCGAGATGTGACATGTGAAATCATGACTCAATCAATGTTTACAACTTCTAATCATGGATTAATAACTCGATCTCAACTGCGAAATCTAACAGATAAATGAGTTCAAGAGTCATACATTACCAACATTACAAATCTTATACTTTTAAATCAAGGATAGATGTCAAAATCACTTCGAATTCATAAGAATTTTCAGAAAAAAAATTTAAAATTTGTTACAATTTTTGCTCAAGACCAAGAAAACACTGATTAGTTAACCTAATCCCCCACCCCCAACATAAAATCTACATTGTCCTCAGTGTAAGAGATATAACATGCAATGCACATGGGACAACAAAAGTGAATGAGAAGTGATGGGAAGATAGTACCTGGATAACGAATCGAGAGAGATTTTTCAAGAGATCGCTGAGATAGAGCAGGTTAGTACGAGAGAATAACAAAAATAAAATCTTACCTATACCACTTTCGCAGGTACTCTCAATTGCATTTAGAGTATGCAACAAGCCTTTAAACTCCTAGGTTATCCCTAGTGGACGAGTTGTAGTCTCGTGAGGGTTTACAGTAATGTTACCCACAAACATTGAAGAACCTAACTAGAAAATGAAATGGAAAGAAAAACTGGGTTGCCTCCCAGGAGCGCTAAATTTATCATCTTCAGCCAGACAAATAAAGCAACTACCCGTCCTATGAAAGAGATAAACCTACCTATAACTCCATCAGACTAGGAGATCAATCCTGGTAAACAAGAGCAATCAGAGGCATAGACATGTCCTCTGAATCAAATGTCTCGACAAATGGCTTTAATTGATGTCCATTTACTTTAAACTCCTTGCCATTGTCAGGATCTCTTATCTCGACGGCCCCATGAGGATAAGCAGTGACAACAATGTAAGGGCCGGTCCAACGAGATCGAAGCTTACCCGGAAAGAGGTGGAGTCGAGAATCGTACAAAAGGACTTTCTGACCTGGCGTGAATGATTTCCGTAAAATATGTTGATCATGAAACGCCTTCATCTTGTCCTTGTAAATTCTTGAGTTTTCGTACGCATCATTCCGGATTTCTTCAAGTTCATTTAACTGATGTTTACGTAACGAGTCAGCGTTGTCCAAATTAAAATTTAGATTTTTGATTGCCCAGTATGCTTTATGTTCCAATTCCACGGGCAAGTGACAAGCTTTCCCATAGACAAGTTTAAAGGGAGATGTTCCAATAGGAGTTTTAAAAGCAGTACGGTACGCCCATAAGGCATCGGTCAATCGGATTGACCAATCCTTACGGTTAGGGTTAACCGTTTTATCCAGGATATGTTTGATCTCTCTATTGGAAATCTCAGCTTGTCCACTTGTCTGTGGATGGTATGGGGTGCTCACCTTATGAGAGATACCGTATTTCTTCATTAAACTCTCAAATGGTCTATTACAAAAGTGTGAGCCCCCGTCACTAATGATGGCTCGAGACGTTCCGAACCATGACAGGATATTTTCTTTCAAAAATTTAATGACCGTGCGATGGTCATTTTTGCGGCACGGAATTGCTTCGACCCATTTAGTGACATAGTCTACGGCGAGCAAAATATACAGATTTCCAAATGATTGGGGGAATGGTCCCATGAAATCAATGCCCCAGCAATCAAATGTTTTAATGATAAGGATGGGATTCAAAGGCATCATATTTCGACGGGACAATGTTTTCAATTTTTAACAACGCTCACAAGCTTTGCAAAACTCATGAGTATCCCTGAACATAGTGGGCCAGTAAAAGCCACACTGTAGAATTTTCACCGTGGTTTTTTTAGCAGAAAAGTGACCACCACAGGCCTGTGAGTGACAGAAGGTGATGACACTTTGATGCTCATCGTCTGGCACACACCTCCTTAAGATTTGGTCTGGATAATATTTAAACAAATATGGATCGTCCCAGAAAAAGTTACACACCTTGGTAAAGAATTTCTTCTTATCTTGCGATGTCCAATGTGTCGGTATGGAACCTATAGCAAGATAATTAGCAATATCAGCGAACCAAGGTGAATGAGAGACTCTAAACAGTTGTTCATCAGGGAACATATCATTAATATGAGTCGCCTCAAGGGAATCAGAGGTATTAAGGCGAGAAAGGTGATCGGCCACTACGTTCTCTACTCCCTTTTTGTCTTTAATTTCAAAATCGAATTCTTGGAGTAGAAGGATCCATCGTATCAAGCGGGGCTTAGAATCATTCTTAGAAAGAAGATACTTAAGTGCCGCGTGATCTGTGTAGATGATGATCTTAGATCCGATCAGGTAGGATCTAAATTTGTCCAAAGCGAACACTACGGCTAAGAGTTCCTTTTCCGTAGTCGAGTAGTTCACTTGGGCAGGATTTAGAGTCCTACTTGCGTAGTGAATAACGTAAGGCCGCTTATCTTTTCTCTGGCCTAGAACCACTCCAAGAGCATAATCAGAGGTGTCGCACATAAGTTTAAAAGGAAGACTCCAGTCGGGTGGCTGCATGATAGGTGCAGTGGTTAACATGCCCTTAAGCTTAGTGAAAGCTTCTTGACACTGCTCAGTCCACTCGTATGGTGTATCCTTTTGAAGAAGATTACATAAAGGAGATCATGAGAGTGGGCAAACCTAAGGTGAAACTAGTTTGGTGAAACTCTTCAATTTGTGGCCTCCACTGGTTAACTTTAAGTACCGGTGCAGTATCCAGCATGGCACACGTCTCCCTAATTATATCATCATCAAGATCATGAGAGTGGGCCAGGCATGTCTCTAGAGGATCAAATGATAAGGTGAGAGGTGTTCTATCTTCCACAAAAGAATCAATCATGTTAACATCGTGGAAATCGTCATCATCCTCTGAGTTGCTACCGTTATTGAAAAAGATATTCGATTCCAATGTCAAATTTCCAAAAGACATAGTCATGACACCATTCCTGCAGTTGATAATTGCATTTGAAGTGGACAGGAATGGGCGACCAAGAATGACGGGAATCTGAGTACTCGTGTCATTGATGGGTTCGGTGTCCAAGATGATAAAATCAACAGGGTAGTAAAATCTATCAACATGGACCAACACATCCTCAATGATCCCTCTTGGTACACGAACAGAACGATTAGCAAGTTGTAGTATGGTTCGAGTGGGTTTTAATTCACCCAAACCCAACTGTTGGTATACCGAGTAGGGAATCAGATTGACGCTTGCTCCTAAGTCAAGAAGTGCGTGATCAATTCGATAGTTCCCGATTACACATGATATGGTTGGGAAACCGGGATCTTTGAATTTTTACGGCACATCTTGTTTCAGGATGACACTCACTTTCTCAGTCAAGGAGATCTTCTTTTGAACATTTTTTCGTCGTTTGGTAGTGCATACGTCCTTTAGAAATTTAGCATATAAAGGAATCTGTTTTACAATATCAAGCAGAGGAATGTTGACTTTCACTTATTTCAACACCTCTAGGATATCCTGAGAGTTAGAGAGACGTTTTAGTTCAACCAACCGTTAGGAAAACGGAGCAACTGGCTTTTCTACAGGTTCCGGTTCAAATTTTTGTGGGACGCCACTAGATCCATCATTGTTGTCCTCTTCTGGTCTTTGAGGCTTTTCGGGCCTAACCGGAAGGGTTTTATCAATAACCTTCCCACTCCTAAGAGTGGTGATGGATATAGCGTGCCCCATTTGATTTGAAGAGCTGTGATTACCTGTCTCGTATTGCGGTTTAGGATTGTGGATTGGTTGTGCAGGAAGCATCCCCTTTTCTATAGCCGTCATACGTGAATCTATCTTTTGTATAAAATCTCGCATTATCTACGTCAGCTCTTTCATAGAATTTTGAGCCGGTTCTTCTTGAGGTCTCCCCTGATTTGGATTTTGATTGAAGAAACCTTGAGGGGTAGCAGTTTGTCCGTTCCTCCAGCTAAAATTCGGATGATTTTTCCAGCCAGGATTGTACGTATTAGAGGGTGGTCCATTGAAAGGTCTTTGATAGTTATTTACGGCATTAGATTATTCATTCAATACTTCTCGAAAGGCAGGTATTGAAGGACAATTTTCAGTAGTATGAATGTTGCAATCACAGATACCGCAAACACTTTCATTAACCTTTTTCTTCTTTCCTTCCATGGCCTCAAATTTTCTGGTGAGATTGGCCACCTTAGCGTTAAGATCATCATCCTCTTTCAGGAGATATATTCCTCCTTTTTTCCTTGAATGAGTCGGCCTAGACGTAGTGTTCGTCCTTGGGTAATAGTCCCATGATTGTGTTTTTTCAGCGAGACTATCGAGGTAATCCCATACCTCATCGACATTTTTATTAATAAATTCTCCGTTACACATTGTCTCGACCATTTGGCGCATGGAAGATGTTAGCCCATCATAGAAAAAATTCGTAATGCGCCATATTTCAAAGCCATGTTGTGGGCATGCATTAACCAGATCCTTGAACCTTTCCCAACATTGGAAGAATGTTTCATCTTCCTTTTGGGCAAAGTTCATGATTGCTCTCCTGAGGGTAATTGTCTTATGATGTGGGAAAATTTTCTTTATAAATTTCCTCTGCATATCATTCCATGTGCCAATGGATCTAGGACGCAGTGAATGTAACCACGTATTGGCTTTTTCTTTCAAGGAAAATGGAAAGAGTTTCAGCCTAATAGTATCCTCAGATACATTAGGAAAGTATAAGGTGCCTATGATTTCATCGAACTCTTTCAGAAGCAAGTATGGTTCTTCAGACTCAAGCCCATGGAACTTAGGAAGGAGTTGGATAACCCCTAGCTTGATGTCCATATGTCCTATATTCTCAGGAAAAATCATGCATGAGGGCGTACTCACCCCCGCCGGTTGTAAATAATCTCATAAAGTACGAGGTGGGGGTGCCTGATGCACCTCATTCTCATCATGTACTTCCTCAACCCTTGGTTGGGGTAGTGTTTGAGGTTGATTTTCAGCCATAACCTCCTCTAACTCAGGAGAATTCAAGTGGTGTCTAGTACTGCGATGGACAATCAACCCCTCAACTAATCCTCCTTTAGTCACGAGACGTCGAGTGTTGTCGCGTGCCCACTGGGGCATAGAACACACTCAGCCCTCAAGTTCTAACTTAAATCTAAGAAAAATGAAGAAGTAGAAATCTAGAAAATAAAGGAGAGAGATGGAAAGAAATTACCAAATTTGAAGTCCTAGGTTAAGAACCTGCAGAATAAACAAAACAAGTTAGTTTCTAAGAATAGAAAGTTCTAATTAAAAGTAAACTAATTTCTAAAGAAAAGAATAAATTCCAAAGAAAGAGAAATTAGAAAGATCTTACTAAATTAGAGATTTCCTACAAAACAGAAAAATTGGATTAGTTCTAAAAATCAGATAGAATGAAGAATAGTAAGTTTCTAAAGTTAAGAAAAATTTCTAACAAGGAAAATAACTAAGCTTAGAATTAGAAAATTCTAAAAAGAAAATCTAATCTTAAACTAATCCTAAAACTAATTAATTTCAAAAATGCAACCGTCAGTCCCCGGCAACGGCGCCAAAAACTTGTTCACTCCCCAAGTGCAGGGTTGTGATGTAGTAATAACTCAGTAAGACCGAGGTCGAATCCCAAGGGACTGAAACTGTACGTTATCTAAAACTAACTAAAACTAGAACTAGAATGAGATGAAATCTAAATAAAATAAAATTTAATAAAGAATTGTGAGATTATTATCTAAAACTTAAGAAAAATCAAGAATAGGAAACTAGGGATTTAGAGGATTCACTTGTAGAGATCAGGGAAATCTTATGCATATTTTATGAAAATTAACTGAACTGACATTGATCTAGTTTTAGAGAGATGAAAGGTATATGAATTAGAATGGATTCCATCACCAAACCATGTCCAGGAGACTATGGCAAACAACAGAATTAAACTAATTACCAACCAATCACATGTATGAAGGTTAGGAAGGGTATCGTCATCCGACCATGCCCAGGAGACTATGGTGAACAACAGGGCTTCCTGACGTCATAAACATAAAGGAAGAAGGAAATATTCAAAGCATCGCAGACCCATTGTAATTTCAGTCACAACAGACCATTAAAAACCAAAAATACTTCCATTAATTAAACTAACATCAACATAAATTCAGTTCATAAATTAAACAAAAATTGTAGAATAAATTCTCCCATCTCACTACAAGCTTCACTTCTTAGCCCTAGCTAAGAGGATTAGCCAGCCATGATTAAACTAAATCTCTTAGACAAAATAAAAAAATAAAATAAAAGAAACTCTACTCCCTGTCTCTCTCTCACGTTCCAACCCAAGCCAGGATCTCCTCCCCCCCAAGGTCTGAATTCTGCCCTTTTTATAAGGGCTTGGAGTCGGCAGCAAGGATCGTGCGTAAAGAGTTGGTGGAGGAAAACTTCATGTGGACTCCTTTTACACAACTGAGTTTCCCTGCGCACGTCCGCGAAACAGGAACCGCGTAAGCGTTACGCAGGATCCTAGTGGAGCCCTCTGTCAGGCTCTGATGAGAAATCCATGCCTTCCATCGGCTTCTTCACGAAATTTTAGTTGGGAAGGGACGGCTTTGAATCAGATACGGCGTGACCCACAGAATTTCTCACTACCGTCCGACTTCCGTTGGACAATCACAAGCCCGATCTTCTCTGTCATTTGAAATTTCGCCATCTAGGCTAGGATGATAAGGATCCTAAGCTTCTGGTGGATGGTCAGGATCGGACTCTTGAAGTACGGTGGTGGCCCACAGCAGAGGTCCGCAAGTTGGATGGCGAAACAGAGCTTTCGCAACAAGCTCTTTGATGGTCGGTGGGCCCCTGATTGATGTCGGTTGAAAAATCGACTCTGGCCATTATCTTCAAGACGAAAAACCGCCCAGAAAAGACTATTTTTGAAGCACAATCGGTGTGGCCCACAAGCTTGTTGACTCCACCGTCCTTCTGACGTTTAACGGGCAGAATTTTTCCACAGCTTGCATGGTCTCAAGGGATCAACTAGGTGAGGGTCGTGGCCACTACCTAGAGTGATTGAACGGTTCGGATCATCATTTTAAATGATGGGTGGGGTCCTCTATCAAAGAACAGACGGACAGTGTCTTACGCTGTCCGTTTTCTGATTTTCTTTAAGAGAGCACGACCAATGCCTGCTTGACCGGACTGCACGGTCTAGTGCAACTCGGGTGGGCGTGTACTATATGCACGTCGGGCGTGTACTATATGCACGTCCACCCTCATGTGGGGTCCTTTATGATGTTCATGCGAAATCTGCTCCGTCCATCCGTTTCCTCGGCTTATTTTAGGCGTTGAGTCCTAAATTGAGGCAAATCCAGAGATCACGTGGGCCCTAAATCGCTGATTTATAGGCTGATCTGTCCATTGGTCTACTTCTGTAGGGATCCAGGAGCTGAAGTTTGACATGTACGGCTCATTTGTGGTCCTTAGGTGATGTATGAAATTCAGAGCCGAGTGGACGGTGGGAACTCTGCAATCTTGCATTCTGGATGACTGTCTGGCCTCTTGAACTTCAGTTTCCTGATTTTCTCAGATTTATTTTTCCTTACAGACTTCGTCGATCTTGGTCCCTTGTTTTGGTAAATCTTGAGCATTAATTTCATGCTTTTAGCATCTAATTTCAGTCCAAGCTTGTAATTACACCTTGCAGCACAAACACAGTTAAATCAAACCATTAGACAGCATAATGTTCGTAAATTTAGGCAATAATTAGGGTCTAATATGCAATATTTGACCCTCAACACAACCCCCAACCAGCATTTTGCTAGTCTCGAGCAAAATATGCGAAAAATAAGTTGAGAGCTACAGGATAATTTCATTAAACTCGAGTGATTTATGAAAGACAATCCAGATCCTAGAATTTTAAGATTCATGGATGTTGGGCAGTACTTTCTCCTAGACTCGAGTGCATGATAAACTTCCTAGTCCAGTTCAAAATATTAATCCACTAATTAAAAAATTTCTAAACATTAAGATCCATGGGTGTATGGTATAATCTCGGCTTATCAACATTAAAATTCATTTCTCTATCTCAGGATATCATTAGTAACTAATAAGAGAATTCATAATAACCAACACTTACCTCAAAGATCATCTTTTGATTTTTCAGTCTCTTTTTTTTTTTTTTTTTCATTAAGAGAGTGTCAAGAGGGGAATCAAATTTTCACCTATAGGGAGCAAACCTAAGGTGAAACTAGTTGCCAACTCTTTCCAACTGTTAACTGCGGGGAATCGAATCCACACCTATAGGGAGCAAACCTATGATGAAAATTATTTGCCCAACCTTTTCAATTTTTCTACTCTGATGGCAAGATATTTCAGGCTGGTTCCTTTCATGCTCAGTGATTACCAAGTTAATCCCTCGTTATGGAACTGAAATCTTAATGTGTAAGCGAGATGTGACATGTGAAATCATGACTCAATCAATGTTTACAACTTCTAATCATGGATTAATAACTCGATCTCAACTGCGAAATCTAACAGATAAATGAGTTCAAGAGTCATACATTACCAACATTACAAATCTTATACTTTTAAATCAAAGATAGATGTCAAAATCACTTCGAATTCATAAGAATTTCCAGAAAAAATTCAAATTTTGTTACAATTTTTGCTCAAGACCAAGAAAATACTGATTAGGTAACCTAATCCCCCACCCCCAACCTAAAATCTACATTGTCCTCAGTGTAAGAGATATAACATGCAATGCACATGGGATAACAAAAGTGAATGAGAAGTGATGGGAAGATAGTACCTGGATAACGAATTGAGAGAGATTTTTCAAGAGATCGCTGAGATAGAGCAGGTTAGTACGAGAGAATAACAAAAATAAAATCCTACCTATACCACTTTCGCAAGTGCTCTCGATTGCATTTAGCGTATGCAACAAGCCTTTAAACCCCTAGGTTACCCCTAGTGGACGAGTTGTAGTCTCGTGAGGGTTTGCAGTAATGTTACCCACAAACATTGAACGATCTAACTAGAAAATGAAATGGAAAGAAAAACTGGGTTGCCTCCTAGGAGCGCTAAATTTATCGTCTTCAGCCAGACAAATAAAGCAACTACCCTAGTCCTGTGAAAGCGATAAACCTACCTATACCTCCATCAGACTAGGAGATCAGTCCTGGAAAACAGGAGCAATCAGAGGCATGGACATGTCCTCTGAATCAAATGTCTCGACAAATGGCTTTAATCGATGTCCATTTACTTTAAACTCCTTGTCATTGTCAGGATCTCTTATCTCGACGGCCCCATGAGGATAAGCAGTGACAACAATGTAAGGGCCGGTCCAATGAGATCGAAGCTTACTTGGATAGAGGTGGAGTCGAGAATCGTACAAAAGGACTTTCTGACCTGGCATGAATGATTTTCGTAGAATATGTTGATCATGAAACGCCTTCATCTTGTCCTTGTAAATTCTCGAGTTTTCGTACGCATCATTCCAGATTTCTTCAAGTTCATTCAACTGAAGTTTGCGTAACGAGCCAGCGTTGTCCAAATTAAAATTTAGATTTTTGATTGCCCAGTATGCTTTATGTTCCAATTCCACGAGCAAGTGACAAGCTTTCCCATAGACAAGTCTAAAGGGAGATGTTCCAATAGGAGTTTTAAAAGCAGTACGGTATGGCCATAAGGGATCGGTCAATCGGATTGACCAATCCTTACAGTAAGGGTTAACCATTTTTTCCAGGATACGTTTGATCTCTCTATTGAAAATCTCAGCTTGTCCACTTGTCTGTGGATGGCATGGGGTGCTCACCTTATGAGAGATACCGTATTTCTTCATTAAACTCTCAAATGGTCTATTACAAAAGTGTGAGCCCCCGTCACTAATGATGGCTCGAGGCGTTCCGAACCGCGACAGGATATTTTCTTTCAAAAATTTAATGACTGTGCGATGGTCATTTTTACGATACGGAATTGCTTCGACCCATTTAATGACATAGTTTACGGCGAGCAAAATATACAGATTTTCAAATGATTGGGGGAATGGTCCCATGAAATCAATGCCCCAGCAATCAAATGCTCCAATGATAAGGATGATATTCAAAGGCATCATATTTCGACGGGACAATGCTCCCAATTTTTAACAACGCTCACAAGCTTTGCAAAACTCATGAGTATCCCTGAACATAGTGGGCCAGTAAAATCCACACTGTAGAATTTTGGCCGTGGTCTTTTTAGCAGAAAAGTGACCACCACAGGCCTGTGAGTGACAGAAGGAGATGACACTTTGATGCTCATCGTCTGGCACACATCTCCTTAAGATTTGGTCTGGGCAATATTTAAACAAATATGGATCGTCTCAGAAAAAGTTACGCACGTTGGTAAAGAATTTCTTCTTATCTTGCGATATCCAATGTGTCGGTATGGAGCCTGTAACAAGATAATTAGCAATATCAGCGAACCAAGGTGAATGGGAGACTCTAAATAGTTGTTCATTAGGGAACATATCATTAATATGAGTCACCTCAAGGGAATCAGAGGTATTAAGGCGAGAAAGGTGATCGGCCACTACGTTCTCTACTCCCTTTTTGTCTTTAATTTCAAAATCAAATTCTTAGAGTAGAAGGATCCATCGTATCAAGCGGGGCTTAGAATCATTCTTAGAAAGAAGATACTTAAGTGCCACGTGATCTGTGTAGATGATAATCTTAGATCCGATTAGGTAGGATCTAAATTTGTCCAAAGCGAACACTACAGCTAAGAGTTCCTTTTCCGTAGTCGAGTAGTTCACTTGGGCAGGATTTAGAGTCCTACTTGCGTAGTGAATAACGTAAGGCAGCTTATCTTTTCTCTGGCCTAGAACCGCTCCAAGAGTATAATCAGAGGCGTCACACATAAGTTTAAAAGGAAGACTCCAGTCGGGTGGCTGCATGATAGGTGCAGTGGTTAACATGCCCTTAAGCTTAGTGAAAGCTTCTTAACACTGCTCAGTCCACTCGTATGGTGTATCCTTTTGAAGAAGATTACATAAAGGATGAGAGAGGAGACTAAAGTCCTTTACGAATCGTCTGTAAAAGTCTATGTGTCCTAAGAAGGATCGCACATCTCTGATATTCTTGGGTGGAGATAGGTTAGAGATAAGATCAATTTTTTCCTTATTTACCTCGATTCCTTTGGACGAGATGATATGCCCAAAGGATAATTTCCTTTTGAACCATTAAATAACACTTCTCCCAGTTAAGTACCAAATTTTTTTCTTCACATCTTTTCAGCACATATTTAAGACTTGCTAAGCATTCGCTGAAAGATGAACCAAAAACAGAGAAATCGTCCTTGAAGATCTCTAGATATTTTCCCACCATGTCAGAAAAGATACTCATCATGCATCGCTGAAAGGTGACAGGGGCATTATATAACCCGAATGGCATCCTTCTGTAAGTAAAGGTGCCATAAGGACATGTAAATGTGGTCTTTTCCTGATCCTCAGGGGCGATTTCAATCTGATTATAACCTGAATACCCGTTAAGGAAACAATAATAGGAATGACCAGCTAGCCTTTTCAGGATTTGATCAATGAAGGGTAAAGGAAAGTGGTCTTTTCTTGTGACGGTATTCAGCTTTCTGTAGTCAATGTACATTCTCCAACCAGTAGTAACTCTGGTTAGCACGAGTTCATTATTGGCATTGGCTACGATGGTGATCTCGAACTTCTTAGGAACCACATAAGTTGGACTCACCCATTGACTATCCGATATGGGGTATATGATCCCCACTTCTAATAGTTTGAGAACCTCGGCCTTAACCACTTCCTTCATGTTTGGATTCAGTCTACGTTGTGATTGCTGAACAGCCTTTGTATTGTCCTCAAGATATATGCGGTGAGTACAAATCGATGGGTTAATTCCTTTGAGGTCCGCTATCGTCCATCCATGAGCTCCCTTATGCTCAATGAGAGTAGATATCAGCATACTCTCCTGTTCTTTCTCTAGGTGGGCAGAGATCACCACCGGGTACATCTCATCTTGACCTAAATAGACATATTTTAAATCAGAGGGCAAAGGTTTTAGGTCAGCTTCAGTGGCTTGAGGTTAGACGGTAGAGGCATTACATCGGTTTGGGGCAACTCTTCAATTTGTGGCCTCCACTGGTTAACTTTAAATACCGGTGCAATATCCAGCATGGCACACGTCTCCCTAATTATATCATCATCAAGATCATGGGAGTGGGCCAGGCACGTCTCTAGAGGATCAGAGGATAAGGTGAGAGGTGTTTATCTTCCACAAAAGAATCAATCATGTTAACATCCTGGAAATCGTCAGTTGCTACTGTTATTGAAAAAGATATTCGATTCCAATGTGAAATTTCCAAAAGACATAGTCATGACACCATTCCTGCAGTTGATAATTACATTTGAAGTGGACAGGAATGGGCGACCAAGAATGACGGGAATTTGAGTGCTCGTGTCGTTGATGGGTTCGGTGTCTAAGATGATAAAATCAACAGGGTAGTAAAATCTATCAACCTGGACTAACACATCCTCGATGATCCCTCTTGGTATACGAATAGAAAGATCAGCTAGTTGTAGTATGGTTCGAGTGGGTTTTAATTCACCCAAACCCAACTGTTGGTATACCGAGTAGGGAATCAGATTGACGCTTGCTCCTAAGTCAAGAAGTGCGTGATCAATTCGATAGTTTCCGATTACACATGATATGGTTGGGCAACCGGGATCTTTGAATTTTTGCGGCACATCTTGTTTCAGGATGGCACTCACTTTCTCAGTCAAGGAGATCTTCTTTTGAACACTTTTTCGTCGTTTGGTAGTGCATAAGTCCTTTAGAAATTTAGCATATCAAGGAATCTGTTTTACAACATCAAGTAGAGGAATGTTGACTTTCACTTGTTTCAACACCTCTAGGATATCCTGAGAGTTAGAGAGACGTTTTGGTTCAACCAACCATTGGGAAAATGGAGCAACTGGCTTTTCTAGAGGTTCCGGTTCAAATTTTTGTGGGGCGCCACTAGATCCATCATTGTTATCCTCTTCTGGTTCTTGAGGCTTTTCGGGCCTAACCGGAAGGGTTTTATCAATGACCTTCCCACTCCTAAGAGTGGTGATGGATTTAGCGTGCCCCATTTGATTTGAAGAGCTGTAATTACCTGTCTCGTATTGCGGTTTAGGATTGTGGATTGGTTGTGCAGGAAGCATCCCCTTTTCTATAGCCGTCATACGTGAATTTATCTTTTGTATTAAATCTCGCATTATCTGCGTCAGCTCTTTCATAGAATTTTGAGCCGGTTCTTCTTGAGGTCTCCCCTGATTTGGATTTTGATTGAAGAAACCTTAAGGGGTAGCAGTTTGTCCGTTCCTCCAACTAAAATTCGGATGATTTTTCTAGCCAGGATTGTACATATTAGAGGGTGGTCCATTGAAAGGTCTTTGATAGTTATTGACGGCATTAGATTGTTCATTCAATACTTCTCGAAAGGCAAGTATTGAAGGACAATTTTTAGTAGTATGAATGTTACAATCACAGATGCCACGAACACTTTCATTAACCTTTTCCTTCTTTCCTTCCATGGCCTCAAATTTTTTGGTGAGATTGGCCACCTTAGCGTTAAGATCAGCATCCTCTTTCAGGAGATATATTCCTCCTTTTTTCCTTGAATGAGTTGGCCTAGACGTAGTGTTCGTCCTTGGGTAATAGTCCCATAATTGTGTTTTTTCAGCGAGACTATCGAGGTAATCCCATACCTCGTCGACATTTTTATTAATGAATTCTCCGTTACACATTGTCTCGACCATTTGGCGCATGGAAGATGTTAGCCCATCATAGAAAAAATTCGTAATGCGTCATATTTCAAAGTCATGTTGTGGGCATGCATTAACCAGATCCTTGAACCTTTCTCAACATTGGAAGAATGTTTCATCTTCCTTTTGGGCAAAGTTCATGATTGCTCTCCTGAGGGTAATTGTCTTATGATGTGGGAAAATTTTCTTTATAAATTTCCTCTGCATATCATTCCATGTGCCAATGGATCTAGGATGCAGTGAATGTAACCACGTCTTGGCTTTTTCTTTCAAGAAAAATGGAAAGAGTTTCAGCCTAATAGTATCCTCAGATACATTAGGAAAGTATAAGGTGCCTATGATTTCATCGAACTCTTTCAGAAGCAAGTATGGTTCTTCAGACTCAAGCCCATGGAACTTAGGAAGGAGTTGGATAACCCCTGGCTTCACCTCTTAGCCCTAGCTAAGAGGATTATCCAGCCATGATTAAACTAAATCTCTTAGACAAAATAAAAAAATAAAATAAAAGAAACTCTACTCCCTGTCTCTCTCTCACGTTCCAACCCAAGCCAGGATCTCCTCCCCCCCAAGGTCTGAATTCTGCCCTTTTTATAAGGGCTTGGAGTCGGCAGCAAGAATCATGCGTAAAGAGTCGGTGGAGGAAAACTTCATGTGGACTCCTTTTACACAACTGAGTTTCCCTGCGCACGTTCGCGAAACAGGAACCGCGTAAGCGTTATACTGGATCCTAGTGGGGCCCTCTGTCAGGCTCTGATGAGAAATCCACGCCTTCCATCGGTTTCTTCATGAAATTTTAGTTGGGAAGGGACGGCTTTGAATCAGATACGGTGTGACCCACAAAATTTTCTCACTACTGTCCGACTTCCGTTGGACAATCACAAGCCCGATCTTCGCTGTCATTTGAAATTTCGCCATCTAGGCTAGGATGATAAGGATCCTAGGCTTCTGGTGGACGATCCGGATCGGACTCTTGAAGTACGGTGGTGGCCCACAGCAGAGGTCCCCAAGTTGGATGGCGAAACAGAGCTTTCACAACAAGCTCTTTGATGGTCGGTGGGCCACTGATTGATGTCGGTTGAAAAATCCACTCTGCCATTATCTTCAAGACGAAAAACTGCCCAGAAAAGACTATTTTTGAAGCACAATCGGTGTGGCCCACAAGCTTGTTGACTCCACCGTCCTTCTGACGTTTAACGGGCAGGATTTTTCCACAGCTTGCATGGTCTCAAGGGATCAACTAGGTGAGGGTCGTGGCCACTACCTAGAGTGATTGAACGGTTCGAATCATCATTTTAAATGATGGGTGGGGTCCTCTATCAAAGAACGGACAGACAGCTTCTTACGCTGTCCGTTTTCTGATTTTCTTTAAGAGAGCACGACCAATGCCTGCTTGACCGGACTGCACGGTCTGGTGCAACTCGGGTGGGCGTGCACTAAATGCACGTCCACCCTCATGTGGGGTCCTTTGTGATGTTCATGCGAAATCTGCTCCGTCCATCCATTTCCTCAGCTTATTTTAGGCATTGAATCCTAAATTGAGGCAAATCCAGAGATCATGTGAGCCCCAAATCGCTGATTTATAGGCTGATCTGTCCATTGGTCCACTTCTGTAGGGATTTAGGAGCTGAAGTTTGACATGTACGGCTCATTTGTGGTCCTTAGGTGATGTATGAAATTCAGAGCCGATCGGATGGTGGGAACTCTGCAATCTTACATTTTGGACGACTATCTGGCCTCTTGAACTTCAGTTTCCTGATTTTCTCAGATTTTTTTTCCTTGCAGACTTCGTCGATCTTGGTCCCTTGCTTTGGTGAATCTTGAGCGTTAATTTTATGCTTTTAGCATCTAATTTCAGTCCAAGCTTGTAATTACACCTTGCAGCACAAACACAGTTAAATCAGACCATTAGACAGTATAATGTTCTTAAATTTAGGCAATAATTGGGGTCTAATATGCAATATTTGACCCTCAACAGAATGCCCCTTCTTGTACAGCACTCCGTCCAACACGACGTACCGAGCTACCTTGACTCTGAGTCGCCTTGCCTCTAACTTGTCTGCGGAGATTTCGCCGAACGATAAATAATTGAAGGTCGGGTCCATCCAACTAGGAATGGACTGGACGGGGTTGACCTTCTCCGACTGACTGATATTCGGGTGCTCAATGAACTCGACCGGAACAAAACATGGAATCTTTCCCTCGGAGGCTGAGGCAAGCCTTGCTAGAGCATTGGCCCATGAGTTCTCGGCTCTGGGGATCTGTCGAATGGTGCAACTCTAAAATTTCTCGATCAATTTTCTCGCTTCTTCGAGGTAAGCGATCATTCTGACCTCTTTAGCTTCGTACTTCGAGGATATGTGGTTTACCACCAGCTGTGAGTCGCAGCGGACTTGCAGGGTCTGAACACCTAGGATCGCTGCCAGCCTGAGCCCAGCTAACAACGCTTCATACTCGGCCTCATTGTTTGAAGCTTTGAATGCGAGTCTGATTGCGTATTGGATTGTCATTGAATCAGGGGTGATCAGGACAACCCCGGCTCCTGCCCCTTTAACGTTGGGAGACCCATCAACATAAAGGACCCATCCCGAATCCGACACTGCCTCTTGGTCGCTCAACGGGACGGGAGGCGTCATCTCAACTTCTTTACTGATCTGTTCCTCACTCGGAGCCGTGAACTCGGCGATGAAGTCGGTTACCGCTTGACCCTTGACTGCCACCCTAGGTCGAAACTGAATGTCGAATTCTCTGAGCTCCACGGCCCACTTGGTGATCCGACCTGACACTTCAGGCCTCTAGAGGACCTGCCTCAGAGGAGAGTCCGTTAGCACAACTATGGAGTGGGCTTGGAAATATGGCCGCAGTCTTTTGGTCGTTACGACGAGGCAGAGCGCCAGTTTTTTCAAGGATTGGTACCTTGTTTCAGCTGGTACCATGACTTTTCTTACGTAGTACACAGGGTACTGTTTGCTTCCGACCTCTCTGATTAGAGCCGAACTGACAGCTAAAGTAGAGACTGCGAGGTAGATGAACAGGGGCTCCCCTTCTTCTGGCTTGGACAATAGAGGCGGTGAACCTAAGTACTGTTTTAACTGCTGAAAGGCTTGCTCGCACTCTGACGTTCACTCCGCCTTCTTATGGACCTTCAGCTGCTGGAAGAAAGGAAGGCATTTATCTGTGACCCTGGATATGAAGCGTCCGAGGGCGGCAACTCTTCCCGTGAGACACTGTATCTCCTTAAGAGTCCGAGGCGAGTTCATGTCGAGGAGGGCCTTGATTGTATCCGGGTTGGCCTCAATCCCTCGCTGGCTGACTTGAAAGCCAAGGAACTTTCCTGACTCAACTCCGAACGCACACTTAGCAAGGTTAAGCTTCATCTGATACTCTTGGAGGACGTTGAACGTTTTTTCGAGATCTGCAAGGTGATCGGAGGCTTTGATACTTTTTACTAGCATGTCATCCACGTACACCTCCATGGTGCGCCTGATCTGTTTGGCGAACATCTGATTCACCAGCCTCTGGTATGTTGCCCCAGCATTTTTCAGGCCGAATGGCATGACCCGGTAACAGTAGAGTCCTCTGTCCGTGACAAAGTTCATCTTCTGCCTGTCTGGGGGATACATAGCAATCTAATTATACCCGGAATAAGCGTCTAGGAACCAGAGCAGCTCATGTCTGGCTGTGCTATCCACCAGTTGGTCGATCCGAGGTAACGGGAAGCTATCTTTAGGGCACGCTTTATTCAGATCGAAATAGTCTACGCAGACTCGCCACTTCCCATTGAATTTCCTGACAAGAACCACATTCCCTATCGAGTTAGGGTAATATACTTCTTCTATGAAGCCCGCATCGAGCAGGACGGAAACCTCCTTGGTAATGGCTTCATATCGTTCGGCGTCAAACGACCTTCTCCTTTGCTTGACCGACTAATGATCTGGGTCCACGTTCAACCTGTGAACCAGTACGTTAGGAGAGATTCCCGGCATATCCGCATGCGACCATGCGAAGACATCTCGATACTGCCTCAAGAAGGCTAGTAGTTCATTCCTCTGCTCGAAATTCAATGAGGACCCGAGCTGGACAGTCTTGCCCGGGTCTGATTCATTAAGAGAAACTTTTTCTAGATCCTCGACTGATGAATTTTCTGCTAGTCCTCGAGGGTCCAAGGCATCCATGACGAGAGCTTGTTTAGCGGCTCCTTTCCTAACCGCTATAACATAACATTTTCGGGCCTCGCGTTGATCCCCTCGGAGATAGTCGATCCCTCCTTCGGCCGGGAACTTCATCATCAGATGGTAAGTTAAGACGACCGCTCTCATTGCATTGAGGGAGGGTTGGTCCAGGATTACATTGTGGACTGATGGAACATTGACAACCAAAAAGTCCACCAGAAGTGTGACTTGATGTTGCCCTTCTCCCACTGTTACTGGGAGGGAGATAGCTCCTTCGGAGATTACTCACTCTCCGGCAAAGCCGTGTAAGAGAGTCTTCAAGGGTCGGAGTCGAGACCGCGAAATTTTCATTTTTTCGAACGCCTCGGAATACATAACATCAGCCGAACTCCCGGTGTCGACCAGGTTGCGGAACACCTTGTGATTCGCTATGGTCATGGTAACCACTAACGCGTCATCATGTGGATGCTGGATCCCGCACGCATCGTCTTCCGTGAAGGTCAGGCTGCACGGAGCGACTCGTAGTTCCTTGCTGGGACGTTCTGTCAGGTGAACGTGATGCTCCGACTCGGATCTCCGGAAATGGGTTTTTCGAGCTCTGTTTGAATCCCCTCCCCCAGCTGATCCCACGAAGATGGTACGAATTTCGACGGATTCCTCTGGGGGGTTGTTTGGATTTTCCCGCGGCTGTTCCTCTCTCCGAGCAGATCTTTCTCTTTTGGTGTAACGACATAGATGTCCCTTACGGATGAGGGACTCGATCTCATCTTTCAGGTCCACGCAGTCATCCGTGTTATGGCCATGATCCCGGTGGAAGCGGTAGAATTTTCGCTTGTCCCGTTGCTCGGGGTCAGCCCTCATGCAGACCGACCAATTAAGTAGCCTGTCTCCTAGGATATCTAGCAGAATCTGCTCGGCAGATGTGTTGAGAAGAGTATAGGAACGAAATTTCCCCTCCGGCCTACGGTTCGATCGACGATCGCGGAGAGCGCGGTCATCGGTCCCTTTGCCGTTCGGCTGAGAGTCTTCGTTCCTTGGCCTCTTCCCTTTGTTTGTCGAGTCAGCGACTTGTAGTCCTTTACGGATGTTAGTGAACTCCTCGGCATTGGTATACTTTTGAGCCTTCGCCATGAAGTCTGCTAGCATTTTCGAGGGATTTTTACCGATGGAGAAGAACTTTCCTTCCTTTAGTCCGCTCAGGATGGCAGCGAGAGCCATCTTGTCATCATAGTCTTTAACATGCAATGCCTCTTCATTGAAACGGCTGATTTAGTCTTTCAATGACTCCTTCGGAGCCTGCTTGATGGTAAGCAGGTGGGTGTTAGGTTTCCGACTTCTCTTACCACTTATAAATTGTGCAAGGAATAGTCGGCTTAGCTCTACGAAGGAGTCCACGGAGTTTGGCTTGAGCTGGCGATACCGAATCCGAACGGATCCCGTGAGGTGATGGAAAACTCCCTGCACATCATTGCGTTCGTTACAGTCTGGATCTGCATCCTCGATCGGTAGGACTCCAGGTGTTCGGATGGATCCCCAGACCCTAAATACTGGATGACGGGAGGCATCCGAAACCTCTGCGGCATCACTTCAGCCATGATAGCCGAGGTGAAGGGAGGCTCGGTCTCTTCCATCATCCCCTGAATCGTGGCTGGAACTATAGATTGTTGTTGCTTCTTCTCCAATGTTAGGAACTTGTCCTTCAACTCTGCAAATCGTGCCTCCCATGGGTCCCTATTTTTCACGATGACTTCTGGGGTATCCTCGCCCTCCGACATTCTCCCTTCTCTCCTCCGTTCTAACTGATGTCGGAGGTCCGTGGGCGGCAGAGCGGATGTAGCGAAATGAATGGTTGTGGGAACTCGGGTAGTGGCATTCCACGTGAATCCCTCGCCATGCACCGCAGGAGGGTTCTGTCCTGAACGTGGTACCCCTGAATGCTGGGGGGCTTCAAGTCTTATACTCCTTCGTGCAGAGCGGGTCTCTACAAAGAGTCTCACCGGTTCGAGAACAGGCTGTTTCTGAAGCGGACGTGGCTCTGGTTCCCTCTCCTACTTCATCTTGTTGATCTCATTGCGCAGGGCCTAGATCTCGTTCTGCATGGCGTGGTATTTACCTGACCGGTTACGAGAACGTTGAGAAGGTCCTGGTGCAGACTCGGCATGAAGTGTTGATGATGACCGAGCCTTCTCGCTTGGTACCTATTTCACCACTACAGCTTTCTTCTTCCTCGCCATTGCTTAGGTGAATGAGAACCTGACTTCTAGTTTCAGGTTCCCACAGACGATGCCAAAAAATATTGATGCAAAAATCTGGTCGGCCCTCCCTCCACGCTTTCAAGATCCTCTGCGTACCGTCCCTGAAGCTTGCACCAAGAGGAAAGGCAAAGGTGACCCTGGCTAAGCCGGGAGACCCTCCGATGCCTAAGTCAAGATAAGGGAATCGGGGTCTATGTCGAGTGTAGAGGAGTGCTCAATTTTACGTACCTGTAGACATAGCACTGCGGGCTATTTATACTTGCCTGTGGGGCGGTCCGGATCCGATGATCTCGGTACGATCAGAGGGATTCTGGGATCATGGAGATACTGCCCACAATCTATTAATTATGCAGCGTATCTGGCGGATTGTGCACATCTGCGAGAGAAGTTATCGGCTACGTTTGGTTATGGCAGTTTTCATGTTTAGCGAGTAGGATACGTACGTCAAAAGGTCTGCTCGGCTCGGCTTGCTAGGCTATATCGAAGAACGCTCCGAGTAGGACGCCATCCGACCAGTCATACCGAATCCGATCCGACTGACTTAAGCGCCTCAGAGTTGGGGGGTAGCGGGTTATCTGATCTGACAATTAGGACCAACTCCGAGCTGGCTTTGACTCGAAGACGTTCGCGTGTTGTTGTTGCAATGCTGTAGTCTTGATCAGATGGATCATGCCTTGGGCGCCTCAGCTCGGACTTCAAGTCCGATTAACGTTTTGTCACGGGCTCGGATCTCTCCATAACAATATATATTAGATATATTGTAGTGGATTGCCTAATGAGTAACTCAAACTCTGTGGGGCCCATTGTGATTTATCTATTTTATCCACTCCGTCCATCTATTTCATCAAATAATTTGTGTTTGGGCCAAAAAATGAAGCATATATCCAAGATCAAGTGGACCACATGACAAAAAAAAAAAAAAAAAAAAAAAAAACAATGTAAAGTTCTTGGGGGTCATGGATGTTTTGGATCAAGCTCATATTTGTGCTTTCCCTTCATCCATGTTTGCGTGATCTTATAAAAAAGGCTAAATGACAAATAAACATCACTGTAGACCTTAGAAAGGTTTTAACAGTGGAAATCATTATTCCCGTGGTATTGTCTGCTTGAGCTTTAGATGACGCAGATGAACCTAAAATGACTGGTAAAAATAGATGGATGGCATGGATGAACCACATACATTGAGGTGGGTCCAACACAAAGTCATGGGTTCAAGTACCAATTATGTTAAAATTCTACAGTAGGTAGAGCTTAATTAACACGAGTCGAGTTAGATCAGTAAGCTCGCTCAACTTGACTTGGAAATGGTCGACTCACCTTAGCTTGAAATTGGATTCAAATTGAGTCAAGTTGAATTTTGGAGCTCGAAAAAAATTTCAAGCCGAGTTTGAGATTGCTCAATCTCGACTCAACTTGGATTGAACCTCAACTCAAATCGACTCTGATCGAATCGGTTGAATGACTCAGTTATTTTGATATTGATATTGCTCACCAAGTATGTTGATGAAATGACTCAACGAAGTGTTGTTTTGGGTGCATACATTTCCGCGAGATTGGCTGATGGTGAGAAAGGAATGGATACAGAACAAATCACTATATATATATATATATATATATATATATATATATATATATATATATATATATATATATATATATATATAAACTTTACATTATAAAACTATCCTTACATCTTGATTTTGATGTTGCTTATCGAGTGTTTGATGAAATACCTGTAAACAGCTGTTATTATTTTACATCATGTGAGAAATCGAATATAAACTCTGTTTGAGAAAATATCGCATAGGGTCGAAGTTGACTTGAACTAGCCCGAGCTATTGATCAAGCTGAGCTAAGCTAGCTGTTAGGCTCAAGAGCTGAGCCGAGCTGACTTCAAGCTAGTGTTAGGTATTAGTCAAGCCAAGCCAAGTTGTGCTAAGCTCGACTCGGTTCAACCTAGGGTCCTTACTCTTACTCCGGTGGTAGACTCTCACAAGTTTCAACACCTGGTTGAGGGTTCGAGTACCCATGGGTGGTGAAATCCCACCATGGCGTGAGTGTGTGAGAGTGTGTAAAAAAAAAAAATGTTCGACTCGTGTATAACTCTACCGGTAGCGTGGGTGTAAAGAATAAGAAAGAGAAAAAGAAAAAGACAAAAAAAAAAAAAGTTGGCCCCAATAGAGTTTACTCTACCATAAAAGCGCAAGAGATTTTATATTTAGTAGCGTTGACAGTAATCAACGTATATGTAACAGGTGTGTGAGTGTGAATTAGGTACCTGTGTAAAACGAAAACAGTCAACGTAGATTCTGCTGTGGAAATTTTGTGCTCCCTGAGAATTTCGTAGTAAGTCCAAATAAAAGGAGGGTTGGCCCACCTATTATACGGACTGGTTGAACATTTTTGGAGCTAGGGCATGTAAAGAATGGGGCTGTCTAATGAAGGGGCCCGATCCCACATATGTGTATCACGTTGCTGAGAGAACGAATGACTGAGATTTACTAGGCGCACATGCAGGTATAAGGTGTTGTGTTTTTTAGAATAAAAATAAATTTCAAAAATAAAGTTATTTTTAGAAAGTAAATAAATATATTAATTATTTAAAACTTTCCATAAATAGTATGAATAGCCTGTCGGTAAGAGAGGAGGGGTTTTTGCTTATGCAACCAGGGTTCAAATCTCCTCGAGGACGGTGCGAAGCACCGTCCGCGCACGCGCGCGCGTGGCGTGGGCTGTAGGGCTGCTTGGGCGCTTTTTGGCGCTTTATTAGGCGCACTTAGCACTTCGCACGTTCGCATCGTCGCAAGGAGCTAAAAGAACTTAGTCTTTTTGGCACATGGTTCAAATTTTTTGGGTCATGGAATTGAACCCTGATGATTTATTATCTTTTGTTGATTAAGAGTAATTATGACATGATTGTACATGTGGCACCTATGCCATGTGTCGCTTATGTGGATACAGTTTTTCCTGTTGGATAACTGCTTCTGTCTGAATGGGTACAGAAATAACTGCCATAGGACAAAAGGTCATGTCCTTTCATGGAAGGCAATTATTTGCTGTGAATGGGTGTGGATTTCTTGAAGAGTCTCTTTAGTACCTCTTCAGGAAGAAATCCATAACCCTTCAATTGATATAAATCCTGGATGCTATAATCCAGATGAAGTAATTCTTATCCTTAAGATTATATCATCTTCTGAGCAATTACTCTCGATCTAATCTCTTACTGAATTTTTTCTGAACGTCTTACGGCATATCAGTGTTTAAACTAGAGATCTGTTCAACACTTAAATGTGCAAATTTTCGTGTTGAAAATCGGATTGAGAGTTCATTGTATCCTGAAGACAATTTGCAGATTTCCTTCATTTGCACTTGCTGGAAATTCCAGAAAAAGGGTAGCAAATCTGTCTTGAGAAATTGACTATTCAAGTCAAGCCTTGAACCCGATAAATCTGATCGTTTCGTTATCATTTTCTTCTATCCTCCGTTGTGTACAAAGAATTACAAATTCTAACATTCAAGACAGATTTTTTATCTTTTCACAATGGAGGCAATTCATTCAATTCAAGTTATGAACCAAGACTTTGTACGACTGGATCGTTTCGACGGTCAGTTCTTCTCAAGATGGCAACAGAAAATGTTTTTCTTTCTGACTACTCTCAAGTTATCCTACATTCTAGATGATGATCTGTCTTCTCTACCCGAGCCAAAGGAAGACGACTCAGTTCAAGTGAAGGAAGAACGAAAGAAAAGGAAGGAGGATGATTTTTTATGCAAAGGTCATATCCTAAACGCTCTCTCTAATTCAATCTATAATTCATACCGTAAAATATCCTCTGCTAAAGAACTGTGGACAAAATTGGATCAAAAATATAAAACTGAAGAAATCAGTACTCAGAAATTTCTGATCGACAATTACGTCCATTTCAAGTTTAAAAATGATCAGCCAATTCTCTCCCAAGTAGCCGAACTACAGAACTTGGTTGATGAATTGAAGATTGGTGGGATAGATCTGCCTGAAGAATTCCTGGTCGGTGTAGTAATTGCAAAATTACCCTCATCATGGTTTGATTATAAAAAGAAACTGAAACATGATGAAAGGAAGTACACTCTTGAAGGACTTCAAAGACATCTTCGTATAGAAGAAGAGTCCAGAAACCGAGACAAGAAAGAAAATGCTTCGGAAAATCATTCCAAAGCAAATATAGTAGAAGATGACAAGCCAAAATCTCAAAACTCCAAATCTATTCCCCCAAAGAAAGATACAGAGTTTAAGAAAAAGGGAAAGAAAAAGGGCAAGTGTCACTTCTGCAATAAGCCTGGACACTACATAAAGGAATGTCGACACAGGAAGAAACAACTGAAAGCTCAGGCTAACATGACAGAAGACCAACTTGTTGCAATGGTTACTGAAGCTAACACAGTAATATCCGATGGTGGATGGTGGCTAGATACTGGTGCAACCATCCATATATCGAAGGACCGAAACATCTTCAAGACCTATGAAGGTATAACAACTGGACAAGAAGTGAAGATGGGTAATAATGTTCGTGCGAACGTTGTTGGAAAAGGAACAGTAGAGCTTCAGTTTACATCAGGCAAAAGACTGACACTAACAAATGTATTGCATGTACCTGACATGTCTAAAAATCTAGTGTCAGGCGATCTTCTCAATAAGAGAGGATTCAAAATAGTGATTGAGTCTGATAAGTTGGTTATCACCAAGAATGGTATGTTTGTAGGCAAAGGATATTCATGTAATGGTATGATTAAACTGAATATTAATAATAATAATGATGTTTCCGTTTATATAGTGGATTCTGTATCTTTATGGCATGCTAGACTGGGTCATGTTAATTATCGTTCAATGAAAAGAATGATGATCCTAGGCCTTATACCAAATCATGAATTTCAACAAGAAGGGAAATGTGATGTGTGTGCCCATTCTAAAATAACCAGAAAACCATTTGGGACTGGCATGAGAAAATCACAACCCTTGGAGTTGATTCATTCTGATATCTGTGATTTAAATAATACCTTAACTCGTGGAGGAAAAAGGTATTTTATCACATTTATCGATGACTTCACTAGATTTTCCTATGTATACTTGATAAAATCTAAAGATGAAGCCTTTGAAAAGTTTAAACTTTATAAGGCCGAAGTGGAAAATCAGTTGAATGTAAAAATTAAAGCCCTCAGAAGTGATAGAGGGGGTGAGTACTCTTCTAATGAATTCAACGACTTCTGTGAATCAAATGGTATAATCCATGAATTTACGGCACCTTACACACCTCAGCAAAATGGCCTAGCGGAACGCAAAAATAGGACATTAGTTGAGATGATCAACTGTATGATATTAAATTCTGGATTACCTTTGAATTTGTGGGGGGAAGCATTGTTAACAGCAAACCGTATTCTAAATGCTATCCCACACAAAAAATTGGATATCTCCCCATATGAATTATGGAAAAAGAAGAAACCATATCTTCATTACTTCAAAGTGTGGGGAAGTATAGCAGAAGTCAGGATTAATGATTCCAAGATAGTAAAGTTAGGTCCTAGAGGAATCAGGTGTGCTTTTGTGGGTTATGGGAATCATAGTCCCGTATATAGATTCTTGGTTCTAGAACAAACTTCGTTTGCTGACAAAAACATGATTATAGAGTCTAGAGATGCTATATTTTTTGAAAATACAGTATACAAAGACTATATGAATAATCATACAAAAAGGCAGGTTGATGAAAATATTATAGAACCAATGAACGTAGAGCCTAACAACTTTCATGATAAATCTAACACTCATCCAGAAGGAAATGAACCAAGGAGATCGAAAAGGGCAAGAAAAGAAACATCTTTTGGCCCAGATTTCTACATGTTTCTTATAGAAGGGGATAGAAATGAAATAAGAAAGGAGATTACTCTACCACTAAGTATTGAAAGTGATCCATCAACACTTAGTGAAGCTCTCTCATCTCCTGACGTACAATTTTGGAGGGAAGCCATCGACGATGAAATGGATTCCATAGTCTCCAATAACACATGGTGTTTGGTCGATCTTCCACCAGGTTCAAAGCCTATAGGATGTAAGTGGATTTTTAAAAGAAAGTTCAATCCTGATGGAACCATAAATAAGTTTAAAGCTCGATTGGTAGCCAAAGGATTTAGACAAAAGGAAGGTATCGATTTTTTCGATACATATGCTCCTGTTGCTCGAATATCTACCATTAGAACTTTAATTGCTCTTGCAGCAATTCACCACCTAGTAATCCATCAAATGGATGTCAAAACGGCATTCTTAAATGGTGATCTAGATGAGGAAGTTTATATGGAACAACCTGAAGGGTTTATTCAACCCGGGCAAGAGAAGAAAGTGTGTAAACTGGTCAAATCTCTCTATGGGCTCAAGCAAGCTCCTAAACAATGGCATGAGAAGTTTGATCAAGTAGTACAATCTAATGGTTTTAGAGTAAACCAAGCAGATAAGTGCATATATATTAAAGGTCAAATCATTATCTGCCTATACGTAGATGATATGCTAATATTTGGACCAAATGAGGACTGTGTGAAAGAAACTAAAAAGTTTCTAAGTACCAACTTCGACATGAAGGATATGGGCAAAACCGATGTAATATTAGGTATTAAGATTTTTAATCTTAATGATGGAATAGCCTTAACACAATCTCATTACCTAGAGAAAGTGTTAAAGAAGTTTAATCATTATGATAGTAAACCGGTTTCAACCCCATTTGATCCAAGTATTAAATTGGTTAAAAATACTGGTAGATGTAAAGCACAACAAGAATATGCGAGTGCTATTGGGAGTTTAATGTATGCAATGAATTGCACTAGACCCGATATAGCATTCACAGTAGGAATGCTAAGCAGGTATACCAGTAATCCAGGACAAGTACACTGGAATGCGATTTCGAGAGTTTTAAAGTATCTAAGAGGAACCATAGACTATGGACTGCATTATAAATCATATCCCGCTGTACTTGAAGGGTACAGCGATGCAAGCTGAAATGCAGATAACATAGAATCTAAATCTACAAGTGGCTGGATATTCACTCTTGGAGGAGGAGCAATATCATGGGCATCTAAGAAACAAACGTGCATATCTCACTCTACAATGGAAAGTGAGTTCATTGCACTTGGTGCTGCTTGCAAAGAAGGTGAATGGCTAAGATACCTATTGTTGGAAATCACGTATTGGCCAAAACCTACTCCTGCCATATCTATCTTTTGTGATAGTCAGGCTACTCTTTGTCGTGCAATGAGTAAGACTTATAATGGTAAGTCTAGAAATGTAGGTCTAAGGCATAACTTTGTTAAAGGATTGCTCAGAGATGGAGTAATCACAGTGGAATATGTTAAATCCATCATGAACTTAGCAGATCCCTTAACAAAAGGTTTATCAAAAGATCAAATAAGAAGAACCACTAAAGGAATGGGACTAAGATCCATAAAGATGTAACTTTCACTCTTGATGGCAACCCTACCTATGTTTTGAAATATAGGCTAGGTTCAAAGGGACAAACAAATCAAGTATGTGACTGAAACATACACTAGAAAAAGAAAAACAGAGTCTCATTCCTAAAAGTCTAGTGTTTGGTTTCTGCATTTCATAAAAGGGTGAGTACTAACTCTTAATAGATCTATAAGCAGACTTTGCTGAGATGAAGCAGAATCATCTTTGATAGATCTACCTATATGGGTAGAAAAGTGAGGCCGCTTTTGAAGAGATTGGGATCGTCTCTAGAATACTCATGAAATAGGGATACGCACAAGGCCAGAAATGTGCGAACTTTTAGATCTCCAGTTATATATGAATAGATGTGTGTTATGTGTCCGGCGAGTCATATAAGGTCCTTAGTTCAAGACTAATGGGTCACTAAGTACCTGGCATAACTTTGATACGTATACACTAATGTAAAGGTTCAAATCCAAAAGATACCTTTACTTATGCACCTATTTATACTGATATGCCATTCGTTTCAGAATCTGTTTTTATTTTTGAAATTGTGGGGGATTGTTGTGTTTTTTAGAATAAAAATAAATTTCAAAAATAAAGTTATTTTTAGAAAGTAAATAAATATATTAATTATTTAAAACTTTCCATAAATAGTATGAATAGCCTGTCGGTAAGAGAGGAGGGGTTTTTGCTTATGCAACCAGGGTTCAAATCTCCTCGAGGACGGTGCGAAGCACCGTCCGCGCACGCGCGCGCGTGGCGTGGGCTGTAGGGCTGCTTGGGCGCTTTTTGGCGCTTTATTAGGCGCACTTAGCACTTCGCACGTTCGCATCGTCGCAAGGAGCTAAAAGAACTTAGTCTTTTTGGCACATGGTTCAAATTTTTTGGGTCATGGAATTGAACCCTGATGATTTATTATCTTTTGTTGATTAAGAGTAATTATGACATGATTGTACATGTGGCACCTATGCCATGTGTCGCTTATGTGGATACAGTTTTTCCTGTTGGATAACTGCTTCTGTCTGAATGGGTACAGAAATAACTGCCATAGGACAAAAGGTCATGTCCTTTCATGGAAGGCAATTATTTGCTGTGAATGGGTGTGGATTTCTTGAAGAGTCTCTTTAGTACCTCTTCAGGAAGAAATCCATAACCCTTCAATTGATATAAATCCTGGATGCTATAATCCAGATGAAGTAATTCTTATCCTTAAGATTATATCATCTTCTGAGCAATTACTCTCGATCTAATCTCTTACTGAATTTTTTCTGAACGTCTTACGGCATATCAGTGTTTAAACTAGAGATCTGTTCAACACTTAAATGTGCAAATTTTCGTGTTGAAAATCGGATTGAGAGTTCATTGTATCCTGAAGACAATTTGCAGATTTCCTTCATTTGCACTTGCTGGAAATTCCAGAAAAAGGGCAGCAAATCTGTCTTGAGAAATTGACTATTCAAGTCAAGCCTTGAACCCGATAAATCTGATCGTTTCGTTATCATTTTCTTCTATCCTCCGTTGTGTACAAAGAATTACAAATTCTAACATAAGGCAGTTCATGCACACGCCACCAAAATATACGAGCATCAGTGCAAAATCCAGGCATCCATCAATTTATCCGACAGTCTAGATTTTCATTCTCGAAAATAAATTCGATCCACTCAGCAGGCCAGCCCAAATGATAGAAACAGGTGGACGTTGAGAAAACTTCTGCCAACGGCCATAACTGTCTTGTAGAATTTGGCCCACTTGCCTGTTAAACCGAACTCACTCTTGGCGCAGAGCACTTATCTTTTGGGTGGATCGGACAGTTATGTGCCACGGACGCGGATATCCTGCGCTGGGATGCCAGGTGGGCCTCCACGATGTTTATGAAAAGTCTATAGCGTCCATCCATCAAGGACATGAGACCAATAATCAGATAAATCCAAAAATCAAGACGGCTGTACGAAAAAGGAAAGTAGTCACCTACCGTTAGAAGCCTTCCACAGCTCCACCTTGATGTTTATATACCATCCAAACCGTTTATAAGGTCATTTCCACTTCCACTCCAATCAAGTAAATGTAAGAACTTTATAAGGTGGGCCTTATTGATCAACGGTCTAGATTGTACTATCAATTGGACTGTGATTGGGTAAACTAGTGGGCCCCACTTCAAAGTGATCCGCTGCGCAGTCTATCTGCTCAAGTGTGCGTATTAGGGCTAGAATGTTATAGCTATTACGCAGGCAATTGTTTGAGTAGTACTAGGATTGAGAAAGTGTGGAGCCGGGCGAAGAGATTTGTGATGGGTTTCAAAATCTCTTCACCACAACTATTATATAACAGAGCTGGGTCCCTGATCCTACACCACGGCAGAAATACGAGTCTCATCTACTATTTTATAGAAAGGGTGTGAAGGAAAGGAAGATCTTAGCTTTATCTTCTCTGGTATTCTATATACAAGATCTGGTATTCTATTATTCTCAGCAATAGGGTCTCAACTAGGTAAGTCATCTGAACCATCGATCTCCGTATCCTACGCACAAGAAAATATCTGGGATTTCCACATCCAAATAATCTAATAGTTGGAATCAGAAACACCGTGCAAAGGCATGGATGATCATATTCATCTATTACAGATTCATATCAGAATTAGGGTTTTCCAATTTGAAACCTAATCCAATTTATTAGGGATTTTTGAATTCCTGAATTTAGAAATTCAAATTAGGGATTTTGAATCCCTGTATCCAGCAATCGATAAGAGATTTCAAAAACTCGAATCCCTATTTGGTAATTTCAGATTCTACTTCCCATTAGAGACTTTGGATTTCGAATCTCAAATCGGTAATTAGGGAAAATCCAAATTAGCTCCAAATCAAGATAATTAGGGATTTTGAAATCCCATCCAGTCAATTGGGGATTTCAGATCCTAAACCCTAGATCAATTTGGGAATTTTATTGTATTCAAATCCCAAATCAATTACAATTAGGGATTTCAGTTTTTATATCCCCAAATCTAGTGATTAGGGCATAGGGTTTCATCCAAACACCCTTACCTGTATCTTTTGGGGAGATAGCCATGGATGCTAGGACTTCGCCGGCATCTTTGTTGGTCGGCTGTGCATCTTCATCTTAGCAGGCCCAGATTCCGGCCATTTTCTTCGTCACATGTGTTGGTTTCTCCCTCCTTGAGCATCAAGATGCTGGAAACCCTTCATATAGCCTCATCGACGATGGTCATCTGCTCCATGAGATGTCCATCATCGAAGCCATCACCACCAGCACTTCGATCTCTCTCTGCAGCAGCCTTCATTGTCACATGGAGAGGTTCTTCTGGCAGATGCTGGCGGCGGAGCTCTTGCATGAGCTTTCTCCAACTACTGCTCTCAGACAGTCGAGAACGACTAATTTTTCGGCTGGTTTTTGGTCATAAACGACCTTACATGAGGTCAGGCCTTTCAAACTCGATTTCATCAGTACAAGTTCTGTTTTGGACCCGTGAATGGGATCCACCTTAATCCTTCCTGATGGGCTTGACGGTCGTTCCACGGCCCATTTCGAGTTATGGATCCACCTAATTTTTTGTATTGGGCTTGACACCTGTTCTGAGCTCATTACATATACTCTGGGACATTAGATCAAGTTTCCTTTTGTCACTAGTGGGCCTCATCAATAGATTTTAGCATGGATGTTAGTTGGGCCCATTTCTTTAGTCCATGTGGTTCACATTAAATTCAGATGATATCCATGGATCGTGAAGTTTAATGGGCCCTATATTCGTGGCCCAATTTGGGTCTATGCCCACTTAAAATTTGTTTTGGGTCTATTTTGGCCTCTTATGTTTTGGGTCTGTCTAGCAATTCACAATAAGGAACCATCTCACGGGCCCACTCCAGTTAATTTTGGGCCCAATTAAGGCTTAATGGTTGACTATATGAAGCCTCTATTCTAGGTCCATACCAATTTTATTCAGCCCAACTTAAGAAATGTTAAATGCACATTTAATGCTTGAGCCTTCCATTTGGACCAATTTTGGAATCCGTTTCTTAGATCTGAACCGTCTGCTTAGTTTAAAATGGGCATATAATCTGGCTCATTCTATATAGGATAATAAAGAATATGAAACTTTCACACGTGGATCTTAAGTATTAGATCTGATCTGTCCATCTTATGGACGCTAATGTAAGGTTCTAACCATCCATCTGAATCGTTCTATATCAACCGTATATCGTGTGAGTGTTAAAGGCTAGACTTGTAATGCTCATTGATGATGACCAGATCATACAGAGTCCTGATTCAGCCCTATTATTAGCCCATCACCCATCCTTAGGAGTTGATATGGACCGTCGGAATATATGTTATGAAACCTATCCGTATGATTCACTTCAAGGTTCCTTTATTTTCCAAAAGGTCAGTACCAATTAACTTATGGGCCACATCGGATTATAATCACGATCCTAAGTTTATATTTACAGTGTTAGATTCGGTTGTGTTAGCCACCATAGTGACCTCAATCGATGAAAATTTTACAAGTACAAACTTGTAACATTGGGATAAGGAGAATTGCATATAGTTGCATTCACGTCTTTATGCGTACGGTAACGAAAACATAAATGATTACTGTTTGGTAGTTACATGAACGAGTGAAGTAAATGATGGTGATAATGAAAGGTTGTAAGACTCATCTCACCCACAGGTGTTGAGTGTCTCAGTTTTACATAATTGACATCACTTAACTTCATGTTTAAGAGGATTACTGGCATGTTATTACCACCCATAGGAGGAATGATGATGATGTAATAAATCCTCACCAGGATGTGATGGTTGGGCCCATCTTCATCTTGGATGATTCAGTTGCTCAGTTGATGCCTCCTTTAACAACTGAATTAATTAATTTTTGCCTGATATTTAGTTTTATTCGTGTATTGTTTTATGTAAAACAATCTGCTAATGTGAGTATATTTTACAGCCAGTTAAAATTCCAACTCAAACTCATCAAGTTCACATCCTAAACAAATCTGACTATGTTCAATGGATAGAGGCCTTAGAGACAGTCCTGAAATGCTTACATTTGATGATCACTTAAGAAAATTCTAAACCATCAAAATCCTTTGAAAACAGTCAGAATATTGATCTTGTAACCTCAGGACATATACCTGGATATAATGGAAACAGAAAAAGAAACATGGTTCTAACGAGGGATCCTCGGGACCTCACAATCCTCTAGGTTCTTTAGTTAAAAATCGACCTGAGAATGAATCGAGTCGCAAACGGACTAAATGAGATAATTACTTCATTTACAAGAAGTCAAGCCATCAAAAGAAAGACTGCGTAAAATATAAGGAATGACTCATAAAGAAGGGTAATAATTCTGTTCCAGTCTATTTTAAATCTAATCTAACTGATGTGTCGATGAATTCTTGGTGGATAGATTTAGAAACCACTATTCACATATATACTTCTATATAGGACTTACTACAGACCAAGCCACCAACTGATGTAGAACACTCAGTATACGTAAGCAATGGTGTTAAAGTCAACGTAGAGGCAATTAGAATCTATAAGCTTAGGTTAGAGTCTATTTGTTTATTGGATTTGGTAGATACATTTTGTTTGCCTTTTATAAAGCGCAATCCAGTATATATTTCTCATTTGGATAAATTGGGATATTCATTCCAATTTGAGAATAAATGATTTAGTATTTACCTTAATTTGATTAAATTTGGCACAGACTCTATGGTGAACAACATATACCAGCAAGACTTGATTGCCTCACATGTTTATAATGTTAATGACTTGTATGAAAATAAAGTAGGATCTAAGCGAAGGCTAGACTATGAGAATTTCTCCATGTTGTAGCACAAACGTCTATGTCACATATCTCATGAGAGATTGGACAGACTTGTGCGAGAAAGAATTCTACGTTCTCTAGACTTCTCCGACTATAAAATGTGCATTGATTGCATGAAAGGAAAATAAATCAGAACTAGAAAGAAATGTGCAACAAGGACTTTAGGTCGCTTAGAGGTGATACATACAGACATTTTTGGACCATTCCCTACAGCTTCATAGAGTGAACACAAATATTTTATTACCTTTACAGATAACTACTCTTGTTTCGGGTAACTCTACCTTATCAATGAGAAATCAGATGCCTTAGATGCTTTTAAAATATATGAGACTGAAATTAAAAATCAACTTGACGGAAAGATTAAAGTTTTCAAATCTAACCGTGGTGGTGAATATTTTGGCAGATATGACGAATCAAGTCGCAATCCAATACCATTCGCTAGATATCTACAGGATTGTGGCATTGTTGCCTAGTATACTATGCTTGGTACTCCAGAACAGAAGGGTGTTGGCTAAAAGACGCAATCGCACTTTTATGGATATGGTGTGAAGCATGGTTAGCAATTTGACATTACTAGAATCTCTGTGGGGTGATGTGATCAAAATGATAGTTCATATAATTAATAAGGTCCCCAACAAAGCAGTAAGCAAAACCCCTTTTGAGTTGTGGAATGAGAGAAAACTAAGTATTCGATATCTACATGTTTGGGGTTATCTTGCTGAGGCTAAAATTTATAACCCGTATGAAAAGAAGTTCGATCCTATAACCATAAGTTGTTTCTTCATTAGATATCCAGAAAGATCAAAAGGCTATCAATTCTACTGTCCTTCTCACTCTATTAGGATTATTGACACTAGGAATATCAGATTCATTGAGGACACTGAAAACAGTGTGAGCACGAACATTAGAAATTTTGTATTTGAGGAACAAAGGACTGAGACTTCAGTCATAGTCACTCCAGATCACATGGATATTAATGATGCAGTCAATCTTACAGTCACTGCAAAACACCACGTAGAACCTCATGTATAAACCATTGATGAGGAAAATCAAAATCACACCTAACAAGATGAACTATTGAGAAGATATGAAAAAGAGAGAAGGCTTGTAAATCGAGACGATTATATCATATACTTACAGGAGCACAACTTTGACATAGGGGTGGAAAAGGATCCTGAATCCTTTACACAAGTCAAACAAAGTTCTGATCCTTCTCATTGGTTTGATGCTATGAAAGATGAGTTAAAATCCATAAGGGACAATAAAGTATGAGTTCTTGTAGAGTTACCCACAGGAATAAGGCCGATTGGTTATAAATAGATATTTAAAACCAAGAGAGATTCCAACGATAATGTCAAAAGATATAAAGTCAAACTTGTTACCAAGGGTTTTAAATAACGTAAGGGCATTGACTTTAAGGAGACTTTCTCACTAATATTTAAAAAAGACTCATTTAGGATTATAATGGCTCTTGTAATTCATACGAATTTAGAGTTACATCAGATGGATGTAAAGACTGCATTCTCAATGAGAATCTAAATGAGAATGTATACATGTTGCAGCCCGAAGGTCTTCTGGCTTAGAACATTTGGTTTGTTGTTCAGTCCCTAAGTGCAGGGTTGTGATGTAGTAATAAACTCGGTAAGACCGAGATCGAATCGTAAGGGACTAATACCTGTACATAATCTGAAATTAAATATAAGTAGAACTAAACTAAGATGTAACTAACTCAAGTATAATTTAAGGGAATAATGATGGAATATTTATCTAAAACTTTAGAGAAATCAGAGGTAAGAAACTAAGGATTCAGAGGATCCACTTGTAAAGATCAGGGAGATCTTACGCCTGCTTTAAGAATCATGGAAATTAAACTGAACTTACTTGATATAGTTTTCAAGAGATGAAAGGTATATGAATTAGAATGGATTCCATCACCAAACCATGCCTAGGAGACAAAGTCAATAATGAAATTAAACTAATTACCAACCAATCACATGTATGAAAGTTAGGAAGGGTGCCGTCATCCGACCATGCCCAGGAGATGATGGTGAATAATAGGGTTTCCTGACGTCATAAACATAAAGGAAAGGAACATGCTCAAAGCGATCGCAGACCCATTGTAATTTTAGTCACAACAGACCATTAAAAACTAAAAATAATTTCTTAATTAAACTAAAATCATCATCAGTTCAGTCTAGCATAAATCAAAGCCATAGGGTCAGTCCCATCACGCTACAAGCTTCACCTCTTAGCCCTAGCTAAGAGGTTTAGCCTATCATAAACATGGTGAGGCTAAAAGTCTCTCAAAAGTATTAAAGAAGAAGAAAAAAATAATAATAAATAAAAAACCAAAGAAAAAAGAACTCCCAGCCGGCTGCCTGTGCTTCACGTCCACGCCTATGCCAAGATGAATTTTTCCCATGCTTCTCTCTTCTCTCCTTTTATAGATATGAGGAGGAGGCCGGAAGTGCGTTGAGAAGGTCAGCTGGCTGTTTAGGTAAGAACCTACGCAGCAATAGCCCTGTGCGCAATGAGTTTACGCAACAAAACGCAAATGTCCTGCGTTTGGATGGATTTTGGGACAGCTAGAGGTCCTCATCATCTGTTTGGCCTTCATGGATGGGGATGGTCCCACCTTTTGGAGCTTATGGTCGGCTTAGATCACCAGTCCGATCACAGCCATGATTGCACAACGACCATGAAATCGGACGGTGGTCGGACGTGCGTTGCGTAATGAGTTACGTAATGGCTACGCTGACCTCTGTGGGGCCCACTTATGCCTCTCTTTCTGGAGATCAGATTCGTTCCTATGATTAGTGAGGTCGAGTTAGGCCATGAGCCAAAATATGAATTTGATCTGATTCTTGGGTGGGCCACACCATCAACTGATGTAGCTTTGGTGACGTGTCGCTGTGAGCTTGATCTTATGCATGGATGCTTGGTAATAATGAGGTTCTGTCCGAAATTCACTCCTGAGTACATTGGACGGTTCAAATCATCTAAACAAGTGAGGAGGGTGGCCTAGTCCAGGCCCAGCGGACGGACAATGTTCAGTCTAAGCAAATTGCTTCCACTGGTTCTTGGTGGGGTCCACTTTATTTGTTATTTACAAAATCCATGCCGTCCACCGGATTCTTCTCAAAAAATCGTTCTGGAAGGGACAGTTTTGGTTTGATTTCGGTGTGGCCCACAAGTTTGTTCAGTCCACCGTCCATCTTCCGTTTGGACGGCTGAATTGTGACCCTCACTATTTTCTGTATTTATGCCACCTAAGCAAGGGTAATACCCCCTCCCTGGACACCTTGAACGGTCCAAATTCATGATATGGATGATGGGTGGGCCCCACTACGATTACCCGTAGCTTCCGTTGTGAAAAGAGCTTCCACATCGGAATAAAAGATGTTTGATGGACCCCATAGTGATGTGTTTGATAAAATCCACCTTGTCCATTGCAATTATTTCAAAAAACCAGTAAGAAATGTCTGGTTTCAGATTGAGTTTGGTGTGGCCCTCAGAATAGTTTGTTCTGTCGTCCGTCTTGAGTTGAACGGTAGAAATCGTGTGATAAAGTGCATAGGAAAAAACTTTCACCTTGGCGAGGGTTATGCCCCCCATCTAGACATAATGGACGGTCTGGATCATCGAAATGAGTGAAGAGTGGGGCCCACTAGTAAGAAATGACGGTCGGACATTCGTCCACTAGTGATTTTAGAAAGTTAAAAAAAAAAGATCTTCGGTCAGCGTGTTTGACCGGATTTCTCCAGTTCGGTGTATTATGACCATGCACACACCATGTGCACACTCGCATTAGTGTAGGGCCAACTGTGATGTTTTCGTGAAATCTGCTCCATCCATTCATTTCGTCACATCATTTAAGCTGTTGAGACCAATTTTGAAGCATATCTAGATATCAGGCGGGCCCCGAATCAACGGTTTATGGGCTAATCTAGCTGTTGGGCCACTTCCACAAGGATCCAAGGGCTGAAATTTGACATGTACGGTTAATTTATGGTCCTCAGGCCAGATATAATTTTTTGAGTTGAACAGATGGTGGAAACTCTGTGATCTTGCATTCTGGACGCTTTTCAGGCCCTTGTACTGTAAATGGCCTGATTTTCTCAGATTTATGGCATGTACTTTCCTTGATCTCGGTCTCCTAGAGTCTGTCCCTTACCTTGGTGACTTTGGAGCATTAATTCCATGCTTTTAGTACCCCTTTTTCAGTCCACACACGTAAATACGTAAATACACCTTGCAGCACAAACACAATTAAAATAGTCCGTTAATAGTATCATGTCCGTAAATTCAGGTAATAACTGGGATTTAATATACAATATTTGACCCTCAACACAATCCCCAATAGTGCCAAAAACTTTTTCAGTCCCCAAGTGTAGGGTTGTGATGTAGTAATAAACTCGGTAAGACTGAGGTCGAATCCCAAGGGACTGATACCTGTACGTAATTTGAAATTAAATAGAACTAGAACTAGATTAAGATGTAACTAACTCAAGTATAATTTAAGAAAATAATGATGAAATATTTATCTAAAATTTTGAAGAAATCAGAGGTAAGTAACTAAGGATTCAGAGGATCCACTCGTAAAGATCAGGGAGATCTTATGCTTACTTCAAGAATCATGGAAATTAAACTGAACTTACTTGATATAGTTTTCAAGAGATGAAAGGTATATGAATTAGAATGGATTCCATCACCAAACTATGCCTAGGAGACAAAGTCAACAACATAATTAAACTAATTATCAACTAATCACATGTATGAAGGTTAGGAAGGGTACCGTCATCCGAACATGCCCAGGAGACGATGGTGAACAATAGGCCTTCCTAACGTCATAAACATAAAGGAAAGGAACATGCTCAAAGTGATCACAGACCCATTGTAATTTTAGTCACAACAGACCATTAAAAACTAAAAATAATTCCTTAATTAAACTAAAATCATCATCAGTTCAGTCTAGCATGAATCAAAGCCATAGGGTTAGTCCCATCACGCTACAAGCTTCACCTCTTAGTCCTAGCTAAGAGATTTAGCCTATCATAAACATGGTGAGGCTAAAAGTCTCTCAAAAGTATTAAAGAAGAAAAAAAAAATAATAATAATAAAGAAAAAAGAACTCCCAGCCGGGCTGCCTGTGCTTCACGTCCACGCCCAAGCCAAGATGAATTTTTCCCATGCTTCTCTCTTCTCTCCTTTATAAGATATGAGGAGGAGGTCGGAAGTGCGTTGAGAAGGTCAGCTGGCTATTTGCGTAAGAACCTACGCAGCAACAGCCCCGTGCACAATGAGTTTACACAGCAAAATGCAAACGTCCTGCGTTTGGATGGATTTTGGGACAGCTGGAGGTCCTCATCGTCTGTTTGGCCTTCATGGATGGGGACGGTCCCGCCTTTTAGAGCTTATGGTGGGCTCAGATCGCCGGTCAGATCACAGCCATGATCGTACAACGACCATGAAATCGGACGGTGGTCGAACGTGTATTGCGTAATGAGTTATGCAATGGCTGCGCTGACCTCTATGGGGCCCACTTATGCTGCTCTTTCTGGAGATCAGATTCGTTCCTATGATTATTGAGGTCGAGTTAGGCCATGAGCCAAAATATGAATTTGATCTGATTCTTGGGTGGGCCACACCATCAACCAACGTAGCTATGGTGACGTGTCGCTATGAGCTTGATCTTATGCATGGATGCTTGGTAATAATGAGATTTTGTCTGAAATTCTCTCCTGAGTACATTGGATGGTTCAGATCATCTAAACAAGTGAGGAGGGTGGCCCAGTCCAGGCCCAATGGACGGACAACATTTAGTCTATGCAAATTGTTCGCGCTGGTTCTTGATGGGGTCTACTTCATTTATTATTTACAAAATTCATGCCATCCACCAGATTCTTCTCGAAAAACCGTTTGGGAAGGGACAGTTTCGGTTTGATTTCGGTGTGGCCCACAAGCCGGTTTAGTTCACCATCCATCTTCCGTTTGGACGGCTGGACTGCGACCCTTACTATCTTCTGTATTTATGCCACATAGGCAAGGGTAATACCCCCTCCCTGGACACCTTGAACGGTCCAAATTCATAATATGGATGGTGGGTGGGCCCCACTGCTATTACCCGCAGCTTCCGTTGCGAACAGAGCTTCCGCATTGTAATAAAAGATGTTTGATGGACCCCATAGTGATGTGTTTGATAAAATCCACCCCGTCCATTGTAATCACATCGAAAAACCAGTAAGAAATGGTAGGTTTAAGATTGAGTTTGGTGTGACCCTTAGAATAGTTTGCTCTGCCGTCTGTCTTGAGTTGAACAGTGGAAATCGCATGATAAAGTGGATAGGAAAAAACTTTCACCTTGGCGAGGGTTATGCCCCCCATCTGGACATAATGGACGATCCGAATCATCGAAATGAGTGAAGAGTGGGGCCCACTAGCAAGAATAGACGGTCGAAAGTTTGTCCGCTAGTATTTTAGAAAGTTTTTAAAAAAAAGATCTTTGGTCAGCGTGTTTGACCAGATTTCTCCAGTTCGGTGTATTGCGACCCTGCACACACCATGTGCACACTCGCATTGATGTAGGGCCAACTATGATGTATTCACGAAATCCGCTCTATCCATTTGTTTTGTCACATCATTTAAGCTGTTGAGACCAATTTTGAAGCATATCTAGATATCAGGTGGGCCCTGAATCAATGATTTATGGGCTGATCTAGCCATTGGACCACTTCCACAAGGATCTAAGGGCCGAAATTCGACGTGTACGATTAATTTGTGGTCCTCAAGCCAGATATAAATTTTCGAGCCGAACAAATGGTGGAAACCCTGTGATCTTGCATTCTGACGCTTTTCGGGCCCATGTACTGTGAATGACCTGATTTTTCCAAATTTCTGGTGTGTACTTTCCTCGATCTTGGTCTCCTAGAGTCCGTCCCTTGCCTTGGTAACTTTGGAGCATTAATTCTATGCTTTAAGTACCCTTTTTTCAGTCCACGCACGTAAATACACCTTCCAGCACAAGCATGATTAAAATAGTCCGTTAATAGTATCATGTCCGTAAATTCAGGTAATAACTGGGATTTAATATGCAATATTTGACCCTCAACATTTGCAAACTAAAAAAATCCATCTATGGGTTGAAATAGATATTGTGACAGTGGTACCTAAAGTTTCATGAAGTAATTTCCTCGTATGGTTTTGTAGAAAATACTACAGATGAATGTATCTACATTAAAATCAGTGGGAGTAAGTTCGTTATGATGATTTTGTATGTTGATGATATTCTGTTGGCTAGTAGTGATATCAGTGACACTAAAAAATTCTTATCTCAAATATTTGAAATGAAAGATTTTGGTGACGCCTCTTATGTCATCGGCATTGAGATTCACTGTGACAGATCACTTGGATTGCTCAGCCTGTCACAGAGGGCCCATATTATCAGGGTACTTGAAATGTATGACATGTAAAATTGTGGTTCCGGATAGTCGCCCATTGTAAAGGGCGACAGATTCAGCCTATTTCAATGTCTAAAGAATGATTTGGAAAAAAATCGAATGAAAGAATTTTCGTACACATCAGTAGTAGGGAGCATCATGTATGCTCAAGTTTGTACGTGACCAAATATTACCTTTTTTGTTGGAATGTTGGGAAGATACCTATCTAATCTAGGAATGCAACATTGGATAGCTGCAAAGATAGTATTACGGTATCTGCAAAGAATAAAAGGATTTCAAACTCACCTATAGGGGATCTAACCATTTGGAGTAGGTTAGATACTCAAACGCAGATTATGCTGGCTTCATTGATACTAAGAAGTCCACCTCAGGCTACATCTCCATGTTGGTTATAGGGTTGTATCTTGAAAAAGCGTGTAATAGTCAACTACAACCTCATTCATTATAGAAGCTAAATTAATTACTTAAGGCACCTAATCAGACATTATGGTTGCAACGTTTCTTCTCTGGTTTGTGAGTACTGGAGCATATTCCAAAACTATTAAGAATATTTTGTGATAATTCAGCGGTTATTTCTTTCTCTAGTAACAACAAACATTCATAAAGGTCGAAGCATGTCGACATTAAATATCTTGTTATAAAGGAAAGACTTCAGAATCATCAAATGTCCATGGAATTCATCGGCACTAAGTAGATGATTGCAGATCCACTCGCAAAAGGGCTCCCTATCACGTCATTTTAGGAGTAGCATGTGACATCCATGAGAGTCATTGATTTCATAGATGTTTTTAGTTAGTGGGAGTTAAACATACGTTGATTTTCATAAACATTTAGAGATCTCATTTTATATAGTTTAATAATTTTGATATAAAGTTTTATTTTTGCTTCTCTATATATATGCGTAAAATTTTGAGTAAGTAGAACTATAGTTATGTCTCATTGGAGACATGTAAAAACTTCAAGAACTCTTAAGGATAAGCACATATTATCACATTAAATGTGTAATCCTTTTACCGCACTTCTTAGTATCAGATCTCTGCCATTAAGATTGTTGGTATTTGTGACCGCGCTTAGCCTCACTTCGCTTAGATTAAAAGTTGTGACGATTACCGTGATTTGATACTGATGGTCTTGATGGACCAAATTGAATAACATTATCCATATTGTTCAACTATTTCATTAGCTAATCATTTAGATGTTTTCTTAAAAATTAAAACTTATTTTCAAAACTATTTCTATATGATAATCATTGACGTTGCTCAATGTGGTCGAAGTTGGAGAATATAAGAACTTTATAAGGTGGGCCTTATTGATCAACGGTCTAGATTGTCCTATCAGTTGGACTGTGATTGGGTAAACTAGTGGCCCCCCTTCAGAGTGATCTGTTGCGCAGTCTATCTGCGCAAGTGTGCGTATTAGGGTTGGAATGTTATAGCTGTTACACAGACAACTATTTGAGTAGTACTATGATTGAGAAAGTGTAGAGCCGGGTGAAAAGAGTTGTGATGGGTTTCAAACTCTCTTCACCACAACTACTATATAACAAAGCTGGGTCCCCATTCCTACACCATGGAAGAAATATGAGTCCCATCTACTATTTTGCAGAAAGGGTGTGAAGGAGAGGAAGATCCTAGCTTTATCTTCACTAGTATTATATATAGAAGATCTGGTATTCTGTTATTCTCAGTAATGGCGTCTCAGCTATGTAAGTCATCTGAACCCTCGATCTTCATATCCTATGCACAGGAAGATCTCTAGGATTTTCGCATCTAGATAATCTAACAGTGAAAACACATAAAAAAAGAAGAAGCGTGATACGAATATTTTATATCCATGCGAATGTTTAAAAGGTAGTCACTGAATCTCTAATATTTCCTCTTATGTGGCCCACTTGAGTTTTTAATCGACCTGATTTTTTTCTCTCGTATCCTAAAATGATCTTGAAAAACATATGGAGAGTTTGGAAATTTCAGAAACACCATAGCAGGCCCCACCTAGCATCCCAATGCATGAACTCGTTGGAAAGGCTTTCCTAGGAAATTCGTGTCCACCAGATATGCGTTGCGGGTAGATCTGTACACGAACTGAGTTTGCTCAATTAGATCGTTCGACTCAACTCGAAAAAGCTCAATTCGAATCGGTTCGAAACTAAGTTTGAGCCGAGTCGAGCTGATTTTTTGAGCTCACGAAAAATTCAAACCGAGTTCATACTTGCCCGAGCTCGGCTTAGCTCTCAGATCAAACCCTAACTTGAATTGAACTTGATTATCGAACTAGTTCGGTGACTTGGTTATTTTGATATTGATGTTGCACATCAAGTGTTTGATGAAATGACTTAACAAAGTGTCAATTGGTGACAAGAAAGGTATGGTTATGAAATGGAAAAATGATTGTACTCGCCTCGAAGTTTGGGTCAATTACCTGGAAAGCTACGTCGTTCCATATATTTCAAAAGTGGCCTTCTGACAGGCTTCTGAAAATTACTTGGACCAAAATCCCCTTGTCCTTGTTTCATTTGTTGTACGATTTTTTAGGGAATAAGAAGTTACGTCGTATTTAATGCTAAGAAAGTGATGTGTACGGAACCCTTTTTTGCACATGGGCAAGGGCCAAACTCATGGGGTCCACATTGATGTTTGTGTAAAATCCATGCTGCCCATCTTTTTTGTCGTGTCATTTTAAAGCTAGGGCCCAAATATCAGCCTTACCCAGAGCTCATGTGGGCCAAATAATAGAAAGTAATGGTGACAATGGAACCCACTGTTGAAACTTTCTAGGCTCACTGTAATGCTTGTTAGAAGTGGACATTTCCTAAGTCAGGACAAGGTGGATGGATCGGATTACCCCCATTGTGGGCCTTAAGCTATGGTACCAATGATTTGATAGAAAAGGAAGTGAACACGTTCAAAACCACGGTCCATACAACATGACAACCACGACCCATATACACCCTAATCCATAGCTCAAGTGGTAGACTAAGTGAAAAATACCTCGTTTCAACGCTAAGGTCTTGGTATCGATTCTTTAGTGGGGGTGGCTAACAGTGAAGTGTGAACTAACAGTGGGTGTACTAATAAGCTAACAAAAAAAAAAAAAAACAAATATCACGACCCATGTAAACCATGACCCAAATGGGCCCACACTAATGTATGTGTATAATCCATTTTGCCCATCCTTTTTGTCATGTTATTTTAGGGTTAGGGCCCAAATATCAACCCGATCCAGTGCTTTATAGCCCACAAAATAGAAAATAATGGTGACTATTGAAAGTTTACAGGCTCACCGTGATGTTTATAAGAAGTGGACTGTAACACCCTGAAAATCGGGGGTCGTGTATAAACTCAACTCCCGAGTTCCAGACCGTCACTTATGCAACAAAAATGGTTATGATTCGATGTTGTCTGATTTAAAGCATTCACATGAGTAAAAGTATACCAAAACTGCAATTCATACTTCAGATCCAGTGATAAAAGCAAGCGGAAGACTAAACAAGATATATATCACTGTATGGAAAAACAAAGTAATCTCAACTGTCTCCAAAGTATGACTACATCTCTGAGTCTCATATACATGTACATAACAAAAGAAAAATTGTTCAAAAAGAAAAGTCCCACTGATGTCCCCTCGATCCAGGTCGCCTACGGGAAGCCGTCATGATACTGCATATACGAGAACTCATCCTGGTCCTCGTCATCATCTAGCTCCACCTCCTGGATCTCGTCGTCACCTGCAACTACAACAGGGTCTGGTGGGTGTTGCAAACACCATCCCGTAACGTGGGAATGAGTGATCAACTCAGTGGAATCATAGAGCAAAGATTAGCATGTTCACAATTCAATCACGCGATAATAGTAAAGCAGTAAATCAGACAAGTCCTAATACTGTTGTTAATGCAAGATGATATGACGTGATGTATGCCCTCACCGACGATCACCCTCATACGGCAACATCTTACGACCGCGGCATGCCACACTCCCTAGAGTGCTCCACATCTTCCAGGCACATGCAATGCTATGGTGATATGATTACCAAGTTGTTATTAGTCCATTCAAACAGCAGGATTGGGAAACTAAGGTACCTCCCTTGTATCAATCCCAACACGGATCCTGTCTAGGGTCGTTACTCCTAGTAATCTCATACGATGTACATTTCGTAGGTCACTGCAAGGGCTGCCAGGGCTGTTGCTCGCACTCGTTGCACCGCTCCCCCATCACCTTATCAATACAGGCCTACTGTACTCTACTGCACGGAAGGGTCGTCGCCTCCCGTGAACTCAGAATACGCTCGCGGTCACTACAAAGGGCTCGTCGCCTGATCAGTGTAGGCCGACAGCTAGAATATAGTGTCCCATACCACCATAATCTGCTCACGAGTCAAGGTGCTCATTGGTCACTACGGGGAGGTTTGTGGCCCCAGCGTAGGCCGACAGCTCGACCACGGTGTCCCATACCACCATGCCCGGCTCATGAGTCTTCGTGGATCAAGGTACCACGGTTAATAGGGTTTACAATGGTAAGTTCAGTACCCTAGGTTCAAGCAGTTATGATACATACAAGGTGAACAAACATCGGCCAGTCGGGTTACTTGACGGGCTCGACTAGCGCGATCGCATCTCGAATTGAACGACATGAAGTGCGTAAAACACTTCGCGTGGCCTAACCACTGCCGCCAACTCTCAACACGAATCACATTCATCGACGCGTCGTTCGTGGCTATGACCAGTCAGCCACGAATTCGCTCGGTTACCGACTGCCTGGACTAAGTCAAGTCTCACACATCTATGGAATTACATTAACACTATAAAAAGGTATTGGAATTGAAATACATCATGTGAGCATGTTAGCACATGTTATAACATTCAACTTAAGCAAATCTTCAAGGCATACTTCCCATGCATATTCAACTTAAGCAAATCCTCAAGCACATACATTCCATGCATGTAATGAAATCATGCATTTTGTCAACATGTAGAAAATCATTTAGGTCAGCATAATAATTGAAAAATCAATCACAAACTATCAAATAACATCATTTAATTCAATACATACTAATACAAGCATTTATACAAACACATACACTACACACTTAAGTCTACATATAGTATGTCGACCCAAAGTGTGCAACTAGGCGAATCTCTTCGCCAAACTAATTATGCACGCATTCCTAACTTCCTAATGCGACAACAAACCATGTCAATCACATCAGCAAAATATGAATGCAAACAGTACTTCCTACAAATGACTAAAATGCCCTAAATCTCATATCTTCGTTAGCTTACGAAACGGGAAACGGAGAGCATTTTGTACATGTCAAACGGCGATGCCGTCAAGAATCTACTATTAAACGACATTGAAAGCATTGGGAACCGTCAATCAAAGCGTCTAAAGTCCTCACCTAGTGTCTTGTAGACTCGGGAATTGAAGCGGAGTGTATATGGTTCGTCTACGGCGAGTAAGGAGCCTAATACATAAGATCCATAAGCTACATCGCTATGGAAACAAGGAAAACTCAAATCAACAACTATTTAGGGTTTTTACTTACCTAGGATTGCGGTGGAATCATCGGGAAAGCGGTAGAGGAGTGTTGCTTAAGCACGTGCAACACGTAGCACAAGTGGCGGGAAGAACTCTCCCACTCTCTCACAATCTCTCACTCTTTTTCTCTCTCCCAAGCTAGGGCTTCTCTCAAATTCGGATGGGAGAGAGGAGTGAGGGTTTCAACCCCTTTTATAGCCTAAAACATTCCCAAAATAGGCTTGGGAACAATGTTTACTTGGTGCCTAACCAAATCGGGGCCGTTTCGGTCCAAAAGGGCATTTCTGGAGGTTCCCAGGCCAAATGCGGTCGGACTTAAGCTCATGCATACTGGATCTAGCACACATCCAGTTTTCAGACCGGTTGGGTTCCCAGATCGCACGTGGCGGCCCAGTTTCAGTTTAACGGTCACCGCACCAAGATCAGGCCTATAAGTCTCGTGATATATAATAGATATTTTTCCTAATCCAAGGGTGTAATTTGGCTGTATTCTGACGGTCAGAATGCTTAATACTGATGCGTCAAATTTGTGTGCCAGATTTGAATTTAAAATTCCAACTATGTCCCTATTCACACTCTCTTCGGTCCGGGCTCAATGAAATAGCCTGTGATCGTCAGTTGGACTTGATATTCGAAACGATTGCCAAGCCCAGCTAAGTGGTCATAACGGTCTAAGATGGTAGGCATCTGACCTACGACGCGCGGTCTAGATCCAATACAAAGTTTCAAGGAGGTCCCGAGAACAAACCGGCTTAGAGTTTGATCCGAGGCTTTAGAGCATTATAGCACCCTTGGTTCCACTCGCTTCGGGCCTTGTAGAACGTATTTAAAGTGATCAGGGACCAATTCCCAGCTACTCCAACGTGGCACTAGCTAACCTAGTCAAATTTTCCAAAGGAATGAATTCTACGCAATTTCGGGTCGAGTTGGTACTCGAGCCCAAGTATGAATTTTTCACGGGCGTTACAATCTACCCCCCTTAACAAATAATTTCGTCCTCGAAATTTTGTACCTTTTCGTACTCCTCGAGAAGCTGTGGGTAGTTCTTTTTGATCTCGGCTTCTGTCTCCCAAGTAGCCTCCTCCTCAGTATGATGCGTCCATAGTACCTTCACAAGGGGAATCACCTTGCTACGCAGTACCTGCTCCTTCCGGTCTAAGATGCGTGTCGGTCGCAGGATATAAGTAACATCCTCTCCTAACTGCACCTGCTCCCATCTGATGATATGAGAAGGATCAGCAACGTACTTCTTCAGCATAGAAACATGAAATACGTTGTGGACGCTCGCGAGGGGCGTGGGTAAAGCCAATCGGTAAGCCACTGCTCCCACACGATCGAGGATCTGAAATGGACCAATGAATCGCGGTGCCAGCTTCCCCTTCTTCCCGAACCGAAGGACTCCCTTCATAGGGGAAACCCGCAAAAACACATGATCCCCGACTGTGAACTCTAGTGGTCTCCGTCTCGTATCGGCGTAGCTCTTCTGTCTGCTCTGCGCTGTAAGAAGCCGACGTCGAATAATATCAATCTTCTCTGACGTCGCCTGCACCAACTCTGGGCCAATCAAGCTGCGCTCACCGACCTCTAACCAGCAATGCGGTGCGCGACAAGGTCACCCATACAGCGCCTCATAAGGTGTCATGCCGATACTCGCCTGGAAGCTATTGTTGTATGCAAACTCCGCATACGTAAGACAGTCATCCCAACTGTCCTTGAAGTCCAATGCGCAAGCTCGCAACATGTCCTCCAGGATCTGGTTCACTCGCTCCGTCTGTCCGTCCGTCTGTGGGTGGAAGGCAGTACTGAACTTCAACTTCACACCCATAGCCTCCTGAATGCGAGTCCAGAAAATAGAAGTGAACCGCGTGTCTCTGTCCGACACGATCTCCAACGGAACTCCATGCAGACGCACGATCTCTCTAATATACAATCTAGCCAGCTCGTCTGCAGAGTTCGTAACTCTGATCGGTAGGAAGTGCGCCGACTTCGTCAATCGGTCGACGATCACCCAAATAGAATCATGCCCCTTCCTCGTCTTCGGCAACCCAGAAATGAAGTCCATGGAAATGAAATCCCACTTCCACTCTGCAATCGGCATAGGCTGCAAAAGTCCAGGTGGTCGGCGATGCTCTGCCTTCACCTGCTGACAAGTGAGACAACGGGACACGAACTCAGCAATGTGGGTCTTCATACCTTCCCACCAATACGTCCTCTTCACGTCACGATACATCTTCGTGCTGCCTGGATGCATCGCGAGTCTAGTAGAATGCGCAGCCTCGAGAATCTCTCGTCTCAAGTCAGGGACATCAGGAACGCATAGGCGGCCACGGTAACGTAAGCCCCCATCCATACCAACTCGCCAGTCGGCGTCAGCATCATCACTGGCCTGCTCTCGAAGCTCAGTAAGATGCGCGTCGTCCCTCTGCGCCTCGATGACACGGTCATCGATCTGAGATCGCACCTGTACATGTGCGATGAACTCAAATGGCTCCTCTACGGTGAGTTTCTGCTCAAAGTCTCGCAAAAACTCCACCATATCCCACTCGGCAACCATCAGTGGAGCCGCAAACTCTATCGCCTTCTTGCGGCTCAACGCATCAGCCACAAGGTTCGCCTTCCCAGGATGGTAAGAGACTTCAAACTTGAAGTCCTTCAGCGTCTCCATCCATCGCCGCTGCCTCATATTCAAGTCCCGCTGTGTGAATATGTACTTGAGGCTCTTGTGGTCGCAAAAGAGCTCGAACTCCTCTCCGTAGAGGTAATGTCTCCAGAGTCTCAGTGCGAATATAACGGCTGCCAACTCCAGGTCGTGTGTAGGGTAATTCTCTTCGTGCTTCCTTAATTATCTCGAGGCATACGAAATTACCCTGTCCCTCTGCATAAGGACACAACCCAAACCAACGCTAGACGCGTCAGTGTATATAGTGTATTTAACCCCTTGCTCTGGCAATACTAGCACAGGGGCGGACGTAAGTCTGTCCTTCAGCTCCGGAAAAGCTGACTCCGCCTTATCATTCCAGGCGAACTTCACGTCCTTCCGTGTCAACTGAGATAAGGGTCTCGCGATCTTCGAGAAATCCTGAATGAAGCGCCGATAGTAGCCAGCGAGACCCAAGAAACTCCTCACCTCAGTGACAGAACCAGGCTGCTCCCAGTCCTGCACCGCAGCTACCTTAGACAGGTCAACTGCCATGCCATCCTTGGACACCACGTGTCCCAGAAACTTCACCTCCTGCTTCCAGAAGTCGCACTTCTTATACTGTGCGAACAACTGATGCTGTCTGAGCGTATCAAGGACCAAACGCAAGTGCTCCTCATGCTCCTCTCGACTCCTAGAGTATACCAAAATGTCGTCGATGAAGACAACGACGAATCGATAGAGGAAAGGCCGCAACACCCGGTTCATCAGATCCATGAACACGGCCGGTGCGTTCGTGAGACCGAACGACATCACTAGGAACTCGTAGTGACCAAAACTGGTCCTGAACGCTGTCTTCTGCACGTCCTCATCTCTGACGCGCAGCTGATGATATCCTGACTGAAGATCAATCTTCGAGAAGTACTGCGCTCCTCTCAACTGATCAAACAAGTCATCGATCCTGGGCAAAGGGTATTTGTTCTTCACTGTGAGTTGGTTCAGCCTGCGATAATCAATACACAATCGCAGCGAACCATCCTTCTTCTTCACGAACAAGACCGGTGCTCCCCAAGGAGATACGCTAGGCCATATAAAGCCAAGCTCTAGCAGACCGTCAATCTGCGTCCTCAACTCCTCCATCTCACATGGTGCCATGCGATACGTCGGCAGTGAGACGGGTGTAGAACCAGGAATCAGATCGATAGTGAAATCGATCTCACGTCGGGGCGGCAAACCAGGGATCTTCCTGAACAGATCCCCGAACTCAGAAACAACTGGCGTCTGCTCAAGTACCTGGGCACCAGCGTCGCGCAATAGAGTGGCGTAGCTAAGAATGCGGAAAGGAAGATTTATCCGCACTGAAAATGTGAAAGGCGTGCCCTCAGGCTCGTACACCGTCACCACACGAGCCTCGCAGTCAATCTCGGCTCTCGCTGCAGTCAACCAGTCCATGCCAAGAATGACGTCGAGATATACGAGCGAGGGATCGACGACCAAATCAAGAGTCATCGTCCTGCCTCCCAGATCAAGTAAACAACCCTCACACATCTGGGTGACATCCGAATAATCTCCATGAGCCGCAAGGACTCGCACGCTATCCATAGTGGTGGTCTGCAACCCAAGACGTCTGACTACGGCACGCGATATCAAAGAAATCGTGGAACCAGTGTCCACCATGACAAGAATGGGAGTACCTCCGATATGGCCCGTGACCTCGAAGGCTGAATGCTGGAAGGTCGGCGTCGTAGATGCCTCAGCGGTCAGTGCATGAACTCGAGCCTGCTGTGGCCGGTTCGGCCGCTGTGTCAAAGGCCGTGGGGGCTGTCGAATCTGCGATATTGTGGGTCTGAAAGAGGAATGCGCAGGAGCTGACCGTATAGGCGGTGCTGATATCGCCTGTGGACGTACACGATCAATCTTCTGCGGCGGCGAGAACCCACTGTCCCGCATCCTCGAAAAGCAACTCTGCCCTAGGTGGCCCGTCCTCCCACAGTATGTGCATGATAAATCAGGGCGCCGAAACGGTCCTACTGGCGCCGTGGTCCTGGTAGGAGGATCAACGCGAGGCCTCTTGCCCGCGAAGGGCCTATCTGGCAACTCCGGTCGCGGCCTGGAAGTAGTCGGGCCTCGTGATCGCGCAAGTCGATCCACGTCCTGCTCTGCCCGCATGGACATGTGAACCAACTCCGCATAGGAAGGGAAACTGATACAGCACATCTTCGACCGAATATCCGGTCTCAAGCCCTCCAAAAAGCGCCGTATGCGCATCTGCTCATCAGCTAGAATCGTCGGGACGTACCTGCCCAACTCTGTGAACCGATGCTCATACTCGGTAACCGTCATCGCTGCCTGCCTGAGACGGAGAAACTCATTCTCCCTCTCGTGCCTGTAGGTCTGGGGATAATACTTCTCATGGAAGCGAAACTCGAATGCTGCCCATGTCCATACGAAGTCTGCGGTAACAGTCCGCAATACACTATCCCACCACATACTGGCCTCTCTCTCAAACTGGAAGGTAGCCAGCTCTACCTGCTCTGCCTCAGTACAGTGCAACATGCGTAGAATCTTCGACACTCGGTGGAGCCAAAACTCAGCCTCCTCGGGTCTGTGAGAACCCGTGAAAGTAGGAGGCCGCAAGCGCTGAAATCGCTCCAGAAGGCCCCGTGTGTCGGCGGGATTCCCCGCAGGGAAAGCAGGTTGCGCAGGAAGTGCTATGCCCTCATCCTGGGCGTAAGCATAGGCATCCTCAGCTGGATGCGCAGGTGGTGCAGGCGGAGTAGATGCAGTCGCACCCCCACCCTGGGCTAAAGTCCCGACTATAGTAGTCAATAGCTGCTGCTGCTGTAGCATCATAGCCATCATCTGCTCGAATCTATCAGGTGGTGGAGCAGGCTGTGGCGGATGAGGTGCGGAAGTAGATGCGCGCTGTGGCTCTCTAACTGATGGTGTAAATGGCGGTGGTCCATCTGTAGGACCAACGGCAGGCTGAGACGACCGAACCGTCTCAGGAATCGGGCCCACAGCAGGGTCCGGACGAGTGCCAGACAGAGAGGGAGCCTGATCCATCTGCTCTGCCAATGAAAGCCGAACCGCGCTCCTCGTAGTCTTAGGTGGCATTCCCTATATTCAAAATAGGGCGTAACCTTGTCAGTCCCAATTGCTCAACTACACCACAATCATTCACTAAAGAGTCAAAGGCATTCCATGCATTTCAATTAATCAAAATTGTCACAATACAAGGGATATATCCTTACAAGCATCATGACTAGAATGACATGGAAATTAAGACAGTTAAGCAACAACAACATAAGCAAAGCACTAGCCCTAATAGGCTTTACACACATAAAACAGAAAATGGCTAACTACTCATAACAACATCAAAGATCGCGTCGCTAGTCGGAATCTGGTGACGGAGGAGGAGCACCCTTATCCTGTAAACAACACAGGATTGCCTTCAAGGTGCGAGTCACCTTGCCAAATTTCTTCTTCGTAACGGCCTTGGCATCAGTGACCTCTGCTCGAAGTTCTTGGACTTCCCTTCGCAAAGCGGTCTAACTCTCCTCCATCCGAGTAATGCGATCGTCAATAGTAGTCTGCGCAGAAGGAGGAGGGCTCTCATCAGTATCCTGAGCCTCCTCTTCTGCTTCTTCCTGAGTCTCTTCCTGAACCTCTGCACTAGGTTCTCCTTCGCTTTGATCTTCCTCTTCATCAAAGTCGTCCCCACTATCCCTTTCAAGTTGATTTTCACGATATTGCGACCCAATCTTCATCTTAACCATCGTCGACTCATCGATGGTGTGAATCGATACCGGCAACTCGGGTCCAAGTCTATAGGCAAACTCAAGCGCAATCTTGCAAATGAGTCAGCCAAAGGGAAGGGATTCGGATGTTCTTCTCGACCTGGCTATGAGAACTATCTGTCGTAAGATGAAAGTGGCCATACATACGTTCTCTCCCTGGGCCACCAGAAATAAGAAATCGACCATAAGACGTGTACATTCAATGCGGTTCGTCGACCTAGGATAAACATTGAACGTGCAGATGTGATGCGGCAGACGCAAATCCTCAGACATGTACGTCGCCTTGAGGCTATTATTAGGCTGCCATGGAACCAACTTACCACACAGAAACCTGGTGCGGCGATCTTGTTCACGTCTAGTCCTCAAATTCTTCTCACTTGGATGTACATCACCTAGAGGCACGTTGAGAAGTCGCGCAACCAACCGGACGTCGATCGTAGCCATCCGATCTCTACCAAAAGGGATTTTGAACTGCAAGGGCTCTAAGGTAGGACTCTAGATGCTAGCATAGAAGGCACGAACGGTGCTCACATTAGCACGAGCGCGAGCTTCAAAGATCGGTCCCCAGTGCGCAGCTTCAATGCGTTCGAACAACAGATACTCGCCGAACAATCGCCCATCTACGTCCGCCTCAAATAACACTCTACGATCAGTGTATTCACCATGAGGCATCTCTGATAGGATGGTTCGTCCAAGATGTGCATGGGGATCCAAATCCCGCTTTGTACGGCACTCCAGGACTGCAGCTGGACCTGCGGCGGTGCTTGAACTTGCGGCACCACCCCGCGGTCTTCTCGATCGAGCAGGGCGGCTCGGCCCAGCCTCGTCTGTTGCAGTTTTCCTCTTACCCATCAAAGACAGGATGGATGAGAGTGACAAAAGACCCAAAATAGCTTCCACGAAAGCCATGGAAAACGCCGAAAATGCGGAGAAATGGCTGCCCAATCTAACAAAAGGAAATCTAGGCATCGTAGAGGGATGCTTCAAGCTTCCCAAGGCTGTACTTTCAGGGAAAAATAAGAACAAAAAGATGGAATGGAGCTGCTCACGATTTCAGCACTATTTGGGAGATTTTGGAGCTCCAAATGGGGAAATCTTCAAGGAAAGGGGCTGCCAACACCCAATAACTGATGGGTGGTGGTCGGTTTTGGCCAAGGAAGGGTTTAGGAGGGGTTTGGGTCGCCGGGGTTTGGAATGGAGTGCTGAAAATCAAATCTAGGGTATGCAAGGGGGCTGTTTGTGAAGGAGAGGGGTGTTTTAGGGGTTTTCGTGGGATGGGAGGTAGATAGGGGTGATGTGGGGGGTATTTAAGTGGGTGCGCCCAAAGGGCAGCACCAACAGAGGTGGCCGGCCGGCGATGCATCGCCCGGCCGGCGATGGCATCGCCGGCCAACCTTCAGGTTGGCCAGCGGGACCCCATGGGTCTGGTCCCCCATGGTCCCAGGGTCCCAAAAAAGTTGGTCCCACCCCTTGGTTCATTATATTTTGGTCCCTATGAGCCCAAACATGTGTTCGGGGCTTTCCGGGTCCACATCGCAATCCCGAATACCAAACTATATGATGCAGCATATGAATTTGGGGTAGAAGGATCCAGTACATCTTTCTATCTCCTTAGTTGCTAAAGAAAGTGAAGTTAGAATGGCCTTATGGCCATTTTTCATGAAATTTTACTATTCACTGTAAAATTTGGTGAATGTACTAATTTGTGTTATTTTCACATTAGGTTTGATGCCTAACATGAAATGGATAAGAAAGAACTGAAGGTTGAAGTGTTTAGAGAAGGAATTTTGAGAATTTTTGGCAAAACGGGGTTTTTAAGCCCTGACGATTGATTACTGGAGTCGTGGTCATTCCACGGCCCAAAGATTCACTTTTGCGGTTTAAAACCGCTCATAGGACGTCTCCACCTGACTTCCTACAGCTTAGAAGTGATTCGGGTCGCTTTACGCGACCCGAGATACGTTACAGACTCGATCTTGCGATCGATCCTTATAGACTTCGCCTATCGGCGAATTTGTGATCCTAGGAGTGTTTCTAGACCCTTCTCGCACCCACCTAAGTCAAAGGAAGCGACAGCGTACGTCGCAAGACCATAACCCAGGCCCAGTATACTCTCATTCATGCTCTGATACCAACTTGTAACACCCTGAAAATCGGGGGTCGTGTATAAACTCAACTCCCGAGTTCCAGACCGTCACTTATGCAACAAAAATGGTTATGATTCGATGTTGTCTGATTTAAAGCATTCACATGAGTAAAAGTATACCAAAACTGCAATTCATACTTCAGATCCAGTGATAAAAGCAAGCGGAAGACTAAACAAGATATATATCACTGTATGGAAAAACAAAGTAATCTCAACTGTCTCCAAAGTATGACTACATCTCTGAGTCTCATATACATGTACATAACAAAAGAAAAATTGTTCAAAAAGAAAAGTCCCACTGATGTCCCCTCGATCCAGGTCGCCTACGGGAAGCCGTCATGATACTGCATATACGAGAACTCATCCTGGTCCTCGTCATCATCTAGCTCCACCTCCTGGATCTCGTCGTCACCTGCAACTACAACAGGGTCTGGTGGGTGTTGCAAACACCATCCCGTAACGTGGGAATGAGTGATCAACTCAGTGGAATCATAGAGCAAAGATTAGCATGTTCACAATTCAATCACGCGATAATAGTAAAGCAGTAAATCAGACAAGTCCTAATACTGTTGTTAATGCAAGATGATATGACGTGATGTATGCCCTCACCGACGATCACCCTCATACGGCAACATCTTACGACCGCGGCATGCCACACTCCCTAGAGTGCTCCACATCTTCCAGGCACATGCAATGCTATGGTGATATGATTACCAAGTTGTTATTAGTCCATTCAAACAGCAGGATTGGGAAACTAAGGTACCTCCCTTGTATCAATCCCAACACGGATCCTGTCTAGGGTCGTTACTCCTAGTAATCTCATACGATGTACATTTCGTAGGTCACTGCAAGGGCTGCCAGGGCTGTTGCTCGCACTCGTTGCACCGCTCCCCCATCACCTTATCAATACAGGCCTACTGTACTCTACTGCACGGAAGGGTCGTCGCCTCCCGTGAACTCAGAATACGCTCGCGGTCACTACAAAGGGCTCGTCGCCTGATCAGTGTAGGCCGACAGCTAGAATATAGTGTCCCATACCACCATAATCTGCTCACGAGTCAAGGTGCTCATTGGTCACTACGGGGAGGTTTGTGGCCCCAGCGTAGGCCGACAGCTCGACCACGGTGTCCCATACCACCATGCCCGGCTCATGAGTCTTCGTGGATCAAGGTACCACGGTTAATAGGGTTTACAATGGTAAGTTCAGTACCCTAGGTTCAAGCAGTTATGATACATACAAGGTGAACAAACATCGGCCAGTCGGGTTACTTGACGGGCTCGACTAGCGCGATCGCATCTCGAATTGAACGACATGAAGTGCGTAAAACACTTCGCGTGGCCTAACCACTGCCGCCAACTCTCAACACGAATCACATTCATCGACGCGTCGTTCGTGGCTATGACCAGTCAGCCACGAATTCGCTCGGTTACCGACTGCCTGGACTAAGTCAAGTCCCACACATCTATGGAATTACATTAACACTATAAAAAGGTATTGGAATTGAAATACATCATGTGAGCATGTTAGCACATGTTATAACATTCAACTTAAGCAAATCTTCAAGGCATACTTCCCATGCATATTCAACTTAAGCAAATCCTCAAGCACATACATTCCATGCATGTAATGAAATCATGCATTTTGTCAACATGTAGAAAATCATTTAGGTCAGCATAATAATTGAAAAATCAATCACAAACTATCAAATAACATCATTTAATTCAATACATACTAATACAAGCATTTATACAAACACATACACTACACACTTAAGTCTACATATAGTATGTCGACCCAAAGTGTGCAACTAGGCGAATCTCTTCGCCAAACTAATTATGCACGCATTCCTAACTTCCTAATGCGACAACAAACCATGTCAATCACATCAGCAAAATATGAATGCAAACAGTACTTCCTACAAATGACTAAAATGCCCTAAATCTCATATTCTTCGTTAGCTTACGAAACGGGAAACGGAGAGCATTTTGTACATGTCAAACGGCGATGCCGTCAAGAATCTACTATTAAACGACATTGAAAGCATTGGGAACCGTCAATCAAAGCGTCTAAAATCCTCACCTAGTGTCTTGTAGACTCGGGAATTGAAGCGGAGTGTATATGGTTCGTCTACGGCGAGTAAGGAGCCTAATACATAAGATCCATAAGCTACATCGCTATGGAAACAAGGAAAACTCAAATCAACAACTATTTAGGGTTTTTACTTACCTAGGATTGCGGTGGAATCGTCGGGAAAGCGGTAGAGGAGTGTTGCTTAAGCACGTGCAACACGTAGCACAAGTGGCGGGAAGAACTCTCCCACTCTCTCACAATCTCTCACTCTTTTTCTCTCTCCCAAGCTAGGGCTTCTCTCAAATTCAGATGGGAGAGAGGAGTGAGGGTTTCAACCCCTTTTATAGCCTAAAACATTCCCAAAATAGGCTTGGGAACAATGTTTACTTGGTGCCTAACCAAATCGGGGCCGTTTCGGTCCAAAAGGGCATTTCTGGAGGTTCCCAGGCCAAATGCGGTCGGACTTAAGCTCATGCATACTGGATCTAGCACACATCCAGTTTTCAGACCGGTTGGGTTCCCAGATCGCACGTGGCGGCCCAGTTTCAGTTTAACGGTCACCGCACCAAGATCAGGCCTATAAGTCTCGTGATATATAATAGATATTTTTCCTGATCCAAGGGTGTAATTTGGCTGTATTCTGACGGTCAGAATGCTTAATACTGATGCGTCAAATTTGTGTGCCAGATTTGAATTTGAAATTCCAACTATGTCCCTATTCACACTCTCTTCGGTCCGGGCTCAATGAAATAGCCTGTGATCGTCAGTTGGACTTGATATTCGAAACGATTGCCAAGCCCAGCTAAGTGGTCATAACGGTCTAAGATGGTAGGCATCTGACCTACGACGCGCGGTCTAGATCCAATACAAAGTTTCAAGGAGGTCCCGAGAACAAACCGGCTTAGAGTTTGATCCGAGGCTTTAGAGCATTATAGCACCCTTGGTTCCACTCGCTTCGGGCCTTGTAGAACGTATTTAAAGTGATCAGGGACCAATTCCCAGCTACTCCAACGTGGCACTAGCTAACCTAGTCAAATTTTCCAAAGGAATGAATTCTACGCAATTTCGGGTCGAGTTGGTACTCAAGCCCAAGTATGGATTTTTCACGGGCGTTACATGGACATTGCCCAAATTAGGACTTTTTGGGCCATCGCCGAGTTGGCCGACAAGGTGGATGGATCGGACCACCCCATTGTGAGCCTTAAGCTATGGTACAAATGGTTTGGTTGAAAAGGAATTGAACACGTTGAACACCACGATCCATACAACATGACAACCACGACTTATATAACATGACAACTACGACCCATTAAAAGGATCGTGGTTTACAATGTGTTCACTTCCTTTTCTATCAAATCATTGGTACTATAACTTAAGGGCTACAATGAGAGTGATCCGATCCATCCACCTTGTTGGCTAACTTGTCGTGGGCCCAAAAAGTCCTGACTTGGGTAGTGTCGCATCACAGTGAGCTTGGAAAGTTTCAACAGTGGGTTCTATTATGTGGCCCACACGAGCTCTGGCTAAGGCTGATATTTGGGCCCTAGACCTGAAATGACACGACAAAAAGGATGGGCGGCATGGATTATACACAAACATCAATGTGGGCCCCACGAGTTTGGTCTTTGCCGATGCTCAAAATAGGGTTCCATACACATCACTTTCTTGAAGTTAAATACGAGGCAACTTCTTATTACCTAAAAAATCATACATCTACTAAAACAAGGATAAGGGAATTTTGGTCCAAGTAATTTTTGGAAGCATGTTAGAAGGCCCTTCTTAGAATATATGAGATGACCTAGCTTTCTAGGTAATTTGCCCAAACTTCAAGGCGAGTACGGGCAATTTTCCTTTATTAGAAATAAATACCCTTGTATCTTGATTCCGATGTTGCCTATTAACTATTTGATGAAATACCTGAAAATGACATCTTTTGTTTTACATATCATGAGAAATTGAAGGTACATTCTATGTGTTTGTAAAAATGCTGCACAAGGCGAACTTATCTCGAACTAGCTTGAGGTGTTGACTGAATTGAGCTGAGCTGGCTAATTAGGCTTGAGGACTGAGCCGAGCCAAGATCGAACTGGGCTCAGCTAGTAGCTGAGCCAAGTCTGAGCCAGCTCGAATCGCGTACACCTCTAGTTGCTGGCATGCTGCCTTGCACACACGTGCGGGCTTAACCAAGCTAAGCACGCATAAATTAATTGAGGTGCTTCCTCAATAATGAGTTCTTGCAAGGGGCTGGCCAGAGTACATCCCAACGTATTGGGATAGGATAATCGGGACCATAGCCGTCGGATCTGGGTCATGCTCGGTTTCCAAACCATTTACAAAATGGACCTAACTGTATGTGGAGTCATATGCTCCGTCAGACAGCTAGATGAGAAGGTTGGATCACCAAATACGATCCTAATCCAACGGCCATAGTCACGGTGTATTCTATATCAATACTAAGGATGCATTCTAACCAATACATGACATAGGCGTACCGTGTACGCCAACCTAATTAACCGCCCAAATTGGTGAGCCACATGTAGATGTAAGATAAGCCAAATGTTACATGGGACGATGATAATAACCGTCTGATTTTGTATTGGAATTTGGACCGGTTCGCTGCTTTAGTTTAACCATCGATACTACAGTTATCAATTGAACGGTTAGGATTTCTTTATGAATGTGTTTTAAGATACACTCCCCATTCACACTTCCATGCAACTCGAGTGCAATTTTACAGGTGTTTCCAATGTGAGTTTATTATTGGATATCCTCCATCCAAAGTAAGACCCTCCATGTTAACGGTTTGGATTACGAAAAATGATCCGAGATCGGACGGCTGTGAAAAAAGTAGCACTGTGGGCATGATACAATGTGGGCCATATGGCAGATCGAATTCAGGCCTGGTTCTTAGGTCAGATGGATCCCACGTGTCAAGGATCCGGACCTTCCATTAGTACTGAGTACTGTGTAGCTGCCATATGCAATAAATTACGGTACACTACACCCATCAAATGAGCCACATTTGACGTTGAATTTGGACTGTTAATTGATTGGTGGACCAACACTATTTTTGGTCCATTGCATATTCAGTATGCCATACCTGATAAACGACCCAAGTCTCTAACACGTACGCGTGTGTGACCATTGATGAAGGTTAATTTCATTCCCCTCACATAATGGGTCTTTATTGAATCCCGGCCCACACACCAAAAGAAAAATGGAAATGTTAGATTTCATGTGAAATCTAACATTTCTAATGGGTTGGTCCCACCATAAGATCATCTGCTGCAAAAGTCAGCCATATCCATTCATTAGGTAGGCCACACTTTGAAAACAATGTGCAACAATCAGTAAATAGAAAAATACATTGTTTCTTATGATGTGGTCCACTTGAGATTTAGATGTGCTTCATTTTTGAAACTATACTCTAAACTGAGCTGCAAAAAAACTGATGGATGGAGTGGATATATAACATGTACATCAAGGTGGGCCCTATCACTGTGTTGATTGATATACAACACATACATGGAGATTGGTTTGGTGTTAAGTTAATAGCCCACCCACTGTTTCCTCCACTCCAGTTAAAAGTCCCTTTCAGCAGGTGAGGAACACTATCTAATCCTCACTGCCACAACTTCACTCCCGGTTTTTATGATCTGATCCGAACAGTGCAACAGGTGAGCCCCACCATGATGGTTACACACTCCAAAAACATCAGGCCGATCTAAGCATCTGGTGGGCTACATTGTATAACACAATATAAAATCTCCCATAACCATGAAATGGGACTCACCTACTTTGAATTGGCCAATATTTGGGGCTTCCCATCTCATGCTGAATTGCTGATGTAGAGCGGGCCGCAGACACTTTCATGGCCAAGATGGACCAGACAAGGCCTGATAGGAGGCAGAAGTAATCATGACCGTTAAAATCTTGAAGTAGTCAAATCTCCCAAACTAGAATCAGTTTTTCGACATATAATATTGATTTTGGATAGGAGAAGCTACTTTAGGCACCAACACCCATACGCCAGGTTGCCCACACAAGGTTTACAAGATTCCATCCAACCGACGGTCAAAAGTTTATTTTATTTTTATTTTTACTATAAATAGTAAGTTTTAATCTAATCATACTTTTTGATCCATTGAGGAGTTTTACCAGTCGTGCCCAACGTGAAAAAGGCTTAGAAAAATTATAAGAATAACTTGTTTAGATCAAATTGGAAACTTACTATTTTAGGCTGAAAACTATGAAGTCTAAGTAGAAATAATGACTGTTTATAAATGATAACTTTAATATTTACAGTAAGTCACGTTTTTAAGGAGTATTGAGTCTAAAACCATGTACTAGGTTTAAGTTCACAATTTAAAGGATTGCAAATTCATTTTTATCATCAATCATTCTTTTGAATTTATTAGAAATTATTTCCTAAATCTCCATGAACGGTCCAAAGAGCTTTGTGGATTCGGAGTAATTATCCCCGAAGAAAAATGGTGATTAACCTCATCACGTCCTTCCCTGCATCACATGCCGGGACTACGGTGGGTTGGACCATCACTTAATAATTCAGCTAGTCGGAATTGAAACCTTCTTTTCATCAATAGGTTGGACTCACACGGTAAATGTTAACAAACTATTATAGGGACCACATGGTGTTTCCATGACATTTGATCCAAACAGTGCAACAAGTGCACCCCCCCTGATGGTCACACTCTACAAAAGTCAAGTCGATGCAACCATCAGGTGGGCTACACCATAGGATACAATACATACCAAAACCTCAAAATTCAAGACATGGGGCTCCGCTGCTGATTGCATTGGCCTATACCACTTCATGGAGGGACTACACTCATGATGAAATGCTTGAATATCATACACGATGATTGGTGCAGATAATAGTAGAGCTGACCTGTTGGACAGGTTGGATGTCATGCGCTCACCTGGGCGCCATAGTAGCTCATTCCTAGCGTTCAGAAATTTCGGTTGCAAGGAAAGATCATGCCAGGTACCTATAGATATTGAGATGAAATGACTAATGATACACGTGTGAATACTGTACAAGTGTGAGAAGTAAAGGCCGTTCCTCAATTGGGACCGACCATACACGTGCCTAAGGTAAATCTAATTATCTTGTTAGCCACAGTAGTACACGAGAAAATTGATGGGTAGAAAGGATATAGCACCAATGTCCTGTATTCGTATCCAATATCCTGGATATTGAAAGAGAGCATGCTCACCTTAGCCCCAGCTGGTACATGGATAGGATCCCATGCACGTACCAAGTTGAAATTTGCCTCATTAGCCCCAGCTGGTACGCGTGGGGCCAAATATATTTGTACCAGCTGAGGCAAATATATTTGGCCCAGCTGGTATACGTGTGGGGATACCTCTGTGCGTGTATAACGAAGAGATACAAAAATCAGTAATCTATACTCTGTATCATTGAGGTGATCTTTACTGAAAATTAAGATGGTCCACTTGTCATGTCGGCCACTCTCATAGAAAAACGGAATCGAGGAGCACGGTGGTCATCGTGTTTTCTAAGGGTGGTTACCAGAGCATGGGAGTTTACACTACTTTTGTTTAAAGTATTCCTTGCAATTAAATGTGACACCAAAAAAATAAAAGAAATAGATGTGTACCCACGCTTGAAATAGTAGTGCTAGAGACCGCTGGGGATGACCCACTTTTGATCGTCCTAATAGGGATTATACCCTAAAATGAGCTGTCAAAATGGTTGAATGGTGTGGATTTAAGGCACATATATCATTTGTGAGCCCCTCCCTCCCATCCACCTAGGTGGGTTGGACCCTTGACTGTGGGCCCGCCGTAATGTATGTGAACATCCAGGCCATCTATCTTTATTGAAAGCTCATTTTAGGCCATGATCCAAAAAATGAAAAAAGATCCAGATCTAGATTGACCATAGTACAAGAATAAGTGATAATTGACTATTAAAAACTTCCTATGCCCTACGAAAGCTTTGGATCAAGATGATATTTGTATGGTCTCTTTATCTAGGTGTTTGTAACTTTATCAACAAGTTGGGTGGAAAATAAACAGTCCAGGTGGAATCCATGATTGTTTTAATGATGAGGATTCAATAACGACTGTTTCATGGTGTCATCTATTTAAGATTTAGGTCAGCTTCATTGCCGCAGGGAAGGATGTAAGGCCGAACATTGTCTTCTTCAAGAGGATAACTATTCCAAATCCACAGAACTTCTCTTGACTCCTCACAGAGACTTCTTGAATCCGCGACGAAAGAAAGCAGAAAATAGAAATAAATTCTAATAAATTCGAAATTGATTAATGAATCATTGATAATCGTCTAATGTGTCTCTTTACACTATTAATAAAGAAAAAATAAACTAAAATTCATAATTATCAAAAATAGCAAAATTCTAACTTTAATAAAAATCTTAATTCTAATAAAACTCTTCTAATGCCTAATTTATAAAAATAAAAATATCAAATAAACTTTCTCTAAAAGAGTCCTAGTATAACTAAAATTTATTTTCAATAGGGAAGAAAATCTAAAACTCTAAAAATAAAAAAAATATATTAAAAAATTAAAATTACTAAGAATAGTAAAATTTTTCTAAAAATTCATTTTTGAGCTGAAAGTGCGCGTTTTTTGACGAAACGGACAAATATGTGACCCACGTTGTGAGTTGGTTTACCTCGGATGATCCGTTTCAATGAAGATTGATAGGTTGTGCGCCCCGTAACAATACCCAAATCAAAAGTTATGGGCAATTTGCAGTCCATCTTCTTTTGGCCCAACTATGCTAGGAACGTATCTGTGACACGTTCTATATTAGACCCCTCCACTTGAAAAAAACTCGTCCTCGAGTTACTCAAGAGAATTGTCACATGAGTCTGAGATAACTTTTGACACCGATGTTCATTAGCCCTTTTTTTCGTACTTGGCATTAAGCTCTTAAGCTGACACAAAACATGTACTTATGCTTTTCTTGACTTAACTAATATCGATCAGTTCCTTCAAATTCGGCTTCAAAATATCATATTCTTTCTGATAATGCAGGTAATTAGGAAGACTTGCCCTTGAGATGAGATCAATGTGATTTTGTATATCTCGTATGGGAAGTAATTTATTAGGGAGTTCATCGAGCACAACTCCCTTGAACTCCTGTGATACTGGTTCCAAATCTTCTAGGATATTCACAGGTTCTACGTATTTTTTCTTTTCAACTAATAGATATATATTTCTCGTTTCTTCAGATTGTTTAACAAAGACTTGTTCAGTTATGAGATATTGTCCCTCTACTTTAGAAGTCTTAGGTTGGTTCTCTATTCCTATAGAGGCCACATATTTGTCACTGATATATCTTATGGCCTATCGTGATTCCGTTTCGATGAGGTCGTTTCTCGCAGACTAATAATAGAATTTTTCTACACAACCTTTTACTGATAGACTGTCTTGATAATAATTTTGGTTTTGTTGGAATAATACCTGATCGTAATCTCAGGGGAGGAATCGCATGCACAGTAATTGCTTCATCCATGGCCACGTGCGAATTGATGCTTTTATCTGTCTCGTACGCTGGAGTTGAAGTTATTCCCACTAAGTTGAAGCTCCGCTCTTCAATTTGTAAGCCATAAACTTAACCTTCTTTGATTCAGGAATTTTTATATATTCAAAAAATCACTCAACTTCAGAAAGCCAATCAAGAAAATTCTTAATGTGAAGTTGTCCATTGAAGTTAGGAAGATCAACCCTCATCTTGAATACTCGATCCATTCGGGCATTGCCTCGTCTAGGATACTGTGGAATCATGTTATTGGATCCCACTCTCTCAGAAGTGATCCCGTGGTTCACTGTTCACACTATCCTGCGATCAGAGTGATTACGAGTGTTAACAATTGTTGGTGGCGGATCATCACCAGAAACACGGAGTTTGCCCTAAGGCCTCTGTTATGCGATCTGCCATGCAGTTGATGGAAGCCTGCAGCCGTTACATGGCTTGCCAATTCTCTCGTTGTGCTGCTTCGAAAGTTGCCGCCATTAAAGGTAAATTTCCTGGAGCATCGCCCATGAGATTATTGGCCGACCCGTCGTTAGAAGCCATCGATCCGAGAAAAAACCTTACTTTAATACCAAATTGATGCAGGGAAGGACGTGAGGTCGAGCACCGTCTTCCTCAAGAAGATAACTATTCCGAATCCACGGAACTTCTCTGGACTCCTCACAGAAACTTCTCGAATCCATGAGGAAAAAAACAAAAAATAGAAATAAATTCTAATAAATTCGAAATTGATTAATGATTCATTGATAATTGTTTAATGCGTTTCCTTACATCATTAATAAAGAAAAAATAAACTAAAATTCGTAATTACTAAAAATAAAAAAATTCTAACTTTAATAAAAATCATAATATTAAAAAAACTCTTCTAATGCCTAATTTCTAAAAATAAAAATTTCAAATAAACTTTTTCTAGAAGAGTCCTAGTATAACTAAAAGTTATTTCCAAAAGGAAAAAAAATCTAAAACTCTAAAAATAGAAAAAAAATATTAAAAAATCAGAATTACTAAGAATAGTAAAATTTTTCTAAAAATTCGTTTTTAAGCTGAAAGCGCACATTTTCCAACGAAACGGATAGATGCGTCCCACATTGTGGGTCGGTTCACCTCGGATGGCATATTTTAATAAAGATAGATAGGTTGTGCGTTCTGTAATGATATTTAGATAAAAAGTTTTGGTTAATTTACAGTCAATCTTCTTTTAGCCCAACCATGCTAGGAACGTATCTATGACACGTTTTATATCATTCATTTTTTGGATCATGCTCTAAAATGAGCCGTAAAAATGGTTGGATGGTGTGAATTTAAGGCTCATACATTACCGTGAGCTCTACAGTCAGGGTCTACCCACCTCGGCAACACCCATCCAACTGGTGCCATTGTACGAAGAGATAAAGAGACCACGAGACCAAAAGCTACTTTATTAGGTACTTTATTCAAGAAGAGTATTGGGAGCTTTTACATGTGTGTTATATGTGCTAGCGTACTCCTGAAAATGCTCTTTTTTTGCTATTATTGATTCAACAAAGAAGCTGATTGCGTTCTGCCCCTCCTGCACGGAATCTATGGAGCCCACCGTACGTGATGCATGGTTTCCCTTCATTTTAGGAATAACGCAGGTACCACTCTTTAAGTGGACCAAAGTGGGGATTGAACTCCCACCACTAAAAGCTTCTTGAGTCAGGTTATAGGTGCTTCGGGGTCATCGAAGTTTTGGATCAACCTCATATTTGTGTTTTTTTTTCTATTCGGGATTGCGTGACCTTACGAATAGGTTTGAATGGAAAACTACTGTGATGAAGGGATGAATATGATGGGGTTGAGCACTGTCTTCCTCAAAGATAACTACTACAAATCTACGGAACTTTATAAATTCTATAAATTTATAATTAAACTACAAATAAAAGCCCATAAATTTCATAACTGTCTATAAATAATAAATTTACTTTTTTGTGGTACATCAGTGACTCTTCCAATTTGGCTTGTTTTAAGGTTCCGATGGACACGATGACTTTCAACTCCGATCAGGATGTCTGCCACCCGCTCTACTTCACGGTAGGCCTTAGGACGGTTTCAATTATCACGGCTGCTACATATGGTGTGATTCACTCGAGCTCTGGATCTGCCTCAAAAAATCGTATCCTAAAACAATATGGAAAATGGATGAACGGTAGCACGGATAAAAGGCATGCATCACAGTGGGCCCCAAAGATCTCTGCCTGGATCCATTTCCGTCCAGACAGGGGCAGGACGCAATGGTTTCCATTTAGCCACAGCTGCTTAATAATTAAAAAATCTAATTCAATGAGCCTGTCACATGCGAACTGTAGACTTACACTTGCCCTCCCTTCAATGAGCCTTCAGTGACGGTCACGTTGGAGGAATTGATGGAACGTGTGAAAATGGTTGCGAAGAAGTGCATACCTTGCATATATGGATGAGGGTAGGCAATAGTCGTACATGTAAGACAACCGATGAATCCAAACCGTTCATCTGGTGGGCCTTGCTGCAGATGTCCTGTGGACCAAAAGCTGCACGGATTATTAGACAATGCTTGTCACTCATCTGACTGATATTCGCCTTTTGTAAGTGGCACTTTGGCATTTTACAACTTTTACCACGGATCTGACCGGTAGGATTATCCTTCCATTGGCCATGTAGGGACTACCAGAATGATCTTCATTAGCTGTGTCAAGAACCAATGGTTAATTTCAGTGATCCGATACCGGGAAAAAGCTTTCAACATACTCAACCGTACATTGACTGGGCCCGTGGGCCTCACCTAAGCTCCGCCCACAGTGACTCTCTACCTGGAAAGGAAACTGTTTACGTACGTGCGGTGTTAAGATGCCATTCACGTGTTCGAGATGTCTGTATCTGTCTCCACGATTACGTGTACTTGGCCTCACTTGTAAAGCTGTCGATGGCACGCATTGATGACTCGGACTCGGTCGAATCCTATCCCGATTCGACATCCCTGAGTTAGCAGATAAGTAACCCCAACTAGACCTGGGCATGATACAATTTGACTCGGTGAACACGACTCGTCCAATTCGTTCGGACTTGACTCCATCTGAACCAAGTGGGTGAGTCAATCCGGACCGAGTAGACCTCGTTCAATCTAAACCCAAACTGAGTCGAGTTCAGGTCACCAAGTAACTCAACTCGACTCGACCCAACTCAATCTGAAACCCGACTTGTGTGTGTGTGTGTGTACCCACACCATAGATTTGATGTTTCAAATATGAGATGCCATGTAGCTGATGGAGAGACTTCAATTCTGGCAGGTGCACATAGGTTGTTGATACCTGGTACAATCAACCTGGTACACCTAACCCGACTCGATACTTGTGACAGGGTCGGACTCGGTCCGGATTAGTCCAGGCCAGACCCAGACTATATCGGGTCAGGCATGCTGGACTCAGTACTGAGTCTGGTCAAATTCAGGTTAGGTCTATTCCAAAACCGGATCATGTCAGGTCAACCTTAACTCGGTCCAACTCAAATCAATGACCAGCTCTACCTCCAATGCAGCCAAGTAGGGCCAGTACACCCTTGGCATGGGCGAGTCATTACTTGACTCGAAACTGGATGAGTCGGCCGAGTCACGGTCTCGATGTTCAATGGGTCGCTATTGGGCGTCACTTTCAGCCCACATGGTGGGGCACATTATCCGGCCTGTATTTGACTACTGGCTATGAAAGCCCACCCAAGATCTGGGCTAGATCCATTTATGGTTGTTATGGGCGGGATGAAGGCCTGATTCCAACCCCACAGGCGAACTTGGGTCTGAATATGACAACTTTCTATGTAGCTTGGAGATATGGGTGGCAACAGCCGGTTTATAAAACCGGACGAGTTCTGCCGCAGTCCATTACTCTGTGGCCCAACCTAACCCACTTAAAATTGGTGAAGCCCAAACCTAACCTGAACCATCCCATTCAATCATAGTCGGGTCAGCCTCAACCGACCAGATCCTATGTTAGCGTCTGTGAATTGCTCTCTATTTCTGGCCCAGTTGGGTCAGGTCATCTGGCCCAGTTGGATGGGGTTCAACCAGAGCCTGAACCATGTACTAAAACTTGCCACATTTTCTAACCCATTCGCTACCAGCTACCCATTTATAGATTAACCCAAACTCGCCGAATCAGGTTGCACTAATTGATGGGCAGTTTGATCCGACACCCCTACCTGCAGACAACCAGATTTTTGAGGCTTGTTTATATCAGCCCACTAAAGTTGGTAGGGCGTGGCCCATGCCTGATTTCCAGTCCAGGAAATGTGGGCCATCTAGGCCTTAGCATAATGAAGGGTGTGAAAGGATAAAGAGGAGATCATCACATTCCTCAAGTGAACAAGATCACGAATTTATAAGGTGTAATGGCTCTTGAATCCACAAGAGTTAAGAAGATTTAAAAATACTTTATTGAAACTATTTCTCAACAAAGATGACAAAACTTTAAATAATAAAATAAAATCCTAATTAAAAGTTGTAACGCAAATATACCAAAAATTTTCTAAAATAAACTTACTAAAAATATAAAGTTCTACTCTAACTATGTATGATAATTCTTGACACGATAGGAAGCAAACTTTAAGAAGATACCAAATACTAAAACTCTAAAAATAAAATGTTACGGTTGACCTACAATTTGCTAAAAATAGTAAGTTTTCTAAAAAATGTTAAACTTAAGTAGGAATGAGTAGTTTTCTCGCGAAATGGAGTGACATGATATACTTATGACATTTGTTGGCCACATAACAAAATTTCAGTCGAAATTCATAGGTCGTGCGTCTCGTTAACTCATTTCGGATAAAAAGTTATGGTTGATTTATAGTTTGTATTTTGAACGACAAATTTTCTCAATTCGAAATGAATTTCTCTGATCTGGATGCTTTTAGGGCCTAGTTACATCATGCCATGTGTAAGACTGGGCCCATATATAATGGATTACATTCACTTATGTTCGGGATTTTTTCAGTCCATATTGGCCAAGAATAAGTTTGCAACCCACTCTACATCAATTCCTTTCACTCGAGAAAAACTCATCCTTGAGTTATCTATTTAACTCGGTTCATTATACTTGTATAAATATGTCATGTTGTACGTTCGCGAGACCTCTAAGCCCTCAGAAAGATCAATGACATAAGTATTATCATAGATTTTTCGGGACTAGGCCTATTTTCTTATTTCTCATCTTGTTATATGTCCTTGTTGAAAATCGCTCTTTGCATAGGTGAACCAGCACATTATTATCTACTTAAAAAATCTTCTGGCATTGATGTTTATCCTCCTCTTCTTTGTACCTGGCGTAGGACGCCTATAAATTTTATTTTTTTTTAATTATTAATTATCGGCATGCATCATCTCAATCTGGTCTACCATATTTTCTATTGCAACACTCATTTCGGTAATTTAGGCAACGAGATCAAGTCGAGAGTATGCTTGGAAACTCGACCATATACAATCTCGAATGGAGACTTGCCAATGCACCAATTTTGCATGTTGTTGAAGGTGAACTTTACTTGAGTTGTAACAAGATCCCACTATTTAGGCTTATCACAAGAGATACAATGTATAAGGTTCTCAAGTGTGTGATTCACTACTTCTATTTGCCCATCCATCTGGGGGTGATGGGCACCTTTAAAATCTAATGTGGTGTCAAATCATTGCCATAAAGTCTTACAAAAGTGACTAAAGAACTTGGTATTGCAATCAAAGGTAATCATCTTGGGAACACCATGTAATCACATAGTCTCTCTAAAAAACAGATTTTTTACGTTGGTCACATTGAGAGTCTTCTTACAGGGGATGGAGTGGGCTATCTTAGAGAACCTGTCAACTATCGTAAAGACTAAATCCATACCTCGCTGTGTCCACGGAAGACCTACCAAGAAGTCCATGGACAAGTCCTCCCGAGGGCCATCAGGTATAGGTAAAGGGTGTAAAGTCTTATGTTTTGTGACCACCCCTTAAATATTTGGCATGTATGACACCTCAACACCTCGTTCCTGACATTATTTTTTCAATTGTCACTAGAAGTAGCATGCCTCTAAAAGGTCTATCGTCTTGTCTCACCCTAAGTAACTGCCCAGGCCACCGTTAGGTAACTCTTGAATGATGTGGTTCCTTATTGAGCATTGTGGAATGTATAACTAGTTTTTCCTTAAAGAGAAAATCATCCTGGACATGCAAGTCATTTGATTGACCCGCTTGGCATTTGGACCACGGGTCCTTGAAATTGTCTTCATCTGCATATAATTTTTCGAGGCACTCGAACCTAATGAGATTTTTACTCATGGTAACCAGTAAGGCTACCCGTCTACTAAGTGTATCAACAACCTTATTATGCTGCCCTGCTTTATGTTTCAACACGAACATGAAATCTTGCAAGAAAGAAATCCATTTGGTATGCACACGATTGACATTAGCTTGATTGTTAATATATTTGAGGGCTTAATGGTCTCTATAGAGAATAAACTCTCACTGAATCAGATTATATCTCCAATGACACAAAGCCTAGACGACTCCAAATAACTCCAGCTCGTACGTCGACTACTTCTTACAAGCTTCATTTACCTTCTCATTGTAAAAAGCTATCAAACTGCCTTCTTAAGACAACATGTTGAGGGTCAAATATTGCATATCGGACCCCAGTTATTTCCTGGATTTACGAACATCGTACTGCTTAACGGCCTAATTCAATCGTGTTTGTGATATAATGTGTTTTTACGAGCTTGGACTGAAACAGGGTGCCAAAAGCATGGATTTAACACTCAGAATTCATCAAGACAAGGGACGTACTCCAAGGGACCAAAATCGAGGGATTTACATGCCAGAGAACCGCGAGAATCATGTCATTTATGAAAAATGGGCCCGAAAATCATTCAAAATGCAAGATCACAAGGTTCCCACCATCCGTTGGGTTGAAACTTTATACATGGCCTGAGGGCCATAAATTAACCGTACACATCAAATTTGAACCATTGGATCCCTGTGTAAGTAGCCCAAAAGATAGATTAGACACCAAATCAGTGATTTGGGGCCCACCTGATCTCTGGATACGCTTCAAATTTGGAAACAACTTCTTAAATAAGTTGACAAGACGGATTGACAAAGCAGATTTCCCATGTACAATACAGTGGGTGCGCTCTCGGTGTACCGGACCAAGAGAACCTGGTCAAAGGTCTTTGACCGACCTTTCTTCCTAAACAGAGGAACCCAATAACATCCGCACCGTGAGGAAGCTGATTTCAGTTGTGGGGCCCACCGCTCACTCACTTGGAAGATCCAAGCCGTTAATTCGTCCCGAGGGTTAATCATAACCCACGCCTAGGTGTCCTTTCTTCACCATAAAAGCAGACGTGTGAATATCTCAGCCGCACACCAGATGAACGGTAGAACAAAAAATTGTATGGGCCACATTGATTTCATTCCAAAAACATTCCTTCCCGAATGGTTTTTCGAGAGCATTCCAATAAATGGAATGGATCCCTAGTCTAATACCAATCATGGGCCTACTATTTTTCATAGCAGCGTACGTACGATGCTCTGTTGCAAAATAGAGCCATGTACGAGCATGGGTGGACCACCATCGGTGATCAGTTAGAAGATCCAAACCGTCCATCATGTTGCTCGTCCAAAAACACCCCAGGGGATGTTGTTCTTTTGGACAGAAGGCATGGGAAGAAGGGAGTGGGAGCATTGACTTTATGACCGCATAAACATCCTTACGCATTCTCCACTCCCTACACACCGACTCTGGTTAGGACTCGTCCCTAGTTTCTATATAAGGGAGAGAGAGAGAGAGAGAGAGAGAGAGAGAGAGAGAGAGAGAGAGAGAGAGCTTGAGACATCGCATCTGGGGCTGGACGTGGAGCAGGGAGACGGAGAGAGTAGAGTTGTTTTTTTTTTTCTTTTTCTTTTATTTTATTTTATTTTTGTTTAAGGGATTTAGCCTAATCATGTTGCTAGGCTAAACCTCTTAGCTAAGGCTAAGAGGTGAAACTTGTAGCATGATTAGGATGGTTGCTTTGCTTTGATTCATGTTTATTGAACTCTTTTGATTCTAGTTTGATTGTGAAAGAATGTTTTTAATTTTAATGGTTTATTGTGACTCAAATTACAATAGATCTGCAATAGCTTGAGATATTCTCTTTTCATGTTTTGAAATTGTGAACTTGGGAACTCTGTTGTTCACCATCGTCTCATGGGCATGGTAGGGTGATGGAACCCTTCCTAACCTTCACAATTCTCTTATGATTGGCTGTGAGATTGGTAAATTGTTGTTATTTGCCATAGTCTCCTGGGCATGGTTAGGTGACAAGATCACTTCCAAATCTTCACCAATTTTATCTGTTAATGATTAGATCCATGAGAAGTCAGAGATCTGACAAATCTCTTCTTACCATTTGGATAAGATAGGACTCTGATTCCAGTTGTGTCCTTAAATCAATGCAAGGTAGCTTCCCAATTGTTACAAGTGGATCCTTAGCACCCTAGTTTTCTACCTTTGAATTCTCTAAGTTTTAGATAAATATTTCATCATTATTCCATCAATTTCATTCGATTTAGATTTCATCTTAGTCTAGTTCTAATTCTACTTAGCTTCAGATTATGTACAGGTTTCAGTACCTTGAGATTCGAATCGGTCTCACATAGTTTATTACTACATCACAATCCTACACTTGGGGAGTGAACACAACACACCTCCAATACCCACATACGAAGCATCGCACTCGACCTCAAATATCTTATTAAAGTTAGAATGCACAAAGACCGAGGTGGTAGAAAATCGTTCCTTAATCTCCACAAAACTTCCGTATGCCTCCTCAATTCATTAAAATTGATCATCTTTATGCAATCAGTAATAGGGGCCACAATGGTACTAAAGTTTATCACGAACCGATGATAGAAAGTTGTCAACCCAAGAAATCTTTGTACTTCATGAATATTTTTTGGGATTGTCCACTCTCTAATAACCTATACTTTCTCTTCGTCCACACAGATTCCTGTGGATGTCACTACAAAGCCTTTTGTGTTTTGTAAAATACTCATTTGCCTTCATCACAGGAAAATTTACATATCAATGGACATTTGGGCTTCCTCAGGAAAAAAAGACTTGGGAGAAGCCTATCATAATGACCCAAAAGAAAGGAATTGATGGAATGAAAAAGAAACCAACTAGAGAAAGAAAGAAGAACCGGGGCATATCTCCTTGAGTTCTTGCGCAAGTCACTGATTATCTCTATCGAAGTCGATCCTAATCTCCCTAAGGCCCACTTTATCAAGGAAAATGCTTCCTCTAACTTAGTGCGGGAGAAGAGAAATCTGACGGACCAATAAAAAAGCTTGAGTGTCACTGCCCATACAGGCCATACCATCTGCAGGCCTGCTACCTTCTTTGAAGATATGAACGAATTTCAATTGACCATGAGTACTAAATCTCTTGGTTCTAACTATCCAATAAGCCCATTTCCAGCTCAGGTTGGCACTCTCGTTCAAAAAATCAACCACGAGCTTAGAGTCAGATTCCACCACAACTCTAGTTAAGCCGAAATGATAACATAATGTTAGCCTGTCATGCACTACACAAAGCTCCGCAAAAATGTTGGAGGCGATCCCATAACCTTCCAAGAACATGAAAATGAACTCCCTTCGTCTCCTCTGCGGACACCTCCTCCTCCTGAAAGACGCGGGTTGCCTCCAGTTGAACCATCAATATTGATCTTGGCCCAGCCCATTTGCAGCTTCTTCCACTTAATGAATTTTGGAGGTTCCAAAAACGGGATGCGGCTGCAACCCCAACTCGAACGCAGTTGTTCTACTCAGTAGAGAAAAAAGAAGATCCGGAGTGCGATTGACAAGTAAGGAGAGTCACCTTTTCACCTTAACAATGACTTTAACTGCTAGAAGAGTCTTCCCATCGAATTTGGTGGCAATTTTGAACTTCCAAGTCTCCCACAGAATGAAACAGGGAGTTATCTTAAGGAGGGGGACGCTCAACCACTCATATGGGAAGAATTCCACCAGGTGGCCAGCTTGACTTCAATCGATTGGTTTGCACTCCTAGAGATGCCAAATATCTCTCCAAAGTGGACTTTGCAAGCTGAAGCTATCAAGCTATTGATAAACAGATGCTGAAGTGACTTAACCAAGTGGCCCCTGGACGCAATGAATGAGTAACAGTCACACTTGAAGGATAATAAAACGCCATGCCCTTGGACTACATCATCCATTGGAACAGCTTTCATCAACATTCTCCAGATAAAAAGGGAAATTCTAGGGGCCAGATTAGCATGCCAAACCCACCTAGACCATTCCCTACGGGGCGTACTCTCTTTACTAAGCTCCCGAGCTAAGCGGATCAAGAATACGCCTAAAGGGATGAGCAGCCAGATTCGCCTGTCTGAGCTATCCGACAGGCAGAAGCCTGATTGGAAGATATATTTGATTACATATTGGGGAAGAAAACTGAAAATAGGAGAAGAGGGCCATTCATCCCCAAAACTTGGTTAACCTTGGATGACAATAGGCTGACAGGCACCAGAAAAATTGTGTGTTGAAGTAGCAGGCCAAGCCTTGTCCAAGTATCTTTTTAGAAGCTGTAATTACCCTGCCCAATCTGCCAATGCACATTACTCTCCGGCAAGGCGGCAAGTCATAATCTTTTTCCACAGCAGGGAGGCAAAAGAAAACAATCTGATTGGACCCGAGGTGGAGAGATCCTGATTGTACTTAGCATTCATAAAGGAACTCCATAAGCTTTCTTCATCCTTGAACTTGACTGCCCAACCCAGCTTCAACCTGTGGGCCTTCATGAATTCAGGAAGCTTCCTAATGCCCAACCTGCCATCATCTTTAGGTAACTTGATCGACTTCCAGCCTTTCCAATGCAACTTTCTCTTGCCATCAGACCAACCCCAAAGGAAGTTAACAAAATGGCATTCCAGCATAGCAAGAAATGGTGAGAGGTTATTTGTGAAAAATTACACTTCTTTATATTAACTTATAGTTTTATTTTTCTCTATAAGCACTTGAAGCATCTGCCTGAGATGCTCCACATATTCTTCTTTGCTCTTACTATAAATCAGGATATCATCGAAATAGACTACTACGAACCAGGCAATAAATAGTTTTAGAACCTGTTTCATTAACCCTAAAATGTGTTAGACACATTTGAGAGTCTAAAAATGCATAACCAACCACTCGTATAGGCCCTCCTTAATTTTCAATATTCTTTGCTATTCATCACCCGACTTCATACAGATCTGATGGTAACCGCTTCTAAAATTCAATTTAAAAAATATTTTTTCCCTTTTAGCATGTCTAACATGTCATCCAACCGTGATATAGGAAATTGATATTTCATAATTATTTTATTTATGGCTCGATTATTGATACACATATGCCAACTCCCATCCTTATTAGATGTCAGCGAGGTTGGAACAACTAGCCAGATCATAACCGGCTGTATCCGGGAGAGAGATCGTATCCGGGAGATAGATCGTAACTGGGACTCGTCTTGGACAAGGGTTTCTTCTCGAAAATCTCAGATCTTGTAATTACGGTTCTCTCTCTTTGTAGCGAATCTGACCTTCGACACATCAATGGAGGATTTGCATAGAATCTTCAGCCGGTATAGAAAGCTTGCAGATGTATTTGTCCCATGGAATCGTGAACTAAATCGGTCTCGTGGTTACGCGTTTATTCGATTCTGCTATGAACATGATGCCTTGAACGCTATCAACTGTCTCAATGAAAGAAGAATCGATGGTCGGGTTGTCCATATCGCTTGGGCGATAGGCCAGTTAGGGTTGAAGATTGTGGGTCGGTCATTTCCACTCCCCCAATATCAGGGGCTAAAGGTCGCCCAGGCCCCTACTTTCGTGGAAGTGGTAGCTAGCTCCAGACAGGTCAAAGCCTCTATGGGGGAAGGGTGTGATGGAGATACAATCATTGCAGACCCAAAGACTGTGGAGAATCGTTTGAAAATGTTGTCATTGGCCATGGTGGGGACAACAATTGATCAGGATGTTCGGTTAGATAGGTTAACTGAGGCAATGAAGGGTTCGAGATTATACTCAACAGTTATGGAGATTGTGCGGACCTCTGCCTTAAAATTTCTCATAACCTTCAAATCAAAAGAGGCATTGGAGGCTTTCAAATTTAATGTTGATCTACATTTGGAGATGGGGCTGCAAACGGTGGAAATGTGGTCTCCGAATGATGTGTAGGGTAGGGATGGAGTGTGGATTAGAATATTCGGGATCCCCTCTCAGGCCTGGATCGAGGCGGTCATTTTAGATCTGGCTAGTTACTTCGACAAGATCATGCAGATTGATTCAAACTCCAGATTTGGGTTATTTCAGGTCTTTGCTTGAGTGAAGGTGATACCCAAGTCGGGTGTGAACTTTAGCAAAGTTTTAAGGTTGGAGGTATTGGGAAAGTCTTACCCCATTATTATGGAAGTGGAGCCTCTCTTCAAATAGATGTTTGTGGAAATGTCGATGTGGAGGGCAGAGGGTGTGTGGGCCTTCAGAGTCAACCAGTGGAGTCTCGACAAGTGAAGATGATGGAAGGGGAAGAGACAGAACATCAACACCAGCCAGTTGGCTGTGGCACTGCGTCTCAAAGGAAGGAGGGGATCCTGCTGCTAGGTCCGCCGGAGCCAAATCCCCTGCCTCTCTCATTGCAAAAGGAGGGCAGTGATAATAGGGTTCAGCTGTTGAGAACAGTCACAGATTCAGGGAAATCTCACAACCAGGGTGAAGTTTTTCTTATAAATGACATGGCGTCTTTTCATCCAGTGAGTAGCCACGACAGACAGAGATTGAACTAGGGCAGTTTGGAAAGTACTTATATGGGGCTGAGCCCAGGTCAGGCATTGCCAAACTTGGGAGGGGGGCAGTTAACCCCATCTTTGCAAACTCCATTCAAGGTGGATGGGGATCAGGGAGAAGAAGAAATGGTGAGATGCATGCAACCATACACTCAGCATCAAGGCCAACGTGCATCTTCAAGGGGTCAAGCCAACCTTCAGGTGCCTGTAGCAGCAGAGCCCAATACCAGAGTGCCTCTGAAAGAGATTCAGATTAACGGTGGTAAGGAGAACATGTATCCCATGTCTATGTCTGATCTGGTGAGTAACAGAGTTAGAAGCATTGAGAAGAACACCACTACAACATCTGAAGATTCGTTCATTGTGAAACAGAGCACGTCTGATGGATTTAGAGGGGGACCCAGAGACTGCAGACAGACCGAGAGTCATGGAGAGGGCTGAGTTGGAGATTGATCTATCTCTATATTTTGTGGCAGATAGCAAACTTTACAGACAAAAATCTAGAAACTTGGACATGGAGTTTGGTAGCCTAGTGGCACAACAGTGTCATTTTCAGTATCAGGAATTGCACCAACACCAGAATGATGCATCTGACGAGGAGTTTTTGGAAGCTGGCTATGGATGATCATGGGACTACAAGGGGACAACAACTAGCTGATAAGGAAGGATAAAAAAGGAAGATTACAAGGCAGAGAATTCTATATGAGAAAGGAAATTGGGCAACAAGGCTTCAACTATTAAAGAGAAGGGCCATAAATACTAGGTACGTGACGGATGGATAGTATCCTTGTATGGAATGTTCGTGGTATCGGTAACCAACGGGTAGTGCGGACTGCAAAGAGGCTAATCAGGAAGAACGATCCGTTTATTATGGCTTTACTTGAGCCAATGATGGGTGATGAGAAGCGCATCAAAACTGGGCTAGCTCTGGGTTTTCATTCATCATTGTCGAACGTTTCGAAGGGTGGAAAATTTTGAGTGTGCTAGGATTTTGAGGAGACCATTATGGTCAGACCTGACTTCCCTCTCTTCCTCGATGCAAGGCCCCTGGGCAGTGTGCGACGATTTCAATATAATTGTAGATGAGTCTGAAAGAAGAAGTAGGAGGGCTGCGGACAGAGCATCCTCCACCGATTTTGTTGATGCAATTCATGTTGCGGGGCTCCAAGATGCGGGGTTTTCTGGTAGTAGGTTTACTTGGAGCAACAATCAGGTGGGTGCTTCTAGTGTTTGGGCTAGACTTGATTGAGTTCTTATTAATGTTAACTAGGCTACGATGTTCCCGCAGTTCTATGTCACCCATTTGTCCCGGATTTAGTCAGACCACGCGCCCCTTCTTCTCAGTTTCTCCATGTAGCTAAATGGTGGGCCTAGACCATTCTATTTTCAAAGGATGTGGACAAAGCATGAGGCGTTCTTGAATGTGGTCAAGTCAGCCTGGTCTAAGGTGAATTCTGCTCATCCTATGTATAATGAGTTGACAAAGTTAAAGCAGGTGAAAATTGATCTAAAGCTTTGGAACAAGGAGGTGTTTGGGAACATCTTAGATTAGATTATGACGTCGGAAAGGGCCATCCTGGATCTGAAAAATAACTTGCGGGATGATTCAATTTCGGTTTATCAATCCACCAAAATATAGCAGCAACTCACCACAACCACTGACAGGTTAGCGTCGTTCGAGCTAATGTAGGAGATTTTTTGGAAGCAGAAATCGAGAGTGGATTGGCTGACGGAGGGAGATAGAAACACAAAGTTCTTTCATGCCGCTACAATAGAGAGACAACGCGAAGCGCTCATCCGTCAGGTGAAATTGGAAACAGGGCAAATCGTGGAAGGTTAGGAGGAGTTAAAGGCTGCAGCGATAGCCCATTTCCAATAGATTTTCAGTGCTGGTGATTGTCAGAAGGACCATAACCTGCTTCAATGCATCCCTAAGCTCGTCACCCCGGCACACAATGAGAGTTTATTAGCTGCCCCCTCCTAGATGGAAGTCCAATCGACGGTGCAGTGTATGCCAATTGATAGTGCGGCAGGCCCTGATGGGTTTTCTGCTAGCTTTTTCATTTCGTGTTGCAATGTGATCGATCAGGACATCCATAACGCCATCTCATTTTTCTTTAAAGGTGGCAGCATCCCTCGGTCAGTAACGACCTCGCTTATCTGTTTAATTCCAAAATCAGCGTCGCCAAAGCGGTTTTCAGACTTCCGTCCAATCAATTTATGCAATTGTTTGTACAAAATTTTCTCCAAGGTTATTATGGCTAGGCTAAGCAAGATTCTTTCGAAGTTGGTTTCGCTCGAGCAAGGGGCTTTTGTGCATGGTCATTCGATAGCAAAAAATATTAGATTAGCTCAGGAGTTGTTCAGGGATTTGAACAAGCCTGTCCGTGGTGGTAATATTGTGTTGAAGCCTGATTTGGATAAGGCCTATGACCAAGTGAGCTGGGATTTCCTGCTTCAGGTGTTGGAGCGATTTGGTTTCTGCAATTCCTGGATAAAGATGGTTGAAAAATGTTAGGCGAATAGTTGGTTTTCAGTGCTTATAAACGGGGAAATGGCGGGTTTTTTCAAATCTTCCAGGGGTTTAAGGCAGGGGGATCCAATTTTTCTTAGTTTGTTCATTCTTTCAGCTGAGGTCATGAGCAGGAGTTTGAAAGGCATGATCGGATTACAGCAACAGCGACCTCAGCACCAGCCTCCGGGACCTCCACCTCAGTAGCAGAGACCTCAGAGTGGACCTGCACCTCCCTAGCAGGCCCAGGACAGATTTTATGTTATTCAGCAGGACCCTCAGTCATCAGGAGCAGTCGTTGACGAATCGTTTTACTTGGCCCCTACACCGACTAGCTAGATTGCTCATGAATGATGCGTTCTGAGAGTTAGAGCCAGAAAATCGTAAGCGTTATCCCCATCTCTAAGGTGTTTGATTTTGATGATATGCTGTGTTTTGATCATATATGATGTTAAGTTTCCTATCCCCTTATGAGTTGTGTTTAGCTGCGATGGTAGTGTAAATTTTGAGGATGAAATTTTTATTAGGTGGGGAGAGCTGTAAGACCCGTATCCTAATCTGTACTGTTCCGTCAACCCCCGCGATCCTTGCCGTCAAAGTCTGACAATCTGCGACCTGTAATCGACGTTTACGCACGACCGTAAGTCATATCCTATACAATTGAGTCTGCTTAATCCGAGACTTGTATCATTGCAACTGCATCGTCGCCGCGGTTCCAATGCCGCGACTCATGTACCGATCCGATACCCAGACGAGGTGATGTGAACCCACGTTCAGTTCAAGAAAAAACACCGCGTGTTGCAAATCCCAAGAGAATCTCTACAATATGTCAAATCAATCTCATCAATCACCTCTCATGTCAAGTACAAAGTACTCATGCTTTCTTTTTCCACAAGTCAAGCAAATCCAAAGTCAACTAATCCATCACCTCACTCATCACTCACCTCACATCCATCACTCACATCTCTTACAACTCTCTCTCTCCCTCTCATTTCTCAACACTCCCAAGCCAAGCAAAAGGGCTCCCACGTCCATGCATTTCTAAGAAAGAAAAATGACCTTATGTGGTCCACCTTTCCCATCTTAAAAGCTTTAATCCTAGCCATCCATTTCTCATCTCCACCATCAAAGTGAAGCTTTAGGAGAGTGGCTTTCCAACGGACCGAGAAGATCAAGTGGTGGGTGCTTCTATAGGGTAGTTTTTCTTATTTTTATGATGGGCCAAGTGAGGCCTACCGATCAATGGTGTGGATCTCACTTTGGACCTTAGGATGTGGCCGATGGCCCATCTTGAACATCAACATCATTCCATGATGGGGCCATTCTCCATGGCCCCATCATGATGTTTACCTTCTTGGCTTGTATATGGGTCATCTAGACCATCAGTTTTCGTGGAGAAGGGATCTCCACCATTGGATTTCAATTTTTAATGGGCCCACATGTTATGAGACCCACTTGATTTATGATGTAGATCATGGAACGGAGGGCCCATAGTGTCGGGGTCCCTCCATCACATGTGTGTCCTACTCTCTTTCCTATCTCTGTCTCCCTTTTTTTTTTAATTCTTCTTTCATATGAAAATATGATTGTGTGGCCCACTTGATGGGTTGTGGGACGTCTAAACCATTCATCAAAAGGGACCTCACCTTGATGTGGGTCTCATGTACACCACCCATCATTTGGTGGCCCACACCACTCATCATTTGGTGGCCCACAAGGGCAGCCCACTTGAAATAGTCCAGCCGTCCAGCGTCCAGGGACGCTGGACGTCAGTGAAGAACACAAATATTAGCTTGTTTTAAAGCCTTTGGAAAGGGTCACTTGCATAGGCCCTGCCTTGATGTATGTATACAATCCACACCATCTATTCCACTTACCAACTCATTTTAGGCATTAAGCCAAAAAATGAGGTTGATCGGAGTATTTAGTGGGCCATAGTGTTGAAAATAGTATTAATACCGTTGAAATTTATCCAGATTCTTTTTACATGCTGAAAGGGGCTCGATATTAGACTCGTTAGATTTATTATGAGCTATGGAATCCAATGGCTGGAGTGGAACCATCAGATGCGGGCCCCACGCTCGAAAAATCGTAGAGAAATCATTTTCAAAAAAAAAAATTAAAACACAACAGCAGCATGCTGCTGTTGTTGTCAGGCGCAGCACGCAGCGCCAGTGGTGCTGGCGGGCGGACGGGCAGCAGCCCACAGCCACTGCCGTGGGCCCCACCTTGATGTTTATTTGTCATCCAATCCATTCATATGGTGGGCTCTCAGCACAGTGGGCCACCCTCCAAAAATCATGCCCATCCAATGCTCAGGTGGCTCACGTGAGAGGAAGCAGTGTGAATTGAATTCTACCATTGAAATCTTTTTGGAGTTCACAGGAGTTTTAAATCAAGCTGAAATTTGTTTTTACTCTTCATCCAGGTCTACGTGACCTTATCAATGGTTTGGATGGCAGGCAAACTTGATGGTGGGCCACACACGTGGATCCCACCATTAATGTATGTGTTTTGCAACACCATCCACAGCCGTGGACGGTGGAGCCCCCAGTGATGCATGTGTTTTATTCTCACTTTCCAAAGACAGTGGGACCCGCTATGATGCGTGTGCTGCATCCCTTCTGTCCATCTATTTGGTGACCGGCCCCATCATGATGCACGTGCTGCATCCCTACTGTCCATCCATTTGGTGACTAGCCCCACCATGATGCATGAGTTGTATCCTAACCGTCCATCCATTTTGAGAGCTAAAAATGAGTCAGATCTATGGTTCAAGTGGGCCCACCTTGGCATGTGTTTAGGGCTCTTATTGATTTAACTATGACCATTCATTGAGGCCTATCTTGGTATATATCTAATGCCCATGGGATTAAGCCCATTTGGCATGTATAAGGCCTATGAGATTAAGCCCATTTGGCATGTATAAGGCCCATGGGATTAAGCCCATTTGGCATGTGTAAGGCCTATGGGACTAAGCCCAATTGACATATATAAGGCCCATGGGATCGGGCCCATTTGACATATATAAAGCCTATGGGATTAGGCCCATTCGATAAGGCCATAAGATTAAGCTCATTTGATACATATAAGACCCAAGTTTTGAGGCCCAGTTTGATGTATTTCAAGGCCCATGGGTCATAGACCATTGCAATGTACATAAGGCTCATTGGTGAGGCCCATTAATGCAGCCCATTTGATGAATGTAAGTCCCATGTGATACGGCCCATTTAATGTATCTAAGGCCCATGGGTCGAGGCCCAACAGAATGTCCTTAAAGTTCATTGCAATGTATGAATTTCCATGGTTCATGTAATGATATTATAGCGGGCCGTGCCTAGGGAATAATGTTGGTTTAACGTCCACATTGTAAGTACAATGTTGGTTAAATATCCACATTGTAACTCTCCTTAAGGCCCATTGATAGGCCCATACTCGTTAATATTCATTGCTCTATAACATGCTTAGTATAATTCCATGACTCATGCCCATATGCATCATATGTATGCTTGATATGAGTAGTGACTGATCATAGCATACGCCATTGGGTAGACCATTTATGGAACTCGTTATGAGATAAAGTACCCTACATGATCACGCAGTACGCGCTAGATTTCTGCATGATTTGACGTGTGATTCATGCATCTCGCATATGTGTGACTTGATCACTGCACGCCCTAGCGACATCAGGACCGTGACTCCACAGGTACATTGTGGATGACCATATCGGATACTGAAATACTTAGTTCTAGCACTATGGGCACTTAGGATGTCCTTGGGTGAAAGTCTCAGAACCTTTTTGGTACTAGGAGATGCTCCAACGTCTAGACCGAGTGGATACATGAGTGCCCGAGTGCCGAATACCAATAGACCGCGTCTCCCACTGTGTCATGGTCTGTTGAAAGGGGGTGTGGCCTTATCCTCCTGAGTGAGGGGGCTATAAGCTTGGCTGAGTTTGACTAGCTCACAAATGACTCCGCTATCGACGAGCCGGGTAGGTATTGGTAGACTACTAGTCAGGCGAATAGTGAGGTCTATTCCGCTTGCTTAGCTGTGCAGCTAGGGAGGAGGCAGTCAGTGTGAGTGTATTAGACCCCGGTGATATCCAGAGAGGAACTGTACTGATATGTGTACTTGATGAGTACCGACTTGCTTGGATTGTATTTCGCATATGACATTCGGCTATGTAGGCCTCACATTTGTATCAGTGTGGCCGATAGCATTCATGTCTCGTATCGCATGGCCTTGGTACGGCCGATGGTATTCATGCCTTGCATCACATAGCATTGGTATGGTTGATTTTATTCATGGACTTACAGCATACTTTCGCATTACTCTGATATTATATACTTGGCACTTACCTTGCGCATACAATTACACCACCTTCTAAGCTTTTGTAAGTTTATGCACGACCGTTGTGTGCAGGTAGCGTTGGACAGCAGCAACGCTGAGGCAGGAGTACGTATCAGGACATTTTAGAGCTTTTTGATCACATTGTATTTCCTTTTCTGCATTGTACTTAAAGTTTTTAATATAGTGGATATGTGGTGATGTTATTTTGTGACTTAGTTATGCTTGTGGTTATGCTCCATTACAAAAAAAAAAAAAAATCATTCTGAAAATCCTCCTTGTAGGGTCCCAAGATCGAAATCTAGCATATGATTACCAGGAGCCGAGAATGGGGCACTACGGAGGCTGTCGGCACCGAATTCGGTGATCGGGAATCCTGTGAATCCGATTTTTGGGTTTGGGGCGTGACACCTGGGGTTCGTGAAGTCTTCGTTGTCCTTCTCGTATCTCGGTGTGCCTATGGTGCAAGGAAGGATCAAATCTACTGATTTCAACCCTCTGGTGGACAAAATAGTAGGGCGTATCAATGAGTGGAAGGCCCGTATTTTATCGTAGGCTGGGAGAGCGGTTTTGGTGAAGAATGTTCTTACAAGTATTCCGGTGCACACTATGGCAGCGGTTCACGTTCCTACCAAGGTGTTGAGCTCAATTGAGAGGTAGTTGGCAAAATTTTTTTGTGGATGGTCAGAAGGTAAAGAAAAATGCCACTGGAGGTCCTGGAAAGTGTTGGCAGTGCCGAAGGAAGAGGGGGGTATCGGATTTAGAAGGCTTGGGAATATCATGATGGCATTTTGGCTTAAAATGGCATGGAATATTAGGTTTGGGAAGGATAGGAATGTATGGAAATCATTCATGACGGCCAAGTATCAACAAGATTTAGCTCCTCATTTGCTGAACCAGCCAAGTCGCCTCTCGTCTCCTTTGTGGAAGCACATTTTGGCCCTTATCCCTATGCTGGATGCTTGAGTGTGTTGGAAAATTAGAGCTGGTACTTGTGGCTTCTAGAAGTCGAATCGGATTGGTTTAGGGCCACTTTCGCAGTTTTTTCAAGCTAAGGTGCCAGACAACCTGCTGGACCTCCAGGTGTGTCATGTCCTTCGCTCTGTCGGTCCTCTCCCTCCTTCTTCTATGTGGCTCTCCCTCCCTCAGCGTGTCATGGACCATATTTTTCAGACCGGTTATTGTATTGCGGGGGACTCGGATGAGCCAATCTGGTCATTCACCCCAGATGGGGAGTTCTCTATTAGATTTCTCTGGGCTTTGAGTAGAACCTCGAGTTCGAATCGGAGTTGGTCTCGATGGGTTTAGCATGCTAAACTTCCAACCAAAATGTTGCTTCTGGTCTGAAAAGTTTTACAAAAGGTGATCTCGGTTGATTGCGCGGTGAAATCTCGTAGCATTGAGCTGGCTTCTAGATGCGTCTGTTGCACTCTTCTAGACACTCAAGCTCCCCATTCATATGCCCAGGAATCGGTTCTCCACTTGTTTGTTTCTAGTAAGTTAGCGCACGGGTTTAAAGCGCTATCGGTGGGGATTTTCAGATTTCTGTCATGCCAACTACGTCGATTGAAGCTCAGCTTCAGCAGTGGTGGGCGGTGGTCATGTCGAAGCCAAGGAAATCGGTAGTTCAGATGCTTGCGCCTTGCTTCATAATTTGAAAAATCTGAAAATCTCGAAATGCAGCTATTTTTGATTCGGTGGGGGTATCCTCGGCTGCAGTTATTGCAAAAATCAGGTAGTGGGTAGCTCTCATATTTGGCCCAACGGTGGATGCCTAGAATACTGACTTGGGACGGCAGTATTGGCAATGTCTTCCTCATTTTCATTCCAGTATGGATTTTGGTGGTCGTGCCTTGGTTGTTAAGTGGGAGAGGTCGCCGCCAGGTTGGTTTAAAATAAATGTAGATGGGTTAGCTCGAGGAAATCCGGGCAGAGCTGGTGGGGGTGGAATTGGTAGAGGTGAGAAGGGCGACTTCATTTTCGCTTTCTCTGTTGGATATGGTGTTGGTAAGAACTCTATTGCTGAGTTACGTACGGTTCACGATGGTTTGTGCTATGCTCTCCAATGGGGCATGTCTCATATCATCATTGAATCGGATTCTAAGCAAGTGATTGACATGCTTAATGGTGTGACAAAGCCTGGATGGAAATGGAAAGCCTGGATTCTTAGAATTAATCACTTGAGATCGTGGGGTCGAATTAAATTTGCGCACATTCTGAGGGAGGGAAACTCGTTGGTAGATTTCATGGCCTATTCTTAGTTCGATTCTCTTTCTGAGCTTCCCCACCAGGTTAGAGGTTCTATCTTTCTTGATAAGGTTGGCCTTGGTTTGATTAAGTCTTTGTGAAGGTTTTGTTTCCTTGTGCGGTTTTTGCTTTCTTTCATGATAGGCCCCCTTTTTTACCCATGGGGTGCTCGTATGTACAGGAGCTAATTATTAATGAATTGGATTAACTTTTTGGGAAAAAAAAGAAGGTTGGAACAACTCACGGGTTCATGCTGTCTATCACCAGAACCTTACAGATCAATTCGTCTAGTTGCCCTTATAAGATCTCACACTCTTTCGGACTTATCCAATAATGAGGGCAATTGGCTAGACTTGCCCCTGGGATAAGGTCAATATGATGCTGAATATCTTGCATGGGGGGCAACCCATCGAGGAGTTGATTGGCCATGATTTCTTTGAATTCTTGTAACACTGGTTTTAACTTCTCAGGAATATTTAGAGGTTCTACTTCTTTTCCTTTCAGGACTAGTGCATATACCTCTCCTATCTCTTTAGATTCTTTCACGAAATCCTGTATGGTTATGAGGGACCGCTTCTTCACTTTAGAAGTCTCGGGTTGGGTATCTAGTCCCATGGGGTCGAGTATAAATTTTTTTTTCCATCCTTGACAAAGATATATACATTATCTCGACCTTTATGCTTAGCATTTAGGTCATACTACAATGATTGACCAAGTAACATGTGACATGCCTCCATGTTAACTACGTCAAACATTACTCTTTCCTTACAATATTTTTCAATGGAGTATGAAATACAACATCGTTCAGTTACCTTTGACTCAATGATTGTCTTGATCCATCTAATCGTGTACGAAGAGGGGTGCTTTTGTATCTTAAGTTCCAGCTTCTTCACCATAATCTTCAACATGATATTCTCATTGCTCCTACCATTGATGATAAGATCACATACTCTTTTGTTTACCATACACATGGTTCAAAAGGTGTTGTGTCATTGTGGATTTACTTCCTTTTTTATTGTGTACAACAACTTCCTCATGATCAGAGACTCACTATAATCTTCATGTGTCCATTCATCTCCATATCCATCATCCTCCGTGTGCTCAGCATCACTGGTTTTTGGATCATCCATTGCATCTTATGCTCCTTATTTGAAGATGCCTGGTGCTATGACCCATTTGAAGATGTTGTACACAACTATCTCTCATGACTCAGACTTCTTAGGACATAATTTCTTATGCTCTCGGCAAACAAGAAATTCCTATAGGTAGAAGCTATGTGGGGCCCACCACAATGTCTGTTAGAAATCCACTTTGCACGCCAATTTTGCAGGCTCACAATAGGACAGGAAGCCAAAAAATGAGGTAGGTCCAATATAAAACAGTGAGGATTGATCATCCACCATTAAAAATTTTGTGGCCATAATTTTTGGATCAGGATGATATTTGTGTTTTAGTTCATCCCAATGGTAGTAACCTTTTGAACGGTTTGGATGTCATATAAATATCTTGGTGGACTCGAGGAAGCTTTCAATGGTGGAGTTTTTGTTGTCACTGTTTTCTATCATGCAGCCCACCTGAGTTCTGGATCTGCCTGATTTTTAGACTCCTGTCCTATTTTTTAGCCTGTGAAACTGATGACTCAAGTGCATTTCTCAAGAAGGATTTGCCTAGTTTTTGGAATTTATCCTATTTTGAACTTGCGAAACTGATGAAAGGAGTGCATTTCCTAGGAACATTATGGTGGCCCAAGATGGCTTCTGCTACTTGAACTATGGTAGGGCACACCCAAGTTGCCCTATGCATTTGCCTTTGAACTTCCAAAAAAGAATTAGCTACTAGCCACAAATCTTCCGAGGCATGCTCTATTTTTTCCAGTTTGCATACGTGGAAAATTCATTATTCATCATGAGGCTGGATCCAGTACACGGCCATGTAGTTTAAGCTAAACCGACACTGAGTTTTGTTTCCTGAGGTTATTTGTCTTTTTACAAAAGACTCACAGAGAGACGAAAAAAAAAAAATGAAAGAAAGAAAGAGGAGGAGAAGAAGAAACCTATTCGCACGACATTCTTTAGAGTCTCAATCAATTTCTAAAATGACCTTATTACCCTTGGACTATACTTTTATTATAACTTTAGCCCTGAAATTGGTGAAGCCTTTAGAGAGTTGAAATGGGGCCCACTTGCAGTAACTTCATTTATCGATATCGTCCAACAATTTTACCATTTTCTTTTATATCATTGGACTAAAAAAGACATAGATCTAAGTGATAGGTGGATTGTAGAAAGTCTTAAGTAGTGGATAAACTATGGACCATTAAATGGAATCTATATGGTGTATGGACCATTTGATTATTTGATATGCTTCATTTTTTAGGCTCGACACATAATAATTTGTATATTCGAATGAACGGCATGGATCATCAATATAAGAAATGGTGGGCCCACAGTGTGGCTCACCTTGACGTTTGAGTAATCCCCGTTGAGATGAAATAATTTGGTGAGACGACAGTCTTACCCAAGATGGTGCAATCCTAGCCGTGGGGCCCACCTTGCTATAAGTATTCTATATCCATGACGTCCATACCTTTTTTCAGGAAAATTTTAGAATATTATCCCAAAGACAAAGAAGATTAAATTATAGGATGGACCATACCATAGGAAACAATAGTTACTGAACATACTACCATTAAAAAATTCTTAGTGCACACTTAAATGTGTCTTTCTTGCTAATGTCCCATCCAATCTGTTGATAAGGTCACATAAGCATGGCCGATAAGGTCACATAAGCATGACTGAAGATAAAAAACAAATATGAACTTCATCTAAAACTTTTGTGGTACATTTATAGTCTTCACCACTGTTTCTTATGACATGGCCCCCCTTATAATTGGATCTCTTGAATTTTTTTAGATAATGCCCTAAAATCAGCTAGAAAAATGCATGGACGGTATGGATACATAATGAATACATCAAGGTGTTCCCCATGTTAAGAGGTGCACCATCATTGTTAAGTCTATGGCCGCACCATATTTGGTGAGCCCATGGAGGCATACAGTAACTCAATGTAATGAGTAAACTGTGGCGGGCTCACCTTGATTTATCTATTTTATCCACTATGTCCATCCATTTTAGATTATAATTTCAAGACTTCAGCTTCAAATTGGAGCATATCTGAAAATCAAGTGAACCACATCATAAGAAAGGGTCCATTGAAGGTTTATTCCTAAAATCATTATTCTAACTGCTTCCTTTGGTGCATTCCTCTTAAGCCTTCAATATGCTTTCATTTTGGGCTACGCCGGTAAAAGAAGCTGAAAAAATTGATGGATGGCATGGACTGATGAACTGCTTCAATGTATGTTCAAAGGAGTTACAGCATAGGTTGGTGTGGGTCGATGTACGTCGATGTAGGATTTGATTATTTACAGAATGTCTATACCTTGATGCAGCATCTTCTTAAGTAAATGTTCACCCACTCATAGTTTTGTGAAAGCATTCGATGTGAGTTTGAAGGGGTCATAATGTAATTTGTTTGTACCCTAATGCAATATCTTCTCAAGTGGATACACACCGACTCGTAGTTCGATCAAAGCATTGGAGGTGCATTCGAAGGGACTGCAGTGTAAGTCAGCATGGATTGTTGTTATTTTAGAGGTTTAGTGTGAGTCGGTGTGAGTCGATGATCGAGACAAACCCCAAGTGCATCGTTGCGATGTACTAATAACTCAAAAAGTCTAAGCTCATACCCACATATACTTATAATTGTGCAATTTTTGGAATACTTTAGAAGTAGAACTAGAACTAATTTATTGAATTTAATTTAAGAAGTAATGATGTAATTGAGTAAGAAATCAGTAAAGATAATGCATTCGAGTGCCAAGGATCCACTTATAATCATATTTAATGTTTAATTCACTTGACTCAATCATATAAATTATCTAAAATCAAAGTCATATCCTATTCATTCAAATAATCAAAGTCATGTCCTATTAAGTTAAAACAATATTCATAACTCAAAACATATTTGAACTTCAATTGAATTAGTTCTCACATAAAGCATCAAAGTATTGATCGTTGGGAATTCAAAGCATCTATCGTGCAGTTAGTCAACAATAAATCAATAGATTTTATAGATCAATCCTTTGAAAAGTAGACAAGTAATCGTCCTTACCTTTTCTAAGCATCTAATGTGCTTGGAGTCAAGGGATTAAAGTAAATTAAAAATGTATCTTCATTCAAACCAATGTCAATGAAATATTTAACAATTAAACAAATTACTTGAATCGAAGTAAACTAAACATTAAAAACAACTACGAGCTTCACCTCTTAGTTTTAGTTAAGAGATTTAGCCAACCATAGATATGATTAAACTAAAAGTCAAAAGAAAAACATAAAAATCAAAGAAAAATCAAATGATTGGAGAAGGAGTACTCTATAGAAGCTCCATAACTCCTTTCTGTTTCGCCTTTACTCTCATTCATCTTTTAGAAAGCTAGATTCACCTCTTTATATAGAAAAAGTTAAAAGTATATTGAGGTATACACCTCATGAGTATGTCATGCTTATAGATATGGGTGAACCTGAGAATTATTAAGAAGCTCAAACTGATGAACATAAAAGAGAGTGTCTCAGAGCTATGCAAGAGAAGATTGATTCTTTACATAAGAACCACATCTATGACTAGGTGAAACTGTCAACGGATAAAAAAAAGCACTTAAGAATAAGTAGGTATTCATCTTTAAGACTGAAGAAAAGAACTCATAGCCAAGGTACAAGGCAAGGAGGTTACGAAAGGATTTGGGAAAAAGAAAGGGCATTAACTTCAACGAATTTTTTTCACGTGTGGTGAAGATGTCATGCATCCAAGTTGTGTCCGATTTGGATGCAAGCATAAACTTAGAGATTGAGTAACTATATGTCAAAATAATATTCGTTCATGGTGATTTGGAGGAAGAAATATATATATATATATATGGAGCAACCATAAGGTTTTGGAGTTAAAAGTAAGGAGCTCGTAGTTTACAAGGTGAAGGTGGGACTAAATGAGTTAAAACAGGCCCCAAGGCAGTGGTATAAAAAGTTTGATTCATGTTGAGTGTGAAATATTATATATTTTCTCATATTTATACATTGGTTTTATAAACATGATAGTGCTTAATCGATTTAATTATACATGTTTTTATATACGAGGTGATTTCGAGAGCTTAAGGTGAAATTGATGTCAAAAGGAAGATTTATACTCAAAAGATTACTAATTAAAATTTTAGAGATTTGAAAGTCATTAATGAAGAATTCACATGTCAAAGATCCAAGAAAACCAAGTGAGTAATGAAGAGAATCAAAGATTTGAAGTGAAGAAAATGAATCCTGAAATTGTCTTGAAAATAAATATATTTCTGAAATTATCCTGAAAAAGCATATTTTGAAACTCCGAGTCTATTTTGAAAAATCATGCAGAGTTCGTAAATTTAAGGCGGTTTAAACTCTGAGCTTTTATTGAAAAATTGCGTAGAGTGCTTAAATTTTAGGTGGTTTTTATATTTTTCCAACTATGTGTGAAAGTTGGAGTTCCACAACTATAAATAGGACTCTTAAGAATGCTCCAAAGCATCTTCTAGGGTTTGAAAATGTATTAAGGAACATAACACAAGGGTGGAACAGCTGTCAATGAGTTTTTCTTCTTTCATAGTTTATTTTTTATGCTTTGTTTAAAAGATTTGTTTTTAATCATGTACATGGTTAGTTAAACCTCTTAAATAGGGCTACGAAGTGAAGCTTGTAGAGTGTTTGGATGTTTATTTTGCTTTGATTCTTGTTCTTATTGAGCTTCATTGATTTTTAATTTGATATTAAAGAAATATTTTTAGTTTTCTATGATTTATTGTGACTCAAATTACAATAGATGTTGTAATAGCTTTGGATATTTTCTTTTCCTATTTTGAAATTGTGAGATTAGTAAATCCTGTTGTTCACCATCATCTCTTGGGCATGGTAGGGTGGTGGAATTCCTTCCAATCATCACAATTCTCCTCCATTAAGAATTAGGTCGATGAAAAGTTCAGATTTGATTTAAATTATTTTATCTTCCAATTGGATAGGATATGACTCTAATTCCAATTATGTTCCTTGAATCAAGTAAGGTAGCATCTTGATATCTACAAGTGGATCCTTGGCATCCTAGTTCCCACCTTTAAATTCATAAGTTTTAATCAACATTATTCACCATTACTCTCAATTATTTATATTTCAATTTAAATCTTTTTCTAGTTCTAGTTATTTTCAAAATACGTACAAGTTTAATTCCAATGGATTCAACATCGATCTTATCGAGTTATTACTACATCACAACCCTACACTTGGGATTGTGAACAATTCATTTATGGTAAATTATAGGTATAAGAGAACTGCTTAAGATCATTGTGTATTTACTAAGAAATTTTCTAATGATGATTTTATTTTTTTTTAAACTTTACGTTGATGATATATTGATTGTTGGTCAAGATATTAACAAAATTGACAGATTAAAAAAATGAGTTAAATCCTTTGCCATGAAGGACTTAGGATCCGCAAAATAAAATTTAAGCATGAAGATATCTCATGATAGGAAGATCGGCAAGCTTTTCTTTTCACAAGAAAGGTACATTAAGAAAGTGCATGAAATGTTCCATATGGACAAGACAAAACTTGTTGGTTCTTCACTTGCAGGTTACTTTAAGTTAAAAAGTGAGTAAAGTCATTCAAGTGAGAAAGAAAGAGAAGAAAATTTTGTATGCAACAGTAGTAGAAAGTTTGATGTATGACATGGTGTGAATGAGGCCTAACACACACACACACACACACACACACACACACACACACACACACACACACACACACGTAGTTAGTCTTTTTAGAAAATTTCTTACAAATCCTTACAAATAACACTAGGAAGCACACTACCAAAAAAAGGAGCAAAGGATACAAACCATGTTTGTTTTTTGCTACGGATATAAACCTTAGCTATACTTGATACGAATTTAATCCGTAGCTAAAACCTAATTATTTGTAGCTAAAACTTACCTTCTTACCATAACCTCATTAGATATTGATGGTGCTTAAGGGGTTCCATGAGGCCTATTGGAATATATGCGTTTGATCTAAACTGTCCATAAATTTTGATATATAATTTCAGTGGATGAGCGAAAAAATTATGTAGATTAAAGGTCTAAGTGGACCACACCATAAGAAATAATAAAAAATAAATTTCTATCGTTAATATGTTATGTAGTCTGCTTACAGCTTCGATCTGACTAATTTTTTGGATCAACTGTTAAAATGATCAATTAAAATGAATGGACGGAGTAGATAAATAACATACATCACGGTGAGCCCCACGAGTGCTAAAACTAGGCACTTAAAGTGTTGTCCGTCACCCTTGAAATTTCGTCCGCTCATATCTCCCACGCGCATGCCCCACCTCCCAGAAACCCAAACTCTCACTTTCCCTCTCTCTCGCGTCCACAACGAGCTAGGGTGTGCGCCGGCCCTAACTCTCCTCTCTCTCTCTCTCATACCGTCCTACCTCCTCCCCTTCTTCCATTCTCCTTCCATTCTCATACAGATATAGGGAGAGACGTGGAGAGGAGCTCGACGAGAAGAGGCCAGGCCATCCGGCCATCCAACCTTCCACCGTTAAACCAAATATTAGGATTTCAAGAAGAAAAGGAAAGAAAAAGAAGAAGCTCTGGTTCGTATCTTTCTAACTCTTTCCTTTATTTTTATCTCTTGTATTTCATTCCATCTCTCCTCTCCTTCTTTTTTTCTGTTTTGATTTATAAGAAAGAAAGAATCTGATTCTGGGTGTTGTTTGGATTTGGGTTCTGAGTGTTGAAGATTTTGATATTTGGGTTTTCTTTATTGGGTGAAAAAAAAGGCGTCTGAAGATTTGGGAAGCGTTTGGCTAAAAGATTTGGGTTTGAGGGATTTGGGGATTTGGGTTTTCTTTATTGATTTGAAAATTTGGGGTTTTTCCTTAGGAATATTGTGCAAAATGGAAGCAGCATCGCTGCGAATGCTGGAGGGCTAAACACAAAGAGTGATAATGGGGTGGTTGGTAAAAGCGTAGCTACTGGTGGAAGTGGGAGTCGTGTGGATCAAAATGGGTTTGCACAAAGAGAGGCCACCCTGACCAAATTCCGGTAGAAGAGAAAGAAAAGATGTTTCGAAAAGAAGGTAACTCGCTTTCAGTTGTGTATTTATCTTTTCTACAGGGGAACGTTTGATAGCTTAAAGAACTTGGGAAATATAAGTGGATCGCCTGAGATGCACCATGCCAAGAGGCTCACAGTATGATTTGCTTCAAACTATTTTGTCAATCCCAAATGTGACCACATGTACCTACTAACACATGTGAAACACTCAAACAATGCATCAGGTGGTTGTCACCATTCAACAGGCCCATCACTAGGTCAGTTTATATATATCAGGTAGGCCACACATGTTTGTTGAATGTGGAACATCAACAATTTTGAGCTCTTAATTGTTTGGTACATGTGTTGTCACCTGATGAAGGATGACCTATTTTTTGTGCCCATTATCTACAAGGGGCACTACCAAAAAAAGGATGGTAGATTTTGTTTTCTCCTTATACACTAGACTTTATTTTTTTCAAAACTTTGTTAAAAACAACAACAAATACCAAAGCCAAGAATGGGACTACTTGTCAGGCCTTTAGACTGATGCAACCCATGTCTAACCCAAACTTGTGGTTTTGGGCCTAAAAATCAACCCGGTGAGAATTGGTGCGCAGTTGAGCATTCCTCATGATGGGCCCCACTGTTGAATAGTTTGGTTCATGGAAAAATGGGGTCCATGGTCAACTCCATTTTCTATACATATCAATGTTTACATGCCTCTTGACAGAATGGATGCAAAGGTTGGTGCAAAGTTCAGTATAGACAGTTGAAATGGTTAGTTCTCTACTCACTTTAACATTCTGGTGAATGGTGATCATGAATCCGGTGCCACACCATGTATACTTTTGTTGGCGCTTTCTATTTGGGCATCTTTTCATATCCATTATTCTTATCAGTTTGGGGTATCACACAAGCAATGTCCTTGAGTAGGATTTGTGTTCCCACTTGGATGTTTCGCTTGTTTTTTACTTTCTACTTGGTTTCCATTCTTGTTAATTTTGTTATAAATTCATTACCTTACCCGCTTTGACTTGTAATGGTCCGGCTCTTTTGTGATAGACAAGGCCTTTGTTTTGTGAAGATTCTGATAGTTGCTTATATTTATAGGTAATCGTTCTTTCTTCCCCCCTCTCATTTGATTTAGTTCTCTGTATGTTGTGGCATATTTGATATGAATTTCATTGATGGATTTATATTAGCGTCAACATATTCTGATGGTGGCAAAAGAGGGGTTTCTTTGAGATATGTAAACTTTTCCTACACTTTTTTTTTTCTTTAGGTAGAGCTAAGTTGTTTTGACATGTTAAGTGTCTCTGTCAGTTTCCTTTTGTTTAGGCAGGCAAGATTTGTGGAGGTGGTGATGGTATGTGGGTTAGACTGTCAAAGCATCCTTCAACCAGGAGCACTTGTACTAGGGCTTGTTTGGCTTCAATTGTGTTTGATTGGCCACTTTATTAAAAGAACCTGTGGCACACATAAAACTGATCAAATCTTATGTGGACCATAACATTAGAAATAGTAGTGATTGACCATTAAAAACGTCTTGTGGGCCACAAAAGTTTTGAATTGAGCTTACGCTTTTTTACCTTTATCCACACAAAATCAGTACAGTTGTTTCTCCATCTATTTACATACATCAATCTGGATATCAATCAAGTGTTACTTGCAACTGTCAACGAAGTGACACTTGTGCCTTTTGTTAGTGGCCATGTATGTCTTTAGTCTTGTTTTAGTTTTATTCCTAATGCAGCAAATTAAATGATTGTATTAAAAAATATCTGTTGGCTCTTTCAGTTAAACAATCTGGAGCTTGCTATTAATCTTGCCAAAAGAGGAAGCCTTCCAGGGGCTAAGAATTTGGTAAGCCTTTGTTGGTGCATTTGTTGGTTACTTCTCATTCCTTTTTCTTCTTACTAGGAGAGCATTGACTGTAAGTCATATCTTATTTCCTGAACTGCATTTTGAATCTGCTATCAGGTTCTGTTTAGTGCTAAATTCTCACTATTAGGTTCTGTTTAGTGCCAAGGATTGAAATTCATTGTAAATGTGGCCTATGTGATGACGGCTGATTTTTGCACAAGGTGATCCCTGTGGTAGGGCCTATATATGAGGCAAGATGTCAAACACCTATGACACATGTTGAAAGCTATCTATCAAGTGGATGGTAACTTATGATTGGATGCCATCGTTTCTCATACACACATGCACATGTACACACATGTATATTGAAAATGATCAGGTGCAAACATTTTCAATACCACAAACTTAGGTACCAATGACTTGTGTGGGTTCCACCGTAATGTATTGATGACAAATGAATCCATCGTCGAATTGGAGTTTTAAAGGAGAAGAAGCTACTTGGCACATGTGAATTAAAGAAATTTTCATATATAAGTTCTTGTTTTAAAGGAGAAGGAGCTACTTGCACATGTGAGGCGACTGGACATGATGTAGAGTATGGTCATGAATGGATGTTTTTATTTCCCTTTTATTGTTTATCTGTTGACTTCCTCATGTCTGAATTATGTGAGATATTTGGATTGATGTTTTCAAACAGTAGCATTCTGATGGTGGGTGTGTGTGTGTGTGTGTGTGTGTGGATTTGATACATGCTAAATGTTTGATTAAATGGCATGTTATCTGTTTGTTGAAATGGCTGGATGAAATGGCATGCTATTTGTTTGATGAAATGACTAGATTCCATGCATGTTATCCGTTTGATGAAATGGCTAGATTTTGGTAGAGCACATCAGCGCAGTTCTTCTAGGATTAAAAGCCTGCAGACAAATTCTTTCAATAGGCCTTGATGGTTGGGGTGGTCAGCGAGTTGAGTCAGCGAGTTTTAAAACTATGATCATGGTCAGGTTACCTATACTGAGCATAAATGCACAATCTCATGTTTTTTGCTTCATAGTTTTTTAAGGATAACAGAGGGTGAAGATGTCATGGTTCTTTAAATATGCATGTGGACTGAGTTTTCTGTATTGCCATTATATTCATGTGTGGGAATGTGAAACTTCTGATTCAAAAATGTAAATAGGGTTGGGAATGTGAAATGAACACATTTTAGAATCACTAAAATGAATGCAAATGTGGTTGTGAAAGTTCTGTAATTCCTATTACAAACTGTAAATGCAAATGGTAAAAACTTATCCATACACTAATTCATTGACCGAATTTTCATGATTGCAGCAAATCCTAGACTTTGAAACTAATGTAGACGCTTGTGAAGTGATGTAGATCAGTGGAGATGCATGCTAAGTGGTTCATAGATTAACCTTTTTTTTGTGATTGCTGAGTTTGGTTGCGGGTTTTGTGAAGTGGTTTGTATCAATGGTTTTTTTTTTTTTCAAATCAATGGTTACTTTCCTTTTGTGCACTCATTTCTAAACTGATAGCCATCGATGGAGACCTGTCACCACATGTAGGAGTAGTACTTGGGCTTCATGCACTCAGTTGTAGCCTGATTCATCAACTCATTTGTGTAACTAATTGACTTTTCCTTATTACAATAGGTACTAGACTTTTGTCACTAATGCACATGCTTGTGAAGTGATGCAGATCGATGGATGGTTGTGAAGTGATTCATTGACTTATTCTGTGATTGCAGTGATGCGTTGCAGGTTTTTGTGAAGTGATGCACATTAATGGTTATTTTTCCAAATCAACAGTTACTTTTCTTTCTTGCACTCATTTGTAAACCGATTCATGCACTCATGTGAACTGGATTGTATCATGTGATTGCAGCAGATCCTAATCTAATTTTTCAACTGATTTCACATAATGTAGTACATAAAACCAAAACCTTGCATCAGATAAATAACTTATGAGAAGAACATGTGAATTTGTATACCCAACCAAACATACCATCAGTACCTTTCTCAACCAAACAAAAAAAATGCAATTGCCTTAAAAAATATAGAGCTTACATTGGCACAAAGGTGGCTAGTAACCTTTCATGGGGGACCGAAGTCCAAATGACTAAGATGCATATAATTGTAAGTATTCACAATAGCAAATGCAAGTAGCTTGAATCTAATTGCAATTTTGTTCTAGAGATCATAGCTTTTGATGATTAAATAGAATTTCCCTGTTTTATTTCAATGTCACTGAGGAAAGACTTTGCAGGTACACTCACAATTGGTGGCATGTTGTTGTTTGTTATTTGGAAGGTCATTCTCCAATTAACAAAGTGTTAGAAGTCTATGACCATCATATCTGGAAAGAGTTACAAAGAAGTGATGCTGATTGTGGACAGGTATATTTAGTAGATACTGTCAACAACATGACCCAGTTTAGCACACTTATGGTCGTTATCTCTTGCATTCAGGTTTATGCAAATGCTCTAGGATTGTTGCTACGGATTGACGTTCGTGTTAAGGTGAGTTATTACCAATGTAAAGGTGCATTCAATCAGATTGACTAATTTTTCATTCAATCAGCAACCCATCCAAATTGACTGATTTTGACCTAGGCACCTAGCTAATTTTCTTCTTAATCGATACTACAGCAGGTGAAGCCCTAGAACTGCAGTAGGTGCAGCCCCAAAACTGCAACAGGTGCAGCTTACCTGCAGCTTGACTGCAATAGATGCAGCTTACCTGCAGCTTGACTGCAACAGGTGCAGCTTAACTACAGTTCAAGCATATATTCACCTTTTATCCATGTAAAGGTTTTGAAATGTGTGGGTTGCTTTGTGTAGGTTATATTGATATCTGCAACTCTGCCTCATGAAATTTTGGAGATAACAAATAAGTTTATGATAGATCCTGTTAGAATACTTGTGAAGCGTGATGAGTTGACCTTGGAGGTAAAATAATTTGTTTCCTTTCTCCTTTTTCTTTTCATTTTCTTTCTTTTCTTTCTTTTCTTTTTGGTTAAAAATGCTTGCTGAAATGTGTCTTTGGTGCTCTTGGTTATGACTCAACAAGTGTGATCCTATGCGTAATCGGATCGTGCTACAACAGCTACTGCTCAAATATTGTCAGAACATTTCTCGTTGATGCAAATGCAACGCAAAGTAAGGCTTATGAGGTTCTCCTCAAGGCCCATGAGGCAACGATCGGTGCATTGAAGGTTGGGAATAAGGTCAGTGTTGTTTACCCGTATTTATGTATTTGCTCAAAATTAATGGAGCATACCCGGATGTGCGTCGGAGCTATTCGGATGAGCGGGGGTCCCTAGAAGGTGGGAACCGCTGTTATGACCATGATGAAGCTGTCCATTTCCTATGAATAGCATTGAAAGGGCCTGGCCATTTGGACAGGCCGTATTTATGTATTTGTTCAAAATTAATGCAGCATACCTGGATGTGCGTCAGAGCTATCCGGATGAGTGGGGGTCCCTAAAAGGTGGGAACCGCTATTATGACCATGATGAAGCTGTCCATTTTCTATGGACAGCATTGGAAGGGCCTGACCATTTGGACAGGCCGTGTTTATATCTTATTTATATCTGTATTTGCAGGGACCACACCCTTAACCTAAACTACACCCTAAACCTATAACATATAACCTAAACTTATAACCTTAACCTAAACCTATTTTCAAATCCCAAAACCTATAGTTATACCCGAAACCTAAAAACCTTAACCTATAACCTATTCTTACAACCTTAACCTAAACCACAACCTTAACCTATAACCTAAACCTATACCTATAACCTTAACCTAAACCTATTCTCAAATCCCAAAATCCTAACCTATGACCTAAACCTTAACCTATAACCTAAACCTAGACTCATAACCTTAACCTAAATCTAGTCTCAAATCCCAATACCTATACCTATAACCCAAACTTAAACCCGATCCCGAACCCGAACCCGATTTCCTAAACCTAAACCTTAACCTATAACCTAAACCTATACCTATAAGTTAAGCCTAAACCTTATTCTATAACCTAAACTTGGACTTATAACCTTAACCTAAACCTATATATTCTCAAATCTTAAAACCTATACTTATAGCCGAAACTTTAACTTTAACTTTAACCTATAACCTATACTTACAACCATAACCTAAACCTATTCTCAAATCCCAAAACCCATACCTATAACCCAAACTTAAACCCCGATCTCGAATCAGAACCCGATTTCCTAAACCTAAACCTTAACCTATAACCTAAACCTAGACTCATAACCTTAACATAAACCTATTCTCAAATCCCAAAACCTATACCTATAACCCAAACCTAAACTCGATCCCGAACCCGAACCCAATTTCCTAAACCTAAACCTTAACCTATAACGTAAACCTATACCTATAACCTAAACCTAAACCGTAACATATAACCTAAACCTAGACTTATAACCTTAACCGAAACCTATTCTCGAATCTCAAAACCTATACTTATAGCCGAAACCTAAACCTTAACCTTAACCTATAACCAATACTTACAATCTTAACCTAAACTTATTCTCAAATCCCAAAACCTAAACCTATAATCCAAACCTAAACCCAATCTCGAACCCGAACCCTATTTCTTAAACCTTAACCTTAACCTATAACCTATACCTATACTTATAGCCTAAACCTAAACCTTAACCTATAACCTAAACCTAGACTCATAACCTTAACCTAAACCTTAACCTATAACCTACACCTATTCCTAATCTCAACTCCCTAACCTAAACCTAAACCTAAACTTGAAAACCTAAACCTAAACCCGATCCTGAACCCGAACCCAATTTCTTAAACCTAAACCTTAACCTATTCTCAATTCCTTAAAGCTATAACCTATAACCTATAACATATAACCTAAACCTAAACATTAACCTAAACCTATAACCTTCACCTAAACCTTAACCTTAACTTAAACCAAAACCTATAAACTAAACCTTAACCCATAACCTATAACCTATAACCTAAACTTATAACCGATAACCTAACCTTAACCTAAACCTAAAACCTAAACCTAACCCTAAAACCTAAAACCTAACCTAAACCTAAAACCTAAATGTATTCTCAAATCCCTAAACCTAAATCTACACCTAATCCAAATCTCAACTCCCTAACCTAAACCTAAACTTGAAAACCCAAACCTAAATCCAATCTCGAACCCGAACCTGATTTCCTAAACCTAAACTTATAACCTTAACCAAAACCTATTCTTAAATCTCAAAACCTATAACCAAAACCTAAACCTAAACCTTAACCTATAACCTAACCTTAACCTATAACCTAAACCTATAAACTAAAACCTAAATCGAAACTTAAAACCTAAATGTATTCTCAAATCCCTAAACCTTAACCTACACCTAATCCTAATCTCAACTCCTTAACCTAAACCTAAACCTAAACTTAAAAACCTAAACATAAACCCGATCCCGAACCCGAACCCGATTTCCTAAACCTAAACCTTAACCTATTCTTAATTCCTTAAAGCTATAGCCTATAACATATAACCTAAACCTAAACCTTGACCTAAACCTATAACCTAAACCTAAACCTTAACCTTAACCTTAACCTAAACTAAAACCTATAAACTAAACCTTAACCCATAACCTATAACCAGTAACATAAACTTATAACTGATAACCTAACCTTAACCTAAACCTAAAATCTAAACCTAAACTTAAAACTGAAATATATTCTCAAATCCCTAAAGTTAAACCTACACCTAATCCAAATCTCAACTCCCTAACCTAAATCTAAACCTAAACTTGAAAACCCAAACCTAAACTCGATCTCGAATTCCTAAACCTAAACCTAAACCTAAACTTGAAAACCCAAACCTAAACTTGATCCTGAATTCCTAAACCTAAAGCTTAACCTATTCTCAATTCCCTAAAGCTATAACCTATAACCTAAACCTTAACCTATAACCTAAACCTGAACCTATACCCTAAATGTATTCTCAAATCCCTAAACCTAAACCTACACCTAATCCTAATCTCAACTCCTTAACCTAAACCTAAACTTGAAAACTGTTCACACCCCAAGTGCAGGGTTGTGATGTAGTAATAACTCGATAAGACTGAGGTCGAATCCCAAGGGACTGAAACTGTACGTAATCTAAAATTAAGTAGGATTTGAACTAGAATAAGATGAATTCTAATTCAAGTAGCAATTGTGAAATAATTGTAGGTTAATTAATCTAAAACTAAGGAGATATCAGAGAAGGGTAACTAGGGATTCAGAGGATCCACTTGTAAAGATCAGGAAGATCTTATGCCTGCTTCAAGAATCATGAAAATTAACTGAACTGTCATTAATCTAGTTTTCAAGAGATGAAAGGTATATGAATTAGAATGGATTCCATCACCAAACCATGCCCAGGAGACTATGGAAAACAACAGAATTAAACTAATTACCAACCAATCACATGTATGAAGGTTAAGAAAAGTACTGACATCCTACCATGCCCAGGAGACTATGGTGAACAACAGGGCTTCCTGACGTCATAAACATAAAAGGAAAAGCAAATATTCAAAGCCATCGCAGACCCACTGTAATTTCAGTCACAATAGACCATTAAAGACTAAAAATATTTCCATACTAATCAAACTAAAATCAACTTCAATTCATACATTAAAATTAAATTAAAAGCATAGAATCACCCATCTCATTACAAGCTTTACCTCTTAGCCCTAGCTAAGAGGTTTAGCAAATCATAGGCTCGATCATGCTAAATCTCAAAAGAACAGAAAAGAAGAAGAAAAAAAAATTAAAAAAATAAAATAAAAACAAAAACAACAAAAAAAATTCTCCCTTGTGCTTCCCGTCCAAGCCCTAGAAGATCCCTTTCTCTCCCTCTTTCTCTCCTTTTTATAGCCACAAGGGTCGGTTTGGGAGGCAGGAGTTGGTTCACGTGCATGTGCAGCAGAAACACAAAAGAGCTGTGTTTGAAATGGTTTCCAAGACGGTGCACTTCTCCATCACTTGATTCAGACTTCATGGTGGGGGTCAAGACCTACTGGGGGAGCTTTTGGACGGTTCGGATGGGCCAACCGATCAGGTCCATGATCGCACAACGTCCACGAAATCGGACGGCGATCGGATCTGCGTTGCGTAAGGTGTTACGTAAGTGGACGCGCTGACCTCTGTGAGACCCACTTGTAGTGCATTTTTCATGGATCAAGGCCGTTCATTGGCTTCGTATGGACGATTCAGACCATTTCTTAAAAATTGAAGTGAATCTGAGTTCTGGGCGGGCCACAGTGCTGATCAACATTCATCGGCTCCTCCATCTTTACAGTGCCTGTTCTTGTGCATGGGCACAAAAGAAGACCTTGGCGAGGATCTTTTCCACCCTCCAGAGCATATGGATGGGTCAAATCGTCCGTTTGGACGACGGATGTGGCCCAATGTGATCAGCGACGAGCCACGTGCATAAACCTGACGTAGGTTTCGCTGACGTGTTTGGTGGGGCCCACGTAGCTATTGTGTTTGAAAATTCACATCGTCTAGTAGATTCAGATCAAAAAACCGTGTGGATATGGACTGTTTTGAATTGCCAACAATGTAGTCCACTTATCTTTCCATATCACCGTCCAACCTGCATTTGAACACAACTCACGTGTGTACACCTGCATGGGACCAAACGGAGAGCTAGGCGAGGGTTTTGGCCACCCCGCTGAGTGAATGAACGGTTCAGATCGTCCATTTTGAGGATGTATGGGCCCCACAAAAATCGTCCGTGCGGACGCTGGCATACGAAGAAAAACGGAAATTTTCATTTTTTTTAAAGATAAAACGGGTCAGCGCTGACCTGTTGTATAGAATCGGTGCACCGCCTATGCACTCGCATGCCCCCTTGTGGGGTCCACCATGATTCTTGTCAAAAATCCATTCCGTCCAACCAATCTGTCACATCATTTGAACCGTCCAGAGCATTTTTGAAGCATATCCATAACTCAGGTGGGCCCCAATTCATTGATTTATAGGCTGATCTGTCTATTAGGCCACTTCCAGAGGGATCCAATGGCTGAAAATTGACTTGTACAGTTGATTTCTTGTCCTCAGGCCACGTATGAAGTTTCAAGCCAAACTGATGGTGGGAACCTTGTGATCTTGCATTCTGGACGTCTTTAAGGCCACTTGAACTTCAGTTTCTCGATTTTCTTGGATCTCTGGTGTTGATCTTGGTCCCCTAGGGTACTTCTCTTGCCTTGGTGAACTCTGAACGTTAATTCTGTGCTTTTAGCATCTTATTTCAGGCAATGCTTGTAAATACACTCGGCATCACAAACACGATAAAACGGGCCATTAAACAGTATCATACTCATAAATCCAGGTAATAACTGGGGTCTGATATGTAATATTTGACCCTCAACAAAAACCCAAACCTAAACCCAAATCCGAACCCGAACCCGATTTCCTAAACCTAAACCTTAACCTATTCTCAATTCCCTAAACCGTAACCTATAACCTAACCTAAACCTAAACCTATAACCTACACTTATAACCTAAACCTAAACCTAAACCTGTAACCTTAACCTAAACTTAAAACCTAAACCTAAACCTAAACCCGATCTTAAACCCAAATCTAAATCCCTAAATCTTTAGCCTAAACTTAAAACCCAAACGTAAACCCGATCTTGAACTCAAACCTGATTTCATATACCTAAACCTTAACATATTCTCAAATCACTAAACTTAAACCTACACCTAATCCAAATCTCAACTCCCTAACCTAAAACTAAACCTAAACTTGAAAACCCAAACCTAAACCTAATCCCGAACCCGAACCCGATTTCCTAAACCTAAACCTTAACCTATAACCTAAACCTAAACCGTAACATATAACCTAAACCTATACTTATAACCTTAACCTAAACCTATTCTCAAATTTCAAAACTTATACTTATAGCCGAAACCTAAACCTTAACCTTAACCTATAACCTATACTTACAACCTTAACCTAAACCTATTCTCAAATCTCAAAACCCATACGTATAACCCAAACCTAAACCCGATCTCGAACCCGAACCCTATTTCCTAAACCTTAACCTTAACCTATAACCTATACCTATACCTATAGCCTAAACCTAAACCTTAACCTATAACGTAAACCTAGACTCATAACCTTAACCTAAACCTTAACCTATAACCTACACCTATTCATAATCTCAACTCCCTAACCTAAACCTAAACCTAGACTTGAAAATCTAAACCTAAACCCGATCCCGAACCTGAATCCGATTTCTTAAACCTAAACCTTAACCTATTCTCAATTTCTTAAAGCTATAACCTATAACATATAACATATAACTTAAACCTAAACCTTAAACTAAACCTAAACCTTAACCTTAACTTAAACCAAAACCTATTAACTAAACCTTAACCCATAACCTATAACTTATAACCTAAACTTATAACCGATAACCTAAACTTAAAACCTAAACCTAAACCTAAAACCTAAAACCTAAACCTAAACCTAAAACCTAAATGTATTCTCAAATTCCTAAATCTAAACCTACACCTAATCCAAATCTCAACTCCCTAACCTAAACCTAAACTTGAAAACCCAAACCTAAACCCAATCCTGAACCCGAACCTGATTTCCTAAACCTAAACTTATAACCTTAACCTAAACCTATTCTTAAATCCCAAAACTTATAACCTAAACCTAAACCTTAACCTAAACCTAAACCTTAACTTATAACCTAACCTTAACCTATAACCTAAACTTATAAACTAAAACCTAAACCTAAATGTATTCTCAAATCCCTAAACCTAAACCTATACCTAATCCTAATCTCAACTCCCTAACCTAAACCTAAACTTAAACTTGAAAACCTAAACCTAAACCCGATCCCGAACCCGAACTCGATTTCCTAAACCTAAACCTTAACCTATTCTTAATTCCTTAAAGCTATAACCTATAACCTATAACATATAACCTAAACCTAAACCTATAACCTAAACCTAAACCTTAACCTTAACCTAAACCAAAACCTATAAAATAAACCTTAACCCATAACATATAACCTATAACCTAAACTTATAACCAATAACCTAACCTTAACCTAAACCTAAAACCTAAACCTAACCTAAAACCTAAAACCTAAAACCTAAACCTAAACCTAAAACCTAAATGTATTCTCAAATCCCTAAACCTAAACCTACACCTAATCCTAATCTCAACTCCCTAACCTAAACCTAAACCTAAACTTGAAAACCCAAACCTAAACCCGATCCCGAACCCTAACCTAATTTTCTAAACCTAAACCTTAACCTATTCTCAATTCCCTAAAGCTATAACCTATAACCTACACCTAAACCTAAAACCTAAACTTAAACCTAAAACTTAAATGTATTCTCAAATCCTTAAGCCTAAACCTACACCAAATCCTAATCTCAACTCCTTAACCTAAACCTAACTTGAAAACCCAAACTAAACCCGATCTCAAACCCAAACCCGATTTTCTTAAACTAAACCTTAACCTATTCTTAATTTCCTAAAGCTTTAACCTAAACCTAAACCTATAACCTTAACCTTAACCTAAACCAAAACCTATAACCTAAACCTAAAACCTAAACCTAAAGCTATAACCTAAACTTAAAACCTAAACCTAAACCTAAAACCTAAATATATTCTCAAATCCCTAAACCTAAACCTACACCTAATCTTAATCTCAAGTCCCTAACCTAAACCTAAACCTACACCTACACCTAATATTCCTAATCTCAACTCCCTAACCTAAACCTAAACCTAAACTTGAAAACCCAAACCTAAACCCGATCCTGAACCCGATTTTCTAAACCTAAACCTTAACCTATTCTCAATTCCCTAAAGCTATAACCTATAACTTAAAACCTAACCATAACATAAACCTAAAACCTAAAACTAAGCCTATAACCTTAACCTAAACCTAGGTTTTGAGTTTAAAAGTCCATCCTAGGTTTGAACACATTACTCATGTTGGATTTTGCTATAGTTTAGAAGATTTACAGTTACATTTTTTATTTCTTCATATATAAGTATTTTTTTTTTTTTTTGCTTTCTTCCTTTTGAGATGTGTACAAAGTCATGCTTGTTTGATTGTGTCTACAAATGTTGTTTTATATAGGTTGACAAGCTAAAGAAGTTAGTGGAAGATGAAATTCATTTTCTCAAGGAAAGAGTTTCAGAACTTAAAAGTAATCTTGTGTCGAAGTCCACAGAAGTTACATATGTAGTTTCAAGGAAAGAAGCAGATTTATCTTCTGCATTTATTAAAATTGACAGTCTGAAGGAAGAAAATCTGTGAAAACGTGAGCATTATTGAATGCAGTGTTGGAGTGTATTTGTTTCTTGCAAATGAGAGCATGCCTTAGTTGTAATTCTTATGATAGGTTCAGCAAAGTGAAATATTATTTATTTAAAAATGTATTGTATGATTTGATTGCTATTTGTAATACATGCATCGTTTTTTTTCTGATTGCATTTTATATACTATTTCTATTAGCATTAAGCTTAGATGAGTTATAAATCATAGCAGGTTCTTGCAATGGAAACAGGTCGTATTATTATAATTTTTTTTAAAATGGCTACAAATATAAACTGTAGCTATCGCTACGGCTTTTGTCCGTAGCTATTGGTATCTATTGCTACAGATATTATTGGTGCTATTGGTATCTATTGCTATAGATAGAATTTCTTCTGCTACGGATATGATCTGTAGCACATCCGTCGCTATTGGTGGGGTAGCTAAAGATATTATTATAGATTATATCCGTAGCTATTGGTATCTATTGCTACGGATATAATCCGTAGCTAGACCTTTAGCTACCCTACCAATAGCGACGAACGTGCTATGAATTATATCCGTAGCAAAAGGACTTTTGCTATGGTTTTTGGCTGTAGCCTTTGCCCGTTTTTCTTGTAGTGGTAGTTAAATGGAGTCTAAGATATCTCATGGATTCATCTAAAGTGTGTTTATGCTTTGGAGGTTGTAATCATGTGTTAGAAGGCTACACATGTAGATATGGTAGGAGATATTGAATCTAGGAAGTCCACATCATGTTTACTTTTGCAGGGGGAGCAGTGTCAAGTTGTAAAAGTGTAAGGCCTCATCTATTACAGAAGTTGAGTATAATGCAGTGACAAAAGCTTGCAAGAAAATATTATGGATGAAGATGTTCTTTTAAGAACTTATCTTAATGCAAGAGAATTATATTGTTTATTGTGACAATTAGAGTGTCATCCACCTCAGAAAACAACATGAATTGGGAAGAAGCATGGTAGGTTTGGGCATAATACAGCCCTCCTCATGAGTTAGCAGAAGGGGAGATTGTTAGGGGTCCAACCTTTACCCTCTTCATCTAGAGGCTGGACCTATATATGTGGATTAAGTATCCTATTATAGTCATATATGTGTGTAGGATTATTTTGATCTTTTAACCAAGCAAGGTAAAATAAGAGAAAATGACTTTTACCTAGAGAGAGTTTAGTAACAACATTAGGGTTTTTCTTTCGTAGAAAAAGAGAATAGAGAATGTAGTTTTGTAAAAGAAGAAAATCAAGAGCTTTCTACCACCAAAATATGCACATTTGGGTTCACGAGGGTTCATCTACAATGTCAGTTTCTTTAAAGGTCTTTTTCAAGGATTGTATTTGGGATTTTTTACAATCTATGGTTGGTGAGAAACTGCTTTCTTTTATGTTGTTTTTAATCACCTTTGGTGATATAGTTTAGGTGTTCAAGAGAGGTCTCTTAATGATTATACTAATGTTATTATAGTAAATTAATCACAGAGTAGGTCCTGTTGTTTTTTACTTCACATCGGAGGTTTTCCATATAAAAATTTTTAGTCTCCTTCATTATACATGTTTGATGGTCTATTAGTTTGTGTTAGAAGTGATTTTTATTCTTTAAACTTTTTATGTTGTCAACGCCATTGATTTGTACATGGAAGGGAAGGTGTGGTTGTGGTTTTCCATCTGTATATGTTACTTTGACTACGGATTCGTAGAAGCAACGCAACTTGTAGTGCTTCGATTGCATTGGATCATTTTCTCTATTTCCCAGCGATTTCTTCTGATCGTGAATCGTGAAAGTGGGTTGGTTTGGCTAGGTTTCTCTTCCCTATTATCATTATCAAGGGCCTAAAAATGACACCACTGAGGAGAAGCTTCAATACAACTAGTTTCATAAAGATAGATCTGAATCTATCAATTTCCGTATTGCACTTGGTCCAAACTACTGCTGGGTCAATGAGAATAAAAATCACAGTTATTGGACAGTTTCAACCATCCAATCAACAGCCTATAAAATGAATGTTAAAGATTCTACACAGAAAAAAAAAAAAAAAAAACCCAATCAACAATTAAAATCCCATTGAGTGGGTCCCATTTTGGATGGTTTATGGTTCTAAACAACTAGACTTGATGGATAGGATGTTTCCATCACCACATTTCTTCGTAGGCCATGAAGATCTTGGGCTGGACGCAATGGACAGGTCAGATGAATTCATTGGACTTTCACGTGTTCCCGTGAAGGTAGGAGCACTGTAAGTCTCTAGTGCTAGGGTTGACTTCTCTCTTTGGCTTTTCTTCCCGCCGATCAAGGACGCGGTTTGGGTGGATCTCCTGATCTACTGAGGTCGGTCGATCCCTAACTGTGGGTCTCACTGTGATGTATGTTCCTTAAATCTACACCGTCCATCCATTTTGAAAGCTCGTTTTAGATCATGTTTCCAAAAATGAAGCAGTTTCAAATCTTAAGTGGACCACACCACAGGAAACAGTAGTGATTGAATCTCCACCATTAAAAACTTCATAGGAGCACTGTAATGATTATTTGCCATCCAACCTGTTGATAAGGTCACAAAGACTCGTATAATGGATAAAGAGACCACACAAAGATCAGATTTGGTCTAAAACTTTTGCGGCCCATGAGAAGTTTTTAGCCGTCGATTACTACTATTTCCTATTATGGTCTACCTGAGATTTGGGTCACTTCATTTTTTGGATCAGAGATTTCAAAACAGATGAACGGAGTGGATATAAGAAACATACATTACAATGGGCCCCGCAGTCAGGGATCCCACCCACCTAGCTCGATACGGGGATCCACCGAAGCCGGGCCCGCCGAGATCACGTTCAAGAATTTGAACTTTGACAAACAACAAATGTGCGTTTCTAGATAGATCGGACGCGGATTGCGTGCTGAACCCAGCACCGCATACCCACGTGGTGAAAGTACGCTGTGTGGCCCCTAAGAAGCTTTCAACGGTAGGCCTTCAATCCCCACCGTTTGGTCTGATGCGGTCCACCTGAGCTTGATTCAATTTGGACCTAATGCCTTAAATTGAACCGGAAAAGGGGATGGACAGCGTGGATAAAACACATACATCACAGTGGGCCCCACAAAGTCCTTACACCACGTATCTACGTGGTGTTCACGCAATCCGCGTCCTTCTAGATCGAGGCTCACCCTTGAGATGAAATTTCTAATGATTACTGTACGTTCGAGATCTCAAGTCATGAGATCTATCCAATTCATCCATCAGATGCACTCCCCAATTTTACCTGTAGATCCCAAATTGCATCCTCATCGATATCTCATTTGGATCGCACCAAATGGAACAATATTGGGGGACGGTGGGGAGGGCCCGTCCACCGTAGAAGCTTCTTGATGGAATGTGGGTCCATTGTGTCTTTCATATATCATCCAAATTAGTTATCAGGTGAGACCAAACAGGACTAATGGACACATCAAAGATCAATCTATTCTTAAATTTAGGTGGGCCACAAAAAGTAAAAACATAGTCCCTAGGCGTTTATCCATTTCCTGGGTGTGTCGCACCTGAATTTTTTTATAAGGATTATTTTTGAATGTATGGAGACCACAAGGAGTCAGATTAACGGTTTGGATTCCACATAAACATCATGAATGTGCCCCCACACGGCTTGAACATTTGATAATTACCATACGTACAGGTGCATGTGATCATTCCACAATTTCCGAACAGTGGAGCCCTATTTTGCTGATCCAAACCCTTGAATTGATTCAGTGTATCGTGGATGGGGGAATGCTAACTTTTCAATGTCGGAAGATCCCAGCCTTTGATCAGAGGACTACAGATAGACAGCTAATAATAAATCTAAGTAAAGCTCCTCGAAGAAGGCCAAAATGACCGACAGCCTCAGCTTTTTCAATATCTTTATCACGGCATCCTCTATGCACCAATACTCAAGCTTCGAAGAGATCCCCATACACGGCCCAAATTCATGAGCTTTGACCTTTCATTTAAGTCTAACACGGCAGTAGACTTTGACCCCAATGCGAGAAAGAAATGCCCTCGTTCTCTTTTTTCTACTTCAAGAGAACGGCCAAACGCACCAAAACTCACAAAACCCATAGTCATGGAAGTCAAGAAATCATCTCTCTCCTTCGTATCATTTCTCATGTGGGTCATCTTACTTTCATGCAATCTATCATCATCCTCATCACCACCATCCAAATCAGAAGCCAATGCTCTCCTCCAATGGAAATCCACCCTCCAAACCCAATCTCTCTGTTCATGGTCACTCCCAAATGCTACTAACACGGTCCCAAGAATCCCATGCAAATGGTTAGGAATTGCATGCAACCATGCAAGACGTGTAACCGAAATAAACCTACCGAATGCTGGCTTGCAAGGTAATCTTGATAACTTCAGTTTCTCATCATTTCCATTTCTAACCCGTCTTGATCTCAGTAGCAACGCACTCCTTGGAACCATCCCACACCATATCGGTACTCTCACCAATCTTGCTTTTCTCAATTTGTCCGTGAATGATTTTTCTGGCACCTTACCTCCTTCAATTGCTAATCTCTCTCAAATTACAGTGATTGATATTTCCAACAATACAGTATCAGGTGAACTTTCTCCATTTTTCTTTGCCAATTGGACCAGACTCACTTCCCTTCAACTCCAAAATAATCAACTCAGTGGAAGAATTCCTTCCGAAATCAGCTTCCTTGAAAATCTTCGTCTATTGGACTTCTCAGGAAACAAGATAACCGGTTCAATACCTTGGGAGATAGGAAGTTTGGAAAATCTGGTTGCACTGAGTTTGAGTAGAAACAATCTCTTTGGTGCACTCCCTCCATCTTTAGGTAATTTGAGCAATCTAAGCATCTTGTCCATCTCCGAAAACCAAATTTCTAGTTCCATCCCACCAGAAATAGGAAACCTGAAATCTCTTAGTGTCCTAAGCTTGCGAAAAAACAATCTTACCGGTTCGATCCCTACCACACTGAAGAATTCGACAAAGCTTACGAAATTGCTGCTCAAACACAATCAAATTGTCGGTCTGATTCCACTAGAAATAGGAAATTTGATGAATTTGAATGTGTTAGAACTATCAGCTAATAATCTAACAGGCTCCATCCCTTCCACTCTCGGAAATTTAGCAAAACTCACGCACTTATCCCTCTCCAGGAATCACATTTCTGGTTCAATCCCTCTTTCTTTAGGAAATTTGAGTAACCTAATCGAATTGCTTCTTTACGAAAATCAATTATCCGGTCCAATACCTCAAGAAATGGCAAACCTAGGAAATTTGGTAGGGATTGGCATTGGTGACAATAACTTCTCAGGGCATCTACCAAACCAGCTTTGCCGGGGTGGATTTCTTGAAAAATTCGCTGCGTACAACAACCGTTTCATGGGTTCAATCCCGGAAAGCTTGAGGAACTGTTTGAGCTTGACTAGGGTTCGGCTTGAAGGAAACCAACTCAGTGGAGACATATCCAAACAGTTCAAAGAATGTACAAATCTAGTATATGTCGATTTGAGTAACAACGGATTCTTTGGCGAACTCCCGTCTAGTTGGGCTGAGTGCCGGAATTTAACAAAGCTACAAATCTCTGATAATAGGATTACCGGTAGGATACCGCCCCAGTTTGGTCAGTTGACTAAGCTTGGAGTATTGGATCTTTCTTCAAATTATCTAGGCGGTGAGATTCCAAAGGAGTTAGGTGGGTTGATTTCATTATTCAACCTGCATTTAGATAATAACAGACTTTCTGGGGTTTTACCATCTGAAATTGGGAAGCTATACGATCTGACGATTCTTGATCTCTCAGTGAACAACTTGAGCGGATCAATACCGGAACAATTAGGCGATTGCTCCAAACTTCTGCATTTGAAATTGAGCAAAAACCATCTGAATGGAAGCATTCCATTTCAAATTGGTAATTTGGCAAATGTACAAGATTTGTTGGATCTTAGCCATAATTCCCTCACTGGAGAGGTGCCATCACAGCTCAGAAAACTGCAAAAGCTGGAGAACCTAAACCTCTCCCACAATAAGCTGTCGGGTTCCATTCCATCTTCCTTTCAAGAGATGCTGAGCTTGTTAACGGTGGATATATCATATAATGATTTGGAAGGCCCGCTTCCTGATACTAAAGTGTTTCGAGAAGCTGCACCGGAAGATTTCATCAACAACAAAGGCTTATGTGGGGAATCAGTACAAGGTTTGCCCCCCTGCAATTCATCTTCAGTAGGGAAAGGTTCAGATGGCACAACTAAAGATTACAGAATTGTGATTTTCATTGTGGTTCCTCTTGCGGTAGCAGTATTTCTTCTACTTGGATGTTGTTGCATTTTCTATTTTCTTTGCCGCCGGAGATCGACAACGGTTGATAATGGGGTGAGAGAAATGAATAGCGATCTCTTCTCAGTATGGAGTTACGATGGGAGAATTGTGTACAATGACATCATTGAAGCGACTGTGAATTTCGATGACAAGTATTGCATTGCAGTTGGAGGATATGGGAAGATTTACAAAGCGGAGCTACCGACGGGTCAAGTAGTAGCCATAAAGAAGCTTCACCGTGTGGATGGGGTCGAGCTAACTGATCAGAGAAGCTTTGAGAATGAGACAAGAGCATTAACAGAAATCCGGCATCGCAACATTGTGAAGCTTTATGGGTTTTGTTCCCATGCTCAATGTATGTTTTTGGTGTATGAGTATATGGAAAGGGGAAGCTTGGCTACTGTGCTAAGCAGTGAAGGAAGCAGCATGGAATTGGGCTGGGTTCAGAGGGTGAATGTGGTGAAAGCCATGGCACATGCCTTAACTTACATGCACCATGATTGCACCCCGCCCATTCTACACCGCGACATATCGAGTAACAATGTCTTGCTCAATTCTGATTTTGAGGCTTGTGTATCTGACTTCGGCACCGCCCGACTGTTGAAGCCCAATTCATCTAATTGGACCGCTCCGGCTGGCACTTACGGGTATATTGCTCCAGGTAATCCTCTCTCTCTCTCTCTCTCTCTCTCTCTCTCTCTCTCTCTCTCTCTCTCTCTCTCTCTCTCTCTCTCTCTCTCTCTCTCTCTCTCTCTCTCTCTTGCATATGTGATGATTCCAAATCACCCCACAAATAAAGATGGTGGGATGATTAGAACCCTCCACCTACTCAGTGTTACCATAAATGAGCTATAGGATAGTGGGCTGTTATTTTTGGATCAATTCTAATTGGACCACTCCGGCTGGCACTTACGGGTATATTGCTCCAGGTAATCCTCTCTCTCTCTCTCTCTCTCTCTCTCTCTCTCTCTCACCTCTCTTGCATATGTGATGATTCCAAATCACCCCACATATAAAGATGGTGGGATGATTAGAACCCTCCACCTACTCAGTGTTACCATAAATGAGCTATATGATGGTGGGCTGTTATTTTTGGATCAGTTGAATTTGTAGCAGTCGAAAATTTTCTCTTCGCTGTTCTACATTCATCTGTACGTGGTGGTGAGCAGAGTTTCTTATGGTGGCCAGCTTAAAGTAGCATCCTCAGAACATGGACGGTTCTCATCATTTGAGCCCCAATGTGGCCAGAAGCTAGTGATTAATTCCATGGAGCCAAGTACACCTCATATGACTCAGGCTTGGATGGTCCAAACTCTTCATCTGACCGAGTCGGGGTCGAGTCCAAGGAGTTGCAGGACTCGTCCCTGTATAAAACCAGGCCCATGAATGCTTTACAATTTACCTAGTACCGTCAACTTTTTTGCAACCAGAAACGTGGTTACGGGCGTTGAAAACAAGTGCGGAATATGAGCCAGGCCTGGTCCTAGCACGATCAAACTTCTGAATAGGTCCGGCCTGATCAGTTCATAGTACACTGCTGGCCAGGATTGAGCCGACCTGGTCTCATTGTAAACATGGTGAAAGCTAAAGTTGCCCAAGTTATCCATGGTGACGCTTCTATAAGCATCAAGATCTGTTGATCAACCTAAAATTTAGGCTCCATGATTAATTTGTTTGGACCATGTCATGATCGACCCAAAAGTCCAACAGAGTCTCAGTCTGATGTAGAGCGGGTCGCGGACACTTTCATGGCTAAGATGGACTAGAGAAGGCGCGATCACCATCATAACCTCAAAATAGTCATATCTCACAAATCAGAATGAGTTTTTTGACATATCATATATGATTTTGGGGGAGGAGAAGCTACTTTGCCATGCCGGATTTGTGAGATTCTATCAGATTGACGGTCGAAAATTCTTTTTATTTTCATTTTTACTATTCATAGTAAGTTTTAGTTCAATCATAACTTTTGATCCGTTTGAGTTTTAGAAGTAGTGCCCAACATGAAAATGACTTTAAAAAATTAGGAGAATAACGTAATTAGGCTAAATTGGACACTTATTATTTTTGGCTGAAAACCATGAAGTCTAGTAGAAATCATGACCATCTATAGATAGTAAGTTTATTACTATTTATAATAAGTCACTTTTCTAAAGAGTTTGAGTTGGAGTTTGATTCTAAAACTTCTTCGTAGGTTTGATATTATTATTTAAAGGACCATAAATTTATTTTTATCGTCAATTAATTTATTTTCAAATTTATTGAAATTTATTTCTATTTTCCTATTTTCCCCTGTGGATTTGAGGAATCTCTATGAGTCCGGAGAAGCACCATGAATTTGGAGTAATTATCTCCTGATGGTGATCAACCTCATCATGTCCATCCCTACCTTACAGTCCTAACCAACTTATTGCCGGGCCCATCTGAGTCGGTTGTGAGTCGTTAAGTCTGATCTGGTTTGGCACCACAAGTCAGCGTTGAAAATATACTTGATTAATTGACTCAGAGGAGTCACCCCTGACTTGGCTTAGGGCCAGGTCGACTCAGGACTGAATGAGTAAATCTGAGTCGCTGAGTCTTCAATCCATGGCCCTGATTGAATCAGTTTTAACTCAAACCTATCCAACCTAGTCCCGTCAACTCAGACAGTGGGGCGAGTCTTGTCAGACTAGAACCGGTCTTAAAACCATGGTTAAATTTGGACTCGAGCAGGACATGCTTCATCCACCAAGCCCAGTTGCAACCCTGTCTAAGCCCGTGACCTTGATCTGGGCTAGATTTTAGGCCCACCAGCCATATGGGCAGGCCCTAGCCAACCATGCAACTTGATATGTGGAGAGACACATTCACTTACAACATATATTCAAAATAGGGCGATAACAAGCATATATGCCCTGATCCACGATGCTAAGAAAACAGTAGTGTGATCATCGTATGTACAATGTTATTCTCAATTACCATAAAATAGAGCATGATTGGGTTTTCTTTCTCGCAGAGCTTGCTTACACAATGCAGGTGACTGAAAAATGCGACGTGTATAGCTTTGGAGTTGTAGCTTTGGAAGTGGTAGTGGGAAGGCATCCGGGGGATCTTATCTCCAATTTATCACAGTCAAGCGCGGAAAACATGCTCCTGAAGAGTGTATTAGACCAACGTCTCCCGTCTCCCACCATCAGAGTTTCAGAAGAAGTTGTTTTAACAGTAGCACTTGCACTCGCATGTGTGCGTTCTAGTCCGCAATCAAGGCCCGCCATGCAACATGTGTCACGGGAGCTATCTGCTCCAAGGGTATCTCTTCCTAAGCCATTCGACCAAATCACGCTATGTGATCTAATGGATCTCGCAATATGATTTGATTACGTGGAAAAGTTATCAGACGTGCAGTGGTGTACGTAGATTGGGCCACCATGATATCATGTTGATAATATCATTCTTTTGTGTGTGTGTGTGTGTGTGTGTGTGTGTGTACGTGTTTGTAATATTTGAATTACTGATTTATTGAAATTTGACACTGATGCTGCGGAGCTGATTGGACCGGACGTTTGTGATGGTTGGCATGACTATAACAATAAGCAGTTAAGGCTACTCACAAAGAGAATGCGTGATTTTATTTATTTATTTATTTTAATGTTTTTCTTCTTTCAGATTGCAAGGTTGACTTAGATAATAGGAAAATTTAAGATTCAGTTCCATAGTTCAAAACCCCAGAATGTGGCTGGACTCGATGTCCAGCTAGGTTAGGTTGACCCAACAACTTGGATCGGTTTTTACATTAGTCTGTCCATCCAACATTTAATAATTGTATTGGATAATATTTTTTTATGTTGTATAAACGTTCAAACAAGTTACTTAAATGAAATATGTAAAATAGCCTAATTGCATGTCCATGGAATGGAACGCTGGCAGCAGGTTTACTCGTCCCTCAACAAGGTCCATATATAGTCACAAACTTAGAACCGCACTTGCTGGTTAGAAACTTGGAACTGCTCTCTCGAAAAGAAGAAGAAGAAGAAAATGCCAGGCAAGTGACTCGGTTTGATTCATGATGAGTCGACTGAGTCAGCAAGAAGACTCAACAAGACGAGTAGCATCACTAGGGGTGTACATTGAGTTGAGTTGGCCTCGGCTCGACTCGGCTCAGTCAGCAGATACACCCAGCTCGTGTTCATTTCGGCTCGGTGACCGAGCCATTATGCCTAGCTTGACTCGGTTCGGTCAGTTCGAGCTCAGTTCAAGCCAAGTTTGAGCTCAAGCAGAGAGAGAGAGAGAGAGAGAGAGAGAGAGAGAGAGAGAGAGAGAGAGATGCTAGGGTCGCTGGTGGGGGCAGGCAGGGTTATTTTCAAATAAAAGGAAAAGGGTAAAGTAGAGATTTAGTATTTTTTTTTTAATTATATTATTTTAAATTCTACTTGACCGAGTCAAGCCGAGTCAAACCGAGTTGAGCCAAGTTCAAGCTATACATCAAACCGAGTCGAGTCGAGTCCAGCTCAGGCTAGCTTTAACTCAACTTGAAAAAATTTTCAAGCTCTAAAAACCATCTTGACTTAGATTGAACTCAGTTTCAAACCGAGCCAAATCGAGCTTTTACGAGCCAAGTCGAGCGAGTTGACCGAACTAGAGTCTTCCATAAAATTGAGTTTCCTAGAATTCCAAACATAAGTTAAATAGATATCGAAGTCAATTCAATGAGTTATAGGAAAAAATAGTTTTAGAAAAATGACTAGGGCTCATTTGGGAGCTTGTATTTGGAATGTAGTGGAATCCAAATCATAATTATAATAGAATCAAGGTGATTCCAAATCCTTATGTTACCTTGATTCTAAAACCTTGTGTTTGGCAACCTATAATCTTGTGTTTACCAGCTTGTAATTGAAATGCACTAACATCCAAAAATCATGGAGTGTAGAATTTGATTTTTAAAGGAACTTTAATATCTCAAATTAGTGTGCATATTTGATATTTGACAAAATACTTGTAATAAGCCCATTGAAACATATACTTTGCCAAAAATGAAAAAAAAAAAAAAAAAAAAAATTGCCTCAAGTAAGCCACAAGCATATGGATCACAAACGAGCGACCCGACAATGAGTTTTAGTTATCAATTGCATGGCCAATGTTTGGATAGTTTGGATCATTCTATTAATATGATTTTCATGATGCAGCTAATAATTTGATCTGTTTGGATATCATCAGTGCCATGTATATAGTGGATTAGTAGCCTAAAATGTCTTTGTTACATATACAACTCTCGTGCCTTTAAAAGGGAGCAAAAAAAGAAGAAGAAGACATTTTACTCCAATTATATTAGAATCGCAGTAAAAATGTGAGACTTCAAAATATAGTAAAATTATGTATTTCATTCACTTTCGATTCCATTTATCCCAATGCTGCCAAACTAACAACTTTTGAAGACCATTGCCAAATGACTCCTTAGTTCAAAAGCTGGGAAATGTCCAAAATCAAGTTACATCTCCAAATATTCAAATAGGAATTGGGGAACTTAACTTTGTAGCTACATTTCTTTCAAGTCCAATTTGAAAGTAATTTAATTGCCATTTTAGCTCGACCAGTAATTGACTGCAGATCGAACTCGACACGGCTCAGTCCTCGAGCCTAACTTCGGTTAGCAACTTGGGGCAGTTCGAGCCTATGTGACATTTTCTCAAACACGTGAAATGCATGACACAGGGATGAACGTGATGAGGTCGATCACCGTCTTCCTCAAGGATAACTACTCCAAATCCACGGATCTTCTCTGGACTCCTCACAGAGACTTCTCGAATCCACGAGGAAAGAAAGCAAGAGAATAGAAAAAAATTCTAATAAAATTCAAAATTAATTGATGAATGAATAAAAACGAGTTCACATCCCTTTAAATAAGGGAACCAAGCAATAAGAAAGAAATCAGACTCAAACTACAACTAAAACTCTTAGAATCTGCGACTTACTATAAATAGTAAACTTACTATTTATAAACGGTCGTGATGTCTACTAGTGCGCAAGTTTTTCGGCCAAAAATAGTAAGTGTCCTATTTGGCTTCACTAAACCGTTCTCCTAATTATCCTAAGCACTTTTCATGTTGGACACAACTCCTAAAGCCCAATGGATGAAAAGCTATAATCAAACTAAAACTTACTATTTATAGTAAAAACGAAAATAAAACGGGGAAACGACCGTCGATCAGGGGTTTTCTCACAAATTCGGGCTGCACAACCCAACATAATGGGGTTGGTTGGCTAAAGTAGCTCATTCTACCCCAAAATCATATATTTTACGTCAGATAACTCATTTCGGATTACGAGATACGCCCAATCTAAGGTCCAACGGTCCTGATCACTTCTGTCATCGACCGGGCCTTTTCTGATCCATCTTGGCCATGAAACTGTCAGTGACCCGCTTTACATCAGTCCCCTCCACTTCAAAAGAACTCGTTCTCGAGTTCACATCCTACTCTGGTTCATGATATTCGGTCAGGTCCGCGACATTGAAAGTCCGTGAGATGCCCATGTCATCTGGAAGATCAACAACATAAGCGTTGTCATTGATCTTTTGAATGATTGAGACGGGTCCAACCTTCTTATTTTTTAACTTGTTATAAGTCCTGGTTGAAAATCTCTCTTTACGCAGATGGACCATAATGCGGTCGCCCACCTCAAATACCTTTTGTCGTCAGTGCTTGTTCGCTTGTTCCTTATCCTTCTCGTTCGAGGCATGTAGCTTGGCCTGCACTTCTGCATGGATGTCCATAATCTTATCTACCATATGTTCTGCTGCAATGCTTGTGCCTAGGTGCTTGGGCAAAGGGACCAAGTTAAGTGTGTGGCGAGGCACTCGTCCGTAGATAATCTAAAACGATGATTTTCCTATCGTGCGGTTCACCATGCATGTTATTGAATGCAAACTCTGCTTGAGATACGGCCAAGTCTCACTGCTTCGGCTTTTCTCCTGCAATACTGCGAAGGAAGTTCCCCAATGTGCGATTCACAACTTTGGTCTACCCATCATTCTGTGGGTGGTAAGCACTGCTGAATTGAAGTCGTGTATCAAATCGATTCTATAAAGTCCGCCAAAAGTAGCTAATGAATTTCGTGTCATGATCAAAAGTAAAGGTCTTGGGGACCCTGTGTAGCCATACGACCTCCCTTAAGAATAGATTCGCCACATGTATTGCATCGAGGGTCTTCTTGCATGGGATAAAGTGCGTCATCTTGAAAAAACGATCGACCACCACGAACACCGAATCCATGCCACATTGTATTCGTGGAAGACCAAGCACGAAGTACATTGATAAATCCTCCCAAGGGTCGTCAAGCACAGGTAACGGGGTGTAGAGCCCATATTCTTAGATTACCCCTTGGAAGTCTGATAAATATGACAACGTTATACGGCTCTTCTCACACCACGTACTAATTGCGGCCAGTAATACCGCTCTTTCATAAGAGATCGCGTCTTGTCTCGCCCAAGGTGTCCACCGAGGCCACCTCCATATAGCTCCTGAATAATCTGCTCCCTTAGAGAACTTTGGAGGATGCACAATTAATTCCCTTTGAAGAGAAAATCGTCCTGTATATGAAGGTCACTAGGGTGACCTTCTTGGCACTTCATCTAAGAATCTTTGAAGTCCTCATCCTCGACATATAGTTCCTTAAGACAGTCGAAGCCGACCACCTTGTTGCTCATCATAACAAGTAATGATGCATGAAGGCTAAGTGCATCAGCCACCTTGTTCTACTTTCCTGACTTGTGCTTCAGAATGAACGTAAATTTCTGTAAAAATGTAACCTATCTATCATGTACACAATTCATGTTAGTCTGACTACTAATAAACTTTAATATTTGATGGTCGGTGTACATAACAAACTCCCTTTGAATCAGATAATGCTATCAATGTCGCACCGCCTGAACAACTGCGTACAACTCAAGCTCATAAGTCAACCACTTCTTTCAGGATTCGTTGAGCTTCTCGCTGTAGAAGGTTACCGGCCTGCCTTCCTGTGATAATAGTCCCCCAATTCCGACGTATGAAGCGTCACTCTCAACCTCAAATAATTTGTCGAAATTAAAAAACACAAAGACCGGTGTTGTAGACAAACGATGCTTGATCTTGTGAAAGCTCTTATCAGCTTTATCGGTCCACTGGAACGGTCCCTTCTTCATGCAATCTGTTATAGGCGCGACTTTGGTGCTAAAATCTTGCACAAATCGACGATAGAAAGTCGCCAACTCGTGAAAACTCCTCACCTCATAAATGTTTGTTGGGATCGGCTATTCCCTAATAGCTCTCACCTTTTTATCGTCCACCCGAATGCCTGTGGATGTTACAACAAATTATAAAAACAACAGGCTGTCAGTTAAAAAATTACACTTTTTCAAGTTGAGGTACAACTTGTTATCTTATAGGACCTACAGCACTTGCATGAGATATTTCTTGTGCTCTGCCTTATCTTGGCTATATATCAGTATGTCATCAAAATATACTACCACAAATCGGTCAGTAAACGGCTTTATAACTTGATCCATCAAACGCATAAAAGTACTTGGTGCGTTTGATAAGCCAAATGGCATGACCAGCCACCTTATACAACCCTTCCTTTATCTTGAATGTTATTTTTCACTCATCACGGGTCAAATGCGAATCTGATGGTACCCACTCCTTAGATCTAGTTTAGAGAGCACCTTAGCCTCTCCTAGCATATCGAGCATGCCGTCCAACCGTGGTATTGGGAACCGATATTTGATGGTAATTTTGTTGATTGCTCGGCTGTCAACACACATGCATCAGCTTTCATCTTTTTTTTGGCGTTAATAATACTGGTACAACACATGGGCTCATACTTTCTCTCAATAGACCCTTACGAATTGTAAGACCCGTATCCTAATCCGCACTGTTCCGTTGTTTCCCGCGACCCTTCTCGTCAAATTTCGACAATCCGTGACTTATAGTTGACGTTGCGCACAACCGTAAGTCGTATCCTATTCATTTGAGCCGGCTTAATCCGAGACTTGTATCGTTGCGACCGCACCGTCGCCGCGGTTCCAACGCCGCAACTCACGCACCGATCCGATACCCAGATGATGAGATGCGGACCCACGTTCAGTTTGAGCAAAAACACCGCGCGTTGCAAATCCTAAGGAATCTTTACAATATGTCCCATCAATCCCATCAATCACCTCTCATGTCAAGTACACCCACCCATGCTTCCTTTCTCCACAAGTCAAGCAACCACCTAAGTCAACTAACCTCTCACTTCACCCATCACTCACTTCACCCATCACTCACCTCACCCATCACTCACCTCACATCACTCCATCTCTCATTAATCACATCTCTCTCCCTCTCATTTCTCAACACTCCAAACCTAAGCAAGAAAGCTCTCCCACGTCCAAGCCTTCCATGGAGAGAAAATGTGAGTTTTGGTGGCCCACTTTCCATCTCCAAATCCCATCATCTTAGCCATCCATTTTCCATCTCCACCATCAAAGTGAAGCTTTAGGAGACCGGCATCTCAACGGACCAAGAAGATCAAGTGGTGGGTGTTTCTTTAGACTACTTTTTATGTTTTTATGATGGGCCAAGTGAGGCCCACCGATCAATGGTGTGGATCTCACTTGGGACCATAAGATGTGGCCGGTGGCCCATCTTGATCATCAAATCATTCCATGATGGGGTCATTCTCCATGTACCCCATCATGATGTTTACTTTCCTTGTATTAAGAGGTCATCTAGACCGTCCATTTTTAGTGGAGTGGGATCTCCACCGTTGATCTTTTGTTTGATGGTCCATATGCAATGGGCCCCTTGATGTATGATTGGATGATTGAAACGGAGGGCCCATAGTGTCGGGGTCCCTCCATCTCACGTGTCCCGCTCTTTTCTCTCTCTCCCTCTCTTTCTTCCATTGTTTTTATGTGTGATGATGTTGAGGTGCGGCCCACTCCGATGGACCCCACCTTGATGTATGCCTTACCTATACCATCCATATACATGGTGGCCCACCTAGACAACCCATCTGAAGGTGGGGCCCACCTTAATATGTGGTATTCCAAATCGTCCAGCGTCCAGACGCTGGACGTCAAGGTGAACCGTCAGGCAAAAAAAAAAAAAATGTATAGGTTTAAAGTTTTTGGAGAGAGAGCCACTTGTATATGACCCACCTCGATGTATGTATTCAATCCACGCCATACATTACATTCTTCAGATTATTTTAGCCGATGAACCGAAAAATGAAGGTGATTCGAGTATCTGGTGGGCCACAATATAGAAAATGGTGATTTTTACTATTAAAAAGGCATTCTGATATTTTTATACCCCCAAATTATACTCAATATTGGAGTCGTTGAACTTCTTTTAAACTGTGGAATCCAATGGATGGATTGGATCTACTTGAAGTGGGCCCTACACAGGAAAAACCGCGAGATTTCGCGATTTTAAAAAAAAAAAAAAAACCAAGCAGCAGAGGCTGCTGCCGTTGTCAGGCGCAGCAGGCCACGCCAGCGCCACTGGCGGGTGGACGAGCAGGGCCCCACGGCTCCAGCCGTGGGCCCCACCTTGATGTTTATGTTCCGTCCAATCCGTTCATGAGGTGGGCCACTCTCTGAAGAGGGCCCCCTCCAAATTTCAGAGAAATCCAACGCTCAGGTGGTCCACACCGTCTGAAATAGTGTGAATTGAATTCCACCATTGAAACCCTTTTTGGGTCCACACAAGTTTTGGATCAAGTTGAAATTTGTCTTTCCTATTCATTCAGGTCTGCATGACCTTATCAACGCGTTGGATGGAAAATAAATATCATGGTGGGCCCCACATGGGACCCACAGTGATGTATGTGGGTGTACTCCACCGTCTGCACAGACGGTGGAGCCCATTGTCACTGTGTGTGCGTGTGTGTGTGTGCATGTGTGAGTGAGTGTGTGTATGCAGGTGTGTGAGTGCACGTGTGTGTGTGTATGCAGGTCTGTGTGTGCGTGTATGTATGCGTGTGTGTGTGCATATGTGTTGATATATATATATATATATATATATATATATATATATATATATATATATATATATATATATATATATATATTATATTACATATATATATACTGTATTGTATATGTGTGATGGTGGGCCTCCATGTGGACCCACCCCTCCCCACTATGATGCACGTGTTACATCCATACTGACCACCTATTTTGAGAGCTCATTCCATAATATGAGCTAAAAATGAGGCAGATCTATGTTTCAAATGGCCCACCTTGGTGTGTGATTAGTGCCCAAAATTTACTTAATTATGGTCACTCATTGAGACCTACTTTGGTACATATCCAAAGCCTATGGGACTAAGCCCATTTGACATATGCAAGGTCTATGGGACTAAGCCCATTTGATACATAAAGAGCCCACGAGATTCAAGCCCATTTGATACATAAAGAGCCCACGAGATTCAAGCCCATTTGATGTGCATGGGGTGCAAATGGAGTGGCCCCTTTGACGTACTTAAAGCTCATGTGTGTAAGCCCATTTGATGCATTTCAAGGCCCATGAATCATGGACCATTGCAATGTACATAAGGCTCATTGGTGAGGCCCACTAATGCAACCCGTTTGGTGAACGTGAGGCCCATGTAGTACGACCCATTTGATATATCTAAGGCCCAGGGATCGAGGCCCAACGGATGTCCTTAGGGTCCATTGCAATGTACGTTTCTCATGGTCCGTGAAATGATATTTATGGCAAGCCGTGCCTAGGAAACAATGTTGGTTTAACGTCCACATTGTATGTACAATGTTGGTTAAATGTCCGCATTGTAACTCTCCTTAGGGCCCATTGATAGGTCCATACCCGTTGTTATTCATTGCCTTATAACATGCTTAGTATAATCTCATGACTCATGCCCATACGCATCATATGTATGCTTGATTTGAGTAGTGACTGATCATAGCATATGCCATTGGGCAGACCACCTATGGGACCCGTTATGAGACAGAGTGCTCCACATGATCGCGCAGTACGCGCTGAATTTTCGCATGATTTGATGGCGTGATTCATGCATCTCGCATATGTGTGATTTGATCACTACACGCCCTAGCGACATCAAGGTCGTGGCTCCACAGGTACATCGTGGATGACCGTATTGGATTACCGGAAATACTTATTCTAGCACTATGGGCACTTAGGATGTCCTTGGGTGAAAGTCCCAGAACCTTTTTGGTACTAGGAGATGCTCCAACGTCTAGACCGAGTGGATACACGAGCGCCCGAGTGCCGAATACCAGTAGGCCGCGTCTCCCACTGTGTCGTGGTCGGTTGGAAGGGGGTGTGGCCTTATCCGCCTGAGTGAGAGGGCTATAAGCTAGGCTGAGTTTGACTAGCTCGCAAATGAGTCCGCTATCAACGAGCCGGGTAGGTATTGGCATACTACTGGTCAGGCAGATAGTGAGGTCTTATCCGCTTGCTTGACTATGCAGTTAGGGAGGTGGCAGTCTCTGCTAAGTGTATTAGACCCTGGTGATATCCAGAGAGGAACTGTACTGATATACGTACTTGAGGAGTACCGACTTGCTTGGATTGCATTTCGCATATGACATCTGGCTGTGTAGGGCTTGCATTGCATCGGTGTGGCCGATGGTATTCATATCTCGCATCATGCCTTGCATTACATAGTCTTAGTATATTCATGGACTTACCACATACTTTCGCATTACCTGATCTTGTACACTCGGCGTTTGCCCTCCTCACACACTTACACCACCCTCTAAGCTTTTGTAAGCTTATGCACGATAGTTGTGTGCAGGTAGCGTTGGACGACAGTAGCGCTGAGACAGGAGTGCACATCAGGACCTTTTGGAGCTTTTTGATCACTTTGTATTTCCCTTTCTGCATTGTACCTAAAATTTTGTTATAGTGGATATGTGGTTATGTTGTTTTGTGACTTGGTTATGCTTGTGGTTATGCTCCATTACCAAAAAAAAAAAAAAAATTCTTCTGAAAATCCTCCTTGTAGGATCCCAGGATCGGAATCTGGCATTTGATTGTCAGGAGCCGAGAATGGGGCACTACGGAGGCTGTCGTCACCGGATTCGGCAATCGGGATTCATGTGAATCCGATTTTCAGATTTGGGGCGTGACACGAATCAATTCCTCCACTTGCCCCTGAAGTATCTCACACTCCTTCGGACTCATCCGATAATGAGAGTAGTTGGACGAGGTTTATGTGATGTTGGATGTCCCTCATGGGGGGTAATTCATCAGGTAAATCTTCAAGCCAGACTTCTTTAAATTCGTTTAACAACAGTCTTAAACTTGGAGGGATGTTTGAGGGTTCCTTTTCATCGCCCTTCACCACTACGGCGTATACCTCACCGGTTTCCTTGGATTCCTCCATGAAATTCCTAATGGTCAAGAGAGAACTCCCTTCCACTTTAGAGGCTTCAAGGTGATTCTCTGGTGTCATGGGGGCAAGGACTATTTTTCGACTATCCTTTACAAATATGTAAACGTTGTCTTGTCCCTGATGGGTCGCATCACGGTCCGACTGTCAGGGTCGACTGAGTAGCAAATGACAAGCTTCCATATCGACCACATCATAAAGTATCTGATCCTTATAATTTTTACCAATTGAAAACGAGATAGTGCATTGTTCAGTTACCTTGGTCTCATTCACCTTTTTTATCCAATCAATTGAGTATGGGGAAGGATGTCTCGTCGTTAATAGCTACAACTTGTCCACCATCACCCTTGAGATGATGTTCTCATTGCTACCACTGTCTATGATCACATCATAAACCTTTCCACTGACAGTGCACCGAGTACGAAATATATTATGTCGTTGTGAGTGTAATTCCGTTCATGGAGTATACAGTAGTCGCCTCACAACTAGAGATTCGCCACGATCCTCACTCATTAATTCATCGTCACCTACTATTTCTTGAGTGGTTTGTTCATATTCATCAAAGTCATGATCTTCTTCTGCGACCTTATCTTCAGTGCTCCCTTCATTTATAGTCAAGTGTGTTGCGGGACGTTGAGGACAAGTGTTTGATAAGTGAATTGGTTGGTCACAGCGGTAACAATTATTTGACCTTGGCCACGCATAAGGATTTGAAATCCTACTCGGGCCCGCTGTCGTGGGTGCTGCCCGTTGAGGTCTGAATAATCCGCTCCCCGTATCACGGTTTGTGGGTGGAGGAGGTTAAGGACGTTCTCCTACCAAATCTTTTCCTCGAGCCAGCACTAGATCTTGTGTGGGACGCGTAATGGGGGGGGGTCAATTTGAAGGATAAGAACGAGCAGGAGCTCGTGCAGGTTGTATTTCTGCCCTCCCCGTCAATTGAACTGCTTCATCCACGGTCCCGACTGGGTACATTTGAACTCGGTCCTGAATTGCCGGTCGTAACCCACCTATAAACCGTGCCACCTTTTGTGACTTAGATTCTAACAGATCATTTCGTGTAGCCAACCGCTGGAATTCTTTAGTGTAATCTGTAACAGTTTAATTTTCTTGTCGACAATTCTGGTTTTGCTGGAATAATATTTGTTCATAATCACCGGAGAGAAATCCTGATCGAAGAAGATGTCTTATCCGAGGCTATAATGCGATGGGTGCCTTGTTTTGTCGGGCTCGTGAGAGTTGTAATTGTTCCCACCATGCAGAAGCACCATATTTTAATTTAAACGCTACAAATTTTACCTTTTTATGTTCTGACACGTCCATATAATCAAAATATTTTTCTACTTAGCTATCCAATCGAGAAAATTTTTGATATGTAATAAACCATTAAAACTAGAAAGTTCAGCCTTACTTCAATAGTCTCTTTCAGCACGATCTTGATGATCGCCTTCATGGATTGATCGTCGGGTAAAATCCTCATTAATGTCCTCGTTGCTGGAACTAGAATCATTTGGTGTATCCCTTCGATTTGCCACTGGTAGTGCTCTATGATAATCAGGGTCAAGTCGTACAGCAACCACGGGTGGTGGAGCAACGCCTAGGGCTCGGGGCAGAAGTAGCGCATCCGCAAGATGGTCGAGCGTTTCCTGCAGCCCTTGCATGGTCAATTGACTCTCCCGATGGAAAGCTTTCATTCTTTCCGAAAGATAATGAATCCCTGGATCACCGTCCACAGGATTTGGATTCATACCTTCGTTGTTTGCCATCGTCCCGAGGGAAAATCTCGCTCTGATACCAAATTGACGCAGAGATAAACATGATGAGGTCGATCATTGTCTTCCTCAAGGATAACTACTCCGAATCCACGGAGCTTCTCTGGACTCCTCACAGAGACTTCTCAAATCCACGAGGAAAGAAAGCAAGAGAATAAAAATAAATTCTAATAAAATTTGAAATTAATTGATGAATGAATATAAATGAGTTCACATCCCTTTAAATAAGGGAACCAAGCAATAGAAAAGAAATCAGACTCAAACTACAACTAAAACTCCTAGAATCCACGACTTACTATAAATAGTAAACTTACTATTTATAGACGGTCGTAATGTCTACTAGTGCACAAGGTTTTCGGCCAAAAATAGTAAGTGTCCTATTTGGCTTCACCAAATCGTTCTCCTAATTATCCTAAGCACTTTTCATGTTGGACACAGCTCCTAAAGCCCAACGGATGAAAAGCTATAATCAAACTTAAACATACTATTTATAGTAAAAACGATAATAAAACGGGAAAACGACCATCGATCAGGGGTTTCCTCACAAATCCAGGCTATGCAACCTAACATAGCAAGGTTGGTTGGCTAAAGTAGCTCGTTCTACCCCAAAATCATATATTTTACGTCAGATAACTCATTCCGGATTGCAAGATACGCCCAATCTAAGGTCCAACGGTCCGGATCACTTCTGTTGTCGACCAGGCCTTTTCTGATCTATCTTGGCCATGAAATTGTCCGCGACCCTCTCTACATCAATGCACCTACAATTTCTCATAGTATGCAAAATAGCAGCAACAATTTGCAAGCATTTCATCAAACACTCGATAGGCAACATCAAAATCAAAATACAAGGGTAGTTTTATTTTATTTTTTGTAGTACAATTTGTTTTGTATCATATATACCTTTCTCGCCACCATTTGATCCTACAAAGAATGTATGCACCCTAAACACCACTTCGTCAACTCATTTCATCAAACACTTGGTGAGCTATGTCAATATCAAAATAAACGAGTCACCAAACTGATTTGATCAGAGTTTCATTCGAGCTGAGGTTTGATTCGAGTCGATTCGAGCTTGGACAAGCTCTAACTCAGCTTGAAATTTTTTCGAGCTCCAAAAATCAACTCAACTCGGCTCGAATCGAGTTGAATTGAGCTTGTTCAAGTCGAGTCGAGCGAATTGACCGAGCTAACTCAGTTCGTGTACAACTCTACCTATGTAGGACCGGACCTACACATGAGGGACTATTTTCGCTTCCATTTGGCCTTATTTTGGTCCAACCATATTAAGAATGTATTTGTTCCATGTATTACATCTGCCCCCTCCAGTTGAAAAGAACTCATTCTTTAGTTATTCAATGGACTTGGCTCATAATATTCATAAAGGTCTACCACAATGAAAGTTCAGGAGATCTTTATGCCCTTGGGAAGATCAACAATATAGATGTTATTATTGACTATTTTTAAAAATCGAAACATAACCTATTTTCTTATTCTCATTATGGTCGAAAACATCTCCTTGTGCAAGTGAACTAGCAAGTTATCATCCACTTCAAACACTTTTTGGCACCGATGTTTATTAGTCTTTTCCTTTTACTTGACGATAGACTCCTACAACTTCTTCTAGATATCGGCATGCATAGTCACGATACTATCTGCCATTTTTTTTAATATAATAATATTCATACCCGATAACTTGGGCAAAGGGACCAAATCAACTATATGTTCGGGAATACAACCATACACAGTTTCGAATGGAGACTTGCTGGTGGATTGATTTTGCATATTGTTGAAGGCAAATTCTATATGAGAAATAACAATATCCCGTATGTTGGGAAACTTTTCAAAAAGTTCATCGGGCATAATCCCCTTGAACTCCTATAATACCCGTTTCAACTTCTTTGGGATGCTTATGGGTTTTACTTCTTTTTCCTTTTCAATTAGTGCATTGATCTCTCTCTTCTTAGATTCTTTGACAAAATCGCGTTCAGTTACGATAGACTACCCCTCCACTTTAGAAGTCTGAGGTTGGTTTTCTATTTTTATAGGGGTGAGGATAATTTTTCTACCATCTTCAAAAAAAAATAAATAAATAAATAAATATTATCTCGACCTATATATGTGACATCAACATCGTACTATTATGGTCAACCAAGTAACATATGATAAACTTCCATATCGACCACGCCATATATTACTTCGTCCTTATAATATTTACCAATGAAAAATTATATATGACATCATTCAATTACCTTTGTTTCGCCGACTTCCTTAATCAATCCAATAGTGTATGAAGAGGGAGTACCTTTTTGTATTCAGTTGTAACTTTTTCATCGTAGTCTTCAACACGATGTTTTAACTTCTCTAGTCATCTATGATCAGATCACAAACCTTTCAGTTCATAGTGCGCTTCGTTCAAAAGATATTGTGTTATTGGAGATCTATCTCCTCATTTGGTGTGTACAATAGTTTGCAATTTACCATTAATGAGTGGTGGCTTGATATTTATCACCATTGTCACACCACAAACATGATAATCATGAACTCCATCACCAATATCATGTCTCTCATTATAATGAACATGGATCTATCTTAAGGCTTTTATCAAACAGTCGATCGCTACCTGCAGTCCTTACATGCTTCACAAATTCTTCTACTGGAAAGCTTCATATGTTGTCGTTGTCATAGAATTGTTCTTTAAAGCACCGTTCATGGGATTGTTGTTTGCACCATTGTTTGATGTCATTGATCTGAAGAAAAGCCTCACTTTGATACTAACTAACGTAGGAAAGAGCATGAGAAGATAATGAGAAAGATAACCGTCTTTTTCAAGTAGCTAAAACCTTAAATCCATGAGAAAGAAAAAGAGAGAAAACTCAATATTTAAATTGAATAATTTGTAATATGTATGATTTCTCGATTATACCACCAATAAAGAAAAATAAAAATATAATTTAAATTTACCTAAAATTACAAAATTTTAACCCTAAATCAGAAGTCCTAATTCAATTAGAACAGAACTTACCAGAAATAGTAAAATAGTTTCAAATATAAAAAATATTAAATTAACCTTATCGGATGATTCTTGAGATTTCTAAACAAAATGAAATCTAAAACTCTAAAAATAATATGTAACAAAAATTGAAATTATTATAATAACAAATTTTCCTGAAATGCCGATTTTGAACACAAAGCATGTATTTTCTTACAAAGCAGATGGCACACAGCCCACTACATGAAGAGTGACGATTCCCGGATCAAAAGTTATGGCTAATTTATGGTTCATACTTCAAACGACAATCTCTTCTTGTATGGAATGAATTTCTTCGAACTGAATGCGCTTGGGGTCGTTACGTCATGCCTTATATATGACTAAACTCAAATTTAACGGATTGCTTCTGCTTCAATTTGACATTTTTTTGATCCAGCCATGCTGTGAATGCAGCTGTGCCACGTCCTGCATCACAATCTAGATGTTGAATGCCTTAAATTTTTATGAAATCATATATACATCAACAATCTAGATGTTCAATGCCTTAAATTTTTATAAGATCATATATGATCAGTGGGCATCTTTGACCTTGGAGGATCAAGATCGTCTAAAGGCCATCCACCCAAGCTGATAAGTTCATGTGTCTAACGATGGATTTTATTTAGTTGTTGTTGAGCTTGTTTAGCTTGAGAGAGAGAGTTGCCTTCAATGTCTATGTTTTTTATTTTATGTGCCACTCTTCTTGTATCTAACGATGTTGGCTTTAATTAACATGAGGCCAAGATCATGCAGTTTACATGTTGTGTGAGTTCTCTGTCACCTATTAAAGTCATATGAGGTTGTGACTGGATTAAATGATATTTTGATGAGGAACTGGTTAGGACCATAAGGTAATGGGTCGTGGGTCGGATTACGGCCGCAATTCTTGACTGGTTTAGCAAATGGGTTGGGATTGGGCTGACCTGACCTGACCCTAATGCAACCCGTTCTCACCCCTGGAACAAACAAGTCATGATGTGGTGCAAACCTCTCTTGGTGAACCCTTTGGACCATGCTTGACAACTGACCATTGTTGAGTCATCCTTGTGGGTGGTGGCCCTCACACGTATTAGAGATAATACAGCTGTGATGCATACTCAAACTGGACCACCAATTACAACCTATCAAATGTGGTCCCACATGTGAGAAGGACCTGGCATTTGCGATTCGTTCCTCGTTTTACACGATTTAGTTGCATGATTGCTGATACGACAATTAAGGGATGCAGAGTTCCCTGTTTGCACCGAACAGGGATTTAGTTGCATGATTGCTGATATGATAATAATGGGAGGCAGAGTTTCCAGTTTGCACGGAACCGGAAGGTTCCCAGTTGTCCACCGAGTTTTACAGTTAGAGCCCATGGTTGGTTTATCCAAACCATTGATCTGATGGACTCATAATGGATGGACCATGACTCCCAAATTTCCTAAATTAGACAATCCTGGCCATTGAACTCCATTAAATGTGGCTTGTTGGTATAGTTTTTCTTAACCTATTTGTTGGATAAAAACCCCCATATATAATTGGTGCAATACAAATATACACACACAGCTAGTTCCTTAATAAATTAATAAATTTTTAAAAATTTTTTTTAAAATAAAACACTTGTTTGGATAGTGAATTATGACCCCAATAAAATTTAAAAGTGTGATATTGTAAATTACAACACTTGTTTCCTTATAAACAAGTAATTTGATCGAGATTTTTGGTGTTTGGACAAGCGTAATGAAAATGCAGTGATGATACTTATGTCAATCAATAGAAAAAAAATATAAATTATTAACTTTAAACAACATGGTAGTGTATTTTAATTTTATAGTGATTAGTGATTATAAATTCTTTTATTTGTCTCATATTATAATTGTGTGCCAATATTCAATTACATAAAATCTTAATGATAGCATTTATATGTTACAAAATAATTGGGCGCTAGAAAATATAAACACTCTGTCATCCAGATGTACCAAGAACTTTAATAATATATATATTTTTTATTTTTTTTGAGTGACATCTCTCTATTTGTATTTTTTCATTAACCTACAACACACCTCAAGATAAGCCAATTTGTCCCAATACTACCAAAATTAGGACTTATACCTTTTTAGAAACAACGTGTAAATACAAAACTGTACACACGCATGTACACCACCACAGGATTATTTGCGTTAAAAAAAAAAGAAAATGGAATGCCAAAGTTGGCCAATCAAAGAGATTTTTTAAATATAGTCCACCATGATGGAAACTGTCATATCAATGGATCACGTAAACCAGCCATTGGCTCCCACATGTACAAACTCAATACAGAACATGAAAGCTCCTGCTCCTAGCAAGGAAGGAAGTCAGCCTTTGATTAGGACTGAAAAAATCGCCCTTGCACACCCCCACACCTTCAAAAGATCTTATCAGCGATCTGCGGACACAATATTCTCTGCACGTCCCTGTAGTTTAGATTATCCAAATCATCAATTTGATGATCCTCATGGTGGGCGATGGATGCTACAAAATTCCCCAAGGACATGTTAATCTTTATTCTGGTAGGCACTTAGTGGCTAAGAGAAAAGGTAGGGCGGCTGCACACATTCGCAAAGCGTATAATATCAGAGGATTAGGATCTTCCAATTTAAGAGATTACTGCGAGATCCTCTACATTATGATGGGGCCACGTAATATCAAAGGGTTAGGATCTTCCAATTTAAGAGATTACCGTGAGATTCTTCATTATGATAGGGCCATAAGATCCACAGTTCAAAATTTTGAAACCTTTACTATATTGATCAATGTCTAGCACGATAGAGTCAATTTGAAGACACGAATGGTCCAGACGGGGTATTTGAATTGTAAGTTACTGAAGTTACTTATGCCTTAAGTAACTTATCTTCTGTCTCGCCTTATTCCTCTCTTCAGCAATCTATGAAAGTAGAAAAGCTAAAAAAATTAACCAAAGTGATTAAGTAATTTTAAGTAATTAAAATAGTTACTTATAATTGATAAAAATTCAAGCTTAACTCAAATAAGTTACTTCTCTGTTGTTGTAAGTGTTGGTGACAGATGTCTTAAATCTGTAAAACAAACTCGATGACATCGAGTAGGCTTTGGGTGAAATTTTATGAGAAATACAGCCAGCCTGAGAAAAGTTCAGGTAAAAATCCAGCAATATATTCTTTTGAAACTTGCAGTAAATTCGACCAGCATAAAGACAAGTTGGGCTAGCCAAAGTGTCAGTCGGCTAGCCTAAGGTTATGCATATTGTGCACAAATTGCGTAAATTTAAAGCGGTTTTTGAATTATTCTAACTTGGTGCGAAAGTTGGAGTTCCTAATCTATAAATAGGAGTTCCTAGGATGCTCCATGTGTCATTCTAAGATATTTCAAAGTTTCCTAAACTATTCCAAAGGGGTTCTAAATAGTTATAGGGTTTCAAAGTATGTAGCAAGGGTGAGATTTAAGGTTGTTCGAATTGGTTGTTCGAATCAGGTAAGTCCTTTCTCTTTGTAATTTCTAATTTCATAGTAGATTTCTATCGCTTTTTGCCATGGTTTTTTTCGAAAGGATTTTTCACATTAAATTGTCATGTTTTTTTTTTTGTGTTTGCTTGTTGCTTTTGGATTGAAATCATAGATTCATCTCTATGTAATTCCGTCATTTATCTAACAAGTGGTATCAGAGCTATCGTTAAGGCGTAGGCCTTGAATCTGAAGGATTAACAATAATGAGAAGCACTAGGTATGATATTGAGAAGTACTTGGGTAAAAATAACTTAAAGTTATGGAAGATCAAGATAATCAATTCTTTAACCAAGCAAAGTGAAGATGGTGATCTTGAGGAGCGAAAGCCGACTATGACTGATGATGAATGGAATACTCTTGATAAGAAAGCCTTATCCTCGATTCGTTTGTCTCACGGATAAGGTTCTCTACAATGCTTTGAGGGAGAAAACTGCAGCAGATTTATGGACAAAACTAGAGGATATTGATGCAAATAAATCTATTGAGAATTGCCTACACTTGAAGCTATAGTTGTTCACTTTCAAGATGGCAGAAGGTGGAGATGTGGAGGCCCACATCAGTTAACTTTAATAAATTGATTTTCAAGCTGTTGGATATGGAGGAAGTAGTCAAAGATGAAGATTAGGCATGTATGTTGTTGAATTCTCTTCTGGCATCATATGTAGCATCCCAAATCATATAGACAAATATACACACACTTAGGTATGTATAGATTTGTCCCACAAAGAATACATTGAAGACTTAAGCACAATGAATCGGAGAGAATGTTAAGAACAATCAAATTTTAAGTAGTATCTTAAATAATTAGGATACACAGCAAAAGCGTAATAGGTTATGTATAATTATCCCTTACGAGAATATACGATTTTGTGATATTTCGTGATATCCCCATGAATTTAAATCAATCGAGGATTATGGACGGATGGAACTATGTTAATGTGAATTTACAAGGTTTGACTCAAATTCTAAGTCATAGAAAATCTTAAAAGATTCCAAAGCCTTAATCAAGCAAAGGATCGAGATTTAATAGGATTACAAATTGATACCAGTAAATCCTTTGTACTATGCAGACAAAGGATATGTGTATCGGGCTTAAACCCATTATAACCATCTATTCATATTACCCCAAACACAGGAATTAAAAAATCCTTAGGGGCATGAAACATAGCTTATATAATAAAAGTACTAAATTTTGAGGGTGAAATTATGTTTAAGAGAGGTAGATTGTAACGCCCCGAACTTTTCAATACCGAATATTGAAAGTTCTCGAGCCTTACCGTGAAAGGTAACATAATATTTGTATGTGTGTGACACCAATCTAGCCATCCTCACCTTACGTTTACTCTCAAACATGAACCTGATCATTTAGAATGAGCCTCATTTATAGATCGAACCATCTGACCGTTAACTTTAAGAAAAGACTATCCAACATATGATTGGACGTAGGAATAGTCCCTTGAACAAGCTGGCAAATGGCTCCCTATCTATAATAATCTACATGCAGGTCCATTCATAAGAATTGAATAAAAACATGCCTATAACCAAGTGAAGCCATTAGATTTCTCAAAACTCATAGATCGGTAATAATTATGAAAAGGCCATTAACCTTGTCCATTGAATTCCATGGTTCCCATGATCCATTTAATATGAAATTTTACACCATATCTTTATATCACAAATTAGCCGTACACATCGAAATTCAACCCTTAGATCATGGTAAAAATATCCTAATGAATAGATCAGTCATTAATCATTGATTTAGGGCCCGTCTGATCTTTGGATATGCTTGAATGTTGGGCTCAACCCCTTAAATTAAATGGAGAAACGAATGAATGGAGTGGAATTACCTCGAACTACACATGAACCCCACATTAGGAACCGTGCATGTGCACAGGAAAGGCACGCCTGCACTGCACCAAAATGGGAGGTCAGTCAAAGCAGGACTGACCTGACCCCTTTCATTCTAGGAGTTTTCCCGTTCGCACCTGGTCAAGCGAGCATCGGTTGCCGGGATGGATTTTGGGCCCCACCATTAAACGCATGGGTGATCTGTACCATCCATCATGAGAAGAGGGTCAAAATGACCAGACCCTGGTCTTTCCTCTCCCAAACCGATCAAGAAACCGGACGAAACTTTGTCCGGAATCCGTCCGCAAGAAAAGGGTGCCGAAACAGATCCAACTCCTCTACATAGGAGGTCTTAAGGAAGGTCACTTGAATTGATCAGGATCGTTAGAAACAGAGAACAGGCTCCTCCGATCACAGTCACGTTGTTCGAAGGAAAGAAAGAGAAGAGAAGTTGGCGTTTCGTCGTCTTTTACCCAGAATAACCGCACCATGCAGAAGGATTTCCTCCCTTTGGGAAAGAACTTGCGACCGCACGACCGACCACCGATTTGATAGGCTGGGCTAGGTCAGGCAATGATCTAGATCCGTTCAGAAGTTCCACCTCAAAGGAACGTGGGCCAAGCATAGATCCACCATTGAAGTAGGGCCCATCTTCCTCACACAACCGATGAACGGCTACGATTGCTTATTTCCAAAACAAAAATCAAGAACGTCCCTCTACAAGCCATTCAAATAGGAAACCACTCCTGCATACTAGGAAGAAATGATAAAACAGATCTGGACCCTAAACATATCCTCACCGCAAGCTGGATTGCGAAACTCAGCCGGCCTGCGCAAAGCTTTAAACAGGATCGACCGGGCTCTCTTTTGTATGACGGTAAAACGATGGTTGTCTATCCTATTAAAACAACAGGACCAAAGGGGGCGATTCATGGACGATCAGAGGTCCATTGAATGGCCCTTTGCAAGAAAAAATTCCCTATAGCCATCAGATGGAAATGATCACTTCGGCCACTCCGCAAAGCTAAGGCCCCGCACAAGTCTGCTGCGTAAGTTTAGCTTGCATAAACAGAAGCTACGCAAGAGACATCCTCAATTCTCATGCTGCGTAAGCCTCTCATGCCTATAAAACTATCTGTCCTGTGATGGGAGAGATATTATAAAGAGAAAGAAGAAGAAAGGAAAAATGTGAGAGAGAGAGAGAGAGAGATCCAGCCAACGGCCAGCCTCCCCTCCTGTTGGACGTACCAAGGAAAAGAAGGAATTAAGAGAAAGAAAGAAAGAAAGAAAGAAAGAGAAAGAAAGAAAAGAAAAGAAAATAGAAATATCGAGTGTCGTTCCAATAGTTTCCCGTCAAGATCGCTCTGGCAGGACATCGGAAAACTAGAGAAGAAGAAAAGCAATTGGCTTCACGAGTTCCCTGGATTGTAGCTCTAATTTATGTCCAACCCAGTTTGTCCTTTTCTTTTCAGTTAGACTTTCCTATTCCATCATTACAATCAAGGTGGGATATGGTTTCCTTCAAGTAGAATTCACACATTTTAGGGTCATTCAACATAGGTAGGATATAACAAAGTTATGAAATAAACACTAACCCTATCATTCATATAAGTTAGGACAAGAAAATGGGTCCTGATCCTAAGATTACTCGAGGCCTTTAACCTTACTATCAAACATCAAACAATTTAAGGTGAGATTTTTATCCTTTAAGCTTTCACTAATTTAAGTTGTTACATTTATTCTACCTTTTACATGCCTTGATGTTATTTTATCTTACCCTTTACATGCCTTCATATTACTCTGAATCTTCCCTGTAATTATGTGTTTCACTATCAATTATCTGCCCTTGGCATATGATATAATGTTGATTATAAGTGATTTCTCTAAATTTATGTGGAGCCATGGATACAAGCCTTACCCTTACCCTATCAAATTTATTGAGTTGGCCCTACCACTTGTCTCTTTATTTGACTTGGCTCTACCACTCTCTATATTATTGAGTTAAATATTGTCACTCTTCTCTTATTATATTGGTCATTGCTACTTTTATTGAGTTAACCATAGTTACTCTTCTCTTTATTATATTGGCCTTTTGTCGTCTATCTTTAAGGCTTGGACATGTGTCTTGTTAATCCAGAACCTCTGTAATTCAGTTTATATTCTCTATAAGTGCAAGTAATGTGGTCAGATGTATCACAACTAGTGATTTAAACAATCTATCATGTATGTAATGTGCTCTATGTAGAGACTCTCTTTGTCGTCACGTAATTCCTTAGATTTTGGGTAATGGTGCACAAATTGATGTGTGTAATTCGCAAATGCAGTGTCATATCACTTTCAGAATTAGATGTCGCAAATAGTCGCTCCATGAACAAATTGTGTCACATAATTCATCCAACTCATGTGTTGTGTGCCTTGAGGTGTTCACGTAAATCCACAGTAGCGTTGGTCATGCCGGTGAATATCCGTAGTTATGGGATGCAGGTCGAGTCGAATTTTCTATGAAATTATATTCCACATTGTGATGATCACTACATATGATGAGTCACGCATGCTTTGCTAGGTATGCATCTCATGTATGTTGTTTGTGCATGCTGATACTCTCGTGCTAGTGAAGTACGGGACGTATCAGACCCTTACTTTAGTTTTATGAATCTCTTGAATTATTGTTAATCTTAAAAGATAACTATCACTATGAGTAGGGCATTGACCCTCTCTCAACCGTATAGTTAATGCAGGTGATGTAGAGATTGAAGACCTGGATGACCATCTCCCTATAGAAGACTATACTAGAAAAATCCTATAGTTTTACTATTTAGTTTTATACTTTCGCTGTGAACTCCGATATTATAATTAAACTTCCATAGTGAGGGCACATGATGTTTCATTGAATTCTTTAAATAATAGTGACGGTTGATTTTATTCTCGTGAGGTTACCTTCATAAGTGTACTGGATGTGATATAAATGAAAAAATACATATATGAAGCAATTTTTAAATCATCCAAGTTTCACATTATTAACACCCGATTTTTCTGCGCATGAGTATAAGCTTTGGCCGTGAAAATTCGAGATGTTACATCATATGAATCATTCAAGGACTTATCGTGCACGACAAATAAATACCCAAGTGTGGACACTGTTATCTCAACCCTTCAAGGAAAGGCCATGAGAAAGATAAATGGTGGCGTAGGGACATCTTCTGATGCATTATTTACGAGAGGCAAGAATACTAAGCGAGGTATAAGATCTTCAACACGTAGATCCAAATCAAAGGGCAAGGGTAAAGGTAAATTAAAGTACTAGAACTATGGGATGACTGGACACATGAATAAGGATTGTACAAATCTTAAATCAAAGAGAGAAGACTCTGAGGCTTCTTCAAAGGAGGTCAACGTGCCACATCTGATGAAAGTACAAGTAGATGTGAAGTTGATGTTTTCTCTGTCTATGATTGGACACTTATACGATGATCGTAAAGATGAGTGGATTCTAGACACAGAAGCATCTTATCACATGACACCTCATCGGAGTTGGTTCACCAGCTACAAAGAGTGCGATAGTGGACAGGTATTTATAAGCAATGATATTGTCTGTAATATTGTGGCTATTGGTACGATGCGTATCAAGATGTTTAACGGGAAAGAGCGTACCCTGATTGAGGTGAGGCATATTCTCGACATGAAAAAGAGCCTGATTTCTCTCCGTGCACTTGAGGTAATAAGATGTAAGTTCACCAAATTTGATGGTGCCCTTAAAGTATCTAAGGAGACACTTGTAATCATGACAGCTTAATGACTCAGTAACATTTACAGGTTGATTGGGAGCACTTCAACAAGTGGAGCTATAGTAGATATAGCAGATTCCACATCTGCATGTGTGTGACATGTTAGGTATGGCCATATGAACGAGTAGGGCATGAAAGCTAAGACACGTGAACAGAGATATGGAGCAGGTGGAGCAACCACCTATGAGAAGAATCGCACGGCATAATTGTAAGTTACCGGCGAGGTACATGGACGACTCCAATATCATATATGCTCTCATTAAAGGCGATGGGGATCCATCTACTATTCAGATGACTCTAGGTGAGCTTGGTGCTAAGAAGTAGAAGGTGACTATAGATGATGTGATGGACTGGTTATACCAAATTGACACATGGGAGTTAGTGGAGCTTCTAGTGAACTAAAAATCAATTGAATGCAAGTGAATCTTCAAAAGGATACAATATATATACAGAACGAGGCTGGTAATGAAGGTTGATCATGCTCAGAGAGAAGGGATCGACTTCTTAGAGATATTCGAGCTGGCGATATAATAGGTGCCTATTAGATTCGTATTGGAGCTGGTTGCCCAATGCGATCTCCTGCTAGAACGGATGGATGTGGAGACTGTACTTCAGCACGAGAAATTGGAAGGATGTTCTTCATGAAGTAATCAGAGCGGTTTGAAGTTTAGAGGGACAGAGAACAATGTTTGCACGAGGTCGTTATACGACCTTTCGCCTAGGTAGTGGTATAAAAATTCGATTCTTCATGGTGAGTCAAAAATTTTCTAAGAGTGAATATGATCACTGTGTCTAATATTGCAAGACACTAAATGATGACACGTTCATCATCCTGAAATTGTATGTTGATGACATATACATCGTCAATCATGACATGTCTAAAATCAACATACTGAAGACTCGATTAAGAGAGACATTCAAGATGAAGGACCTGAGGGCTGCAAAGATGATTCTGGACAAAAGGCTCTGTTCCTGCGATAAGGGGGAGATCTCCATCCCGGCGTAGAAGGGACAGAGCTACATCTTGTGTTCGTAATCCTCCTCTGTCGGACAATGCTGGCCATACGAGCGACTCTGCTAGAGGACATCCCAACCCAGAGGGCAAAACTGCCTGCCTATCTTCATCAGATTTCAGCTTTTTTTTCGGCAACATAACCTATGATACCACCAATAAAGACCTTTGGCGAAAATTTGACAAATATGGTAGGATCCTTGATGTTTACATACCCTCGCGTCTAGGGTCCTTGAAACCCTAGGGATATGTGTTTGTTCGGTTCTTATACGAGCAGGATGCTAGAGCTGCGATTCAGGTGTTGAATGAAAGGCGAATCGATGGCAGAATCGTCTTGGTTAGTTGGGAAAAATGGAAGAAGAAGGTATTCGATGCAGCTATTCAAAGCTCCCGCGTTGCAGGGACTCCATCCACACAACATCAACAACAATAAACACACCCTGTAGGAAATCTGGGCAGATCGTATGCAGCATCATTATAAGCTCACAAGCCTGATAGAAGAAGTGAAGGCTGCATAAATTCAGCGATCTCGACAGTGGTGAATCTTAGAGTGGTGAAGCAAAAACTTCAAGACCTCCAACTGGGATTGGTGGTCAAGGTGGCCAACCCTGCCACCTCGATTCTAAAATTCATTAATGAGATTAGGGGATCCAAATATGCTGCTGCAGCTATTTCAAGGTTAGTTAATCGTAGCTTCCTTCTAATCTTCAAATCCAAGGAGTACATTGACTTCCAGGCAAACATAGTCCTGCACTCCAAAATGGGCTTAGAGTCGATTTCTTCGTGGTCCATCAATAAGGTTGCACGGAAAGGGGCAACTGGATTAGACTCTTTGAGATTCCATCCCATGCCTGGTTGGAAGCTATCATTCTTGACCTAGGAAATTATTTTGGTCGTGTTCTCCATGTGGACGTCAATGATAGACTTGGTTTATTCCAAGTATTTACTCGCGTCAAGGTGAGGTTACACCCAGGGGTGGATCTGAAGAGGATACTCAACCTAAAAGTGTTTGGTAAAGAATTCCCGATCTTTACAGTATTGGAATCCGAAAATTTTTTAGGGGGCGAGCCAAATCGTCATGTAGCTCACCCAGCCCCTATCAACACTAAAGAGTGGGTGAAATTGACCTTTCAGGGTCCTCAAGGTCAACAGGAGGAACTAAATCGGGAAGGAGAGAGTGCGGAGCTCATGGTAATTCCTTCGTCGGACGGACAGTTAGTCCGCTTCAGAGAGGACAGAGCTGGGGGATGGCCACATGCGTGAATCAGGTGTTTGCGAAAATGCCTAAATCAATGCTAATCCTATAAGGCTAAGTAGTGAAGACTAGCACAGTCGAATTATGATGGTAGATCACAAATCGAGGAGCACTCTTGTTCAATCAGGGTTACAAGTGTAGAGGTATTCCCCTGACCATCTCCTTATCTCAATGGATAATTAGACGGTCTCTCTACTGAAAGGAAAAATTGACAAAATAACCCCACAAATCCAAATGTCGTTTCAAGTTCCAGGAGCACTCCTGCAATATGTGAGAATGAAGTCCAGTAATCGTAGATCGAAATTTGCAGACAATTTCCTGAGCAGATCTGACCATGACAGCCCAGATAGGTATGGGTATGCCAGTGACTGCTCTCTGGAAGTTGAGGTAGCGGTGCCCTCACCGTCAAGTCCCAAATCGCAAGAGGTCAGTGTGGTAAATCAGGGGAAGGATACGCCTAAGATGGGTCTATGGCAGAAGTCCCCTGCCTTAGGAGGTCGGGAAGCTGAAATCTCTATCGACCTCTCCCCGAGGCTATGAAAGATGGTCAGGCAGCTAGTCTAGTGGAAAATTGTCCCCTGTAACTATCCAAACAGCTCAGTTAAACTCCTCTAGCAACCTAGTGTTATCAGGGGCTATGGTTTCTTCTTCAGGCCTGCAGAACATCTCTGAAGCTAAAACAGATCCTTTCGTGCGTAGGATAGTGGCTACTGGCATCCCTCCCATTGACTCGTCGGTGGACTCTATGAGAAAAAAGCAGCTATGAAGGCCTAGGGTATTATACACAAAAGAGATTGGGAATCGAGACTCCGAAGATTAAAGAGAATGTTAATTCAAGCTGTGTGACTGATGTATAAAGCCTTGGTATGGAATCTCCGTGGGATTGGTAATAAGCACTCTATCTTGTCTGCCAAAAGGCTTGTCAAGAAGTTTGATCCGTGTATTTTGGCTTTTCTTGAGCCTATGATTCCAGATAACAGGAGAATGAGGATTGGGCTGTCCTTGGGGTTCCACCAATCCTTCTCTAACTCAGATATTGAGGGGAAAGATCTAAGTTTTTGTTAGGAACTAGATCTCACCCTCGCTTGCCAATAGGTCTAACCAATTTCTATCCATAGCTTTTACTTGCAGGCCGTGTCTTTGCCTATCACGATCACGTTCATCTATGCAAGCTGCGATAGGATGCAATGCAAAGAAGGTCCCTCTGGGGAGACCTGGCTGCCTTCTCCTTAGCAATTAACTCCCCCTAGGTGGTGTGTGGTGACTTTAATGCAACTATAGCCGCTGATGAAAGGAGCCGTAGGCAGGCAAATAGTGCCAGCTCAAGAGAATTTATTGAGGCGGTCGACTTAGCGGGGCTCTAAGATGCAGCTTCTCGGGCAACCGTTTCACTTAGAGTAATAATCAGGGCGGCGCAGCGAGAGTGTGGGCTAGGTTGGATAGGGCCCTGATGAATACAGCCTGGGCAGCTGTGTTTCTGACTTTCCAGGTATCTCATCCACCTCGAATCAATTCGGATCATGCTCCATTATTGTTGAGTTTTCTGCAAGTTTCGACCCCCTCTGTGAAGCCCTTTAGATTCCAGAGCATGTGGATTCATCGTGCCTCCTTCTATCAATTAGTGAAGGATGCATGACACTCGAAAGAATCGGCTCATCCCTTTTACAACATCCTAATCAAGCTGAAGAGAGTCAAACAGGCTTTAAAGGTGTGGAACAAATATGTCTTTGGCAACATCTTCGAGCAGTTAGCCTAGGCTAAGTTAGAAGTGAAAAGCTGTGAAAGGCAGATTGCAAATGTAGAGCCTGTTTCGGGTCAGTCCAGCAAGCAGCTAGATAGGCTCAATCAAGTAATTGCAAATCTATCTCGTCTGCAACTGTTGGAAGAGAATTACTGGAAACAAAAGGCGCGGGTCAGTTGGTTGGAAGCTGATGTAAGAACACCCGAATTTTTCACGCGGCAGCAACAAAAAAATAGAGAAGATCAATTACCAACCAGATTTAGTTAGAGTCAGGTCAGGTATTGGATCAGATGGTTGATATTAAGTGAGCAGCAGTAGAACACTTTAAGAACCAATTCAAGGCGTCTCCTTGTCAGATTAACCACGGGCTACTAGAGGTCATCCCACTCATGGTCTCATCGGAGCAGAACTCCATGCTCACGGCCTCGCCCATGCTAGCCGAGGTCCAGCAGGAGGTGATTTCAATCCCGGCTGAGGGTACTGCAGGCCCTAGTGGGTTCTCTGGCTTGTTCTACTCTACATGTTGGGGCATTGTTGGACCTGACCTGCTGAAGATGGTGTTGTTTCTATTCCGGGGTGGCCCTTTACTGAGAGTAGCTGCAGCGTCTTTAATCTGCTTGGTCCCGGCCCAAAATCCTTCACAAATTTGAGGCCCATAAGCCTTTGTAACTGCCTCTACAAGATTTTCTCAAAAATAGTGGTAGCTAGACTGAATTCTGTGCTGCCTATCCTCATCTCGGCAAAACAAGGGGTGTTCATCAAGGGTAGATCTATGGGGGAGAACATTGTCCTCTCTCAGGAGCTGTTTCGGGACTTGAACAGAAAAGTCTGAGGAGAAAATATCATCCTAAAGTTAGATATAGAAAAGGCCTATGAAAGGCTCGATTGGGGGTTCCTAAAGCTAGTCTTGCAGAAATTCAATTTCTCCTCCCAGTGGATTGAGATAGTTGAGAAATGTTAGGTGAATAACTAGTTTTCTGTTCTTATCAATGGCGAAAGTACGAATTTCTTCAAATCCTTTAGAGGTATGTGGTAGGAGGACCCCATCTCTCCCAGCCTCTTTATTCTGGTGGCGGAAGTGTTGAGTAGAGGGCTAAAATCATTGACGGATCATGGTCATTGTAAGTCATACAAAGGTAGAGCTGGTTGCCCACCAATTTTCCTTTTGCTATACGCGAACGACACTCTTCTGTTTCTTAACGGGGGTTTGGCGTTGCCTAGGGCTTTGAAGGAGTTCGTAGTGTCTTATCAGTTGGCATCGGGGCAGAAAGTTAATTTGCAGAAAAGCTCCTTCTTCCACTCTCACAAAATCTCGGAGTCGAGAGTGAGGGTGATTGATTCAGTTATAAGGATTGCGAGGGCACCGGTAGGTTTCTCGTACCTGGGTGTCCATATGGCTACGAGTAGGCTGAAAGCGTCAAATTTTTAGCCTATGGTAGACAAAGTGGAAGCTCGGATTCGGGGTTGGAAGGTGAGATGCCTCTCTCAAGCAGGCAGAACATTCTTGTGGTGTCACGTGCTTAATAGTATTCCCATTCACTCGGTTGCAGCCCATATCCTGTCTCAAGTGTTGTCCAAGTTGGAAAAGAGGTTTGTGAATTCTTTATGGGGATGGAATGAGGGCAAGAGTAAATGCCATTGGAAAAGCTAGAAGGTGATAGCAATCCCTTAGGAGGAAGGGGGGCTTGATATTAGGAGATTGAAAGATACAGTGAAGGCTTTTAGGCTGAAAATGGCTTGGGCCATTAAATTTGTGCCAGTCAAAAATCTCTAGAGCTCCTTCATGGCAGTTAAATACGCCCATGACTTAGCTGTTACGATTCCCTCTAGCCCAGCTCGGTATGCCTCCCCTCTGTGGAAGAGGGTCCATGAGTTGTTTCCCCTAGCCGAAAGTTGTGTGCAATGGAACCTGGGGGATGGTGATTGCAGTTTCTGGACCACCAATTGGTCGGTTCTTAGCCCGTTACACAACTTGGCATCTGACCCTCTACCTTCTTCTTTGTCCAGATGAAAGTAGCGGAAGTGTTAGGCGAGGCTGGGCCTCTACTGCCCTCAGCGGCCTTCCTCTATCTCCCTCAATGGGTTATTGACCTCTTCTTCTGACAAGGTTTCTACCTGTTGTAAGGGTCAGACACTCCTTTCTCGTCATTATCAGCCTCAGGCGAGTTTACCATTGCGTCTGCATGGAAGAAATGTAGGTCTCCTCAACCACGTAGGAGCTGGGTTAGAGGTATTTGGCATGACAAAATTCCTCGAAGGATTTCCTTGTTTACTTGGAGAGTTTTAATGAGAGCGACGGCAGTCAATGTTGCAGTTCAAGGTCGCGACATTTCTCTGGTGTTGAAGTGCATTTGCTGCAAGGAAAAAGTGGCACATGGTCATTCCTCCGAATCGATATCTCACTTGTTTCTTAACAGCCAGATTGTTGGGGCTGCTTGGAGTTATTTTGGAAACATCTTTGGCACCATGTGCTTCAGACAATGTCGATTGAATCCTGGCTGGCCCAATGGTGGGGGGCAACAGCTACTAGTGCGTCACACTCTGTTCTACATAAGGTGGCTCCTTGCGTCATTCTATGGAGTATTTGGAAATGCAGGAATGCCACTGTTTTTGACAATAAGAGTGCGTCGGCTGTGGACGTGATTACGAGGAGTAAGTGGTGGTTCTCGGTAATTAAGAATAGTATGTTACATAGTAATGCGGCTGTCAGCCAGGGTACCACATTCTATGATTCGTCCAGCTATCCTGACCGACTCACGGGACTAACTAATAGCGATCTGGCTGGTAGACAGGGGTATCCCTCTCCCAACTACCCAATGGTGGTTAAATGGGTTAAACCTCATTCGGGTTGGGTGAAACTTAATGTTGAAGGGTCAGCAATGGGCAACCCGGGCAACTCAGGTGGAGGGGGTATTTGTAGGGACGATAGGGGTGGCTTCCTGTTTGCTTTCGCTTCTGCGTATGGAGTAGGGTCTAACTTCAATGCGAAATTGAAGGCTATCCATGACGGGATGGAGAAATGTCTGGCTAGTGGCTTGTTGAGGGTCGAGGTAGAATCCAATTCCCAACTCATGGTGAACTTCCTAAGCGGGTCCCTCAGCCCTGGATGGAAATGGGGGTATTGGATTGCTAGGATCAACCAGCTCAGGTGTAGGGAGCAATTCCTTTTTCGGCATATCTTTAGGGAAGGCAATGGGGCAGCGGATGCAATGGCCCAGTTGGGAAGTAGGGATCAAATGACCATGATGATGAGCAGCTGGGCAGACCTTCCGGCCCGAGTTAGAGGTCTCCTTTTTCTTGACAAGGTGGGCCTAGGTTCTCTTAGAGAAAGTGCCAGGGCAGCGAGGGGTTGAATCTGTTTCCCTCATTTTCTCTTCTTTTTCTTTTTTTGGGATCTTTACATAGTTAACTTGAATTATGATAGGCTACCCCTAGGGTCTTTTATTCCTAGGGGTCTCCCAAATGTAATTGGTTCCTTTTACGATATATGAGAAGCCCTCAAGGTAAGTTTTCTAAAAAAAGAAAGATGATTCTCGACATTGATATTCATAAAGACTATAAGATGAGCAGACTTTAGTTATCTCAGGCAGAATACCTTAAGTAGGTATTAATCAAGTATGCGATAGACCAGGCAAAGCCGGTGAGCATTTCCTACGCGGTTCACTTTAAGCTTTCCTCAGGACAATGTCACTAAACAGATGAAGAAAAGCAAGATATGTCTCATGAGCCTTATTCAAATGCGGGTGGTAGTGCATGTCATGGTATGTATTAGACCGGTTATTTTACAGACAATCGGTGTTGTGAGAAAATACCCCGATAAGTAACTTTGGGATGTGGTGAGATGGTTACTTTGATATATTCGAGATATGAAAGACTACATCTTAACTTTTGAGAAGATAGGAGCAAAGTTGGTAGGGTATGTATATTCAGATTATGCAGGCAGTGTGGATTCCAGAAAGTCAACTTCAGATTACTCATTTGTACTAGTAGGTATAGCAATTAGTTGGATATCAAAACTTCAGTTCATAGTGGCTCTTTCTACGATCGAAGCAGAGTATATGGTAGTGGCAAGCATTTAAGGAAGGTGCTTGGTTAAGGCGCATGATAAATCAGTTGGGGCTTCAACTGGAGGTCGTGCTGGTTAATTGTGATAGTGAGAGCGCTATTAATTTGGTTAAAAATTATGCTTATAACGTACTAAACACATTGATGTTCATCACCATTTTATCCGACAGATGCTTAAGGAATAAGGCATAATACTGGAGAAGATTCACACTAGCGTGAATCGACAGACATGCTCACCAAGGTCATTTATACATAGAAGTTTAAATTTTGTGCAACTTCTCTACACTTGGCAAAGACATAAAAGGAAGATGGAGTATGCACGAGAAGCATTAATGAAGCTATGATGCGAGGTAAAGATAAAAAAAGATGTTAAGAAGCTACAAGTTTGAAGATTGAAGATATTCTGAAGATTGTTAGTGACAAATTTCTTAAATCTGTCAAACAGGCTCGATGACATCAAACAGGCATCGGGCGAAATTTTGTGGGAAATTCGGCCAGCCCGAGAAAGGTTCGGGTGAAAATCCAGCAACATATTCTTTTATAACTTGTGAAAAATTCGGTTAGCTTAAGGACAAGTTCGACTAGCTAAAGTGTCGGTCAGCTAGCCTGAGCTTTGGTTCGGCTAGCCTAAGGTTACATAGATTGTGTGCGGACTACGTACATTTGAGGCAGTTTTTGGATTATTCCAACTCGGTGCAAAAGTTAGAATTTCTAACCTATAAATAGAAGTTCCTAGGATGCTCCATGTGTCATTATAAGATATTCCAAGGTTTCTTAAACTATTCCAAAGGGTTTCTAAATAGTTCTAGGGTTTCAAAGGGTATAGAAAGGGTGAGATTCGAGGTTGTTTGAATCGGGTAAGTTTTTTCTCTTTGTAATTTCTAATTTCATAGTAGATTTCTATCGCTATGCCATGGTTTTTTCCCAAAAGGGCTTTCCACGTTAAATTATTGTGTTCTCTATGTTTGCTTGGTACTTTTGGACTGCAATCCTAGATTCATCTCTGTGTGATTCCGCTGTTTATGCCAACAGTAAGTAGAAAAAGTAAATTATTTAATGATATCCAAATTGGCCCCAACTGATTCAACTAGACATTCTAATAATTACATTACATATTTAATATTTTAATTGTCTAAACAAGTGAATGGATAATATTTTATTCATGATGGCTGCCAACCTATGTGACCCTTTTTTTATTGGACACCCAATTGGCTAATGACGCTGCTAGTAGTCAGGTGACTACTGGTCGGTGCTTTGTGCACTCATCATGTTGTATGTGTTTTATTCATGCCATCTTAACAATTTTCTAGATCATTTTAGAGCTTTATCCCAAAAAATGAGGCATTTATAAATCTCAAGTGGACCATGCCACTGGAAAATAGTATTGATTGAATGTCCTCTAATGAAAACCTCATATGCCCCACTGTAATGTTTATTTGACATTCAACATGATTAGGTCATACGGTGGAGGGGAAAAAAAAATACCTGCTTGATCCAAGACTTTTGTGGTCTCGAGAAGTTTTCGATGGTGGCATTCAATCAACATTTTTTTCCTTGTAATGTGGTCCACTTGAGATTTGGAGTTACCTCATTTTTTAGTTTATGCCATAAAATAATATGCAGAAATAGACAAACAACGTGGATGGTGAGGCCCACAAAGCACCCACCATTAATAGCCAAGGACTCACCAGTCCGTGGCCCCTTTATTCACACCAGGAATGGCAATAATAGTACAAAGCTCTCACAATTAAACACAATATAATAAACTATTAGATAGGTTTATTATAATCAAGCACTACCTAATAATTTATTATAATGGTTGTGACAATCAACAAGTATATATTGTGTTGTAGCATCTTGTTTGCCTTTTCAAATGAGGTCGGCTGTTTATTTCTTATTGCCTTTAATAATAATAATAATAATAATTGACTGGGTCAACAACTCAGCTAAGTCATGCCGAATCAACTGAGTAGTTTATCTGACTCGATGGGTCTTGTTGAGTCCTCACCGGGTCATGTTAGAATCATGTCAAGATGACTCAACCAAGTTTTGAGTCAACCCAACGAGTTTGAGAAATGTGATAAGGTTTAAGGATTGGATCACTAAAGCATAGCTCCATGGGAATATTATGCTATTGAACATAGCTAGGAGTGTACATTGAGTCGAACCGAGTCGAGCCGAGGCTCGGCCACTAGCTGGCCTCAACTCGAACTTGTCTCGGCTCAGTCCTTAAGCCTAACCGGCCAGCTTGGCTCGGTTTGGTCAGCAGCTCGGGCCAACTCGAGCCGAGTTCGCCATTGAGGAATTTTCACAAAGACCTAGACTGCACCTTCAAAATCTCACAGTATTTGAGATATCAGCAATGGTTTTATAAGTATTTTATCAAACACCTTCTAAGAAATATAAAAGTCAAGAAAAAAATGGTGTTGGTTTCATATACATACCTTCCTTGCCACGAGCCACACTTCTTTGAGTCATTTCAACAAACATTTGGTGAGCAACATCAATATCAAAGTAATTGAGTTACCGAACTGGTTCGATCTGAGTTTGATTCAAGTTAGGTTCGATCCGAGTTGAGTCAAGCTGGGGCCAGCTCAAACTCATTTTCAAACTCAAAAAATCAGCTTGACTTGACTCGAACTCAGCTTTGAACTGAGACAAATCGGGCTTTTTTGAGTCGAGTCCAGCGAGCTAACCAAGCTAGCTCGGTTCATGTACACCCCTAAACATAGCTAGTGCACAGCTGCCGTTGAACATAATCCAATAACAACTCAAATAGCTATTTGAGACTCCGGCAGTGTTGGCAGCCTGTGGTTGTCAGGCAACTACTCAAGGAAAATGGCATGGCATATATTAACAAAATTAAACCGTCCAAATTTAAGAACTCACTTAAGATACATCACCGTCCAAAAATTAGGTTGATCGAATCCATCCTAATATCTAATATAGTGCATTTATGTTGATTTATGATTCTTGACGGTCCATTGATCCACTCATCATTCCATTAGCGGAAAAAGCCAGCAATTTCAGTTCATGGGCCACAAGCTGGGAACCATGATATGTGGATAGCTTAAGTACTTGCTTGCATGCAAGATGCGCTGTTTCATAATAATGAGTATCAACCCTCATACTCTGCCAGGGTACTATTAAAGATTTTCTTCCTACGTTCTCAAAATGCCAACCTAGTGCATGCATCCATATAGTGTAAATTATATAATATATGATTAGGTTTTAGAACGGTTTTCCGGGCTAGTCTCCTAGATTAGTTTTGCATCATCTAAAAATGGTGGTGACTCATTAAAAGCACACATGGCATAGTTGTATGGTAATCCAGACTGGCTATGTTGCTAATCAAGTATTGATATGCATAATCCAAAATTGCTATGACATGATAGTATTCATTAATTGAATGGTTAGGATCAAGGACAAAAGCATCATGTAAAACTAGAACGTGATATCTCATACCTGCAGGTACCAACAAGCCCAAGAAACAGCGTGATGGCGAAATGAGCTTGCATCAGTGGTGGTGATTGGTGCGATTTTAGATACATTCTCCAATCCATAATGGGACCCACAATTATATATTCAAACAGTGCCTACATATGGGAAGGATTGTGTTACCAACATTTGTAAAATGTTCAAAAACTAACATTGGAGTTTCACCCAAAATCTATAATTATCTTATTATCTAACATCACGTGTACTTGAATAAGTCAATAATACCCTATTGGTTTATTTTTAAGAAAAAAAAGGCCGCGAATCAAGAATGATTAATGTTGCGTTTGGCTTGTTAGAAAATAATAATTCACGAGTTATGGGATTTCTACCATTAATAGAATTTTCAGTCCTGAAATGATACTTTTGGGGATTTCGAAGAGCCCCATTTTGCAATTTTTGGAAATTCCACTTAAGAGCATAAATTTAAAAAGTACAAATTATTTTTCTCCACTTTTGAAATGGTCGTAAGAAAATCACCACCTTAACATTTAAAGATTCATTTGGTGGAGGCCTTAACTAGATTTTGTATTAAAATTGGCTTAATTGTGGGAACTACCTTGATGGATGCTTTTTGCAGGAATGATTGACTACAATAGATGGTAGGATAACCTACAGATGGGAAATAATGGGGATAACGACGTCCACCATTAAAACCTTCCTGAGGCCATAGTGATTTTTGTTTGTCATGCATGGAACGTGTTCATAAAGTCTCACAGACGTGATGAAGGGAAAACACAAATATTAGCTTAATCCAAAACTTATTGCTCCCAGGAAGTTTTCATATGTAGGCATTCAATTCACACTACTTCCTGTGATGGAAAAATAGATAATCAGTGTGGATAAGACATGACAAACATCGCGATGGCCCCATAGAGTTGCTCATTGCAACGGGAATTCCCTAGTGTATCTAGTGATGGATGCCCCAGATCTCCAACACCAAAGATGCTAACCCTTCCTTCTATGGCCATTGAAAAAAATAGAAGCCAGAATGAATTAAAGCAACATTTCTATTTAAATAAATAAATGTATAAAATGGCAGTAAGAATTTGAATTCTCTCACATACCGTAATAGGGAGTGAAGACTCCTTTATATAGACAATCATTGCAACAAGCATGGTGATGATTTTGAATCATTTGAATTTGAATTATAATTTTGACTATTTGAATTTGAATTTGTCTTATCTCTCTACATGCCCCTGCAAACCCAACTTATTATCATGAATGTTGAGTTTAAACTACAAATCATGAAATCTAGTACTTGACAATACTTTGGTAATGCCATCAGTGGAATGATCTTTCATTGAGATAAATCGAACATCAACAGCTCATTTTGAAAAATTGTCTTGAACGAAGTAAAAGTGAATTTCAACATGCTTGGCCCAAGCATAAAAAATTGGGTTGGTCATAAGATATGTTATGTTGCAACTCGCAGAAGCATATAGAACAGAATCAAGCAAGGTATTCGCAATTGCACAAATAAATTCAAAAGAGAACAATCCAAATTTACGTATAAAAACCCTTATGAGAAAAAACAACGGCACAAAGCGAGAATGAATTATGAAAAACAAAGTTATAGGAGATGGAATCTCACCGATCAAAGCCTCGAGAGAAAGCCCTAGAATTTTTCTCTCTAAAACCCTCTCAAACGTTTTAACACCACTTGCATTAACCATAATCCTGTTTACACCCTCTTATTTAAGCAAAAAATGAAAATAGAAACAATTCATACAAAAACGCACAACACGTCGACCAGTCAACCAACATTTTTTACCTGTTAAAAATGCTAAAAATTGTCCAAATAATTTTTTCAAACTATCAATTTAATTCTATATCCTTCAATCGGTTAACCAAACTGTCAACCAGTTGAAAGCCCCTATTTCAACACATATTTGAGGCATCTGATTTTCAACAATCTCCATAAAGATTCTAATATTCACTCCGCAACATACCATGTTTGAACTTCCATCCTTACTTCGTTTTCAGCACACCTCCACAATCATCACTTCTCACGTACACTTCATCTTCAGTCAATCTTTACTAAACCTCGAGAAATCGTACAGAACTTAAATTTCTCTATAAAAATGACCTTCGTAAACATATCTGCTGAATTCACTCTTGTGTGTATCTTATAGAGGGTTACGCCACCTTCCTCTAGCACATATCGAATAAAATGGTAATGTACAACAATATGTTTAGTTCTAGAATGGTAAATCGAGTTCCTCACCAAATTAATCACGCTTTTGTTGTCACAATTACCCATCATAGCCTCCTGCTAAAGCCCCAACTAATTTATCATTCCCTTCAACCAAATTTTTTTCTTGAATGCTTCTGTCACTTCCATATACTCAGCTTCGGTTGTAAAAAGTGTCACCACAAACTGAAACTTTAATATCCATCTGATCACTTCACCTGCTAACAAAATAAGTAATCGGAAGTCGACCTTCTATTATCCACACTATCATTATAATTCGAATCCATATAGCCTACTAAATCGTTCTCTAATTTTTTGAATGTCAAGATGTAATGCTACGTACCTTGCATATATCGAAGTAAACATTTCACTGCCTTCTAGTGTTGTCTACTAAGATTAGACATGTATATGCTAATAATACCCATTGCATATGAAATATCTGATATCGTATAAACCATGACATACATAAAGCTGCTAACCACGTTCAAATAAGGCACGTAAGACATAACCTTCTTTTCTTCATCTATTTCAGGACATTACTTAGAAGAATACCTAAAATGAGTCGTATGGAGAACGCTAACTAGCTTTGCCTTGTCCATCTCATACTTCACCAATACTTTCTTAATACATTCTATCAGAGATAACCATAACCTGCTCCTCTTCCTGTCTCTGTGTATGATAATGTCGAGAACTCTCTTTGCAACCTCCGGATCCTTCGTCTCAAATGCCCCTAATAACTAAGCCTTCAATATGTCGATCTCAAACATATTATGACTGGCGATAAGCATGTCATCGACATACAATATAATGATAATGGACTTTCCATCACTTAGTGTCATGTAATGGACATAATGATCATACTCACTCCTGGTAAACATTTGACTCGGCATAAAATAATTAATTAATTTCTTATACCATTGCCTAGATGACCGTTTCAGGCCATAAAATGACATCTTCAACTTGTAAACCCTATTCTCTACCACTGTATTTCGAAATCTTCTGGTTGCTTTATGTAAATCTGCTCTTCAAATTCCCCATGTAAGAAATCAGTCTTCATATCCATATGTTCTAGCTTGAGATTGTATTGGGCAACCAGCATCAATACAAATTTAATAGATACTTGCTTCACCACATGTGCAAAGATCTCAGTAAATTTGACACCTTCTCTCTAAGCATATCCGTTTGCTACCAATCTTACATTGTACCTATCATATTTCTTCTTAAAGATCCACTTACACCCGATTGCTTTATAGTTGAAAGGAAGCTTCACTAGCTAGCTCCCATGTATCATTCTTGTACACAAAGTCCATCTCGTCATGTATCGCAGCTTTTCACTTTTCGACATCTATATCGTTAAGAGCCTCCAAAAAGTAGATGGATCCCCCTCATCTGTAATGAAGACAAATGCAACGTTTAAGTCATATATGTATCTAGCCGATAACCTATGATCCCTTGGCAGATTCCTTCTTATAGGTGGTTACTCCACCTACTCTGGTACCTCTGTTTACGTCTTAGTATCAGCCTGTGTCTTAGCTCTATCTATCTGAATGTCCACAACCAATTTCTTTGCTATCATATGCTCATCCATATGAAACAAGGATCCTTCATCAAATTTAACATCACGACTATGAATGATTTTCTGTGTGGCCCTATCATATAGCATGTACTCTTTCACACCATTACCATAGCTGACAAAGACGTATGTTTTAACCTTATGGACTATCTTATCTCTCTTAACTAATGATACGTGACAGCAAGTATCACAACCAAATACTCGTAGCCTTGAGTAGTCTGCCTGTTGACCCCTCCACACTTCCTCTAGAATTTTACAATTAATATTTATAGAAGGGGATCGATTTACTAAGTAACAAGCCGTGTTAATGGCATTAGTCTACATTTTCGTACCCAACCCAGCATTACTCATCATGCACTAGGCCCTCTCCAAGAGAGTATGATTTGTTTGCTTAACCACACCATTCTGTTCCAATGTGTGACACATTGTGTTATGCCTCATGATCCCTTCGTCCTTACAAAACTAATTGAATTTTCCACCAGTATCCATCTTCAATACTTTCACCTTTTGCCCTATTTTTCCACTATTTCCTTCCACTGTTTGAAGTTGGTGAAAATCTCATATTTATTTTCATATAATAAACCCACACATTTCTAAAATAGTTGTCAATAAACATAACGAACTGTGACGATTCTTTACCAGAAACTATGGGCGACGACCCGCGTACAGCAGAATGCACACAATCCAAAACTCTTTTATAAAGATGTTTCCTAAACTTAAAAGATAACTTTGATTATTTACCATATATGTAATGCTCCTATATACCAAAATCAATGCTTTTAAAAATTGAAATCAAACAACGGTTAAGAAGTACCTTCATCCCTAGCTCACTCATGTGGCCTAGACGTGCATGCTAGATATGTGTAGACGTGAAATCCTCTATAGACGTTGCATCTCCACCCTATAAAGTACCCCAATCAACCTGTAAAGGTTACCATTCCTCTGTGGTTTCATGACTATGAGTACCCCTTTGAAACCTTAAGGACACAATTGAACTTGGTGAATTCGTACCCTAGTGCCTCGAATGCACTCAAAGATATCAGAATCTTTATCAACTTAAGAACGTGTCTTACATCAGTCAAGATACCCTCAATGCCATTAAACATCTTGATACACATCGATCTAATACCAACCATGTTACAGACATTATCATTGCTCATAAACACTTGACCACAATCACACTCACTATAATTAGTGAACCAATTCTTATGGGGAGTCATGTGTTACGAAGCCCTCATATCCAAAATTCATTCACCATTGAAGTACCCAGATTTTGATGTGGTCAGCACATTATTACCACTTGCCTCCTCACTAAATTCCGTAGTGTTGGCCTCTTAGGAATAATTCTCTAATTTCTCCCTCTTAAACTCAGGATTTTATCAATCCTTCTTCATATGCCACAATTTTAGTACTTCCGCTTTCATATGCCATAGAAAAAGAACCCGTAGGGGGTGTACTCAACCTCCGATACCCGCAAACCAAGATTCAGGAAGTGGGCAAGTTAGATCACAAAGGGGTGTGACTACTACTGTCGGTTTGAGCAGGATCTCGAACCCCTATGATTGACCAAGACCTGACCATTGCTATTGTTATGCCCAACCGAATCACCTATTAAATACTTGCTCCCGATAATAAGTGGTTAATCTCTCCATCAATGATGGTAATGCTGAAAACGCTTATGAAAACTCAAATGTTGATGAATTGGAGCATGTCGTAGAGGATGAAGCAAATGAGTCTAGTTCCGTAGGATCATGGTGAGTCACTCATCGTGAGGTGATTATTGTATGTACCAAGGAAGGAGGTACACTCACAATGACACAACATCTTTCGAACTAGGTGTACGGTGAATTGAAAGGTCTGCGATGTGATTATCGACAGCAAAAGCATGGAGAACATTGTTTCCAAGGTTATAGTGGAATATTGTAGCTGAAAACGGAGCGTCATCCCTCCCCGTATATGATTGGATGGATTAAGGTTAGTGAGACGAAGATAACTAAACAGTACATGAAATCTTTTTTAATTGAAAAATATTACAAAGATCAAGTCATATGAGACGTTGTAGACATGGAGGCGTATCACATTCTACTCGATCAACCATGGAAATTCGACCGTGATGTCACTCATAGAGGACGAGATAATGTGTACATTTTCATCAAGTACAATCGAAAAACCATACTAGCCCCTATGGACCCAACTGAGCCACTTGAAACTTTTAAAGTGGAGGGGCGTTCTCTCCTAACCATACATGATTTTATGAAGGAATCCAAGAAGATGGGACAAACCTATGTATTATTATAAAGGAAAAAGAACTTGATACCACCATCATTCTTAAGAAATTAAAACCCTTTCTACATGAATTCAAAAAAAATTGGCCCGACGACCTTCCTAATGGATTGCTCCCCATATGAGATATTCAGTACCATATCGACCTTATCCCAGGGTCCAACTTATATAATCATCCTCACTATCAGATGAGTTTGAAGAAGTGTGATATTTTACAAAGACGATGATTCGTGAGGGTCTAATCCGAGAAAGCATGAGCCCATGACCATTCTGGCCCTATTAACTCTTAAGAAAGATAAGAATTGGCGCATGTGTGTCGATAGTCGAGCTATCAACAAGATTACCATAAAATATAGGTTTCTCATACCACAGTTGGACGATATGTTGGATATGCTTAAGGGTGCAAAATTATTTTCTAAATTGAATTTGAGGAGCGGCTACCATCATATTCGAATATGACCGAGTAATAAATGGAAGACAACTTTTAAGACCAAGGACGGGCTATATAAATGGTTGGTCATGCCCTTAAGTCTTTCGAACATGATTAGTACATTCATGAGGTTGATTAAGTTATAAAATCATTCATTGGGTAATTTATAGTGGTCTACTTCGATGACGTTTTAATATATAGTCAGGATGAAGCAAGTCATATGAAATATCTCAAACAGGTCCTTCAAGTGCTCATCGAGAATAAGTTATACCTCAATATAAACAAATGTAACTTTCTTACCAAAAGCCTACTATTTTTGGACTTTGTCGTGATCTCCACGGGCATTCAGGTGGATAATAAAAATGTGAGAGCCGTCAAGGAATGGCCGATTTCGACAAACATTTATGAAGTAAAGAGTTTCCACAAGTTAGCAACATTTTATTGTCAATTCGTGTAGAATTTCAACACTATAGTCGCACCAATTATAGATTGCATGAAAAAAAAGGGTTGTTTCAGTGGACCGATGAGGTTAACAAGAGTTTTTCTGAAATCAAGCATTGATTGTCCATAACATTGGTCTTGTTTCTTTCCAGTTTTGACAAGATTTTTTAGGTTGAGTGTGATGCCTCATATTTTAGAATTGGAGGAGTCTTATCTTATGAAGGTGAGCCAGTGGCCTTTTATAGTGAAAAGCTCAATGAAACCCAAAAGAAATGGTTGTCATATGAGCTTGAGTTATACGTAGTGGTTCAAGCGCTGCGACATTAACGATATTATCTAATTCAAAAACATTTTGTTCTCTACATTGATCATCAAGCCTTAAAGTTTATTAATAGTAAAGGCTAATGTGAATCATGTACATGTTAGATGGGCTGTATTTTTACAGTAATTTACGTTTGTTTTAAAGTATAAGTCAGGGCAACAAAACAAGGTGTCTGATGCACTTAGCCGATGTGCTTCAATACTGGTTACGATGATCAATGAGATGGTTGGCTTCGAATGTCTCAAGGAGATGTATGCCAAAGATCAGCACTTCAAGGATACATGGATGAGGTGTCAAGAGGGCCATCTTAGTAACCTACATATGCAAGACAATTTTTTCTTAAAAGGGAATCAACTGTGTAGCCTTAAAAGTTCTTTGAGGGAGCAGATTATCCAAGAGCTACATAATGGTGGCCTTGGTGGGAACCTTAGGCAAGACAAGATGCAAGCTCTTGTTGAGGAACAATGTTATTGGTTATAATTGGTACATGACGTGGATAGAGTGGTGTAGCATTGTTATGTTTGTCGGACCTATAAGGGATAATTTCAAAATACGGACCTCTACACCCCATTACCTATACCTGATGACCCTTGCAATGACTTATCTTTGTACTTTGTGGTTGGTCTCTCCTAAACACAGCATAGCATCAATTCGGTGTTCATGGTGGCAGATCGTTTCTTAAAGATGTCACACTTCGTCCCATATAAGAAGACCCTCAATACAACACATGTAGCAAATCTTTTATTCAGAGAGATCGTGAACCTATACAGGGTTCTCAACATTATTACTTCTGATCGTGACATAAAGTTCATTAGTCACTTTTAGCAGACTTTATAGAATCAGTTTAATACACAACTTCAATTCCGTAGTACCTACTGTTCGCAAATCGATGGGCATACTCAGTTGTGAATCACACATTGGGAAACCTTGTCCAGTGTATTTCACGTTCTAAACAGAACTAATAGTATTTAGCCTTGTCTCAAGTAAAGTTTGCATTCAACAATATGATGAACCGCTTAACAGGAAATTTCTCATTCTAAATTATTTATGGTCAAGTGCCCCACCACACACTTGACTTGATCCCTTTGCCCTAGTTCCTAGGCATGAGCACTGTCGAAGAGCATATGGTGGACTGAATCATAGGCATTCATGCAAATGTGTAAGCAAGTTGCAAGCTTCGAACAACAGGTACAAGGAGCAAGTCGACAAGCATCGATAACAAAAGGTGTTTGAGGTAGGCGACGATGTCATATTTCATCAACGCAAGGAGAGATTTCTAAGACCTACAATAAATTGAAGAATAAGAAGATTATATCGGTATCGATCCTTCGAAAGATCAACAACAATGCTTACTTTATTAATCTTTCGGATTGCATAGAGATCTCGTGTACTTTCAACGTTGCGGACCTGACTGAGTATCATAAACTGAAGCTGGATGAGAACTCAAGGTTGAGTTCTTTTGAAGTGGAGGGGAGTGATGTAGAGAGGGTCACAGTCACTTTCATGGTAAATATAGACTAGAGAAAGCCCGATTGGAGGCGGAAACGATCTAGACCATTAGGACCTTGAATCAATCGTATCTCGCAATCCGAGGTGAGTTTTTTAACATATTACACATGATTTTGGGGTAAGAGAAGCTACTTAACCCAACCAACCTTTTTATGATGGGTTGATATGCTAGATTTGCAAGATTCCATCAAATTGATAGTCAAAAGTCTCATTTAATTTCATTTTTACTATAAATAGTAAGTTTTAATTCGAGTATAACTTTAGATCCTTTAAGTTATAGGAGTCGTGCCCAACTTAAATAGGACTTGAAAAAGTTAGGAGAATAATATGGTTAGGCCAAATTGGACACTTACTATTTCTGACAAAAAACCATGAAGTCTAGTAGGAATGGAGTCCGTCTATAAATAGTAAGTTTATTATTTATGGTAAGTCACGTTTTTAGGGTGTTTGCATTGGAGTCTAAGTCTAAAATGCTATCATAGGCTTGAGGTCATTATTTAAAGGATTGTAATTTCATTTTTTATCATCAATCAAATTATTTTGAATTTATTAAGAATTATTCCTACTCATGGATTTGAGGAAGCTCTATAAGGAGTCTTGAGAGCTCTATGAATTTGAAGTAGTTATTCCATGAGGAAGACAGTGATTAACCTCATTACATCCCTCCCTATGCCACCTATAAGCCCACAACGTGTCAGTTAGCTCTAAAGACTAATCCTAATGTTTTAGATTCATAGTTTTCTCTAATATTCGTTTAAACTCCCTATTAGAAACTTTAGCTTAGCCACTTGTTTGTGGATGGCGGGGTGTAATCACTTTGTGTGTAATACCATATTTTCTCATTAAGTTCTCAAATGGTTTATTACAAAAGTGTAAATCACCATCACTAATTATACATCTCAGCATTCTAAACCTGGATAAGATATTTTCTTTTAAAAACTGTAGAACTACATTGTGGTCATTATTTTACAAGGAATCGCCTCCACCCATTTTGAAACATAATCTATAGTTATGAGGATGTAAAGATGTCCAAATGATGAGGGAAAGGTATCATAAAATCGATACCCCAACAATAAAAAATTTTGACAATTAGGATCGACTTTTCAGGCATTATATTTTTGCACGACATTCTTTCCATTATTTGACATTGCTCACATATCTTGCAAAACTCATGGGTATCTTTAAACATCGTCAGCCAATAAAAACTATATTGAAGAATCTTAGTCGTGATTTTTTTGATGAAAAATGACATCCATAAGCGTGTGAGTGATAGAAGGAGATACCACTAGAGCGTTCATTATTCGAAATATATCTCCTAATGATTTGGTCTGGGCAATATTTAAACAAATGAAGATCATCCCCAATAAAAAGTTATATACCTCAGCTAAAAATCTTTTTTTATTTTGTGGTGTCTAATGAACCGACAATTTGTTTAATCACAAGATAATTTTCTATATCAACGTACCAAGCTAATTGGGAGACAACAAATAATTGTTCATCTAGAAAAGTGTCTTTAATTGGCGGACTCTTAATGAAATCTAAAAGAACCAATCCAGATAAGTGTTATATTACTATGTTTACTACTCTCTTTTTATCACGTATCTCTAAGTTGAATTCTTAGAGTAGGACTCATCTCAAAAGACAGGACTTAGCATCATTCTTTTACTTGAGCACCACATGTCAGTAATAATTATAATTTTTTATCCAATCAAGTAAGATCTGAATTTGTCTAGAGCAAATACTATGGCAAAGAGTTCTTTTTCCGTGGTTGAGTAATTTATCTAGGCATCATTCAGTGTTTCACTTGTGTATTAGATAACATATATTTTGTTTCTTCATTCGTCCTAACACAACCACAATAACTAGCATCATACATGTTTTCAAAAGGAATACTCTAATCGGGTAGTTGCATGATTGATGTAGTTATTAATATACCATTTAGCTTTGTAAAAGCCTCTCGGCATGAGTCAATCCACTCAAATGGGACATTCTGCTAAATGAGGTTACTTAAGGGTCTAGAGATTTGGCTAAAGTCCTTAATTAGCCTCCTATAAAATCTTACATGACTTAAAAAAGAGTGAATGTCGTGTATATTTTTGGGAGCCGGCAATTTAGCAATTAGATCTATTTTGGCCTTGTTCACCTTAATTTCATAGGACGAGATCATATGTACAAGGACGATTCCTTTCTAAACCATGAAATTATTTTTTTCTTAATTCAAGATAAGGTTATTCTCTTCATACATTATTAAAACTAAATTCAAATAATCGAGCTACTTGTCAAACATAATTCCAAGAAAGGAGAGGTCGTCTATGAACACTTCTAAAAAATGCACAACTATGTTTGAAAAGATATTAAGCATGCATCTTTGGAATGTTGTACGAGCGTTAAATAAACCGAATGGCATCATTTGGTAAATAAATATGCCAAATAAGCACATAAAAGTGATCTTCTCTTGATCTTCAAAGGCTATCTTAATCTAATTATATCCTGAATATCCGTTTAGGAAGCAATAATAAGCATGGTCAGCCAATCTTTTCAAAATTTAATCAACAAAAGGTAAGAAAAAATTGGCTTTCCATGTGACGGTATTCAACTCCTGTAGTTAATGTACATTCTCTAACTAGTGATAACTCTAGTTGACATAAGTTCATTATTGGCATTGGCTATGATAGTAATTTCAAACTTCTTAGTTAGCACCTGAGTTGGGCTCACTCACAAATTATCGGATATAAGTAGATAATACCAATATCTAATAGTTTCAATATATCTATCTTAACCACATCCCTTGTATTAGGATTTAGTCGACCTTATGGTTGCTTTGATGTCTTGGCATTTTTCTCTGGGTGTATTCGGTGAGTGCAAATCAGGGGGTCAATTCCCTTGAGATCCGTAATAGTCCATCCTATGGCACTCTTGTGGTTTTTAAAAGTAGCAATCAGCTTGCTCTCTTGTTCATTATCCAAGTAAGAAGAAATCACCACTAAATATGTTTCTCCTTGACTTAAATTAACATAATTCAGCTCAAATGACAATAGTTTTAGGTCAAGGTTCGATGACTTAATATTAAATGGTAGAGACTTTGAGTCTATGAGGGGTAATTTTTCAAAGTCTGGCCTCAATTGATTAATTTCAAGTATTGGCTTAAAGTTTAATAAAATACTCAACATATCTAATATTATATGATCTTCAGAATCCATAAAGTGAGCAATACATGCTTTTAAGGGGTCGGAGATTGTAGTTAATATGAGCTCCTCCTCCACAAATGTGTCAATTATGTTTATCTCATGGACCTCATCTACATCCATAGGTTATTTGCAGAGTGAACATGTTCACATCCAATGTCATTTTCCCAAAGGATAGTTTCATTACTTCATTGCGACAATTGATGATTGCATTTAAAGTTGCCGAGAATGGGAATCTTAGGATGATCAAAATTTGAGTGCTAGTATTTATAATTGGATGTGTGTTTAAGATGATAAAGTTTACTTGGTAGTGAATTAATCAACCTGGACTAACACATCCTCAATTATCCATCTTGGTATACGAATAGGTTGGTCAACAAGTTATAAGGTGGTCTAGGTGTATTTTAATTTCCCAAAGCTCATTCGTTCGTATACTAAATATGGTAATGCTTGCTCCCAAGTCTAGCAAGGCTTATTCAATCCAAAATTTTTCGATGATACATGAAATCGAAAGTAGCCTGCATGGTGGTTTGATTGAATTACATCTGCCCTTGCATAAATGCGTACAATGTGTCTTCAAGGGTCTTCTTCCGTGGTTGCATTTGTGGTGTACTTTGAGGTTCAGGGGGAGTTCCTCAAGGAGAAGTGCTTGCATTAGCAGTTGTTCCATTTCACTTAGAAGTCATTGTGTATAATTCCTTACTCACTTAGGCATGAACCAAGCACAGGATACTAAGTTGTAAACCTAAACCTAGAAAATAAAATTTTACAATAATTAGAATCAACTAAAAAGCAATAAGATAAGGGAACGAAGTTACTAGTTTAGAAGAACTGGGAATAATGATGCTTTAAAATAAAAACCAAACAAATTATATTAGTTAAATAATTTCTGTAAAAACACCGAACTAGAATTATACTTCCTAGAGTTAAACTTAAAAGCAAAACTATGGATTAGAATTAGAAATCAAAGCCTAACCTAAACCTAAGTATTCTCAGTGAAAAGTTTCCCAACAATGGTGCCAAAAAGTTGATCAAACCCATTAGCTAACAACCCTAAGTATAGTGTTGCGATGTAGTAATAACTCGGTAACAACGAGCTTGATAGATAGAAAATTTAGTGAGAATATATTAAGAATTTAATCTAAGAAAAATGGTTAGTATAGATTTTTAATCTAATGAAACAAAAGAGTTGTAGAAACTATTATAAAAAGGACTAAGGTTATAGGAATCCTCAATCAATAAACTTTGAATTCGATACATCTTCTCGAGTTGATAACTCAACTACAATTAGATTCCAAGAAGCTCCACAACTCTTAGGTCTCTCTCCTAAGCCCTAAACATAATTAAGAAGGTTTAAAACACCCCTTTAAATATGAAAAGTTCACATCGACTTGGAATTAACTTCAATTTTTACATTTTTATTATGCTTCGGTTGCACTGATAGTCACATTTGGTCGCACCGAACATTACTTCAGTCGCACCAAATTAGCATTTCAGTTGCAGCCGAATTTTCTTAAATTTCTTCTAAAGTCTCTATTTCCCATAGGTCACACTGAACTCTCCTTCAGTGGCACCGAACCTATCTCAGTTCGACCTAAGTGTCGAGCCAAATTATCTATGAAAAATTACAATTTCTTACAGGTAGTTCTGTGCACATTCGGTTGGACTAAGCCAACTCAAGTGGGACTAAATAGTCTATTATTTCTGTTATTGAATTGTGTAATTTTTTAACCATTCCTTCATCTTTTATACTTGATTTTCTTGTATCTTTGACATGTGAATTCTTTATTAATGACTTCCAAATCTTTAAGTCTTCTATTAAATAATCCTTTAAGCTTTAATACTTCTTCTTAAGCATGATTTCGTATTTATTTCCTGGATTCCTTGCATGTACAAAATAAATGTTAGATAATCAATTAAGCATTTTAAATGCATGAAAACTAATACAATTGAGAGGATAAATATGTAATATTTAGATGTTATCATATCTCAAGAGCATGGTACAGTCTTAAGGTCAGTGGATCATGTACACAGGTTGGGATTATATCCACATAATCGAAGAAGTTAAATATTCAATCATGTCCACAATGTTGACGTCAATTCAATCAAACAAGGCCATACATGTAAGCGATAGCCTTTATTAGTTGTTCATGTGAGAGCAAGATACGCAGGCATTCCAAAGTTTACTCGACTCAAAAGTTTTGATTAAATCGCTAGTGTCCCCTCGCATCGGGATGGACTGATTAGAGACTTGACCAGGGTCTAGTTATCCTTTTCACCGATTTGGGCTTTATTTGGGCGATTTGTAAAAAGGTATAGGTTAATCCTTCTTAATGAGTTCTTTTTGTCTTATGACAATAAACGTAAGTATATGTACTTAAGGACTTTTTCTTTTACCAGTCTTTAAGTTTGTGTCTCTCTTAAGTGAATAAGAATGTATAGATAAACAAAATAAAGCTAAATAATGCCAATTTTATTGATATTAAAAATGTATGATCCATTACAATTAATAAAGTAATAATCAACTTGATTGGTTGATCGAAATAGACAATCAAGGTGATCAGTAGGATTTGACCAAATTAGTATGATTAACCAAAACTAAAACTCAGTTGAATATGATCTTACAACTTAAGGTTGATGCTATTTACTTCTACTCCTAAGATACTGTAGTGGGAGACACTATGCAATAGTTATCTATTTTAGAATTAGGCTAAACTAATTAGGAAAGATAAATTTAAAGTAAATAGATGTGTTTGGTGTAGGGCCTTGAGCTCTTCTTTATGTACTCATTTTTTAGCATATTGAGGCAATGAAATCCCTCACTAAGCTTCCTTTTTGCTTTTGGATCTTTCATGCTCATGTTACAGTTATGAATATGAAAATCTCCTTTATTGATATGGAACCGATGGTTTACATTTGGGAAGAAATGACTCTAGTCAAATATGGACTCACTGGCTTCTTAATTTTATTCTTGTAGTTAATCCTTCACGGAAATGTTCATGACCCACTAAAGATCAGGCCTGTGAATGTCAAGATTCCTCTGATGAAGATAACCAGGCCAAGGGTTGGACCTGGATCAATCACAGCCATTCAACATCTCTACTGATGGCCCACCTTGTTAACTTTGAGGTGTTGGATGATCCAAATCAAACCACCTCCTATATTTTCACCATTCACTGCAACATAGTTTGGAGTATTGATATGGATAGATGGACAAGATCCATTAAATCTCAATCTCCCAAACTCTTTATCTCAATCTGTAACACCCCTAAACCTCTCCAATTAGTAAAGGCAGTGTGCTCCAGGCCCCTCCAATCTTGCTACCGTTACGCACCCCTCTACGTAGTCAGATTTGCATAGGAAGTCCATAGAAGCTCCAGGCATGCTATAAAATGCCTATCACCTGGATAGAAAGAAACCAAAATGAAAAAAAGAGGGGGAGAAAAGAGGAAAGAAAGAAGGTTGGTTCGAGTCCAACCGATCTCTAAACATTGAAGGAGGAGGAATCGAGACTACAGCAAGCCGCGGTATCACCAGATCATGGTTCAGATCCAACCTCCCCACTTCGTTCTTTTCTTTACTTTCCTTTTTAAATTTTGTAGATTTCATCTCGCAAAAACTAGAAGACTAGACCAAAATAAATGTGATAGATCAGGATGGATCAATAACTACTATCTAGGGTAAAATCTGAACCAAGACTGCCTCAAATTTATTTGAAAACAAACTTAAGATATCTAAACTAGGTGAATTAGAGTAAAAGATGATTCAATGATATAAGGTGAGGATCCTTCCTTTAAACTTTGCAATTTAATTGATTACACTTCTTTTTATCTGTTTTAAAGGTATTTTACTGCTTATAATCTCCCTATAAATCATCACCATAGAAATTCACATCATTTTGTTATCATGCATGCAAGTATCGTGTTGGACATCCCATCTCAGACAATCATTATAAAATCATAGACATAATGCTTTACAGGTAGCGACCCTCTTGGTTGGCACGTAATTTTGTGAATTAATTGGTGTGGTACATAATTGATGTAAGTAAAACGTCATGCGTGTTACATCACTTATCGGGATTAGATGTCTTTAATAGTCACTCTATGAATACATCATGTTACGTAAATCTCCTAACCGCATTGTTGTGTCGCCTTAAGACGTTCGTGTAAATCCACGCTAACGTGGGACGTGCGCGGCGAATCTCCTTAGTATGAGAATGTGGGCAAGTCAAATATATTAAACTGTCTTCTACATTATGATCATGACTACTGAGTGTGATGGATCGTACATATTTTTCTAGGCATGCATACTATATAGAATGTTGCATATATCGATACTCTTGTATATGTGAAATATGAGAAGTATTAGTGCCATTTTTCTTTGTTATCTTTGTGAATCATGTTAATCATTGTAAACTTTAAAGGAATAATAATCATCACTATGAGTAGGGCATTGACCCTCTCCAATCGTATAGATGATGTAGGTGATGAACAGATTGGAGACCCAGAGAATCACCTCTGTTCACTCCCCAAGTGCAGGGTTGTGATGTAGTAATAACTCGGTAAGACCGAGGTCGAATCCCAAGGGACTGAAACTTGTACGCTATCTAAAACTAACTAAAACTAGAACTAGGCTAAGATGAAATCTAAACTGAGTGTAATTTGAGGAATAATGGTGAAAATAGTAATCTAAAATTTATAGAAATCAGAGGAAAGGGAACTAGGGATTCAGAGGATCCACTTGTAGAGATCAGGGAGATCCTATGCCTGTTTCATGAATCATAGAAATTAACTGAACTGTCATTGATCTAGTTTTCAAGAGATGAAAGGTATATGAATTAGAATGGATTCCATCACCAAACCATGCCCAAGAGACTATGGCAAACAACAGAATTAAACTAATTACCAACCAATCACATGTATGAAGGCTATAAAGGGTACCGTCATCCAACCATGCCCAGGAGACTATGGTGAACAACAGGGCTTCCTGACGTCATAAACATCAGAAGAAAAAAGAAATATTCAAAGCCATTGCAGACCCACTGTAATTGCAGTCACAACAGACCATTAAAGACTAAAAAAATATTTCCATAAATTCAATTAAGATTAACATCAATTCAGTTTAAACAAAAGGCACAAGCACAGGGTTCTCCCATCACGCTATAAGCTTCACCTCTTAGCCCTAGCTAAGAGGTTTAGCCACACATAGATGGGCTGAACATCTTAAAAGAAAACAAACAAAGTAAAAATTAAAAAATTAAAAAATTAAAAAAAATTAAAAAAAACTCTATTCTCTCTCTCGTGGCTGCCTCCAACCTCCAAGCTAAGCCCTCCAAGATTGAATCAATCCCCCCAAGCTAAGCTCTCCTCCTTTTTATAACAACAGCTAGGCAGTGGGAGCTTTTACGCAGCACAGCCGCGTGCGTAATGACAGCCGCATGAGCCTTGTGTTGGGCCCGTTCTTGCGGGACGATAGACGCACAATCGCGAGATCTAATCAGTTCAACATCCTTGGCCCTGGTCGAACGTCCCATAGGAGCAGTTTGGACGGTCTAGATCGTTACTCTGTCCATGATCTAGATCTCTGAATGGCCCCACAGCGCCGGTCGCTCGTAGGCTTGTGCACGTTTCTTACGCTGAAGTATTGGTGGTGTCCATGATCGAGGCTGGAAAGGAAATTCACTCCGTCCATTAAATTTCCAGCAGAATTTCAGTCGGAAAGGGTTATTTTTGGAGCGCTGATCACACGGCCCACTTGATTTCTAAACCGACCGTCCATATTACATTTAATGGGCTAAAAATTTCTCTTTGCGGTCATTTGAAATTATGCCACCTAGGCATACATTGTTGCTGCCACACGGGATGACTGAACGGGTCAGATCATCAAATAAGATGGTGAGTGGGACCCACAAAGATCGCCCGCAGGCTCTGTTTGCGAACAGAACCTGCGCAATGCCGCGCTGTGATGGTCGGAGGGGTCCATAGTGATGTTTTTGATGCAATCCACCCCGTTCATTGTAATCACGATGAAAAATAAGTAAGAAGTAGCTGGTTTCAAATTGGATTCGGTGTGGCCCACAGATCTATCTACTCCACCGTCCATCTTACATTTAACGGTTAGGATCTTGCAATAGATTGCATGGTGTCAAAAGGACACCTAGACGATGGTTGTAGCTACTCTCTTGAGTGAATGGACGGTTCAGATCTTGTGAAATGATGATGTGTGAGCCCCATTATTGAAGAACGGTGATCGTGCGTCCCTTGCTGGACGTTTTTTGAATTCTTCTTAAAGAAGAATCGGTCAGCTCCCGCTGACCGAATTCTTGAATTGTGGTGCGCGGCTGGAGCATGCAGATTATGCACGTGCACTCCCTTAGGTGGGGTCCATCATGATGTGTATCCTATATCCGTTCCGACCATCCGTTTCTCCATCTCATTTTAACCGTGGGGACCAAAGTTGAAGCGTACCCAGATAGCAGGTGGGCCTCAATTTGCTGATTTATGGGCTGATATGTCCATTGAGCCACTTACACAGAGATCCAATGGTTGAAATTCGACGTGTACGGTTAATTTAGGGTCTTCAGGCCATGTATATAGTTTCAAGCCGAACGGATGACTGGAACCTTATGATCTTGCATTCTGAACGTCTTTCGGGCCACTTGAACCTCAGTTTCTCAGTTTTCTTGAATCTCTGGCGTAAAATTCCATTGATCTTGGTCCCCTGGAGTCTGTCCCTTACCTTAATGTCTTCAGATCATTAAATCCATGCTTTTAGCCTCTTATTTCAGTTCAAACTCGTAATTACACCTTGCAGCACAAACATGGTTAAAACGGGCCATTAAACAGTATCTTGTTCGTAAATCTAGGCAATCAATGGGGTCTGATATGCAATATTTGACCCTCAACAACCTCCCTAAGGAAGACTGTTGAATAAATAATAAAATAGTTTCATGATTTAGTTTTTATTTACGTTTCCACTGCGACTTGATTTTGTAATAAGCTCCCATCTGAGTGAGCATTTGATGATTTATTGAACTTTTTCCCTTTTCAAATGGATTAATAAATACAGGGAATTTCTTTTTCATGATTTTGTACTTAAGTAATCCAAATATATAAATTTAATTACATTATTTGAACGATGTGTGAATGGGATTAACTCCAGAATTCCTAGGGCGAGCAAAGACTCAAGCCTTGAAAATTCGGGGCATTACACAATCAGATCACGAATCCTCATCGAGATCTTCGATTTGTCCCCCTTTTTTTTTTATTCCAATCAATGGATGGAGAGTGACTTGATCGAGTCGATGTGTCTATCTCTCCAGGGTTACGTCCAAATCAAGGCTAGATTAGCTTGGACAATATAGTCTGATCTTTTGATATTTAGAACCTTCTTCAATGTTACTAGTTTTTCAAATATTTTTGTGAAGATCTCCTATTTTAGAAGGATTGAGAGGTGATCTTACTGGCAATACCATTTCCATATTCACAATTAGATCCATTTCTCAGCGAGGGTTTTTTTTTTTTTTTAAGTCGTGGCATGTATGTTGATTCATAAATGGGCATGTTGATCGTGACAATATGACAAGCCATGATTCATCCTCTTAAAGGCATACGCAAGGAATTGTGCCATCACATTAATAACCGAATATGTAATGTCCAAGAAAGATTAACCAAACATTTCTCCAGTAATAAGCACCACTTCCGTGTGTGCCAAACAATAATGTCATGGCGGTTTTCTATTGAATTAGGTCACGAAGTGAAGATGGGTGTAAACATACATTAATCTTTTTTATTGGCATCGCCTAATGGACCTGATGTGGAACTAGGATTTGATTTGTTTTTCAATTTGATTTTTTTCAGATTAGAATCACTGGCTTTACTGAATCATTAGTTCCAGCAGATAAAAAAGAAAACAGAGACATTAAATTATTACCTATCATGATTTGATTTACCTAGTGTGAATATGTAGTGATTGAGATGACGTTGAAGATAAGTTTGGATTGCAGTCGGCTGCTAAGGTCACGCCTAAAATCACATATTATCCACCTACACTATTTACTATTTACAGAGGACTTACCTACGTGAAAAGGTAGGTAAAATCTCTCACCCACAACTCCTCGTGTTATCAAACCCAAATTCCTAACGTGACTTTGGCACCAGAGAATTTCATTGTCTTCTTCCTGCACCCAGGCTTAGAGGTCCATCCATCCAATGAAGGTGAGCCAGATTTTTGCATCAACTAGTATCACTTCCGTACATGCTAAACAATAATGTCAAGGCCGTTTTCTATTGGATTAGGTCACGGAGCTAAGATGGGTGTGAACACACACTAATCTTTTCTATTGGCATCGACTAATGGACCTGATGTGGAACTCGGATTTGATTTGTTTTTCATATTAGTGCCATTGTGGCTTTAACGAATCATTAGTTCAGCAGATAAAAAATAAAGCAAAGACATTAAAGTATTACATATCATGATTTGATTTACCTAATGCGAATACGCAGAGATTCAGATGACGTTGAAGATAAGTTTGGATTGCAGGTGGCTGCTGTTCGAAAAATGATGGGTTTTGTATCCATTGCCTTCAACCGCACCTTCTACCGCAGCCCGGCTGCTGTTCTGAATGATGGGTTTTGTTCACATGCCTTCCATCGCACGTTCTACCGTACTTTCTAGCTACTTGGGGCCCCACCTGTGATATGTGTGTGGAATCCAAACCGTGCATATCATGGGGCCAAATCACGCCGTTGATAGTATCCTAAGAATTTAGGTAATGAGATGATCCTAACCATCTGATTTTGCCCCTACTTAGTTTGGACCTTGACATTTTACATTTTAACTGTTCTCTGGATTTACAGAGTGGCACCATGAAGATAGGTGGGCCATTTAGTCTGATTGTATTGTCCATGGATTCCAACGGTGTTTCCCACGTGATAATGGACCAGTCTGATTTTTTGTAACAGGTGGCATGTTGGCTGGAGAATGGGGATGTATGACGTTAGGCCATGAGCTATTACCTAGCTTGCGCACCTACCGAGTTCGATGTTGGGTCGCCGTCAAAACGAGAGAGGAAAACGCTGTGCGACTTCGGTTCGGCATTCACGTGCATAACTACCGCTTCTGTGGGAAGAAACTCCGTGCGTATGAGATCGGCACCGTTCATCGGGTGCGCCACGTAATGCTTGGCCTTCAACCCGAACATCACATCAATCCAAGAATGAAACAGGCCTTGACAAAGGAAAAGGTGTAAAATCATGTCTGAAAATTTCTATGGTCCACTTGAGTTTCAGAATAGCATGATTTTTGGAACATACCTTCATCCTAATGAGTATAATCAAATGAACGAATTCGATGGTATGTATAAACGACGATCGGTGTCGCACTCATCTAATGGTGGGCGTTCTTCTTTATGGCAGGGCCTCCATGAGTTTTGGAACAGACTAATTTTTGGGTCCCAAAGTGAACATGAGGTAGCACACAAAATGAACGGGTTAGATCTCATGTACGTTTTTCTCCACGTGCGGAACGGTTAGTAGTAGTCAAGCTCTTGTATGCATGCGCATAGTGAGGGTAGCGCTGTTCAGAATCTGTTGGATAAGATGCGCGTGCCGTAGAAACAAACCTCCAACCTAACTTCATTGAAGGTTCATCTTTCCTGCCAACATATCGTCTTTGTACATCTGTGCCGTGAAAATAATTCCTCATGAAGGTCACTAATATAAAGGATCTGGAAGATCCACCAGTTAGATGGGTCAGAACTATTTGTCGAGTCAGACCATCGGTTACAAGTTGATTTCAACGGTACGGGACACTGGATTATTGGAACGAATGAATTTTTATTTCATGTAATACTGATGGTGGTTCTTACTATTTGAATGGTTCACATTCCCTACAAAGGTGACATTTTGGTGGGAAATACAAACCCGTATACAAAGTTCCGGTGCAGCGATCTCCGTATTGCGATATTTTACTGTTTCCTACTTCCATCCGGCAAAATTGTATGGTATCAGATTATGTGCGGTCCCTATATCACCTAGGACGGTGCGGCCCTAACGGTGGTACCCATTTTACCTGATGGGAACTTCCCATGAGGTTGAGCTGTGGGGACCCCACCGCGATGCGTGTAGAACATCAACACCCCGCATTTGATGAGTCCCCTTAAAATGATAGATATTCTAAAAATTAACCATTTACAGAACTTAGGTGGGTCATACCATCTAAAATCATATGAAGACATGTCTAAAACATATAAAATTACTTTTTGAGGCTCACTTAAAATTTAGATACGTCTTAAACTTGGTCTGACCCCTCATCCAAGTGAAATACACATAATGGATGGATTAGATTTGTGAACAACAACTTCGTGGGGCAAGTCATGGATTAACTTTCTTTTAAAGCCCATGGCCCACTATAGTATGGTGCATCTGGCTAATGGGGTAGATGTTTGACACACATCATGGTGAGCGCACACATTTTGGCCTTGTGAAAAGTGTGTGTGTATGTGTGTGTGTGTGTATATATATATATATATATATATATATATATATATATATATATATATATATATACACACACACACACACGAGGCATGCTCACCTATGCACTTATGCACATGCACACCTTTGCACACGTGTCATGGGTGTCGAATCCGAATGGTCTATAAGATGTGGAATCCCATGAAACCGCTGGGTGTAAATTTTCACCCTGGTATAAGATTCTGGTGAGCCATAGTAAAGAGAAATTCAAATCAAGGAAAGAAATTGTTTGCATTTTTCACGACCTACTAAAGTTTTGGTTCAAAGTAAAAATTGGCACCAACAGGTTTCATGAGGTTTTGCTTTATGTGGACCGTTTAAATTTTTGAGACTCATCAGATATGATGAGTTCTCAAAAAAATTCATATGTAGGCCTTGCGAACTAATTCGCAAGTGAGCATTCCACACACACACACACACACACACATATATATATATAGAGAGAGAGAGAGAGAGACCCTGATCCATGGCTCAAGTGGTAGACTATGGGCCCTGGTATCAATTCCACAGTGGGCATGGCTAAAGTGTGAACTGACAGTGTTGTGTAGTAACAAGCTAAAAAATAAATAGTTAAGTCATTCCATGGTAAGCCATGGGCTTAAAAACCAAGTAAATTCATGACTTGAGTGGGCCACACCACATACAATAGTTGAGACGGTTTACACTCCCATTAAAGCATTAATAATAATTTATAAGGCCTATCAAGATGTGGTTCACAAATCTAGCCCATTCATTGTGTGTGTCCCACTTAGATGAGTAGTTATACCACGTTTCAACCACGTCCAAAACTAAGGTAGGCCTCACCAAGTGCTTTTATATTTTTTAGGCATGTCTTCACACAGCTTTACATGGTACGGCTCACCTGAGTTTTGTATACGACTGATTTTTTTAATATCCCATAATCTAAATGAGACCCATCAAATACGTAATGTTGATTTCCTACGCACATCATGGTGGGGCCCACAGAGCTCGACCACATAAGGTCGACCTCATAGTACCACTTTCATATATATATATATATATATATATATATATATATATATATATATATTCATGCTCACTAGTTACGCATGTGTGCACCTTTGCACATGTATGATGGGCGTGTAATTCGAACAGGCCATATGATGTGGAATCCTATGAAAAGATAAAATTTCATACTGATCTAAAATTCTGATGGGCTATAAGAAAGAGATATGCAAATCAAGGGAGGAAACTATTTTCATTTTTCATGGCTCACCAAAGTTTTGGATCAAATTAAAAATTAAGTTGACGGATTTCATAAAGTGTTTCTTCATGTAGACCGTTCAAATTTTAAAATCACATCACGTAAGTCTCAAAAAAGTTTGCACAAGTTTCATGCCAACTAGGCCTCAATTGAGCATTCAGATATATATATATATATATATATATATATATATATATATATATATATATATATATATATATATATATATATATACCCATTTATTTTTTTGTTTTTTTTTTAATGTCATTTTAAAGCATGAGAAAAAAGATCACGAACGTCCAAAACTTCACATAGAACACAACATGAAAAAGAATGGTAATTGACCATTAAAAATCCAATGAACCATGCAAGTTTTAGATTAAGTTGATATTTGTTTCTTTCATTCTTTTAGGTCCACGTGGCCTTATTAACAAATTGGATAGCAAATATACGCTACGGTGGGCCTTACAGGTTTTTAATACATAGTGGGTGTTCAATTACAACTTTCCCGGGTGTGATCCACATGAGATTTGTATCTCTTCATTTTTTATATTCATGCACCAAAATAAGCTGGGAAAATGGATGGGCAGGGCAGGTATGTTATACATACATCTGGGCCTAAGGTCACCGCTACACCGTATTGGGTGAGGCGGCGGAGATGATCCCCTCCTGAGTCAAATAATCCTCGACCCTAGTGTAGCTTACGCAGATTGCATCCTGAGGAGTAAGGATGCAGTGAGAAAGGTGCAAAATTTCAGGTGGACTACTCTATGAAAAAACAGTGGTAATTAAACACCTACCGTTAATAAAAACCCATTAAGACCCAATGTAATGTTTATTTTCCACCTAAATTAGTGAATAGGTCACGTAAACCTAGAAGAATAGAAGATAAATATAAGCTTGATCCAAAACTTTTATAATTAATGCTGGGTATTTAATCACCCAATTTCTTATAACGTGGTCGACCTGAGAAGTGAATAACTGGATGGCCAGCTCGAGTAAAACACATACATTATGCTCATCAACGGAAGCGGATTGCCTAGTAACCCACGTCACTTAGCTTATCGAGTAAACTTTGTGAGGTCCACCGTAATTTGTGTATTTTATTCTCTCCATCTAAGTTTTGGAGCAAATTTACATTTGTGTTTCCAATTCATTCACGTCTGTATGATCTTATAAACCAGTTGGATGACAAATAAACATGGCTGTAGAGCTAGCAAGGTTTCAACCGTAGAAATCATTTTCCCTACTGCTTCATGCAGTATGACCAACTTGATCTCTGTATATACTTCAAATTTTAGCTCAACCCTTTAAATTAGATGAAAAACGGATGGACGGCATAATTACACTACATACATTCAAAGTGGCCCCAACTCAGTTTACTGAGTTAGATAAGAATTCCACATCATATACATCATGGTGGGACCGACAGAGCACCCCAATGGGACTCGCTAGTGGAAGTGTCAGCATACAATCCGCGTCCGACAGGGAGCTCAGGTGAGTGGCCCACCTCTTGATGATCTAACTACTGAGATTATTTTACGATGAAAGAAACATCCACCAAAATTCCCTTTTGAAGATTCGTAACTGACGGTTAATAAACAAATACATCTAGTCTACATTCACTTTCCTCTTATCTGGGAAGAATTTTTAAACATGATCAATTACATAGTGAGGCCATCATATCAACGGTTAGGATCACCGATCCATGGGTCCAACTTGAGAAACTGAGAACCCAAATCACAGCATACATTTCCTATGACCCAGGATAAAAAAAATCCCTACTCCCAAGATACACTGTCCGACGCGTCGGATTCGTACCTTTTACTAAGTCACCTACCAGTCTGGGGTTGACTCGGGTCACCTGGTCCCCGTTAAGCAATGCACCGATGCAGCGCACATTAGTCGAACCCCAATGTTTTTCGTATATACGATACAATGCTCGGGCGGAAAGCTTGTACTGTAGCATTTGGGTGTTTTCTGTAATGGTGGGGCCCACGGCTTAGTGATCCGAACAGTTGTTGCGGTGTGTCTCATTGTGGATGGTCCACTCACCTACAAAAATCTCCCAGCTTAAGAGATTCTAGCTGTATAATGCTTCGCCTTTTCTTCATTAAATCTGAACCGTTGCTGTGCTTTTTTCTTCAATCATCTATTTACTAGCCACCTATTGAGGGTTAGGGGTTCTTCCAGACAGGGGGGACCAAAATACTGACGGTTTGGATCTCTCCATCAATGCGCCGCACTCGCACAAGCTCGTCGGAGAGCGTTGTGTGATATGCTCTTGCCTTGAAATTGCAAGGAAAGAAGGAGGAAAGCCCAGGAAGCCATTGTCGTTGTCTCTTTGCAAATCTTTCTCGCTTCCTCTCTCTGCAATTTATAGGGATAGGGTTTCGAATATCTCGATCCGCTTTGGACGAAGGAAGGATATGTACCCCGCGATGGAGGATCAATCCAGCTGCCTCGCGTATTGATGGACTGGATCGGCTCCAGCTCGCCCGATTCATTGACGATCGATGGATACTGACGCTCCAGACCCTAATCGATGCAAAATCAATTCGACGGCTACCGATGCGGCACCTTTGAAAGTTGAGATTGGCGTTGATGGAGAAGAAGACGATGAGGAGTCGAATTCTCTGCTATCTCCTCGAACAGGTGGATTGTTGTCGAAGCGGATGAAGAAGAATCCTTCGCGGCGGAAAGTGCAGTGGAATGATAGAAATGGGAACAAGCTTGTGGAGGTCTTGGAATTCCAGCCGAGGTAATTTCCTTTGCATTTTGTTTTCAATTCTAATTTAGTTCAGTTTCATTCGCTGTGAGGGCTGTTTCTATGAATTTGGATTTTTCGTCGGATTGTAGGTTTTGTTGGTTTTGAACATTTCAATTCATTTCAAAGATGAATTGAGATACGATAAGATTATCGTGGAATTAATAAAGATTGGAAAATGCATATCATGAAGTTGAGTTAAATTCGGGTTTTCCTTGGATTGTAGGTTGTGTTGGTTTCTAACATTTCAATTCATTTCAAAGATGAATTGCGATATGATCGGATTAGTGTTGAATTAATAAAGATTGGAAAATGCATATCATGAAGTTGATTTGCCAAGAGAGGTCTGAAGCTAACTTAAATAGGGTTTCAGAACATTAGGAATTGTATGATCCTCGAGGATGTGGAGTCTACTCATTTCTTCAGTTTGTGCAAGTGGGTGTCAATGATCTGGATTCTTGCCTGTTGGGAGTTGGGATCCATCATGGATAGACCACACACCTAAAATCTCCTCAATTCTACAATCGAAACCTTACATACAGCAACGGTCTGCTTTCAACTGAGAAATGATCTAAGATTGATGGCTGGGATCATCCAATCTGAGAGGCCTTTTTTTGGACTAGTCCATCCACTGTTGGTTGCATCAGACCAACAGTCTGGATCACTGCACAGTGGGCCTCACCTGTACAGCTGAGTACCCACCTTGAAGATGATGCATTTAAGTACTTGAAATGTCAGGACTGTGCTTGCTTGCTCTGTGAAATTGAATTGCGGGTGTAAAATGGAAAATTCTAATGTACCTTTTGACTTGGAGAAATGCAAATGCAATTCAAGGGCTCTTCTTTCTCGTGAATACTAAGAAATATCATTACTTTTTTCTTCTTTTTTTTTTCTTTTTTTTTTTGTTAATCGGAATTTTCACTATTCAGTTCACTTGAGCATCCAAACACAGCCTAGAGGTTGAGGTGGTAACAGCGGGATGGATACCTATATTATTTTTGCACCATTTAAAAAGTGGTGCAAACTCCTCGACTGTTCACATGGCATAGTTATATGGAAATCCTGTCTGTCCAAATTACTGATCCAACTGTTGATGGATCATACATGAAAAATTGCTCTGAGAGTTAATACTAGCCATCTGATATTTTTTTTTCTTTGAATTTGGACCACTTACCTCCATTTTTGGAAATAGAGGTGAGTTCTAGTTGGCATTAGTGTTTTAAGATGAAGTTGTGGTTGGAACAAGATCTACTTGGTGTGGAGGATCAACAATGAAGCATGGTTAGCTGTGGGTTTGAGTTGGTGAGTTAGGCCTATCAAGGTTGTCACTTGAATAGTTATGTTGTGTTTTGGACAATGCTTAATCTCTTTATTCTTTTTTTATTCGTCTTCTTTTCTTTTTTTATTCTTTTTGAAGAATGGGACAATGCTTAATCTTGCCTGAAGGACCACCTAGATGAAATCATACTATATTGCGGAATCGTATAAATGCATCTTTGTACATGCTATATTGTAAGCCGTTAGATTTTAGCATATCCTTTTTCCATGTAGTTTAATCAAAATATGGTACATAGCTATTTTTCTCATAGAACATACAATACAAGGTGTGAGATATTTATGCTTTAATGCCCTAAAATAATTACGAATATAACATCTTATATACCAAAATCACATAGCATAATTAGTTATCTGAATGTAGTATATCATATGTATTGTGTAATGCAGTGTTTTTTCCTTCCAATTCTTCTTTGGTGTATTTGAGTCTGCATGGTTGCAACCACCATGTCAAGCACAAGGCTGGCCAAGGTCCTAACTGCATTCTGAGTTTGTCCTGGTTCCTGAACCTTTTGTTTAATGGTTACTTCTCAAAGAACCATGTGTTGATGATCTAACGAATTCCTTGTATTGACAACCTTTTTTGTGAACTTCGTGTTGTTGACTTTTTGTGGATAAGGTTATCAGTAGCTACTACCAAAATAGCTTGTGTCAAGGAAGACCTTTGCCTTTTTAGTTTAAGACTTTGAAGTCGGAATTGTTTAAATTAACTATTCGGGACTCTTCTGTAATCTGTAGTATTTACCTCCGAGTAAAGTAGAGTTTTGTATTCCATGTATGCAACATTGATGACCATTTGCACTCTAATGCACTAACTGGTTTGCAATTTGCTTAATTTTTTTCCCCCTTCTCAAGTATATCATTGATAGTATAATTCTCACTGCTTTGCATTGAGACTGCTATCTTCATCTACACTACAACTGTATGATAGTTCCTTTGTGAATACTGTAACACAATTAGCTTAATTTTTTTAATGTTGCACATGCTACTCTGTTTCTGTTGTAAAATAAATAAATAAAAGAAAAGAAGAAGAAGAAGTAGAAGAAACAGTGTAGCATGCACACAGATTGAACTTCATGACTGTGCCTCTCCCGTCCCTGGATTTCACTTCTGGTGCTGTGTTAAACGCACAGATCGAGCTCTTCATTATGTATAAATACTGATGGGGTTGAGATATAAGCCTCATTCATTAAAATAATGAAATGTTCTATTGCTACCAATAAAAATGGAGTGCTACATTGTGACAAGGATAACTTGCAGTGTTGTCCTTGCTGTAGTCTCTACTATATATACTACGAGTAGCCATGGACAAATTTACCCATGCAATTAGTTGCAAAAGAGTTGAAATTTGAGATTTTAAAGGACATCTGAAGGGATATTGAACATATTCAAGGGTATTTAGGTCATTGGCAAATTCTACTTGCTTATCAATGTATGGCTCTGATTTTACATACTCCTCTCGTGACTGGTGATGATTTTTAGTGCTCAGGGACATTCGGGTCATTTTGATTTTTCATGCAAGTAGTCTGCACCCACCCACTCTGTGTGTGCAGCTTGGAAGCCCCCGCTCTCTCTCTCTCTCTCTCTCTCTCTCTCTCTCTCTCTCTCTCTCTCTCTCTCTCTCTCTCTCTCTCTCTCTCTCTCTCTCTCTCTCTCTCTCTCTCTCTCTCTCTCTCTCTTTAATACCATTTTATTTGCTTCTCTCTCTCTCTCTCTCTCTCTCTCTCTCTCTCTCTCTCTCTCTCTCTCTCTCTCTGTCTTTAATACCATTTTATTTGCTTCTGATAAAAATATGGATAGTGCTACCCCATATATATTACGAGTAGCCACAGACAATGTTACCCATGCAATTAGTCCCAAAAGTGTTGAAGTTTGAGATTTAAAGGGACATTTAAAGGGATATTGAACATGTTCAAGGGTAATTAGGTGATTAAAAAATTGTATGTACTTATCATTGTATGGCTCTGATTTTACGTGCTCCTGTCGTGACTCGTGATGATTTTAGCACTCATTCTGGCCATTTTGATTTTGGTATATCATACCCACTAGTTTCAATGATGCAATGATTTCTGAGTTGAAGCTGTGAGAAAAAAAATAAAATAAAAAGGTAATATTGGAAGGTGGGCTCTGAATTCCAAGGCCATCAAAGATTCTTCTTTGTCCGAGATTTGTGGGAAGTGGTGTTCGGCTGTGCTAAGTGACCTGGAGTTGTTCCTTAGTAAGGAGCTGGCCCCTTCCCCTTGGAGGAGTATTGAATTTGAATTTTGATTGCATTTTGGTTCAGCCGTCTGTCCCTTCAGGTATTGATGGGGTTCTGAGAGGCAACTGAAGGTCTCTCCATGGCTCTTTTAGGTCTAATTACCCCGGGTAGTGCTCATGTGGCAGCAACAATATCTTTGAGGGAGGCCCTCCGAATCTCTGTCAGAAATTTTCAGGGGAGGTCATTGTGGAAGGCATTTCTCTTGTCATCATGGAGTGGGTAAAAATGCAGGAACCGATCTGTGGGATTTATGCTTTCTTTTTTGACAAAGGTATAGCTCTTGCCTTGAGGCCAAACATATCGTTTACCCAAGTATGTAGAGAGGAAAATTGCTTATCTGGTGCTGTAGCTAGTCGTTCGTTTCTTTGTATTGGTAAATCATTCCCCATTCTCTAGGTTTTTTAAAATGTTTCTTGTCTCCTTGGGGAGAAAGAAAGGACAACTAGCAGAGCGAGTGGCAAAACTAACACTATAAGGCTGAACAGATATTATCATTCCAATTAGTTGGGCTGCCAAGGACCATCCGGAAGTCCATGCATCTATCCTTCTCATATCGATCATTTAGTATACGGAGGCTGCAATTGGATGCAAAAGTGAATTGAAACAAGAAGAATGTAATCAAGACTGATAAAAAAAAATAATGATTTTTTTTTTCCTGAAAAGTTTTGATGAAGACTAGCCCTCCAATCGAAGTTGTGTTTACTTGAAAGAAAGGTGATTGCAGTTTGGAATCCAAAACCTCACTACAGATGCTAGGCAAGGAAGGGCATTATGATTTGGTCATTTTAACTTTAGACTACAATCAAGTTGCATACAAACACCCAGAATGACAGGCTCGATTTGTTAAATCAGGAGTTCGTAGAACACCTGAATTTTTTTATAGACTGATCTTAGTGGACAGATATTACTATGCTGGTGAAATATAAAAATGAGGATAATAGAGAAACATATCGTCTGCCCATGAGCTTTGCTTTCTGCTTGAGCTTCTGGACATTGTTGAGAGGCTGTTGATCTGTGGTTGGGGGTGCAACAGTAGGAACTGGTTCATGCACTTTTAAGGGCATAAGATTGATATTAGACTTCATTTTTCTTCAATTACATGATTGATAGTGAACTAGTTTGCTCTAACACGATTGATTCTTAAATCCCAGGTGGGGGAAAAAGTCTGCAAAAAATATAAATAAATTAATAATAGATATTCACCTGCTTAAGTGTGCTTGAGGATCTCAATATTGATTTGCCATGATTACATGAATCCTTGGTTGGTGCAACTGTAAGATACAGTAGTAATGTGGTCAAGCACTAAGGGGAAACGGTATTGGAAAGCTGACTGTACCTTGACTTGTCTTCCTTTTCGTGGTTGGTGGCCACTTCCGAATGGAAAGGAATAATGTGCATCTGCATTACCTTTTTTGGTTGGTAAGCCTGGCTCAGTCTTTCACCTCAAGGTTGCGACATTGAGTGCCTTCCAAGTGAGGGACAGGCTCGTAAAAATATATATATATTAGATTATTAAATAGATAATACCTGCTTGAGGTTCTTGATATGGAGAGGCCATGGGAACTTGGTTAGTGGGTGCAACAATAGGAATAGGGTTGGGCACTTAAAAAGGCATGAGATTGGACACTTGATTGTAGCATCGTTTTCTGGGTTTTTATTTATTTATTTGTTTATTTTACTTTATTTTTTTATGATTGATAGGTACCTCTCTGATCTGATTTTATTTGAATGGAGAGGTCGACTCGAAGACACTGATGAGATTTACTTTGCTCGACTTGATACTTTATGATTAAATTATTAATATTAAAAAAAAAATGTTTAGAACACTATAAAGGTGTGTGTACACACACACATCCAATCCAATCTTTTGATCTGGACTGTGCATTAGGTTTAACACATATTTCATGGGCTACCATAAAGTATCACACTGATCTAACAAATTTAACCATTTTATCAATGGCTTAAAGTGGATGGTTGAGATCATTTGCACAAAAATAGGTCTAGTAAACAATTTGATTTTGATTTGTTAGGGAGCATCATGGATTGTTTATGATTTTAAAGGAACACTTTTGTTATAAAATCATAACCATCCCATCCATGGCTTGGAAAAAGGATGGCTACAAAATATAAGGCAAAATTAGTGACGGATTAGATCATCCAGTCAGTGTAATTTTTGCATGGTAGCCCATGAAATGTGTTCTGAACTTAATGGACATTAGAGATCAATTGACTGGACTAATGCAACTAGGAGCGCTACAACTTATTGTGCTATGAGAGGTCCCACCAATTGGACTACAGTTACAGTCTAACTGGTGGATAACTTCCAATCTTTCCTGTGTATGAGATATCCTACCTGTCCAGTAGGTTTGGCCCACCACGAGGATCAGCTTATGCAAAAATCAGCCATATAGACTTATGAGTGGACCAAATTTGTCTTTTGCTATTTATTAATGACAATAATTTTTTAATATGTTGTGGCCCACCTGATGAGTATGTATGGCTGAATTTTTTTATAGCGGCTCCCACAAACCAACTAGTTGGACGTACAACTAGTTTTTGTTTTTGTTTTCTTCACACGCACACACACAAACACACTCACACACTCACGCTGTAGTGGGATTTCACCACCTATGGGTACTCGAACCCTTGACCTGGTGTTGAAACTCTTGTGAGTCTAGCCCCGGGGCAAGAGTAAGGACCCTCAATGGTGTGGTGTGAGCATTTCCCATATTTTGAAACACATTCTTTTTCCCCCCATGCAAGCTTAATTAACATGTTTGTAGCAGTTAAGTCTCATATCATGACCTTGCATGTTATGCATCATGGATCAGTTTATTTCTAATTCCACTGTCTTTCTTTTGTTGGTTGCTTACAGTGATACAAGCGACTCTGAGGACGATGAGGATTCAGATTCTTGTCTCTGTACCATAATGTAGATGTCATGCATTACACCCATTCGTCGGCATGTATCGGCTTGTTTGGATCAATGTGCCCAACCTCCACAGATTTGAACTTAGAGGGCTGTGTCATATATAACATGCATGTGCGACTTGCTGCAGATGTTGGGACCGAAGGTCTCACCAGTGAAGTGGCACAACCTCTCTCCTATCAGCATGAAAATTCAACGGTTTGGGCTGATGATTCTGTTGGGCTTTCAGTTTTTGGATCAGCAGATCCCATGGTTATTGTTTATTGGAGGCCACCATATATGCATTGGAGATGGGCTTTTGGCTTTCGGCTTTCGGATCAGCAGATCCCATGATATTGGTTTTTTTGGCTTTCAGATCAGCAGATCCCACCCTCTCTATAAGATATGTATTACATCAAAAGATTGGTGATTTCTTCATGCCTGCTGAAATTCTCATTTACGTGTGATGTGATATTCCCCGCTCATTTCACTGTTGCACCCAATTCTCACATGCATCGGACCCGCTGTTGATATTGCAATGGCCTGGAGCTGGTTTCCAGTGAATGGACTTGGGCGTGTTTGGATTGCAGTATTTGGTGGTATTGTAATGCATTATATCCATCCTTGATTAATAGTGTTTGTTTACACTAGTATTTTGGTGGGTTATTGGTGATCAATTATAGGTGCGTTAGGATAAAAGATTTTGAAATTGTAATCATTACAAATATGCATGAGAAATCTTCTATTCAAACCTGGTTTAGGTGTATTTTTCCTCTTGAAATACGTACACTGTAATCATTGCACAATTTTGACCTAGACAACTGTGTTTGGATAGCCATGGTAACTACGCAATGATTACAGTGTACAAGCCCTGTTCCCTGCTCAACATGGTATTTCAACAGGAAAAAAAAAACACAAACCATGTTTGGATAGGTGATTTCTCGTTTAATGTATTGCATATTCGTATTGATTACAAATTCAAATTCCTTTATCCTATTACATCTGTATTTGACAATAACCAGCTGAAATATTAGCGTAAACAAACAATGTATTAATGTAACAATGACTATAATGCATTACAATACCACCATTTACTCCAATCCAAACACACCTTAGTTTCTGATCACAGATTATTATTATTATTATTATTATTACTTTTTTAAAATCTGAGGCATGAAAATGGCAGAAGCCATCAGTTTGGCATGTGAAAAAGTGCGTCAATCTCCTGAAAGTTGAGCTGTAATGACCATTCACAGTTTTGCTCATTTTCTAATTTGTCGAGGAAATTTCTGGAGGGGGTCAACATGTTTGCTAGACAACCCGAAATTGGTACTGTACTTGACATAGAATGGTCATAGAGGAACTGCAGCTGGGCCCAACTGAATTATTATGAGCCCTGAAATTCAGGCCATGGTCTCGATGCATGCGCCTAGAAATAGGACTTTACCCAGTCTTTGGAATTCCAAAGTCATTTGGCAGCATGCATTTAAGCGTATTGGGAATTTTGAAGTTGTTTGGCAGCGTGGATTTAGAGGTATTTGAAATACATCGTTTTGCTGTGTTTTCAAGGTTGCTAATTCATCATACACATTGCATGTTGATGGTATTTAAAAAATAAAATAAAATCAAGTTATCAGCTGCATCACTAAAATTACATCAATAGAATGATGTGAACAGTCCAAACAAACATTAGTCATGTAAATGGATAAATGTTGGAGAGTCGCTCATTCATTATCCTAAGTTTGTTTTCCACCAGATATTCAAAATTTCTTGATTTTTCGTTGAGGTATATATTTCAATGGGCGTATAACAGTAATTCTGTCCGGAGGAATGCTCACCTGTTGTTCTCCTTATAACTTTTTCGGAACTCATCACACCTGATGTAGGCCCAAAATCTGAACGGTCCATATGATGCAGCACCCCATGAAACCCTGGGTCCCAACTTTTACCCTTATCCAAAACTTTGGTGGGCCATGGCAAAAGAGAGCGACAAATCAAGGGAGGAAACTGTTTTCTTTTTCCATGGCCCACCAAAGTTTTGGATCAGAGTGAAAGTTCGGTCCTGGGGGTTTCATGGGGTGGTGCAACACATGAACGGTTCAGATTTTGGGCCCACATCACGTGTGATGAGTTCTGAAAAAGTTCTCACGTGTAATAGTGAGAAGTGGTCGGCTTGTCTAATAATATTATATTTGTACTCTAATTTCAGATATTAAAGTTGATTTAGTAATTTAATTCAAATTCTTATAAATATAATATAGAAATTGGATGTGAAAATAATACCGAATTTGAACGCATTGATGAGATTTAAGTGGAGTCTCCATGAAACTTGGTTGTAAGCCTAACTGGGACGGTGACTTAACAATGTCTTTAACCAATGCCATCCCATGCATTGCAATCATGCATCTTCTTTCACTAATTTTTATTTGTTCACTATATATAATTATTTAATGTATCTATGAAATATTAATTTAATTATTAAATGTCGAGCCGAGTCATGTAAAGACTCATCCGAGTCTTGGGGTACTTGAACATTTGAGTCCAGTTTTTGAATTTCTGAGGGTTTGCTATGCTGTATGCTTGTACAATGGAGCCACTCAATACACCTCCCCATTTTCCAAATGTGCAAATGTGTATGGAGATCCAAGCAATCCATTGGAGGGTCGTACTGTGTAGGTCAGTAGTCAGTCGAATTGGCCAGAAATAAATGATTTCTTGGAAAGCCTTAGCCTTTTTTGTTTTTTGTTTTTGTTTTTGTTTTTCGTTTTTTTTTAAACTCTCTTTTGCCATCTATTTGTTTCATAACTGGACCTCAATGCTCAGTGGACATGATCGAATTTTTATGAAGGGCATTGCATGGTGTTCTAATGCATGGATGAACATGAGAAGGTCAATCACCGTCTTCCTTAAGGGGATAACTACTCCAAATCTAAAAAGCTTCCCTGGACTCTTCACCGATACTTCTTAAATTTATGAGAGAAAATAAGGAAAATAGAAGTAAATTTTAGAAATTTGTAAATTGATTGATAATTGAAATAAATGAGTCTACAACCCTATAAATACGAATACCAAGCCTTGGAAGAATTTTTAGAATTAAACTACAACTAAAACTCCCTAAAATTCATAACTTACTATAAATAGTAAATTTAATATTTATAGTAAGTGTGTTATGTGGCTTAACCACGTTATTCTCCTAATTTTTGTAAACACTTTTCATGTTGGACACAACTCCTAAAGCTCAAAAGATGAATAGTTGTAATCAAACTAAAATTACTATAAATAATAAAAACATATACAAATAAAATGGATTTTCGACCATCAATCTGATGGAATCTCGCAAGTTCGCATGGGCAACGTATCATAGCCGGGTTAGTTGGCTAAAGTAACTTCTCCTACCCCAAAATCATATATGGTATGTCAAGCAACTCATTTTGGTTTGCAAGATACGCCTATTATAAGGTTATAACGGTTTGGATCACCTCCGCCTCTGATCGGGCCTTCTATGGTCTACCTTAGACATAAAATTATCCGCGACTCACTCTACATCAGTCTTCTCCACTTCAAAAGAACTCGTCCTCGAGTTCTCATCCTGTTTCGGTTCATGATACTCGGTCAGGTGCGCCTCGTAACGATACTCGAATCAGAAGTTATGGCCAATTTATGGTTCACATTCTTTTAGTTCAACCATGCTAGGAGTGTATCGGTGTCACGTCTTACAGAAAACCCCTTCACTTTGAAAAAAAAAAAACTCGCCCTCAATGGACTTCGCTCATGGTACTCAAATAATTTTTGGCGACGATGTTTATCAACCTCTTCCTTATGCTTTATCCACTTGAGCCTTCGATCTACTTCCTTGTTTGGGCTCATGTCTTAAAATGAGTTATCAAAATGGATGGATGACTTAAATAAAACATGCACATTGCGGTAGGCTCTTAGAGGTTTTAAGGATACCGTCAAGCTATGGTGCTAGTATCCTTTAGCTATGGAGTAAATTTGTACCAATTTAGCTACGGTTTATATCCATAGAAAATTGATCTTATAGTCCGTAGCTTTGCTTCATACAATAAATGGCCAACAATTTAGACAATGGCCATAAGTTTAGAATTGGTGAAGCTTCAAAATGGTCAATGGAAGGAAAAGCAAAAAATGCAAAATCACGTGCATGGAAGGATCTAGAATCGAATATGGATCCTTTGCTTGACACAAACACAAATTTTCTATTTTCCTGCAATTTGATTGGTCCACATCATCATTAATGTTATTAGTACCTCTACATTAAGTGCATTATGTGATGACGTGGCCCAATCACATTCTAACAAATAGAAAACTCTTGCTTGTGGCAAACAGAAGATCCAAATTTTATCTCACTTCTGTCACCTCTTGGGATGGCCAACGTGTGATGTCCCATTGGGACCACATGTTGAGGTCTGATGATTTGAATTGTCCATGGTACTAGTGCTACCATATATAAGCCATTTTCCATAACCACACTTCACCATAAAGAGGCCATTTTTCATAATCAATGTTCAGTGATGATACGAACAATTGAATTGTGCTGATAAATGTAGGCCATTAAGACGCTTCAATTATTATTAAAAAGTCAAGGAGCTTATTTTCAAACAATGCACATGGATTAGGATGGGAGAGAGAAGAAATAAGAAAGGTATTAAAGATGGGAAAATTTGTAGAAAAGATGTGGGGGTATACATGAGAAATAAGGGCACTTATGGGCAACCTATCTCCACATTTTCCTATGTTATGACCTACTCAAAGCTTTAGATTTGCATCATTTTTTGGTTGATGTCTAAACATATGGTATGGATTTCACACAGTCATCACACTAGACCCCATGAATGCTTTGTTGTACAGTCTCCTGGCTACAACACTATGTGAACTACATGCAAAGAGAAGTTTCAAATGGGCTTGTCATATAAAATAATATCAAAGACAAGAAAAGAGAAATATACTTGCTTGTAAGTGAAATCCAGGTCATTTATTTGCTTTTGTATGTAAAATTTTTTACTTTATGTACAAATGCCATATCTTTCAATTTCTAAAATATCTTTAACTTCATTTAAAATTACTTCTCGTGTCCTTTTAATATTCAATGCATCCGAATCGAAAGAGGAAATTGATGTGGTTGTTAATTGTACGATACTTCATGGAACTTCTCACTTTCAGTGGAACAAGCGACGATGAAGAGTTGCTTCAATGCATCCCGAATCTAGTCTCTCCCCTTATGAACCGGTGTCTTCTGCAGCCTCCTTTCTGGAAAAAGGAAGTTAAAGAAGCAACCCAAGAAATCCCATTGGATAGTGCCCTTGGATCCAATGGTTTTTCTATAGCCTTCTTCATTTCTTGCTTGGACATCATAAGAGGTGACGTGCACTATGTAGCATGTGAATTCTTTCAAGGCGCTCCCATCCCAAGAGCTTTCATGTGCACTCTTTTTTGCTTAATACAAAAAGACCATTCCGTCTAGATTTTTTGATTTCCATCCTATCAGTCTATGCGAGTGAGTGTTTAAAATCTTCTCCAAGATTATGGCAACTATACTGGCAAAGATCCTTCAATCGTGTCTGAAGAACAAGGAGCCTTTCTTCTGGGAAGATCCATAGTAGAAAACATCTCTTTAACGATAGAAATGATGCACAAACTTGACACAAAAACCTATGGTGGTAAACTCATCTTGAAATTGGATATGGAAAAATCCTATGATCAACTCAAGTGGGACATTATTCACAAAGCCCTCATAAAATTTGGCTTTAATTGCGATTGGGTGGAGATAGGTCAGAGATGTGGGAAGGGATGTTGGTTCTCCATTCTAATTAATAGCTGGCCTTAAGGTTTTTTCCAATCCTCTCGCGACCTAAGGCAAGGCAACCCAATATTGCCAACTATCTTTATTTTAGCGGATAAGGTGCTAAGCAGAGGCTTGAAAAAAAAAACTCTTCATTATCTCAGTTAAATCAATGATAAAATTCTTAAAAAGGTACTCATCGATTAAAATTGCACGAGACGATGGGGCTACGGGTTATGTATGGAAGCTTGGCAGAGCTATATAATGGTGGCTATGTCCTAGAGGGGAACAATTAGGACCAAATAAAATTTATATATTTTTAAATACATAATTGCTTACTTAAACTAATATACAATTAAAACTAAGGTAATGTATGTTGACAGATGTCTTAAATCTGTTTTTTTGGGTATCTCAACTGGTCGAGCGTCTGGCTCGACCGGTCGAGTGGGTAGCTCGACTTGTCGAGGCCTGTTCGACTTAAAGTCTAGCGACCTACGTTTTTTGGTGCCTAGGTTGCTCGACCAGTGAAGGGGATGGCTCGACCGGTCGAGCAGGTTACTCAACCAGTCAAGGCCCTCCTTCAACTGTCGAGGCTACGCAGATCCTGCGCAGACTGCGTAAATTTGAGGTGGTTTCTGAACTTTTCCAGACTAGGTGCATAAGTAGAGTTTCCTAAACTATAAATAGGGGTCCCTAAGGTTATTCTAAGAGTTAAAAGGGTTTTAGGGTTATCAAAGGGTGTAGCAAGAGTGAGATTCGATATTGTTCGAATCGGGTAGATCCTCTTTCTTGTAATTTCTTTTCATAGTGGATTTCTATCACTTTGTGCCGTGGTTCTTTCCCGTAAGGGTTTTCTACGTTAAATCTTTGTATTCTCTTGTGATTGCTTGTTGCTCTTGGATTGCTATCCTAGATATAGATCTGTGTGATTCCGCATTATAAATCCCTAACAAGTGGTATCAAAGTAATCATTGGGGCACAGATTTGAATCTGTTGGATTAGTAATAATGGGAAACGCCAAGATTGATGTTGAGAAGTACTCAGGCAAAAATAATTTTGAGTTATTAAATGTTAAGATTATTAGTCTGTTAACCAAGCAAGGCGAGATTAAGGCTCTTGAGAAGCAAAAATCTACCATGAAAGATGATAAACGGAAAAACCTTGATAGTAATACTTTAGCATCTATCTGTTTATGTCTCACAGATGAGGTTCATTATGATATTTTGAGGGAGAAAATGGCAGCTAGTTTGTAGCCGAAGTTAGAGAACATCTATAAAGAAGTCCTCTAAAAATCACCTATACTTGAAGCTACAATGTTATACTTTCAAGATAGCAGAGGGTAGAGATCTAGAAGCCCATATCAAAAACTTCAATAAATTGATGTGCAAATTGCTGAATATGGAGGAAGTGGTCAAAGATGAGGAACGGGCATGCATATTGTTGAATTCTCTTCCTACATCATATGAGTCTTTCAGGGACACGATGTGCACCGCAAATAAAATCCTAAGTATTGACACCGTTATCTCAACCCTTCAAGGGAAGGCTATGAGAAAGCTAAACGGTGACATGAGGGCATCTTTTGATGCACTGATTACGAGGGGTAGAGATTCTAAGCAAAGTACAGGATCTTCTAGACCTAGATCCAAATTCAATGGCAAGGGTGCCAAAGAAAAATTAAAGTGTTGGAATTGTGGGTTGTCTGGACACATGAAGAAGGAATGTAGAAATTTAAAAACGAAAAAAGAAAATTCAGCGACTTCTTCTAAAGAGGCCAATGTGGTCATATGTGATGAAGAATCAAGTGGTGGTGATGTTCTGTCTGTTTCTATGATTGGTCACTTACACGACAATCATAAAGACGAGTGGATACTTGACATAGGAATATCTTATCACATGACTCCTCACCGGAGTTGGTTTACCAGTTACAAGGAATGCGATGGTGGACAGGTTTTTATGGACAATGATAATGTCTGTAATGTTGTGGCTATTGGTACGGTGAGCATCAAGATGTTTGATGGGATGGAGTGTACCTTGACGGACGTTAGACACGTTCCTAATATGAAAAAAAGTATGATTTCTCTTGTGTACTCGAGGCTATAGGGTGCAAGTTTACCTATATTGATGGTGTCCTTAAAGTTTCAAAAGGGTTACTCGTGATTATGAGAGTGCAGAGGTACGAAAACCTTTACAGGTTGATTGGGAGCACTTCAGCAGGTGGAGCGGTAGCAACTATTATAAACTTTACGTCTCTACATATGTGGCATGCTCGTCTGGGTCACATGAGCGAGTGAGGCATAAAGATACTTTCTAATCGATGTTTGATTTCATCTTTTAAAAATTTTAATTTAGATATATGCGAGCGTTGTATATATGTTAAACAATTTAGATTGTCTTTTAAAGCTGGAAAGCATGTTTGTAATGGAGTGCTTGATTATGTGCACTCTAAGTTTGGGGGCCATCGCCAGAAGTTTCCATTGGGAGGTTACCATGGTTTGTTCCATTCATTGATGACTACTCCAGGAAAGTTTGGATTTACTTCATAAAATGTAGATCCAAAGTTTTCACCATATTCAAGCAATGAAAGGCAATAGTGGAAAACCAATCAGGGTGGAAAATAAAAGTTTAAAGGACTAACAATGGTGGAGAATTTACTTCCATTAAGTTTAATGATTATTGCATGGATAAATGTATCATTAGGCAAAACACAGTGCGTCACACGCCCGAGCAAAACGGTGTGGCCGAGCGAATGAATCGGACTATCCTAGAGAGGGCCAGGTACATGTTAAGTAATGTTACGTTGGGTAAAGACCTATGGACAGAGACTGTTAATACAACTTGTTATTTGACGAACCAATCTCCTTCAACAGCAATTGAATATAAAATCTCAGAGGAAGTATAGAGTGGTCAGAAAATCAACTACTTAGATCTACGCATATTTGGTTGTGAAGCTTACTCTCATGTACTGTCAGTTGAGAGAGATAAGTTAGACCATAGAACCAAAAAGTGCATCTTTATTGGCTATGAGAATGGTGTGAAGGGTTACAGGTTATTCAACAAGGTTACACGCACGGTCATTACTAGCCGTGACGTCAGATTTGATGAAAGTTCTCTATTCCGCAAGAATGATCAAGAGGAGCAAGGGAAACCAGAAAGGGTGATCTTAGACGTCCAGATTGACACAGATGATACTCAGGCAGAGACAGATACGAAGACAGAGATACAAGATCAAGTGGAGGAGTCACCTGTGAGAAGGAACCCACCGCGTGATCGCATGTTCCAGCAAGATACAAGGACAACTCTAATATTGCGTATGCCCTCATTACAGATGAGGATGACCCGTCTACTATTCAGGAAGCTCTTAATGAGCCTGATGCAGAAAAGTGAAAGGCAGCTATGGACAATGAGATGGACTTGTTACACAAAAATCACACATGGGAGTTGGTGGAGCTTCCTATGGGCCAAAAAGCGATCGGATACAAGTGGTTATTCAAAAGAAAACAGGATAGATACAAAGCAAAATTAGTAGCGAAGGGTTATATTCAAAGAGAAGGAATCGACTTCACAGAGATATTCACGTCGGTGGTTAAGTAAGTATCTATCATATTCGTATTGGCTCTAGTTGCCCAATACGATCTCGAGCTAGAACAGATGGATGTGAAAACTGCATTCTTGCACGGGAAATTGGAAGAGCAGATCTACATGAAGTAACCAGAGGACTACGAAGTTAAAGGGGAAGAGAAAAATGTTTGCAGGTTAATAAGATTGTTGTACGGCCTGAAATAGTCGCCTAGGCAGTGGTATAAAAAATTTAATTCTTTCATGGTGAGTCAGAAATTTACTCGGAGTGAATACGATCACTGCGTCTATTACAAGACACTGAGTGATAAAAAATTCATCATCCTAGTACTGTATATTAATGATATGTTGATCACCTATCATGATATGTCTAAAATTAACGTACTGAAGACTCAGTTATCAGGGACATTCGAGATGAAAGAACTGGGGGCTGCAAAGAGGGTTCTAGGCATAGATATTTATAGAGACAGGAAGAAAAGCCAACTTTGGTTATCACCGGCAGATTACCTAGAAAAGGTACTGATCAAGTTTGGGATAGACCAAGTCAAGCCGGTGAGTGTTCCCCATGCGGCTTACTTTAAGCTTTCCTCAGAACAATGTCCTAAATTAAATGAGGAAAAGTAAGTTATGTCTCATGTGCCTTATTCAAATGTGGTTGTTAGGTTAATATATGTCATGGTTTGTACAAGACCAGATATTTCACAGGCTGTAGGTGTTGTGAGCAGATATATGTTAAACCCCGGCAAGCAACATTAGGAAGTGGTGAAATGGCTACTTCGATACATTCGAGGTACGAAAGACTACGTCTTAACTTTTGAGAAAACAAGAACAAAGTTAGTAAGGTATGTGGATTTCGATTACGCAAGCAGTGTGAATTCTAAGAAGTCTACTTCACGATACTCGTTTGTACTGGCGGGTGGAGCAATCATTTGGATGTTCAAGCTTCAATCCATGGTGGCTCTTTCCACAACCAAAGCAGAATATACGGTAGTGATGGAAACATTTAAAGAAGGTGTTTAGATCAGGGACATGATAAATCAGTTGGGACTTCAGTGAGAGGCGTGCCAGTTAACTATGATAGCAAGAGCACTATCAATTTGGCTAAAAATTTTATTTATCACTCACGTACTAAACACATTGATGTTCGTCACTACTATATCTGATAGGTGCTTGAGGAAGGAGGCGTAACTCTGGAGAAGATTCATATCAGCATGAATTCAGCAGACATGCTCACCAAGGTCGTTCCTACAGAGAAGTTCAAGTTCTGCGCAACTTCTCTGGGCTTGACAATGGCGTAAAAGAAGAATTGAGTGTGCACGAAGAGTGTTGGTTGAAGCTATGATACGATGCAGAGAGAAGAGAAGAGGGTAGCAAGCTACACGGTTGAAGATTGAAAGAATAGTGGAGATTATTGACAGATGCCTTAAATCTGTTTTTTTGGGTCTCTTGACCGGTCGAGCATCTAGCTCGACTTGTCGAGTGGGCAGCTCGACTTATCAAGGCCTACTCGACTCAAAGTCTAGTGACCTATGTTTTTTGGTATCCGGGCTACTCGACTAGTTGAGGCCCTCCTTTGACTAGTTGACGCTACACAAATCCTGCGCAGACTGCATAAATTTGAGGCGATTTTCAGACTTTTTCGGACTAGGTGTGTAAGTAGAGTTTCCTAAATTATAAATAGGGGTTCCTAGGGCTATTCTAAGGTATTACAAAGCTTTCTAAAAGTTTTCAAATAGTTCGTAAAAGGGTTCTAGGGTTATCAAAGGGTGTAGCAAGGGTGAGACTCGAGATTATTCGAATCGGATAAGTCCTCTCTCTTGTAATTTCTTTTTATAGTGGATTTTTGTTGCTTTGTACCGTGGTTTTTTCTGTAAAAATTTTTCACGTTAAATCTTTGTGTTCTCTTGTGATTGCTTGTTGCTCTTAGATTGCTATCCTAGATCTAGATCTGTGTGATTCTGCAACACAAATCTCCAACAATGTAGCACTAAGGCTTCCAAGCTAATAGTGGGTTAAATCATATAAACTGCAAAAGATATAGCAATTAAGCAACTAGTTTGTACATGATAGTGTACATATGTGTGTAGGATGTGCTACCTATCTACTTCCAACTTTCATCTAATCATGCATCCATATAATCAAACATTTTGTAAGTTGATCTATAGATGTCCTAGAGGGGGTGAATAAGACTTAATCAATTTTTGATAATCAATTTCAGATAATAAATTCACGACAACAATTAATATTAAAATCTTGATTTCAATTGAGTCGTATAACCTTCACCTAAAATCTTAGGTAGGACAACTTTATTTCACGACATTCTTGATATCAATATTTCAATATGATAAAAATAAGAATAATATTATCAATCACCATAATACATAGAGTTATAGTGGTTTGAAGTTTAACACACACTTGCTCCACTTCCAAAATTACTACTCCACGTAATTTTGGCTTACCACTATTTTCAAGGTTTTGACAAGCTAACCTCAATAACCTCTTACATTTTTTTGTTGTGATTTTCATAAGCTATCACAACAAAACCTTAAGTGATTTTCATAGGCTTATCACACAACCCGATGGGTTTTTCAGGAAATCTCAATAAAACCAAACTGAAAATAATTTACTGAAATTAAAAACTTATCTTCTTAAAGATGTGAATCGAAGTGAAGATATTGATGAAGCTTTTGAAGTTAAAGTTTCAGTAGATTTCTTTTCTTAGATGAAGATGAACCAATGTATGCACAACCAAGAAGGATATAAAGATATATGATTTTTCAAAGAATAAAACTCTAAAAGTTATAGATTCAATTCTCTAGTCTTAAGTTGAGTATAGGGCACTCTCCAATTGAATTAACTACTGTTAGAGAAGATAATTGAATAAGTTATAAAAATAATATAAGAACAATAATGAAAATAGATTTAAAAAAATAATGTGATTTCTCTCTTTCGTTTCTGAAAACTCTCTCTTTTCGTTCTTTGAAACAGTGAGAAAAGATATTTATTTATAGCCAAAGATATGAATCTTTGGTCAGCCTAAGAATCCCTTCAGTTGGCCAAAGTTCCTCGATTTTGTTCCAATGACTATCAGATTTTGCGAGATTTGATTTCATCTAAACTTAGGTTGGCCCGATCCAAACTTTGGTTGGTCAGAGATAGCTTTAGTTGGTCGGAGACAGGGTTTAACTGGCCTATGTTTTTGGGAAATTAGAAATTTGCATTGACGTAAACTTGACCTGGGTCACTCTCATGCTAACCCGAGCTGCTTCAGCTAGCCAAAGTTTTATAAGAATCAACATTATTTGTTACTGGAAACTTGACCACATTGATCTCAGGCTAACCTAGGATGGTTAGGCTGGCCGAAGGAAGGGTTGGGCTTGCCAAACATCCTTAAATTTTGTATCTAAAATTGCCTTAAGTTAAATCTTAGAAAATCACTTAGATATACTTTAACCTATGGTCTTTCCTAAGGTCTTCTTTGCCCGTAAGTTAGCATATACAAATAATTCTCCTCTTGAAATCATTCAAAGCCTTCTAATATTGAGATGTTGAGTCGTGCTCTTGTCTTGAAATATTGAAGAAAGTTGAAGTGTGCTTGTGGACACTGAAAAATCGGCGCCCACGCTGATTTACGATTTATGTTTTTAGTGATGGAGTGACGGGCTGATTTGTGGATGTTGGAGTCGCCACTAGCCGAAAAAGCTCAAAATCCCGCGGTCAGCTAGAACCACGGAATACGTAAGGTGAGAGAAATCCGAAGACTTCCCTACCTTCAATAAACTCCTGGTCTGCGATCCAAGATTCTGGGTAAGGGACCTCATTTACAAAGAGGAAAGGTGTTAGGCACCCTCTCTGCCCATACGTATGTATGGTCTCTACTTAGTGTGGTAAACTAATCTCAAGGGGAAGATGGATGTGGTCGGGATAAGACTAAGCACACACGTGAATTTCTGATATGACAAGATCCGAGATTTCGGTAAACCACAGAGCATACATCCAATGGTGTGTCTAACAAACGGATGTGATGATGCTTATGCAAAGACTAAAATAAAGGGACAAGGTCACTAGAAATTTTTGATGTGACAGGATCCGATATACGGCAAGCCACAAAGCATACGTTCACTAGAGATCTAGAGAAGCAAGGTGGTTGTGAAGGGAATAGATGTCATGATGAATACTTGCATGTAAAATTGAATGTTTCTTTGGCTTGATCTTGAGTAGGTTAAAACATAAACTGGACCATGATCCGATCTAGGCTAGACTTATGGGTTGGAAAGGTTGAGAGGAAGGTTAGAGGGGTGACTGAAAAGATCAGATCTTTGAAGGCTTGAGAGCTCCTTCGCTTTCCTTCACTCTCTTCCTCACTCTCTCTCTCTCACTTTCTCTCTCTTGGATGAGAAGATCTCCCCCCTTTTTTGTGAAGAGGAGGGGGCTATTTATAGCCTTCTCCAATGACATTGCTGTAAATTCTGGGTTTGAGAGGGAAAAAAGGTGAGGTGGCAAGTTATGGTTGGTTGTGGAGAGAGGAATGCCACATGACACTCACTCATTTGCCATGGGGGGCGGTAAAAAGGTAAATAATGGAGTTTGGAAGGGTAATTTTAGAGGAAAGTTAACTTTTGAACACTGGGACAGCTGTCTGCACGCGGGCGGCAGTCGAAGTACCAAGACGGTAGTCAGACTGCCGCCTGGGCTCAGTTTAGGCTAATTTCATGCGTGTGAACTTTGTACAGTGTGCGGGTTCATCTAGATGTCTCCTTTTGAGTTTTTCAGCTCAGAAAAGTGGGTTTCGACTTGGGTAAAGGGGATCTGATCATAGTATAGGATATAAGCAGAGTTATTTGTGTGTTGATCGATTTGGATCAGGGTGCTGAGATTAGGGTTTGGTTTAAGGTATGATCATGGTTCTCGGACAGTCTTAACCTTCTCAAGATTTAACCTGGGTGGAGTGTCTACAGATGCTCCTCTTTGACCGAGGTTGCGAGCAACCGACGGTCAAAGCAAGTGGACACCCCACCCTTCTGGTCAGAAAAAGGAGAGTGACTCAAATCTGTTACTTGCCATTGTATCGTTAGTCAGTCGACTGTCTGGAAAAGAGATAACTTGCACATATCACGAGGGTGGAGAAAAATATTGTGATTGCCTCCTGCGTATTCATCGCTACTTTACGGATTACCAATCATAACCCTTTCACGTCAGATTGTTGATAGCATTGGAGGGTAAGTCTGAAGAGTAAGGGCCTCTGCGCATTTGTCGCGGCTTTAAGAGGATTCCCGTATTATTTGGTCTGTCGTTCCTTTTCTATGATATCACCCTAGGAGTATTCGGTCTGTTTGATTGTCAAAGTGGTTAGATGCTCTATGCGTTGGTGCGGCCTTACGGGGAACTCACTATGCCGACTTGGACTTAATTAAATTTTTTGAACATCCTAAACTAGGTATGTGCAAGTGATCTTTTGCCATGCAGTCTGCTGATTCTGATACTTTAGTTACAATGGATTGTTGCTACTTCGAGTTTGATGGTTCTTTTCCAGAGATGGATCCACTCATTTTACTAGCATTTGTACGACTGTTCAGATATAGAGATCGGACCAATCACACATGTATCATGTACGGATTCAATCATCCACTGAAAAAATCGGAAGAGAACAAATCTTATTTAGTTGTTTGCACTAACCGCAACTGGAGAATATGGAAGATTCCTCAGTATACTACATGCTGCGTGCGATTAAAAAAAAACTTTATTTGAAAACTATTCCCTTTGGAGCTAGACTCCTTAGGGATTTTATTTGAATATATATTTTTATTTTTTAAAAAATATCCGTTTGATTTCGCGGGTGGGCGTCGTCGTTCAGTTTTTTTTATAGAAAAGTCAGATGGCCTCCACTAATAAATCAGTGGGGCTAATGGTTTAAAATATTTTTGGATTTTTTTATTTTTTTGAAAGATCCGTCTGATCTCACGGATGGCCGTGATCGTCCGATTTTTTATTGTTCGAAAAGTGCGATGGCCTCCACTAATAGATTAATGGGGCTAAAAGCTTAGAAGAAGCGGACCCTTTTAAGGCTATACTTACTAAGGATTTATTGTGTGCTTATTTTTGAGATTTTTTTTTTTGAGATTTTTTTTTTAGAATTTTTGTGTGATCTGGACCGTTGGATTGATGATTTGGGGCCCATTTGTGTGTACGGAGGATTTGCGAAGTGGACCCCACATCATGCTCCTGAACTGTCCAGATACATGAATTGGAGTTTTAGTGAGGATGATCTCTGGAAGGAATTTTTTGGAAGATGGGCCTTTGAGATGGGCTTTTTGAAAATGGTCCTTGGACTTTGGAAATGGGCCTTTGATTTTGGAAATGGGCCTTAAAATGCGCCTTTGGCTTTTGGAAATGGGCCTGGAAATGGGGTACTTACTCAGATACTCTGTATGTGTAGCATGCCTCGACGTGGTAAAAATGAAGCCAGCTCCTCATGTCAATTAGCCGATCCATGTTATGTACCCCAAGAGGGCCGACATTTGTCAGACATTGTCCGAGAAGGTGGTGTGCCTGCTGTTTTGAGAGGGCGTGGGGTCAGGATACACTGGCCTGATTGGTTTCAGGATCCTCAACCTTTGTTCTTCGAGGTTCTGGAGCGTACCCCCTTCGCTTAGCTGTTCCGGGTCCGTCTGAGTCGGACAAATATGTCTCTCTTATCTGCTCTGGCTGAGAGATGGCACCCTAAGACCCATACCTTCCAGCTTCCTTTTGGAGAGTGGGGCATTACCCCATATGATATATACATACAGCTGGGCCTTCGATATGATGGAGGATCCGTCCCTTTTGAGGATTACCTTCCGGTGCCTATCGAGGAGGATTGGATGGGGCTATTAGGGATGATGTCAGACGCAGCAAATTTTACCAGTCCCCATTTCAATCTCCTCTGGCTAACATCGAACTTTGCCAGATGCATCCATGAGACCGAAGTGGCCATTTGCTGAAATGCATCTGGCTATTAGGGATGCATTTCAATTGTACAAGTGGCAGCTATTAGGGATGCATTTCCCCACACCGTACAATTGAAATGCGGCTCTCTTGGCCCATTTGTACGAAGGGCTGGATAAGGTCAGCCATTGCATCAGCCGATCCCTGACTGGCTTTTATCCAGTCATCGAGGTATTTTCTTTAATCTCCATCTTTGCAATATTCTCCCTGGGGATAATCTGGTTTATCTTTTCTGACCATGATTTGCATAGGTCTGCTTTTTTGACCACTTTCCTCATTTGGCCCCTACTTTGATCGACCATTTACCTCCATTTTCTTGCATGATGTTGTGGTACAAGGACAACCGCAGCCGCACGCGTTTATTTTTTGATCTTGCTTGGAGGTCGAATGTCGACGGCCTTGTTCCAAGTGATGTGAGTAGTCTTTGCCCTTCTCTGTACTGCATATGCGTTGCCTCTCTCTTTTTTTTTTTTGCTCAATCTTTGATTTTCTTTCTGCAGTTCCTGTCCAGGTTGTATCTTCAATCAAATGCGGCACTTACTCCTGGTGCCCAGGAAGCTTTTCAGGCTTCTCGTCGACACTGCATTTTTGAGGATCCTCGTGTGATGAAATGGTACCTGAGAGAGATACTTTTCTAGCAGCTAACCGGTAGTCCCATGGTGCTACTTAGTCCACCGTCTGGTCCTTCTGATTGGAGATCGGTGCCTGAGAGAGAGCTGACTGCTGCATTGGAGGGCTATGATGCTAGGGCCTTCGTCGATCCATCTAGATAGTATAGCTCCTAGTATGAGCAGTATGGTATCGGTCCGATCTTATAACCTGGCTATGTTCCAGGCAGCGGTGCATGTTTTGCTGGAGGAGGAATCTTGGGGCCTCACTTCCATCGCCAGGATATTGATGCATATCTTCCTGATGATGATTAGTTTGTTGTATCTTTCTTTCTTATCTGCTTAGATGTAGAATCTTGATGTTTATAGACTTCAGCTTACTAACATTGTTCCCTTTCAATCTTTGCATTGGGCACCTTCGAGATCTCAATTGGGTATACGGATGTTTGCTCCAAGGTCCCGGCTTTCCAGGTGGACCCTGCCCAAAATTCGGCTGAAAGTGGGCCCGGGCGACAGTTGGACTGCTGCGGGCGGCAATCGGACTGTCGTCCGCTGACTTTTTTCTCTTGTTCTATCTTGTTAGCGCTGCATCAATGACACAGAAATGGCAGGTCTGCAGGCGGTGGTTGGATTACCGCAGGCGGTAATCGGGGGCCGCCTCCGTTCATCTTTTTTTCCAGCGACCATCTCTTCTTCCTGTTCATTCTTGTTGACCTTTTTGGACATTCTTTCTTATCCTTGTTCGTCTGATCACCTCCTTTGTCCATTTCTCCTTGTCCGTTTCTCTTTGTCTTCTTCTCCTTTTGTCCTCTTTTCCTTTTTTGGGGCTGATTATGGCCAGCCATGATGGGAGTATTGATGGGCTCAAGAGTAGTGAGGGGGTTGGTAAATCCAATAATGGTGGAGGGAATCCATTTATGAAAGAGTTGATGGAGATTGGTGGGGGAGTAATGGGCTCTTTTAGGGAGATCAATGTCATTTATGGCATTACCCCCGCCACCATTAATGGAGGATGTGAGGTTAGGTTGGATGAGATGAGTGGTTTTGAAGGATTTGATGGATTCATGGTAGATGGGCCACCGAGATTCATGGATATTGAGACGGATGGTTTGGGTGGTGTGGATGATGTGGCAGTAGTGGGAGATGGCTTAATTGATGGGCCGATGTCTATGGATGGGGTAGATGGTTGTACGGTGATGACGGATGGTGTGGATGGGATGGATCAGATTTTTATGGATGGCGGGCCCTATTTTGGTGGTGCAAGTGGCTTGGGTTTGGCGGGTGATGATTCTCTCACAGATGGCCTAGATTTTCAGTGCGGATATCGAGATAGCGTTGGGACGGGCAATCGCAGTCGGGGCTCGTGGTGTTAGCCTTGTTAGCCATTGGAAGACCCTTGGTGTTGCGGCTCCTGGGGCTCATATGTTTCAGACAACTCCTGACGTGGCGGTTGTGGGCAGCTCCAGTCCTCCTGCTGCAGCTTTTCATGATACTCTGTGTGATGCGATGGGCAACGCCGGCTTCTTTTAGCACCATGAGATAGACTTACTGGATGAGGGGATGCCCATTTTTGATGATTCTCCTGTTGATATGGGGATTCTGATTGTGGAGGGCGTGCCTGTCCGGACCTATCGATTGCAGCCTCGCGATACTTGTTCAGAGCGTTTGCGCCTTTGGATAAAGAGCTTGACCGAGTCTAAGATCGTGGAGCTGAGATCCTTGGGCTTTCGGGAGGTTCTCTACTTTCACCGAGTTCGCCTTGATTGGCGACTCTTGAGTGCAGCGTTGTATGACTGGGTTCCTTGCCTGAACCTTTTTTCTTTCAATGATCTGGAGCTGGGTCCGTCGTTGGAGGAGTTTTCTTGCCTGTCGGGACTTCCTCTTACCCGGGAGCCTTACATTCCCTCATCCGAGCTGGTTCGTCCCTCAGATTTGTCCTCTTGGTTTGGGTTTCACACTGCTCTGCCTACCGTGGAGGGTGGGGCTGATGAGCTTTCTCTGGTTTTGTTGTATAATCATTGTGCTACTTCCCGGGGTGCCCCTGGATTAGATCGCCAGCTCCAGTGTTTAAATTCACTGATATTTTGTGTCCTGGCTGAGCTCCTCTTCTCTGGTGGGCGACAGTCTTCGCTAGTGCCTTTACTGGATGTCTTTCGTAAGGTCCTCCATTGTAGGAGCATTATCTCTGTGGTACTGGCGGAGCTCTTTTTAGGGCTGACTGAGTGTTCTCTTGGATGCACTTGCATCCTCAGAGGTTGTTGCTCATTTCTTCAGGTATGCTTTATCTTTTACCTTTCCCTTTGCCTGGCGTGGTTATCTACTTGTGACATGAGCTTTACTCGTAACCTCTCGCAGGTTTGGTTGTGGGAGCATTTGTTCATGACCCCTCAGCTTCTGTGGACGGATTCCCGTCACGGAGACGTATTGTGCTTGCTGCTTGATGGCCTTCCGCTCAGTGCTGAGGCTACAGAGTCGTTGTATTATTGTATGCTCACTCAGCTTCGAGGGTGGGAGGTTAGTTGAGAAGCTACTTGGCTTTGTCGTTCACCATTGATTTATAGCGCTGCTCGCACTCCTCTTTTGTTGCTCGGCCTGCGAGGGTATTGCTCATATCATCCGGTGCGGTTCCTTCGACAGTTCGGCTTTTGGCAGGACATCCCAGAGTTCACTTTTTCAGGATTTGGGCATGTCTCCTTCCCATCTGATTTGATTGCTTTATATAGGCGAGTCTGGATCTCTTGGCAGGAGTCTTTGGATGCAGCGATGCTGGAGTTCAAGTCTTAGGCCCCTCCTCTAGCGGCAGTACCGTACCAGCGATGAGTGGCTGAACAGTCACTTTATTAACAGGTTCCTGGCTGGCATTTAGCGGATGAGGCCACTGATCAGGACATGGTGGGCGATACCGCTTCCTCTTCTTCTTGCGTTGTTGATTCATTCAAGGCATTTGAGGAGCGCCCCTTCATTGATTCGTCTTTCTTATTAGCCACACATGGCCATCTGATTTCTGAGATCGCTGTCATCCGCCACACATGTGAGGACATGGCTCCCCTGTTGACGATGGGGCGGTGGTATGATGAGAACATGCTTGCGACACACCGCCTGGAGAGGGATAAGGCCTTCTACCTGCGTATGGAGATAGAGAGGCTTAGGCAGAGATTGTCGATGTACGAGAGATAGGATTTTACCCGCGGTTCTTGATGTTGATCAATTGCTTTGTCATGTGTGCCTGAAACCTTTGTTTTTTTGTATTTTTGGCTTTTTGTAAAAAAAAGGAAGACAATATACTTATAAGAAGATTTTAAAGGAATGAAAGAAAATTTTGGTTTGTGCCAAATGTCAATGTTTTCTTGTGTTTGGATTTGTGCTTTGGATGATTGGGATCAGAATCTTGGGCTCAGCCCACATTGTTTGCAGTATCCTAGATCATATCTTTAAGGTTTTGGTTCCCTAAAAAGGTGTTTGGGATCGCATCCCGCGGATTTGAGCAAAGTCTGATAGAGGACTGATCCTAGCTGATCTTTCCTTTGTATCTCTTTGGGGCATTTGTTGCTTCGGCTTCTTCTGTTCCGGTACTTTTATTTTATTTTTTTACTTTTCTTGTTGTTTTTACCCGTAGCGCCTTCTCAGGTTTTCACTATGTCCAGCTTCTCCCCATCATTTTTGCTCGCAGCATCCTTTCGAATTTTTGCTACGTCCTGAGTTTTTTATCTTGCTTACCCCTTAGCAGCTATGTTGTTTTTACCCTTGGCGCCCTTTCAGGTTTTCACCAAGTCCGCTACGTGCCCGTTGTTTTTACTCGAGCTGCCCTTTCGAGTTTTCAACTCGCCCCTTTTGCTTAGGCATGCCCCTTTTTTTTATTTCATACATTTTTATTTGGAGTGTCAGGAGTGATGGAGGAGGCGGAGAGACTACCTTCATAGTCGGTCGGCTGGTTACCTGCCAATCCCTTATCTTTGGATACAATTGTAAGCTGCATGGGAGTTGTGTGTAAGTTTTGGGACAGATTTTTTTTATTTTTTTTGGGTCTTATTTTGAGACTCTTTTTTTTCTCTCTTTTTTTTTTTATGTGTTTCTTTCTACATTTTCTCTTTTCTTTTGTGGGAGGGGCGATTGGTATTTCTGAATAGGGGAGGTGGTGCACATTAATTTCTTTCTTCTTCTTTTTTTTTATTTTTCTTGGGAGATGTAATGGATGCAGCTTCACAATTGTAATCATTGACAAAGTCAAGTAGGGTTACCCATGATAGATTTTTAGGTTGTCGGCGTTGATGAGCTCGGGAAGGTCTTTCCCTTTTAGATTGGTGAGTCGAAGAGCGCCTCCTGAAAGTACTTCTCGAATGATCAGTGGTCCTTCCCACGATGGTTTAAACTTTCCTCTGGAGTCTGGTAAGTGTGGTGGTAGGATGTGCTTCATGACCATGTCGCTGACTTTGAAACTTCGCTTGCAGACCCTTTTATTGTAAGCTCGTGCGATCCTTCTTTGATAGTTTTGGGAGTGGCGTAGTGCACGCATGCGCTTTTCATCTGCCAGATGCAGTTGATCGTATCTTGCTTGCAGCCACTCGCCTTCCTCGACTTCACTTTCAAGCAGTATCCGGAGCGATGGGATTTCGATCTCGACTGGCAATACTGCTTCCATTCCGTATACAAGCTCATATGGAGTTACGCCTGTAGCAGATCATATAGACGTCCAATAGGCCCAGAGTACATAAGGAAGCATTTCTGACCAATCGCGGTATATTTTCACCATTTTCTCCAATATGCGGATGATAGTTTTGTAGGCAGCTTCGACCCCACCATTCATTTGAAGGAGGTATGGGCTTGACCGATGGCGCTGAATCTTGAACTTGTTGAGAAAATTGCCCATCCTTTTATTGACGAATGGAGTTCCGTTATCGGTGATGATGGTCTGAGGTGCCCTATAACGGTTGATGATGTTGTTTTTTATAAACTTGACCACATGAGATGCTGCGATAGTGGTGAAGGATGCTGCATCTATCCATTTGGTGAAGTAGTCTACTGCTACCAGTACTGCTGTGGTAGATGATTTTGAAATTATGAACCTAGGGTCAGCGGAACTCCCTAGAGAGGTGCGCATCGGACGATCACTCTCCTCATAATACAAGCAGAGGATGATGGAGTTTCTGAAGCTAAGGTTGTCCAACTTTGCCTTCTCATACGAGGACATGCCAGGGCTCGATGAGGGTTTGGTAGTGTACCACTTGCCAACAAAGTCAGACATGAAGCCTGTCAAGCAGAAGCTACAGAGAATGAAGCCATAATGGGCCCTGAAGGTCCATGATGAAGTCATTAAGCAATACAATACGGGATTCTTGGTAGTCTCCAACTACCCGAAATGGCTCGCAGATATTGTTCCAGTTCCAAAGAAAGACGGGAAAGTCAGAATGTGTATCGACTTCAGGGACCTCAACAAATCAAGTCCTAAAGACGACTTCCCTCTGCCGCATATCGACACGCTGGTAGATAACACTGCTGGACACAAGATCTTCTCCTTCATGTATGGTTTCTCAGGCTACAATCAAATCAAGATGGCCATCGAAGATTGGGAGAAGACTTCCTTCATCACACCATGGGGAACTTTCTGGTATTGGGTTATGCCCTTCGGACTGAAGAATGTTGGAGCTACATATCAGTGAGTCATGACTGCCTTGTTCCATGACATGATAAATAAGGAAATGGAAGTTTATGTGGATGACATGATCGTCAAATCTCGTACAATTGAAGGACACTTCAAGGACCTGGAAAAGCTCTTCGACAGGTTGGAGAAGTTTAAGCTCCGCCTCAACCTACAAAAGTGTCTTCGGTGCGACTGGAGGCAAGTTACTAGGCTTTATTGTCAGTAAAGAAGGTATTCGGGTAGATGAGACCAAGACCAAGGCAATCATCGAAATGCTGCCACCCGAAACTGAGAAAGAAATTCGAGGCTTCCTCGGGAGGATCTAGTATATCAGCCGATTCATCGCACAACTCACACCTGTCTGCGAGCCCATATTCAAGCTCCTGCGGAAAAACTCGCCAAAGGAATGGAATGATGACTGTCAAGTGGCCTTCGACAAAATTAAAAGATATTTGCTAAATCCTCCAGTGCTCATGCCACCTACTCCGGGTAGGCCATTGCTCCTATACATCTCCGTTGCAGCAGAAGCAATCGGATGCGTCCTTAGTCAACACGACAATACAGGAAGAAAGGAGCAGGCAATCTACTATCTAAGCAAACGATTCACAAGCTATGAAGCCAAATACTCCAGCTTAGAAAAGACTTGCCTCGCCCTAGTTTGGGCAACACAACGATTGCGGCAGTATATGATCGCCCATCTGATCCTCCTGCTCCCTCGCATGGACCCGTTGAAGTACTTGTTTGAAAAGTCAGCATTGACAAGGAGGATCGCAAAATGGCAGTTATTGCTCTTTGAGTTTGACATCACCTATATCACTCAGAAGGCAATCAAAGGACAAGCACTGGCCGATCATCTAGCCACACATTCTCTACCCGACTACCAGCCACTGAAGACCTTCTTCCCTGATGAGGAAATCCTCCTAATCAATGAAAAAGAAGAAAGAAAGGCAGGAGAGTGGAGACTCTTCTTTGACGGAGCTGTGAACTCGAAATGAAGTGGGATAGGTGTCATACTCTACTTTCCCAAGGACATCCCATTTCCCATATCCAGAAGACTAGCATTCCAGGGCACTAACAACGTAGCTGAGTATGAAGCATGCATCGCCGGTCTGAGAGAAGCCATAATCCTTAATGTGAAGAAGTTATGGGTCTTCGAGGACTCGCAACTCATCATCAATCTGACAAACGGTGACTGGAAAACCAAGGATGAAAAGCTAATCCTATACCACATCTGTAATGCCCCGTGTTTTCAGGAACCGAGTATACGACCCGTTTCCCAAAAACCTGAGTGTTAACCTTGAAGGATTGTCAAATTCGAGTATACATTCTTTTCCTTTATCAAAGTAAGCAGATGAGCGTAGAATGGACAAATCAACATAAAGGAAAATTTTTATTTCATTTAGAATATATAATTGGTTGCCCATAATGACTTATACAAACCAATGTCTCCACAATAACAAATACAAGATTACACACATGAGAAATTTAAAAGCATATAAAACGCAAACTAAAGGCACAAGATCACACAGCTTCCTTGATAGGTACAATCACATGTCCTTGACCACTATAACGGCTTCTCATTAGTCTGAACCTGTATATCACTTAAGCCACCTGTGTTACCTGTGCGGTTATTTTTTTGATGGATGAGTGGCCAACTCAGTGTGAATTCTCCTCAAGATTACACACCACCGCATCAGATAAGAAATAGTATGAAACATGCAGACAACTAAAACATAGTAAATGCAGTCTTATTAAATGCATGGATGTATGGAATGCGTTCATGCCCCGGGGATGCTCATCCGTGCGGACAGGGCCACCGCCCATGCAATGCGTTCACACCCCAGGGATGCTCATCCATGTGGACAGGGTCACCGCCCATGCAATGCGTTCACGCCCCGGGGATGTTTTCCCATGCGGATAGGGCCGCCGCCCATGCAATCATCGAACCTGGAAAACATCATCTAGTTGAAACAATACGTGTCATGTATGCATGATTAGCCAAGTCATTATTAGTCCATTTACAGCCAGCCAATTTAGATAAGTTCAAAGGTCACTACGGAGAGCACATGGCCCAGCGTAGGCCAACAGCTGGGGCATAGGTCTCATACCACCATCCCCGGCTCATGAGACTACCACCTTAGGATGTTTAATGGAAACCCGTCGACTAGTGATCAATCATATTTTAGTATATGGGGCTTACCACCACATGGTTGTATAAAAATGGTACATCAAGCCACATAAAGCAAATACCAAAACTGAGCCACATAGGGCAAATGTCAAAATAGGTCATATAGGGCGAGTATCAAAACATGCGATAAAGACCATCCTTGAAAATCACTTGACACAACGACTCATGGATGGTAGGCCCACATTAATGTCCAATTCAAACCACCATTCAACAACCACTAAGTCGAAGGCCCATTATGATCACAACTAGTCAAGTTACATACCGAGTATGGGTGTACATTCATATGTGGAAATTTTCCACTAATGTACCCGTTTAAGTTCCATAAGCAATCTACAAAAGGAAATCCACAAGCATGAACAATTATACAGGATAATCATAAAGCATACAATATAGCAATTCAATTCCAACAGCTAACACATGTGATTATAAAAGAGAGATATCAATTATAACTTTTAATAAAAACTATAACTTAAGCTAATGAGAAGATGGAAAGCTCAAGGGGAAGAATCATCACCTTATACTTTGACTCGCCTAACAGTGTTGCTAAAGAGTGCGTGTTTCCTTACAATCAAACCCTATCAAAGTTACACCGTTAGATTCAAACTTTACACATTATCTTAGGTCAAGGTCTTAACCTAGGGTTTGGATTACTTTTAGGATTTTAGTATAGAGTTGGGATTTCATCCTAGCATTTAATTATAGGTTTTAGATTCTAGGATTTGGACCCTAGATTTCTATTATTATTATTATTATTATTATTATTATTATTATTATTATTTTTGTACGGTGGATCAAATAATATTCATAGTGGGATTACTAATCCCTATCAATACAATTATTCAAGGATGATAAACAAAATACTATCATTTAATAATTGAAATTTGTGCATGATAACTAGTCCTAGAATTAATGATTTACTAATTAATAATCCCTGAAAATAAGAGTGGTAACAATGGAAACATTATATTAAAATGGATCTATTGTGGGTTTGGAGGGGTCCCCATACATAAGGTTATTTGGGCCAGCATTAGGGCGAGCAGACCCAACAGATTCTTGTCTAACGAATGGCCCCAATTTGGGCCCGAAATCCATCCACAGAAAAGGCCCGAATTTGGGCCTAGATTGGCCCAGCCGGTGCTCTACGATCAAAGCCCAGAAATTGGACTGGCTGGGATGTGGTTCCTAGCATGGACTGGGGCTGATTTCAGCCCATTCCTGGGACTGATTTCGGCCCAGATCCAGGGCCCATTGTGGTGTGTGGTGCGGCCTACGGGGATGACTGAGACGTGGCCCACGGTGTAGGGCGTGGCCCACTGATGTCAGCAGGGTGGGGCCCACCCGTTCACGGGTTGCAGCCCGCCCGTTGCTTGGCTGTGGTGCAGTCTGCTGGCCATATGAAAAGCTGATGGATGGCATGGAATAAAACACATAGGTCGTGTGGGGCCCGCAGGACTTTTGACATCCGATTATAGATGGATGGCTAAGATACATGGGCCCACACGTGTGCCTTACACCCACAGTCTTGCTGCGTTAATCACAACAGCTGAAACGGCAGTCCACTGGCAGCATGCTCCCTGCTCGATTCAGGGCCCGCCCAACGGTCTGGTTTTGGGCCGATTGCAGGTGGTGTCTTTCGCCTACACCAAGTCGACAAATCAGCCTAATATAGAGCTCAAACGAGAGCTCGGTCTGTCGTTTTCCCAACCAAAGAACGGCCCGAAACAGGGTGTTTTTCCTCAGATTTCCGGACTATTTTCAATCCGATTTCTGGAGCTTGTTGCTGCTCAAACAGAGCTTGTTTGCGGCTACTTCTAGACTGAGTTTTAGCCCTTAGCTGGGGCTATTTACATGTCATTATTTGGTCCCAAGCAAGGCCTGAACTCAGGCCATGTTCGGCCTCAAACAGGGCCCGCAATCAGGCCACGTTTATCCTTGAAACAGGGACCGCATTCAGGCCCATTCAAGCTCTGCCATGGACGGATCTTGGCCCCAGATGTGGCTTATAACAGACCTCATAACCACATGAAAAATGAAGAAGGAAATGGATACAAAAAATAATAATAATAAAATAAAGAAGGCTGAAGTTCTTGGGCTGTTTACCAGGCCGAGCTTGGCTCCTCACTCTCACTGCTCTACCTCTCTTTCCCTCTGTTTTTCCTCAGTGCTGCGGTAATAATGGAGGGTGAGCTCTTGTTGCTCAACCCTCAGGCCTTTTAGGCATTCTTTAACTCTCCCTCAACCCTTAGATGGGCAATGAACGATCCGGATTAAATCTGCCTAAAACCTCGAGTACGCTCCCAAAATCGAAATCGGCCACTGGTTTTCTCTGAAAACCACGGTCTGTGTGGCAACAATGGAGGGTCGAGATGTGCTGGAATAGACGGCTGGGATTGAGAGGCTCCCCTTTATGCGGATCGCTTGCTGGCAACCAAAAATGGAAACAGAGCTTTTTTCGTTCTCGGAAGTGTCACATGCAGCTCTTTTCGGGATCAGTTTGAGTGTCTGCACGTGTGCAAGATCACTTACGGACAGCATGGGTTTGGTCAAACGGGATTCCTCTACCTAATGGACGGTTTAGATTGGTCATAGGTGGCCCGCATCACAGCGGTCCGGTTTGGAACGACAGGAAGCACAGACCCGATCGCCTGCCCAGCCATTTGCACCTGTTGTTGCACGTGCGCACGTGCATGCGGGTCATTGTAAAAACTTGGGTTTTGGTCATCTTCGAGGGACGCACATGGTGGACGGCTCCGATCATTGTGACGATCGATCATGGTGGCCCACTGACTCACGCACGGATGGTCCTTTTTTTTCAAACCGTCCGTAGGCGGGAACAGAGAGGGAAAGAGAGAAACGTCTCTCGTCTTCAGAAGTTGTCGAGTCAGCCCTGTCTGACCGGGCCTGGTGGTTCGGTGCACCTTGAGTGCACCACCTATGGTGTACACAAGATGGTTTTAGGCCCCCCAAAGATGAAATTGAGGAATGCCCTCCATCCAAAATGGTCTGGGACTCAACTGGGCCATCTTGACCAGAGACGAAATAGATGTAATACTTTGATGGGCCGTACTAGCCGAATCACAGCCTTTAGGTGCCGAGTACATCGATCCAACAGTCAGATTGCCTCAAAATTTAACGTCAATGGTTGGAAAGGTCCAAAGGACCATTTTAGCTAGAAATCAATGGTCGGGTTACAGATGTATGACCTGCTATGCTTTTATGACTCTAAATCTCATGTTACAACACGTTTAATAATATTTATTATTATTATTATTATTATTACCACTATTATTATTATTATCATTTATATAATTCATCATATTTAATTTATATCTTCACATATCATTTATATGCACAACTTGTATGAATGTAGATAAGTAAAAATTAGTATATATTTTTTGTGTATTACTTGTACGGTGATACGGGTTTTATATTTAAACTTTATACAAGGGGTTAAATTGCTTAAAATGTGTTATTCGCTATAAAATTTTCTGGTATATTTTATTATTGTGTATTATAAATTCTATAATTTGAAATTTATATTAGTGAGGTTGTAAGTGTATACATATAACATGGATTATGCTTACCTATCATTTTAATATAAAATTTTTTAAATCTGACAAAGTATATAAATAACCCTTCATAGTGTATATGTTTATGTTGTATTACTTTTGTATTTATATTACATTAAATTACATAGTAACACTCGAGTATAGAAAAATACGGGGTGTTACAACATCTATCTGGAGAATTTAATCGAAGAGTTCGAAGAAGTCTCATTCTCTTACATGCCCCGAGTCAAGAATCAGTTTGCAGATACGTTGGCCACTCTTGTCTCCATGCTAGAAATCCCGAAAGGAGTTGCTGAATGGGAACTCACTGTTAAACTTTAGGAGGAATCCGCATTCTATCTACAGATCGATGAAGCTGAACCCTCCTCAAATGATCGACCGTGGTATGCAGACATCAAGGAATATCTTAAGCACTAGAAGTACCCGGAAGGAGCAACACTAACAGATCGCCGCACCATACAACAATTGGCGGCACAATTCATAATTACCGGGGGAATCCTTTACAAGCGATCATTCAATCAGGTCCTTCTTTGTTGCGTGGATGAAACAGAAGTAACACATGTCATGTCAGAAATCCACGAAGGGTTATGCGGCACACACATGAATGGACACATGATAGCAAAGAAGATCCTACGGCTTGGCTATTATTGGCTTACGATGGAGACAGACTGCTGCAAACATGTGAGGAAATGTTTCAAGTGTCAGGAACATGCAAACCAGATCCATGCCCCTACATCCAAACTTTACAACCTGACATCACCTTAGCCCTTCTCCGTATGAGGGCTTGACATCATCGGCAAGGTCAACCCCAAAGCCTCAAATGGGCACAAATATATCCTGGTTGCAGTAGACTACTTCACCAAATGGATAGAGGCAGCATCCTACACCACCATCGCAGCATCTCATGTGGTCAAGTTTATAAAGAACAATATCATCAGCCGTTATAGGGCACCTCAGACCATCATCACTGACAACGGAACTCCGTTCGTCAATAAAATGATGGGCGATTTCCTCAACAAGTTCAAGATCTAGCGTCATCGGTCAAGCCCATACCGCCCTCAAATGAATGGTGGGGTCGAAGCTGCCAACAAAACTATCATCCGCATACTGGAGAAAATGGTGAAAATATACCGCGATTGGTCAGAAATGCTTCCTTATGCACTCTAGGCTTATCGAACGTCTGTACGATCTGCTACAGGTGCAACTCCATATGAGCTTGTACGGGATGGAAGCAGTATTGACAGTCGAGATCGAAATCCCATCGCTCCGAATACTACTTGAAAGTGAAATCAAGAAAGGCGAGTGGGTACAAGCAAGATACGATCAACTGCATCTGGCAGATGAAAGCACATGCGTGCACTAAGCCACTCCCAAAGCTATCAAAGAAGGATCGCACAAGCTTACAACAAAAGGGTCCGCAAGTGAAGTTTCAAAGTCGGTGACATGGTCATGAAGCGCATCCTACTACCACACTTACCAGACCCCAGAGAAAAGTTTAAACCCTCGTGGGAAGGACCACTTATCATTCGAGAAGTACTTCAAGGAGGCGCTCTTCGACTCACTAATCTGAAGGGGAAAGACCTTCCCAAGCTCATCAACGTCGACAATGTAAAAATCTATAATGGGTAACCTTACTTGACTTTGTCAATGATTACAATTGTGAAGCTGCATCCATCACGCCCCCTACAAAATATATATATATATATATATATATATATATATATATATATATATATATATATATATATAATAGCAAAAAAAAAGGAAAAAATATCCACCACCTCCCCTATCAGAAATACCAATCGCCCCTCCCACAAAAGAAAAGAGAAAAAGTAGAAAGAAACACAAAAAAAAAAGAGTCTCAAAATAAGACCCCAAAAAAATAAAAAAAAATCTATCCCAAAACTTACACACAACTCCCATGCAGCTTACAATTGTACCCAAAGATAAGGGATTGGCAGGTAACCAGTCAACTGGCTATAAAGGTAGTCTCTCCGCCTCCTCCATCACTCCTGGTGCTCCAAAGAAAAATATAAGAAAAAAAAAAGGGCATACCTAAGAAAAAGGGGCAAGTTGAAAATTTGAAAGGGCGGCTCGAGTAAAAACAACGGGCATGTAGCGGACTTGGTGAAAACCTGAAAGGGCGCCAAGGGTAAAAACAGCATAGCTGCCAAGGGGTAGGCAAGATCAAAAACCTGGGACATAGTGAAAATTTGAAAGGACGCTGCAGGTAAAAATGACGGGGACAAGCTGGACGTAGTGAAAACCTGAGAAGGCACTACGGGTAAAAATAGCAAGAAAAATAAAAAAATAAAATAAAAGTACAGGAACAGAAGAAGCCGAAGCAACAAATGCCCTAAAGAGATACAAAGGAAAGATCAGTTACGGATCAGTCCTCTATCAGACTCTGCTCAAATCCGCAGGATGCGATCCCAAACACCTTCTTAGAGAACCTAAACCTTAAAGACACGATTTAGGATACTGCAAACAATGTGGGTTGAGCCCAAGATTCTAATCCCAATCATCCAAAGCATAAATTCAAACACAAGCAAACATTGACATTTGGCACAAACTAAAATTTTCTTTCATTCCTTTAAAATCTTCTTACAAGTATATTGTCTTCCTTTTTTTTTACAAAAAGCCAAAAATACCAAAAAATAAAGGTTTCAGGCACACATGACAAAGCAGTTGATCAACATTAAGAACCGAAGGTAAAATCCTATCTCTCGTACATCGACAATCTCTGCCTAAGCCTCTCTATCTCTATACGCAGGTAGAAGGCCTCATCCCTCTTCAGGTGGTGTGTTACAAGCATGTTCTCATCATACCGTCTCCCCACCATCAACCGGTGAGCCATGTCCTCACATGTGTGGCGGAGAACAACGATCTCAGAAATTAGATGGCCATGTGTGGCCAATAAGAAAGACGGATCAATGAAGGGGCGCTCCTCAAATGCCTCGAATGAATTAACAACACAAGAAGAAGAGGAAGCGATATCGCCCACCATGTCCTGATCAGCAACCTCATCTGCTAAATGCTAGCCAGGAACCTGTCAATAAAGTGACTGCTCAGCCACCCATTGCTGGTATGGTACTGTCGCCAGAGGAGGGGCCCAAGACTCGAATTCCAACATCGCTGCATCCAAAGACTCCTGCCAAGAGATCCAGACTCGCCTAGATAAAGCAGTCAAATCAGATGGGAAGGAGGCATGCCCAAACCCTGAAAAAGTGAACTCTAGGATGTCCTGCCAAAAGCCGAACTATCGAAGGAACTGCACCGGATGTTAGGAGCAATACCCTCGCAGGCCGAGCAACAGAAAAGGAGTGCGAGCAGCGCTACAAATCAATGGCGAACGGCAAAGCCAAGTAGCTTCCTAGCTAACCTCTCACCCTCGAAGTTGAGTAAGCATACAACGATACAGCGACTCCATAGCCTTAGCACCGAGTGGAAGGCCATCAAGCAGCAAGCATAACACGTCTCCACGATGGAAATCCAGCCACAGAAGCTGAGGGGTCATGAACAAATGCTCTCAATACTAAACCTACGAGAGGTTACGAGTCAAGCTCAGGTCACAAGTAGATAACCACGCCAAGCAAAGGGAAAGGTAAAAGATAGAGCATACCTGAAGAAATGAGCAGCAGCCTCTGAGGATGCGAGTGCATCTAAGAGAACACTCAGTCAGCCCTAAAAAGAGCTCCGCCAGTACCACGGAGATAATGCTCCTACGGTGAAGGACCTTACGGAAGATATCCAGCAAAGGCACTAGTGAAGACTTTCGCCCACTAAAGAAGAGCAGCTCAGCCAGGACACAAAATATCAGCGCATTTAAACACTGAAGTTGGCGATCTGATCTAGGGGCACCCTGAGAAGTAGCACAACGATCATACAGTAAAACCAGAGAAAGCTTATCAGCCCCACCCTCCACGGTAGGCAGAGCAGTGTGAAACCCAAACCAAGAGGACAAATCTGAGGGATGAACCAGCTCGGATGAGGGAATGTAAGGCTCTCGGGTAAGAGGAAGTCCCGACAGGGGATAAAACTCCTCCAACGACGGACCCAACTCCAGATCATTGAAGGAAAAAAGGTTCAGGCAAGGAACCCAATCATACAGCGCTACACTCAAGAGTCGCCAGTCAAGGCGAACTCAGTGAAAGTGGAGAACCTCCCGAAAGTCCAAGGATCTCAACTCCACGATCTCAGACTCTGTCAAGCTCTCTATCCAAAGGCACAAACGCTCTGAATAAGTATCGCGAGGCTACAATCGATAGGTCCGGACAGGCACGCCCTCCACAATCAGAATCCCCGTATCAACAGGAGAATCATCAAAAATGGGCATCCCCTCATCCAGCAAGTCTATCTCATGGTGCTGAAAGAAGCCGGTGTTGCCCATCACATCATGCAGAGTATCATGAAAAGCTGTAGCATGAGGACTAGAGCCGCCCACAACCGCCACGTCAGGAGCTGTCTGAAACACATGAGCCCCAGGAGCCGCAACACTAAGGGTCTGCCACCACATGGCTAACAGGGCTGACACCACAAGCCCCGACTGTGACTGCCTGTCCCAACACTTTCTCGATATCCGCATCAAAAATCTGAGCCAGGCCATCTGCGAGAGAATCATCACCCGCCAAACTCAAGCCGCTTTCCCCACCAAAATAGGGCTCGCCATCCATAGAAATCCAATCCATTCCGTCCACACCATCCGCTATCACCGTACCACCATCTACCCCATCCATGGACATCGGACCATCAATCAAGCCATCTCCCACCACTGCCACACCACCCAAACCATCCGTCCCATTATCCATGAATCCCGGTAGCCTATCTACCATGAATCCATCAAACCCTTTAAAACCACTCATCTCATCTAACCCAACCTCACATCCTCCATTAATGGTGGCGAGGGTAATGCCATAAATGACATTGATCTCCCCAAAAGAGCCCATTACTCCCCCACCAACCTCCATCAACTCTTCCATTAATGGATTCCCTCCACTATTATTGGATCCACCAACCCCTCACTACTCATGAGCCCATCAATACTCCCATCATGGTTGGCCATAATCAGCCCCAAAAAGGAAAAGAGGACAATGGAGAAGAAGACAAAGAGAAGGGGACAAGGAGAAATGGACAAAGGAGGTGATCAGACGGACAAGGACAGGAAAGAATGTCCAAAAAGGTCAGCAAGAATGAACAGGAAGAAGAGATGGTCGTTGGAAGAAAAGATGAACGGAGGCGTCACCCCGATTACCGCCTGCCATAATCCAACCACCGCCTGCAGACATATCATTTTTGTGTCATTGATGCAGCACTGACAAGATAGAACAGGAGGAAAAAGTGAGCGGACGGCAGTCCGAGTGCTGCCCGGGTAGTCCAACTGCCGCTCGGGCCCACTTTCGGCCAAATTTTAGGCAGGGTCCACCTTGGCAAGCCAGGACCTTGGAGAAAACATCCATACACCCAACTGAGATTCCAAAGGTGCACAAAGCAAAGATTGAAAGGGAACAATGTTATTAAGATAGTCTATAAACATGAAGATTCTACATCTAAGCAGACAAGAAAGCAAGATACAGTAAGTTAATCATCATCAGGAAGATATGCATCAGCATCCTGGCGATGGAAATGAGGCCTCAAGATCCCTCCTCCAGCAAAACGTGCACTGCCGCCAGGAGCATAGCCAGGTTGTAAGATCGGACCGATACCATGCTGCTCACACCAGGAGCTGTACTGTCTAGATGGATCGACGAAGGCGCTAGCATCATAGCCCTTCAATGCAGCAGTCAGCTCTCTCTCAGGCACCGATCTCCAATCAGAAGGACCAGACGGTGGACTAAGTGGCACCATGGGACTACCGGTCAGCTGTTAGAAAAGTCTCTCTCCCAGGAACCATTTCATCACACGAAGATCCTCGAGAATGCGACGTCGACGAGAAGCCTAAAAAGCTTCCTGGGCACCAGGAGTAAGTGCCACATTTGATCGAAGTTACGGCCTGGATAGAAACTGCAGAAAGAAAATCAAAAATTGAGCAAAAAAAAAAAGGAGAGAGGCAATGCATATGCAGTACAAAGAAGGGCAAAGATTACTCACATCACTCGGAACAAGGGCGTCGACATTGGACCTCCAGGCAAGATCGAAAAATAAATACGTGTGGCTGCAGTTGTCCTTATACCACAACATCATGCGAGGAAATGGAGGTGAATGGTCGATCAAAGTGGGGACCAAATGAGGAAAGTGGTCAAAAAAGCAGACTTATACAAATCATGGTTAGAAAAAGACAAACCAGATTATCCCCAGGGAGAATATTACAAAGATGGAGATCAAAGAAAAAACCTCGATGATTGGGTAAAAGCCAGTCACGGATCGGCTGATGCAACGGCTGGCCTTATCCAGCCCTTCGAACAAATGGGCGAAGAGAGACGCATTCCAATTGTACGGTGTGGGGAAAGTGATGTCTATCATGAGCGACAATAGACGAGAACTCATCAACTCATTCCCGTGACAGAAAATCATCGCACCCATAGTGTACAAAATCAGGGCACGCGCCTTCACCACAGTCGCCACTTCGGTCTCGGGGATGCGTCTGGCAAAGTTCGATGATAGCTAGAGGAGCATGAAACAGGGACTGGTGAAATCTATTGTGTCTGGCATCATCCCCAATAGCCCCATCCAATCCTCCTTAGTAGGCACTGGAAGGTTATCCTCAAAAGGGACGGATCCTCCATCATATCGAAGGCCCGGCTGCATGTATATATCATATGAGGTAATGCCCCACTCTTCAAAAGGAAGATGAAAGGTATGGGTCTCAGGGTACCATCTCTCGACTAGAGCAAACAAGAGAGACATATTTGTCCAACTCAGACGGACCCGGAACAGGTGAGCGAAAGGGGTATGCTCCAGAACCTCGAAGAACAAAGGTCGAGGATCCTGAAACCTATCAGGCCAATGCGTCCTAACCCCACGCCCTCTCAAAATAGCAGGCGCACCACCTTCTCGATCAATGTCGGACAAATTTTGACTCTCTCGGGGTACATAACATGGATCGGCTGATTGACGTGAGGAGCTGGCTTCATTTTTACCACGTCGAGGCATGCTGCACATACAGAGTATCTGAGTAAGTACCTCATTTCCAAAAGCCAAAAGCCCATTTCCAAAAGCCCGAGGCCCATTTTTAAAGATCAAGGCCCATTTCCAAAGGCCCATTTCTAAAATTAAAGGCCCATTTCCAAAGTCCAAAGCCCATTTCCAAAAAGCCCATCTCAGAGGCCCATCTTCCAAAAAATTCCTTCCAGAGACCATCCTCACCAAAACTCCAATTCATGTATCTGGACATTTCAGGAGCATGATGTGGGGTCCACTTCACAAATCTCACCCGTCCATCACCAGTCATAAATGGCCAACCATCACGATTTACATCCTCCGTACACACAAATGGGCCCCAAATCATCAATCTAATAGTCCAAATCACACAAAAATCTCAAAAAAAATTCCAAAAATAAGCACACAATAAATCCCTAGTAAGTATAGTCTTAAAAGGGTCCGCTTCTTCTATGCTTTTAGCCCCATTAATCTATTAGTGGAGGCTATCGGACTTTTCGAACAATAAATAACCGGACGATCATGGCCATCTGTGAGATCGGACGGATCTTTAAAAAAAAAAATTCAAAAATATTTCAAACCATTAGCCCCACTGATTTATTAGTGGAGGCCATCTGACTTTTCTACAAAAAAACAAACCGAACGACGACGCCCACCCGCGAAATCAAATGGATATTTTCCAAAAAATAAAAATATATATTCAAATAAAATCCCCAAGGAGTCTAGCTCCAAAGGGAATAGTTTTCAAATAAAGTTTTTTTTAATCGCACGCAGCACGCAGTATACTAAGGAATCTTCCATATTCTCCCGTTGCGGTCAGTGCAAACAACTAAATAAGATTCGATCTCTTCTGGTTTCCCCAGTGGATGATTGAATCCGTACATGATACGTGTGTGATTGGTCCGATCTCTATATCTGAACAGTCGTACAAATGCTAGTAAAATGAGTGGATCCATCTTTGGAAAAGAACCATCAAACTCGAAGTGGAAACAATCCATTGTAACTAAAGTATCAGAATCAACAGACTGCATAGCAAAAGATCACTCGCACATACCTAGTCCAGGATGTTTGAAAATTTTGATTGAGTCCAAGTCGGCGTAGTGAGTTCCCCGTAAGGCTGCACCAACCCGCAGGGCAGCTAACCACTTTGACAATCAAACAGACCGATTACTCTTAGGGTGATTTCGTAGCAAAGGAACGACAGACCAAACAGTACGAGAATCCTTATAAAGCCATGACAAATGCACAGAGGCCCTTACTTTTCATACTTACCCTCCAATGCTATCAACAATCAGACATGAAAGGGTTGTGATTGGTAGTCCGTAAAGCCACGACGAATGCGCATGAGGAAATCATAATATTTTCTTCAACCCTCGTGATATGTGTAAGTCAACTCTTTCCCTGACAGTCGACTGACTAATGATACAATGGCAGGCAACAGATTCGAGTCACTCCCCTTTTTCTCACTAGAAGGGTGGGGTGTTCACTCGCTTTGACCGTCGGTTGCTCACAACCTCGGTCAAAGAGGGGCATTTGTAGACACCCCACCCAGGTTAAATCTTGAGAAGGTTAAGACTGTTCGAGAACCATGATCGTACCTTAAACCAAACCCCTAATCCCAGCCTAAACCAAACCCTAACCCAGAGTCCCTAAACTCCCAATCCACAACCTGAAACCCTGATCCAAATCGTTCAGTATGCACATAACCCCACTTATACCCTATACCATGATCAGATCCCCTTTACCCAAGCTGAAACCCACTTTTCTGAGCTGAAAAATCCGAAAGGAGACATCTGAACTAACTCACACGCTATACAAAGCTCGCACGCATGAAACCGGTCTGAACTGAGCCCGGGCGGCAGTCTGACTACCGCATGCGGTACTTCGACTGCCGCCTGCGTGTAGACAACTGTCCCAGTGTCCAAAAGTCAACTTTCCTTCAAAATTACCCTTTCAAACTCCATTATTTACCTTTTTACCGCCCCCCATGACAAATGAGAGAGTGTCATGTGACATTCCTCTCTCCACAACCAACCATAACTTGCCACCTCACCTTTCACCCCTCTCAAACCCAAGATTTACAACAATGCCATTGGAGAAGGCTATAAATATTCCCCTCCTCTTCATAAAAAAAGGGGGAGATCTTCTCTTCCAAGAGAGAGAAAGTGAGAGAGAGTGAGTGAGGAAGAGAGTGAAGGAAAGGGAAGGAGTTCCCAAGCCTTCAAAGATCTGATCTTTTCATCCACCCCTCTAACCTTCCTCTCAACCTTTCTAACCCATAAGTCTAGCCCAGATCGGATCATGGTCCAGTTTATGTTTTAACCTACTCAAGATCAAGCCAAAGAAACACTCATTTTTACATGCAAGCATTCATCATGATATCTATTCCCTTCTCAACCACCTTGCTTCTCTAGATCTTTAGTGAACATTGCTCTGTAGCTTGCCATATATCGAATCCTGTCACATTAGAAATTCATAGTGACCTAGTCCCTTTTGTTTTAGTCTTTACATAAGCATCATCACATCCGTCTGTTAGACACACCATTGGATGTATGCTCTGTGACTTACCAAAATCTTGGATCTTGTCATATCAGAAATCCACGTGTGTGCCTAGTCCTATCCCGACTACATTCATCTTTCCCTTGAGATTAGTTTACCATATTAAGTAGAGACCATACATACGTATGGGCAGAGAGGGTGCCTAACACCTTCCCTCTTTGTAACCGAGGTCCCTTACCCGGAATCCCAAATCGCAGACCAGGAGTTAATTTAAGGTAGGGAAGTCTTTAAATTTCCCTCAACTTACATATTTCGTGGTTCTAGCCGACCGCGGGATTCTGAGATTTTTCGGCTAGTGACGACTCCAACATCCACAATCAGTCTAGCACCCCCCCCCCCCCACCCCAACACAAATCGCAAATCAACGTGGGAGCCAATTTTTCAGTGTCTACAACTACACAGGAAAATGATCTATGAATCGGGCTCAAACCCACTATGACCATCTATTTATATTACCTCGAACACAAGAAGTAGGGAATTGTATTATACTTAGATAACAGAGAGCTATAGAAGGAATGATAAGATATTGTTATCAGCCACCTAGATAAACTTGTAACCCTAATAAATACTATCAGGAATTATGATGTTGTCAAACATAGAAGATGGGTGGTATAATAGGAGTACTAAATTTCGAGGGTGAAATTATGTTTAAGGGGGTAGATTGTAACACCTTGAACTTTTCTATACCCGAGTATTGAAAGTCCTCGAGTATTACACAGAATTTAACCTATTATATACATGTGTATGGTACTAAGCTAGCTAATGTAACCCTACATCCATCCTCCAACGTGACTGATTAAGATTGATCTTCATCCATAAATCAAGTCATCCAACCGTTGATCATGTGGTTTGATACACGTACATTTACTTGACTAAACCAGTGAATAACTCTTTATCTATAATGATTTGGATATGTCTTTTTGTAATAACTACTTAGAAACATGCCTACAACCATGTAGAGCCCTTAGATTTCACAAAGCTCTTATATCAATAATAATTATGAAAATGCCATTAACATAGACCACTGAATTCTAGATCACATGGTTCTCACAATCCGTTTAATGTGAAATTTTACACCATGCCTATGTATCATAAATTAGCTGTACACATCGAATTTCAACTCTCAGATCATTGTACAAGTGACCCAATTAATAAATCAACCTACAACTATTGATTCTGGCGTCCATCGAGCGAAGAAACGTAGTAGGTATTTGGACATCTCCTTTCACATGAATGGAGGGGATTTACTCACAAATGTCACCATGCGCCCCACGAACAATCGTGAGGGTGCACACGCATGTGCACCCGACAATTTTCATCCCACCAGCACGATCGTTCGCAGGGATGATGGTGGGCCACCATCCTCTCCCATATGGATGATCTAAGACTTTCAACGTACTTGGGTGAGGATTTCAACCAAAACCTTGTCATCCCCATGCATCCATACATGTACACAAGACCACAGTGACAAGGAATACCATACCACATTGATTGGCGGTGTGGCCCACCCAAAACCCAGATCCATTCCAAACTTGGACCCACGATCGGGCACTAACACAACAACTCGAATAAGGGAGTTGATCCTCCAAAGAGATGGCTAAAGTGGACCCCACCAACCCCAGCAAAAATAAATAAAAACTGGGGCTTTCCGCAACATAAATAGACCACGTCTGTTTGAAGGAGTTGTGGGCCACCAGGATCGTCCGATGAAGCGATCCAAACCATCCATTTAGAAGCCACGCCAAAATCGAACCCCTCCATATAGACCAAAATCAAGGTGTGGGAGGAAGTTGTGCACTGATCTTCAGTTACGCAAGGAGTTTTTACGTAAGGGGGAAATCGGAAGGTCGGCATCCGTCTATCTTACTGCGTAAACAAGCTTATGTAGTGGAGCTTCTGGATTTAGACCAGCTATAAAAGAGCCTTGCTGTTGCACAAGAAAGAAAACAAGAGAAGAAAAGAAAAGGAAAAGAAACATGAGAGAGAGAGAAAGCAACGACCAGCCCTACTGTCTGTCCAGTAAGAAGAGGAGAGAAAGAGAGAAAGAAAGAAAGAAAGAGAAAAGAGAAAGGGAAGAAAAGAAAGAGAAATGTGGGAAGGAGAGAGAGAGAGAGAGAGAGAGAGAGAGAGAGAGAGAAGGAAAAGGAAAGAAAGAGAAGGAACGCGAAAGGGAGTGAGAATGAGGACGTAAATTGAGCTAACTCGATGGAGTTTGGGCTGGTTGCGAGTTTGGGTTACCCAGATTCTCTATCCAACTTTTTAGGAAGAAGAAAAGGAGAAGAGGATAAAAGCTCGAGTCGACTCATCAGAAAGGATGGTTGGTTTCACGTGTGATTCATCAGAGTTAGGTTGCCTGGTTGAGAATATGGGTCTAAGCGAGGTTAGATATTCAACTCCAATAAATTGAGTTACAAATTTTATTAGACTAGATCTAACCTTATCATAAACAAAACCCTAATTTATCCTTAACCATTCAAATCATGTGGTCTAGGACAAATCTTTACATCTACACATATAACTTTAGTAGTGAACAATGAGACAACCAAGGTGAGGCTTTTATCCTTTAAGCTTATAGTAATTTAATTTGATATATTATTATCTTGTCTTTTACACACTATATTTCATATTATTGTGAATTCTCTCTACAATTATATGTTTTACCATCAATTATTTACCCTTTGGGATTATGGTATGATGTTGATTTCTTGGGATCTTTATGAATTTATGTGGGACGATGGATATAAGCCTTGCCCTTGCCTTTATCAATATTTTGAGTTGGCCCTTGCCACTCTTCTTTATTGAGTTGGTTAATACCGTTCTCCTTATTATTGAATTGGCCATTACCACTCGCCTATTTGATTGAGTTAGCCATTGTTATTCTTTTTTTATTGAGTTGATCATTGTCACTCTCCTCTTTGTTATGTTGGCCACTACCACTTTTATCTTTGCTAAGTAGACCATTATCACTCTTCTCTTTATTATATTGGTCTTGTGCTATTTATCTTGAAGGCTTACACATGTCTTGATATTCTAGAACCTCCATGATTCAATTTATATTCTCTATAAGTGCAAGCGATGTGGTCAGATGTATCACAACTAGTGATTTAAATAATCTATCATGGACGTAATGCACTCTAGGTAGAGACTCACTTGGTCGTCACGTAATTCTATGGGTTTTGGATAGCAGTGCACAAATCGATGTGTGTAATTTACAAATGCAGTGTCACATCACTTTTAGGATTAGATGTTGTAAATAGTCACTTCTTAAACAAATCGTGTCACGTAATTTATCCGACTCATGTGTTGTGCGCCTTGAGGTGTTAGCGTAAATCCATGGTAGCGTTGGTCGTGCCGACGAATATCTGTATAGTGAGAGTAGTCGAGCCGGATATCATAAAACTATTTTTCACATTATGATAATCACTACGTATAATGAGTCGCACACACTTTGCTAGGCATGCATCACATGTAGGTTGTTTGTGCATGCTGATACCCTCGTATTAGTGGATCACGAGACATATCAGATCCTTACTTTACTTTTATGAATCTCTTAAATTATTGTTAATCTTAAAGGATAAACATCACTATGAGTAGGGCATTGACCTTCTCCCAACCGTACAAATTATGCAGGTGACATATACATTGAAGACCTAGTGAACAATCTCTCTAAGGAAGATTATGTTAAAAGAATAAGAAGACAGTTTTATGATTTAGTTTTGTACTTCTACTGTGAACTTGATAAATGTAATAAGCTCCTATTGAGAGGGCATTTGAGTATTCTTTTTTACTCTGATGAAATATAATTAATACAATTGATTTTATTCTTGTGAATGTTATCTTCATAAATGTATCTAGATGCGATCCAAAAAAAAAAAAAAAAGATGCGATTTTCAAAAGCATCTAATTTATACATCATTAATACTCAATTTTCTCGGGCATGAGTATAATGTAACAGTCCGAATTTTCACGGCCAGAGTATGTACTCGTGCCCGAGGAAATCGGGTGTTCATGATGTATAAACTGGGATGCTTTAGTAATATCGCACCCTATTTTTTATTTTTTATTTTTTTATTCACATCCAGATACATTCATGAAGGTACCATTCACAAGAATAAAATCAACTGTATTGATTATATATCATCAGAGTAAAGATAATAATCAAGGCCTCATATTGGGAGGTTTTTTTTTTTTACAACATTAGAGTTTACAGCGGAAGTATAAAACTAAATAATGAAATTGTCTTCTTAGTCCTTCAAGCTAATCCTCTATATGGAAATAATCTTCTAAGTCTTCAATCTGTACATCACCTGCATTATCTGTACGGTTGGGAGAGGGTCAATGCCCTACTCATAGTGAAGGTTATCCTTCAAGATTAACAATAATTCAACAGACTCATAAAGTAAAGTAAAGGGTACTGATACGTCTTGTACTCCACTAATACATGAGATATCAGTATGCGCAAACCACCTACATGAGATGCTTGCCTAGCATAGTGTGTGCGGCTCATCATACGTAGTGATCGTCACAATGTGGAATATAATTCATAGAAACCCGGCTCGACCCACATCCCATAACTACGGATATTCGCCGTCATGGCCAAAGCTAACGTGGATTTATGCGAACATCTCAAGGAAACACAGCACGCGATTGAGGGATTTACGCGACACGATATGGTCATGGAGCGACTAATTGCGACATCCAATCCCGAAAAGTTGATGTAACACGTAAGCCAATTCACATACATCGATTGTGCACCACGCCAACCAACCCACGGAATTACGTGCCAACCAAGAGGGCCGCTACCCATAACGCATTACGTCCATGATAAGATAATCGATTCACTAGTTGTGATACCTCATAACACAACACTTGCACATTATAAAGAATATAACTGAACCATCAAGAATATAAACTGAATCATGGAGGTTTTGGAATAACAAGACACATGCCCATGCCTTTAAAGATAAACGGCACAAGGCCAATATAATAAAGAGAAGAGTGACAATGGTCAACTCAGCAAAAGGAGCAACGGCCAACATAATAAGAGAAGAGTGACAATGGTCAACTCAACAAAAGGAGAGTGGCAGAGCCAACTCAAATATAAAGATGAGTGGGAGATCCAACTCAAATATAGAGATAAATGGCAGAGCCAACTCAAATAAAGAGATGAGGCAGGGCAAGGCTCGCATTCATGGCCTCACATAAATTCAAAAAAATTCATATATATTTTACATCATGTCATAATCCCAAAAGAGCTAATAAAATAATTGATAGGATAATTTCCAAGGAACATGTAAACATAGAATACATGATAATTCATATCGTAAGAGGTACGAAAAGGCCATAATGGATGGTGAAACATATAATAACATGAAAGATTTAAATTGATGTACAAAAGAAATACATGTAAAGGAAATATCAAATTCATGAAAGTATACATAAAAGACAAGATAAACTAGTATCAAGATCATGAAAGCATATAAATGGCAGGATAAATAAATCAACTTAAATTATTGTAAGCTTAAAGGATAAAACCCTCACCTCTTATCATCAGATCACCCGTATGCGTTGTTGGAGCTCTATGTACACGATGTGGTATTGAATTCTATCATAATTGAAACCTATGCGCACGGTTAGATCACCACATTAGATGGCTCCCATGGTTAAGATCAGAAGTTTGGAATTTGGCCTACATCTAAGTTTAGGATTGGGTTACCAGGGTAGTAACTTAGATAAGAGATCAGATATTCTTGATGGCTAGACATCCTTCATCCATGCAAATCTAGATTTGAAGGTAAATTGGTTACTAATTTTTTATCTTATAGAAGGTACCTGTATGAAGGTTTTATACCTAGACCGACGAGATTGCCAGAGCTCGATCTGACTCGCACCTAGACTCGGTGGCGGTATTGTGTATTCCACCCAGCCATCTTCTTCTGTTCTTTCTTCTCTTTCCTTCTTTCTTTCCTTATTTTCTTCCTTTTTCTTTCTTTGTTCCTGTTCGAGAACGTGTCCAGCAAGGAGCTGGAACTCGACATGATCTGGTTTGACTCGGTGAGCGAGACCATCCTCTTCCCTGCAGTGGCAGCAACCTCGGTCAGTGATCTCTCTCTCTCTCTCTCTCTCTCTCTCTCTCTCTCTCTCTCTCTCTCTCTCTCTCTCTCTCTTTGTTCTTTCCTTTTCCTTCCCTTTCTTCTCTTCTTTCTTACTGGACGACAGCAAACGTGGGCGAACGGAGCTGATGCTCGGCTGAAGCCTCACTTACTCTTTCTCTTCTTTCACGTCCTTCCCTACTTCTCTTTCCCTCGTCCCTGGGTTGGATGGAGGTCTTATATAGGCGGAGAGAGTCTCTAGGATCTTCTACGTAAATCCAGACTCTCCTTGCGGAAGCTCTCGCAAACCTGATTTACGCAGCCTGTCTCCTGCGCCGCAAAAACAGGGATTTCTTCTTGTGTCCGATCAAGATTCGGTTATCTTTGATCCGACCCTTTCGATCCGGCTTCTTGGAAGAGGTCGGACGCTTCCCTGCTTCGATTTGGATGGCCTGGATCGAAACTGAAACCCACAGGTGGGCCGTCTATCATCCAGTTTGTTCCGGAAGTCCTGTTGTTTGTGTTTGCGTATTATTTCTAAAGTCCCAGCAACGCTGGACTCTTCCTGCCCTTCTGACGCTTCTAGGGGTGGTCGGATCTTCTTCCAGTAGGGACTGGACGGTTCAGATCTTCCTTGAATGGGAACCTGCGTGGCATTTTCCATGCGAATTTTCGGTCTTGTTGCTGCTTGCGGAAGGAACATGGAAACAGTGCGGGTGGGACTGAATCCCGATCCTTGCTGGAGTCCGTGGGATCCACTATGATGACATTATGTGAGATCTACTCCGTTCATTGTTTTTGTAGGGCCAGGTTAGGCCTTAGATCAAAATATGGGGTCGGTCCGAGATTTGGGTGGGCCCCACTCTTAGTCTGCATGAGGACTGTGTTCACCGTTTAACTTAGAAATCAGTTACGTGAGTTTTTGATTTTTCATTTGAAATAAATAGGTGGGGCCCACTATGGTAATCTTTTGGAAAATCTACTCCCTTCATTGACTTCAGCTTGCTATATGGGCCTATGGACCCAAATTTGAAGTAGATCCGAGTTCTAGGTGGGCCACAGGGTCCAATGGAGTATAGAGAATAGTCCCCATTGAAATTCAACTGGAATATGCGTCAAACAGTGCCTTGGTAACCTATTATTTACCATTCTACCCTTTTCTTTTCCTACACTTCTGTCGTCCATAAATCAAGACTTCACCGTCCAAATGTGATGAAATTTGACAGGTGATCTTTATTTTTCATGTTCTTTTCATTGCCTAAATTTGAGCCCCGATATCTTTAGGATGACTAAGATACTCTTTCAATGGTTACTATACTTCAAAATTTCAAAATAACATTTGTACTCACCTAATTGATGAATTACTAGGTGGTTCAGGCCTAGACCCTAGGATCTTCACAATGATCGGTTTACCATGATGTTTGTGTGGCCCATTTGGCAGATCCAAATATAACGGATGGTCGTATGACTTACTAAAAATAAGAAAACTTGATGGTTAGCACTCTTATCATATGTGTAGGTGGATGTACGGTCAATTTCATAAATGGATGGGTATACAACGGGTTTCCGAAGTAATTAGGTGTAGAGCATGTGTATAGTCATATTAGAGTATCTTATTCACATGTGTAGGTTTCTTAGATCATAGTTCTGATGGTGGGTTAAGCATATTCATGGGTGATGAACAAGATGAACGGTTCAGAATCTCAATCTGATAAGTGTATGAACGGATGTAGGGGCCAAGTAGCTGATTTGTTACGTAAGGGCTGAAACTTGATGTGTACGGTTAATTTATGATAATTAGGCTTGGTATAAAATTTCACATGGAACGGATCATGAAAACCATGTGAATTAAAATTCTGGGCATAGGTTAATAGCATTTTCATAATTATTGCTGACCTGTAAGTTTTGAAAAATCTAAGGGCTCCACATGGTTATATGCACATTTCTAAGAAATTCTTATAAAGGAATGTATATCTAAATCGCTGCAGATAGGGAGTTATTCGTCTTGCCCTTCGTGGGAGGCTACTTACGTCAAATCATGTGACAGATGGTCCTGCCTGGAAATCAACGGTTAAATGACTTGATCCATGAATGATAGTCATTCCTAACGGTTAGGTTTGTGTCAGGGCGATGATGTAAGGCTAAGATTTGTCGGATTGGTATCATGCACATGCACATATAAGTAAGTTTTCAAGTAATGCTCGAGAACTTTCAATACTCGACATTGAAAAGTTCGGGGCGTTACATATAAACTCTGGCTGTGAAAATTCAGGATGTTACAAATATAATTCATAGAAAACTCGACTCACCTCGCATCCCATACTATGGAGATTCGTTAGCATGTCTAATGCTATTGTAGATTTACGTGAACACCTCAAGGTGGCACAATACACGATCGAAAGATTTACGTGACATGATTGTTTCACTACAAGAAAAACGGGCAAAATCTACCGCCAAAAACCATAGCAAAAGACCTTTTGCTACGGATATAATCCGTAGCACGTCCGTCGCTATTGGTGGGGTAGTTAAAGGTCTAGCTACGGATTATATCCATAGCAATAGATACCAATAGCTACGGATTATATCCATAGTAATATCTTTAGCTACCCCACCAATAGCGACGGAAGTGCTATGGATTATATCCGTAGAAAAATGTATTTTATCTGTAGCAATAAATACCAATAACATCAATCATATCCGTAGTAATAGATACCAATAACTACATACAAAAACCGTAGCTACAACTACGGGTTATATTTGTAGCTATTTTTAAAAAAATTATAATAATACGACCTGTTTCCATTACAAGAACCTACTGTGATTAATAACTCATCTAAGCTTAATGCTGATAGAAAAAGTACATAAAATGTAATCAGAAAAAAAATGATGCACTTATTACAAATAACAATCAAATCATACAATGCATCCTACATTCACATTTCTAAATAAACAATACTTCACTTTGTTCAACCTATCATAAGAATTACAACTAAGGCGTGCCCTCATGTGCATAAAACAAATACACTCTAACACAGTAAATGCATAAGATAAAGCTTCTTCTTTTCTTGAAACTGCAGATATAACTTCTATAGACTTCGACACAAGATAACTTTCAAGTTCTAAAACCCTTCCCTTGAGAAAATGAATTTCATCATCCACTGACTTCTTTAGCTTATTAGCCTGTATAAAACAACATTTGTAGACATAATCAAACAAGCATGCCTTTATACACATCTCAAAAGAAAGGAAGATAAAAAAAAAAATACTTATATATGAAGAAATAAAAAAATATATCTATAAATCTTCTAAATTATGACAAAATCCAACATGAGTAATCTGTTCAAACCTATAATGGACTTTTAAACTCAAAACCTAAGTTTAGGTTAAGGTTATAGGCTTAGGTTTAGGTTTAAGTTTTAGGTTTAGGTTAAGGTTATAGGTTTAGGTTATAGGTTGTAGGTTATAGCTTTAGGGAATTAAGAATAGGTTAAGGTTTAGGTTTAGGAAATCGGGTTCGAGTTCGGGTTCGGGTTCAGGATCGGGTTTAGATTTGGGTTTTCAAGTTTAGGTTTATGTTTAGGTTAGGAAGTTGAGATTAGGATTAGGTGTAGGTTTAGATTTAGGTTACGGAGTTGAGATTAGGATTAGGTGTAGGTTTAGGTTTAAAGATTTAAGAATACATTTAGGTTTTAGGTTTAGGTTTAGGTTTAGGTTATAGGTTTAGGTTCAGGTTTTAAGTTTAGGTTATAGGTTATAAGTTTAGGTTATAAGTTAAGGTTTAGATTATAGGTTTTGGTTTAGGTTAAGGTTATAAGTTTAAGTTTAGGTTAAGGTTTAGATTTAAGTTATAGGTTAAAGCTTTAGGGAATTGAGAATAGGTTAAGGTTTAGGTTTAGGAAATCAGGTTCGGGTTTGAGATCGGGTTTAGTTTGGGTTTTCAAGTTTAGGTTTAGGTTAAGGAGTTGAGATTAGGATTAGGTGTAGGTTTAGGTTTAAGGATTTGAGAATAAATTTAGGTTTTAGCTTAAGGTTTAGGTTTTAGGTTTAGGTTAAAGTTATAGGTTTAGGTGTAGGTTATAGGCTATAGCTGTATGGAATTGAGAATAGGTTAAGGTTTAGGTTTACGAAATCAGGTTCGGGTTCGGGATTGGGTTTAGGTTTGGGTTTTCAAGTTTAGGTTTAGGTTAGGGAGTTGAGATTAGGATTAGGTATAAGTTTAGGTTTAGGGATTTGAGAATACATTTAAGTTTTAGGTTTAGGTTTAAGTTAAGGTTATAGGTTTAGGTTAGGTTTAGGTGTAGGTTATAGGCTATAGCTTTATGGAATTGAGAATATGCTAAGGTTTAGGTTTACGAAATCAGGTTCAGGTTCGGAATCAGGTTTAGGTTTGGGTTTTCAAGTTTAGGTTTAGGTTAGGGAGTTAAGATTAGGATTAGGCATAGGTTTAGGTTTAGGGATTTGAGAATACATTTAAGTTTTAGGTTTAGGTTTAGGTTTTAGGTTTTAGGTTTAGGTTTAGGTTAGGTTATCGGTTATAAGTTTAGGTTATAGGTTAAGGTTTAGTTTATAGGTTTTGGTTTAGGTTAAGGTTATATATTTAGGTTTAGGTTAAGGTTTAGGTTTAGGTTATAGATTTAGGTTAAGGTTTAGGTTTAGGTTATATGTTATAGGTTATAGGTTATAACTTTAAGGAATTGAGAATAAGTTAAGGAAATCGGGTTTGGGTTCGGGATCGAGTTTAGGTTTAGGTTTTCAAGTTTAGGTTTAGGTTAGGGAGTTGAGATTAGGATTAGGTGTAGATTTAAGTTTAAGGATTTGAGAATACATTTAGGTTTTAGGTTTAAGTTTAGGTTTAGGTTTTAGTTTTTAGGTTTAGGTTATAGGTTTAGGTTTAGGTTAAGGTTAAGGTTAAGGTTAGGTTATAGGTTATAAGTTTAGGTTAAGGTTATAGGCTTCTGTAAGACCCGTATCCTAATTCGTACTGCTCCGTCGCTTCCCGCGATCCTTCCCGTCGAATTCCGGTGACCTACGACTTATAATCGACTTTGCGCACGTCTGTAAGTCGTATCCTATACATTTGAGTCAGATTAATCCGAGACTTGTATCATTGCGACCGCACCGTCGCCGCGGTTCCAACGCCGCAACTCACGCACCGATCCGATACCTAGACGAAGAGATGCGGACCCGCATTTAGTTCGAGAAAAAACACCGCACGTTTCAAATCCCAAGAGAATTTCTATAATATGTCAAATCATTCCCATCAATCACCTCTCATGTTAAGTACAAAGCAACCATGCTTTCTTTCTCCACAAGTCAAGCAAACTCCAAAGTCAACTAACCTCTCACCTCACCCATCACTCACCTTACTCATCACTCACTTCACATCACTCCATCACTCTTACAACTCTCTCTCTCTCTCTCCCTCATTTTTTCAAAATTCTAAGCAACCAAGAGAGCCCACACGTCCAAGGTTTTCCCAAGAGAGAAAAATGTGATTTTGGTGGCCCACTTTTCCATCCCAAAGCCTCCATCTTAGCCATCCAAATCTCATCATCCACCATCAAAGTGAAGCATAAGGAGATAGGCTTTCCAACGGACCGAGAAGATCGAACGGTGGGTACTTCTATAGGTGTAGATTTTTTATTTTGATGATGGACCAAGTGAGGCCTACCGATCAATGGTATGGATCTCATTTTGAACCCTAAATGTGGCCAATGGCCTACTTTGATTTCAAGATCAATCCATGATGGGGCCATTCTCCATGGACCCCATCATGATGTTTAATTTCTTTGCATAAATGGTCATTTAGACCATCCATTTCGGTGGAGAAAGGATCTCCACCGTTGATTTTGACCGGTGGGCCCATATGAAATGGGACCCACTTAATGTATGTTGTAGACCATGCAACGGAGGGCCCATAGTGCCGGGGTCCCTCCATCACATGTGTCCCTCTCAATCTCTCTCTCTCTATTTTATTTATTTATTTATTTATTTATTCTGTATGTGATGATATGGCCGTATGGCCCACTTGGATGGACCCCACCATGAAGCATGTATTTTATCCAAGTTATCTATAGGTGAGGCCCACTTTATATATGTATTGTTTCTGCACCATTCATCATTTGGTGGCCACCTGAGCGGGGCCCACCTTCCATACTTGGAATGCCCAAACCGTAAAAACACAAATTTTGGCTTGGTTCAAGGCTTTTGGGAAGGGCCACTTGTGTAGGCCCCACCTTGATGTATAAATTAAATTCACGCCATTCATCCAATTTCCCAGCTTATTTTAGGCGTTGAGCCGAAAAATGAAGCTAATCCGAATCCTAGGTGGGCCATACCACAAATGCTAAGGGGTTGGCCACCCACGTCATTTCTTACCTTTTTGCATGGGAGGTTTGAAGTGATTTTTCACTCATGAGACCCATGTCAATGTATTTCTTAGATCCACACCATACGTTCATTCTCTAGGATATTTTAGCCGTGGAGCTAAAAACTCTACTAGATCCAACCATCAGGTGGACCACACCACAACCGATGGTGGTAATGGGAGCACCTCCCTCACGTCAACCATGCGGACGTGGGTGGGGGCGTCCCAACCATGGACCCCACATTGATGTAATTGTTTAATCCATCACGTCCACCACCTTCCCCATGTAGTTTTAGGCTATGAGTAGAAAAATGAGACAAATCTTAGTTTTTAGTGGACTGCACCGAGGGAAACAAAGTCTCACTGTTGGAACGTTATAATACCTACTGTTGTGTGTATAAGTGGTGGACCTATCCATCATTAGGCTCTTTTGCTCTGTAGAGAGCTGGTCGATATAATAGACGGAATGGATTACCCACTAGTGGGCCCCACATAGTAGAATAAAATAAAATAAAAATAAAGGAAGAAAGGAAAAAAAAAAAAAAAAAAAGAGTACGGCCCTGGACGTTTTTGTCCAAGGACGGTGAGGGTGGAAGCGTTACTGGGCTGCCACCACACGTGGACCCCATCACGACGAATTTGTTTGATCCACACCGTCCACCATCTTCTCTGTAATATTTTAGGCTATGTGCCAAATTTTGAGGCAAATATGAATCTCGAGTGGGCCATACTAAGGGTATAAATACCCATCTGTTAAAACACTCTAGGGCCTTCTTTGGAGTCCCTTGTCATCCAAATCAGTCCTAGTCAGAGTCTATTTGACCTCATTCGAGGTGGCCAAGAAGGTGAACAGATTAGATTATTCACTTAGGGTATCCCATCATGAATTGTATCGTGAGGCCCAAAATAGTGTATGTGTTTTATTCACACCGTCCACAGCTATGGACGGTGGAACCCACCATGGTATGTGTTTCATTCATGTTGTCCATCATGAGGTGGAACCCACCACGATATATATGTGTTTTATCCACTCCATCCATTGATTTCAAGACGAAAAATCATCCGAAAAGGATTGTTTTTGGAGTGAAATCTGTGCAGTCCATGGGTTTGTTTACTTCGTCATCCATCTTGTATTTAACGGCTAGGATGTTGCAACAGCCCACATGGTTTCAGAATGCCACTTTGGCAAAGGTTAAATCTTCCTTCTGAACATAATGGACGGTACGGATCAATGATTTAAATGTGGAGTAGGCCGTACTAAAAAATTTTTAAATGCACAGTGTGTTTACGTAAATGAGAAAATGTCATGCATGTATATACATGATGTGCATGGAATATACATATAGGTCCATGGTGATGATCGTGAGAAATCTGCTCCGTCCATCCACATTGTCAGCTCATTTAAAGTGTTGAGACTGAATTTGAAGCTTATCCAGATATCAGGCGGGCCCCAAATCATGATTTCAGGGGCTGATCTACCACTTTAGCCATTTTCAGAAGGATCCAGGAGTTGAAATTTGACGTGTACGGCTAATTTGTGGTCCCAAGGTTACATATAAAGTTTTGAGCTGATTAGATGGTGGCAACCCCGTAATCTTACACTCTGGATGGGTTTTTAGGCCCGCTTAACAGGAGGCCTTAGGAATTTTAAAGGTGGAAATCATTACCACTACTTATCTATTGGTGTGGCCCATTTGATACGCATATGGCCTATATGTTGTGGCCCACTTACCATGTTTAAGGCCCGATGTTGAGGCCCACCTTTGGTGTGTTGATGGCCCATGGGTTGAGGCTCATTGTAATGAATTTAGGGTCATGGGTTGAGGCCCATTGTGATGTATTCTAGGGCCCATGGGTTAAGGCCCATTGTGATGTATTTTAAGGCCCATAGGTTAAGGCCCATTGTGATGCATTAGGGCCCATGGGTTAAGATCCATTGTGATGTATAAAGGCCCGTGGGTTGAGACCCACTGTGATGTGTATAGGGCCCATGGGTTGAGGCCCAGTGTGATGTATTTAGAACCCATGGGTTGAGGCCCATTGTAGTATGATTCAATCATGGGTTATGTAATGACATTTATGGCGGGCCATGCCTTGGGAGCAATGTTGGTTTGACGTCCACATTGTAAGAATAATATTGGTTAAATGTCCACATTATAACTCTCCCTAAGGCTCATTGATAAGCCCATACTAGTTGTGTGTAGATCGTCCAAGCCCATGTGCATTGTAAAGATAGTTCATCACTTTATAACATGCCTAGTATAACTCCATGATTCATGAACATACGCATCATCTGTATGCTTGATATGAGTAATGACTTATCATAGCATATGCCATTGGGCAGACCATTTGCGGGACTCGTTATGAGACGGAGTTCCCCACATTATCGCGCTGTATGTGCTGGATTGCTGCATGATTTGACGGTGTGATTCATGCATCTCGCATTTGTATATCATGATCACTGCACGCCCTAGCGACATCAGGACTATGACCTCCACAAGCACATCGTGGATGGCTAAATGGGACACCGAAAATAATTGGTTCTAGCATTGTGGGCACTTAGGATGTCCTTGGGTGAAAATCCCAAAACCTCCTTGGTACCAGGAGTTGCTCCAACGTCTAGACCGAGTGGAATATGAGCATCGGTGCCTATACCATGAGGCCGTGTCTCCCACTATGTCGTGGTCGGTTGGAAGGGGGTGTGGCCTTATCCGTCCGAGTGAGGGGGTTATAAGATAGGCTGAGTATGAGTGGCTCGTAAATGGGTCCGCTATCAACGAGCCGGGTAGGTATTGGAAGATTACTGGCTAGGTGGATAGTGAGATCTCTTCCACTCGCAGGGCTGTGCAGCCAGGGAGGAGACAGTCGGTGTGGAGTGTGATAGACCCCGGTGATGATCCTAGAGAGTAACCGTACTGATATGTGGACTTGATATGAGGACTGACATGATAGTATGATACCCCATCACTGTTACACATGTGGGCGGGTGCACATGGGCGGACGCTGATGTGGGCGAGTGTGATGTGGGCGGGGCTGAGGCCTGGACGAGCTACCACACTGGGTGAGCTACCAGCGGTTGGCAAGCTACTGTGCTGACAGGCTACTGAGCAGGAGTTGCGCACTCATTCATTCATCCATTCACTATCCACTCGGGCTGGTGGTGCGTAACTATTTGTTACGTGTACCTTCGCATAACCAGGATTTCGGTTGGGCACGCGACGAACCTGAGATCAGGAGTTTATCATATTGTGTCTGACTATCCAAATTTAGGTATGAGACTGGTTTGGATAGAATTCTCTTGTGATAGACCCCATAGCTTACGATACTTCGTACTATCATCCCGACTTCACATTTCAGCATAGTCATTTCATTCACATCGCATATTACATTGTATTCGCAATACTTAGTATTATGGATTATGATGTTTTGCACTTATATGGCTTGGATGAGATTGATGATATTTATGGCTCACCTGGATTTGCATATTGCATTTCATCCTCAGCATCTGTTATTGTCTTATAAGTTTTGCATTACATGACCTTTGTATGGCCGATAGCATTCATGCCTTGCATCACATAGCTTTGGTATAGCTGATTGTATTCATGAACTCACCGTATATTTTCGCATCACTCTGATATCATATGAGTTATGATCTGGCTAGTATTTCTGCTTATTCTGATTTTGTATGATTTATCAGCTTTATGGTATACTTGGCACTTATCTTGTGTACACACTTTCACTACCCTCTAAGCTTTCTATAATCTTATGCACGATAGATGCGTGCAGGTAGCGTTAGGTTGCAGCAGCGTTGAGCTCGGAGCGTGCAGCTGTCTTCTGGAGCTTGATTTCGATATATGCATTTCTCTTTCAGCATTGTATTCAAATGATTATATTAGTGGATATGTGATGATGATGTTGCCTTTGTGAATTGGGTATACTTGCGGTTATGCTCCATTACAAAAAAAATTCATACTAAAAATCCTCCTTGTAGAATCCCAGGATCGGAATCTAGCATGCGAGTGCCGGGATCCGAGAATGGGGTACTACGGAGGATGCCGGCGCCGGATTCTGTGATCAGGATTCCTGTGAATCCGATTTTCGGGTTCGGGGCATGACAGTTTTGGTTTTGGTTTAGGTTTAGGTTTTAGGTTTAGGTTAGATTTAGGTTATATGTTTAGGTTAGGTTTAGATTTAGGTTATAGGTTATAGCTTTAGGGAATTAAGAATAGGTTAAGGTTTAGGTTTAGAAAATCGTGTTCGGGTTCGAATTCAGGATCGGGTTTAGCTTTGAGTTTTCAAGTTTAGGTTTAGGTTTAAGTTAATTAGTTGAGATTGGGATTAGGTGTAGATTTACGTTTAGGGATTTGAGAATATATTTAGGTTTTGGGTTTAGATTTAGGATTAGGTTAAGGTTATAGGTTTAGGTTATAGGTTTACGTTAGGTTTAGGTTATAGGTTATAGGTTATAACTTTAGGGAAGAATAGGTTAAGGTTTAGGTTTAGGAAATCAGATTTGGGTTCAGGATCAGGTTTAGGTTTGGGTTTTCTAGTTTAAGTTTAGGTTAAGGAGTTGAGAGTAGGATTAGGTGTAGGTTTAAGTTTAAGGATTTGAGAATACATTTAGGTTTTAGATTTAGATTTAGGTTATAGGTTCAGGTTAAGGTTATAGGTTTAGGTTATAGGTTATAGCTTTAGAGAATTGAGAATAGGTTAAGGTTTAGGTTTAGGAAATCAGGTTCGGGTTCGGGTTCGAGATCGGGTTTAGTTTTAGGTTTTCAAGTTTAGGTTTGGGTTTAGGTTTAGGTTAAGTGGTTGAGATTAGGATTAATTAGGTGTAGGTTTAGGTTTAAAGATTTAAGAATACATTTAGGCTTTAAGTTTAGGTTAAGGTTATAGGTTTAGGTATAGGTTTAGGTTTTAGGTTTTGGTTAAGGTTATAGGTTTAGGTTAGGTTTAGGTTATAGGTTATAGTTTATATCTTTAGGAAATTGAGAATAGGTTAAGGTTTAGGTTTAGGAAATCGGGTTCGGGTTCGGGATCAGGTTTAGGTTTGGATTTTCAAGTTTAGGTTTAGGTTAAGGAGTTGAGATTAGGATTAGGTGTAGGTTTAGATTTAAGGATTTGAAAATACATTTATGTTTTAGATTTACGTTTAGGTTATAGGTGTAGGTTAAGGTTGTAGGTTTAGGTTATAGGTTATAACTTTAGGGAATTGAGAATAGGTTAAGGTTTAGGTTTAGGAAATCAGGTTCGGGTTTGGGATCGGGTTTAGGTTTAGGTTAGGGAGTTAAGATTAGGATTAGGTGTAGGTTTAGGTTTAGGGATTTGAGAATACATTTAGGTTTAGGTTTTAGGTTTTAGGTTTTAGGTTTAGGTTAAGGTTAGGTTATCAGTTATAAGTTTAGGTTATAGGTTATAAGTTATAGGTTAAGGTTTAGTTTATAGGTTTTGGTTTAGGTTAAGGTTATAGGTTTAGGTTTAGGTTATATGTTATAGGTTATAGGTTATAGCTTTAAGGAATTGAGAATAGGTTAAGGTTTAAGTTTAGGAAATCGGGTTCAAGTTCGGGATCGAGTTTAAGTTTGGATTTTCAAGTTTAGGTTTAGGTTTAGGTTAGAGAGTTGAGATTAGGATTAGGTGTAGGTTTAGGTTTAGGGATTAAAGAATACATTTAGGTTTTAGGTTTAGGTTTAGGTTATAGGTTATAGGTTATAGGTTTAGGTTTAGGTTTTAGGTTTAGGTTAAGGTTAGGTTATCGGTTATAAGTTTAGGCTATAGGTTATAAGTTATAGGTTAAGGTTTAGTTTATAGGTTTTGGTTTAGGTTAAGGTTATAGGTTTAGGCTCAGGTTAAGGTTTAGGTTTTGGTTATAGGTTTAGTTTAAGGTTTAGATTTAGTTTATATGTTATAGGTTACAGGTTATAACTTTAAGGAATTGAGAATATGTTAAGGTTTAGATTTAGGAAATCGGGTTCGGGTTCAGGTTCAGGATCGGGTTTAGGTTTGGGTTTTCAAGTTTAGGTTTAGATTTAGGTTAGGGAGTTGAGATTAGGATTAGGTGCAGGTTTAGGTTTAGGGATTTAAGAATACATTTAGGTTATAGGTTTAGGTTTAGGTTATAGGTTATAGGTTTGGGTTTAGGTTAGGTTATCGGTTATAAGTTTAGGTTATAGGTTATAGGTTAAGGTTTAGTTTATAGGTTTTGGTTTAGGTTAAGGTTATAGGTTTAGGTTTAGGTTAAGGTTTAGGTTTAGGTTATAGGTTTAGTTTAAGGTTTAGGTTTAGGTTATATGTTATAAGTTGTAGGTTATAGCTTTAAGGAATTGAGAATATGTTAAGGTTTAGGTTCAGGAAATCAGGTTCAGGTTCAGGATCGGGTTTAGGTTTAGATTTAGGTTAGGGAGTTGAGATTAGGATTAGGTGTAGGTTTAGGTTTAGGGATTTGAGAATACATTTAGGTTATAGGTTTAGGTTTAGGTTATAGGTTATAGGTTTAGGTTTAGGTTTTAGATTTAGGTTAATGTTAGGTTATAGGTTATAAGTTTAGATTATAGGTTATAGGTTAAGGTTTAGGTTATAGGTTTTGGTTTAGGTTAAGGTTATAGGTTTTGGTTTAGGTTTAGGTTTAGGTTTAGGTTTTAGGTTTAAGTTATAGGTTATAGGTTAGGTTTAGGTTTAGGTTTAGGTTATAGGTTATAGATTATAGGTTAGGTTTAGGTTTAGGTTTAGGTTTATGTTATAGGTTATAGGTCCCTGCAAATACAAGTATAAACCTGACTGTCCAAATGGCCAGGCCCTTCCAACGTTGTCCATAGAAAATGGACAGCTTTATCATGGTCATAACAGCGAGTCCCACCTTCCAGGGACCCCCGCTCATCTAGATAGCTCCAACGCACATCCGGGTCTGATCCATTAATTTTGAGTAAATACATAAACATGGCATGTCCAAATGGTTAGGCCCCTCCAATGTTGTTCATAGGAAATGGACAACTTTATCATGATCATAACAGCAGTTCCTACCTTCTAGAGACCCCCGCTCAACATCCGGATAGCTCTGACGCACATCCGGATCTACTTCATCAATTTCGAGATAATATATAAACATGGGCCTGTCCAAATGGTCAGGCCACTTCATCAATGAATCATATAGTATGAAGGAAAGAAGACTCACCAATTTAGCTACAAGTGCCCAGAGCAAGATAACTGCACCAATGTTGTACCTAGCTGCATTGACAGAATAAAAAAATTATAAGAATGAAATGACAAAAAGCCAAGATATCATGAACCAAGAGGAAGATGAGAGTACCCTCAAGAAAAAACTCATGCCAAGCACATTTACTGCGACGAACTTTCATTATGTATTTGGTTAGCTTCACCAAAGGTTTTATTTGCACTAGCAGGATAGATTAATAAACAATACCAATAATAACACCTCTATTAATGCAATTAGCATTTCTAAAGGAAATTTAAAAATAAACAAATAAATAAAATTTAAATCTTCCTTCTAAATTATACTTACCGATAGTTGGAATTGTGGTAACAATCTCCCCCAGCTTGAGCTTGAGTCTATTTTCTATTACAATTAGCGAAATCAATACGAACTTACAGCAATAGGTACCATTTACCATGAACTAAAATCATATATTATCCATACCTTAATTGGACTCACTACAAGGGTAATCTTTCAATGATGGCCCACTGCTTCTGATAATCACTATAGGGGTAAGAAAATTACAAATAGTAAGACTCATGAGATGATATATGTACAAATAGTGACAAGACTAGCTGGTAATGACAGGAGGCTAATACATCAAATTATTTATGAAGAACAGGAAAAAATAAAGATAAAATAAATAGTTAAAAACTTTACCATTTCAATATTGAACCTTATAGTGGCAACATTGATCTGTGGGGCTAAAAATACATCAGCCTGCATATAAAAATCTCAAGTTAGTGAGGTCCTCAAATGATAGTAGAAGAAGTCAGAAAACTATTGAAATTAACCATCAAGCATTTTAAAAATCCCTCTCAGAAAATAAAAGAAAAGTACACAACTCACCTTGATGCCCATTCTCCCTCCTCCTTTACCCGGGCTTGGGACCGACAATGTAAGGAGTTGCATTGGCGGAGTTAAAAAGGGGCTTAAGCTCCATTTGGTTTGTGACAACCAAATGGAATCTAATATGTTGAATTTGTGATTTTGGATCTTCTACTCTCGGCCATTTGAGAAATAATTTGTGATTTTGGATCTTCTACTCTTTAGTAGAATTTTCAAATTTTGTGATATGGAGCTCTTTTTGTCATATTGGAAACAAAAAGATCTTACTTGTACACATAAAAATCATTTCATGATTTCCCATAAATTCTTATAAGTCTAGTAATCCCAAAAACTAAGAATGATTTTTCCCATGGCTTAAGCTAAATGCAGCCAAAATGTCAAGGGAATTAAATTTTTTATCATTAAATAGGGCAATTCCAGCATGAACAAACAAAACATCTCAGTATTATAAATGGGAAGACAAAGGTTTAATGGAGCTGAGCAATTCAGGCAATGATGTTGATTTTTCTAGTTTCTCCCATATTTAAAAAGAAAAGTTGGAAAAGGGTGTAGACAATATTTCTAAGAAATTTAAAAATGGGGACAGCCAACATACCATGATAACCATCCAAAATTCATGGATTATCAGAGAATTACCAGTATCCATAGGCCATCATAGCTCAATTGAACATTCAGACCCTCAGTCTCCATCAGCTTTGCAAGATCTTCATTCACTTTATCGTGGTCCATTAGATGCATCATCCCTTTGAATATACAATAGAGGGAGAGAGAGAGAGAGAGAATATTCCAGAAATTTATGTTACACAATAATATGAGTGAAAGTCTTTATGACTAAATGGAGATAGCAACAATATTTTATGCAAGTACTATAAAAGGCAAGATAAATGTCTAGTAATATATGGAAGACCATAAGAAATCAACTATCAGGTACTAATCTCAGAAAAAGCCCCCATTTTTTAAAGCGGGGCTTATGTTATGTGCTTGGGGCCATTATGATAGTGGCAAAGGCTCATAACATGCAACTAGTCAAAGATTAACTAAGACTCATCCATTATTCAGTTTCATCCACAGGCACCTACTGTAGACATCTCTCAAACACATCATCTATAGTCACCTTACATTCCAGTGCCAAAGAGTTGTTGCATCTGACTCATCAATTAACTTTAAGCCCTTAATTGGAGCTTGTTTTAAACCTATACGAGTGACTTGCTGGTGGTAAGGACCTATTTTGGGCACCACCGTGTTTCCATATTTTTTTTAGCACCATGTGATCCCTTGGTTGAGCGGAGTAAGACGGAACAACTTTACAAATCCTGTTTCATGCATGTAACTAACAGGTGGAGTTTGGGCAGGAACTAAACACAAGGATTAATTCACATGAAACATTTGCAAGCAATAATAATAGCTCTAAATCTCCTATATCAAGTACTTATACATCTCCCTAGTAACTTACCCAATGTGTTGCATCGAATAAGGGGCAAGTCATTCGGACTGCCTTGAGCTTATTTGTGAGCGCCTGGAGCTTGGGACGATTTTTTGCCAATTCTACTGCCTTCTCTTCATACTCTTTCATGCTAAAATACCAAATAATACTAGATAAACAAAGAAAAATAACATTGTATGGAATTCGTGGAATGTTACTTGTAAGCTGCAACTGTAAAACAAGTACCCAAACACATGCAGGATCCAGGCCACTCATCACACCAACCTTGTAGTGAATTTGCATGATTCCAAAAAAATCAGGCTGTTCAAAATGATGCAGATCCAGGAATATAGTCTGTTGAAAAGTGGATGGTTGAGGATCCAAATAGCAGTTGCACACACAATTACCCACCTGATGATCAGATGACTAACATAGTCGATTCCCCTGATTTTTGGGCTATGGCCCATCTGTATATATGGTTGTGTAGACCACTACATATGGGACAAATTGATGGCTGTCCAAGCATGTTTTAGCTGTCCATTAGTTTTCTAGACTTTGCCCCATTTGATGGATATTCGACTGCTAGTTTTGACTAGGAACACAGCCTAACTGATGGACAACTTAGATCTTGCAGTTGTTTTCTATCTAAGGCACATGTGATGGCATGTAAAATACTTTAAAAACTTTATCAAAACCAGATCAACAGTCATCATACCCTGGATTCTCCAGTTTAAAACACTTTATCAAAACCAGATCAACAGTCATCATACCCTGGATTCTCCAGTTTAAAACACTATCTATATTACAAGAAAAAGTATCAAATCTAATGAGAATGGAAATTAATAACAAAAATATTAATATTTTCTGATAGAAGGATACATGCTGTTCTGAAAATCATATAGGATCATAAAATGAGTATACAAGCTAGCAACTGAGACTCTCCTTAGCTTTTAATGAAGTGTGAACTTTTATACAACTCATGAAACTCTAAATATCTCGGGAAATCATAACTCACAATCCTTTTTCTTTCCTTTTTTCTTAACTCAGCATCATTTTAAAGAAAGTTTTACCATACAAAATGAAGCATTTCAAAAGAACTCAACAAAACATGTATAACAGTTCCCATGCATTCCCCCAAAAATTCAAGAGATGGATTGTACATTTCAGTCCCATGCACTCCTGCTTAAAAAAAAAAAAAAACACCTCATGCACCATGGCATTGGTTTATAGATGTTAACCAATGATTAGTCTAAACAACTCTAATCTTTTTCTTTTTCAGGACATCCAAAACTCAGAAGGCTGAAGGAGTCAGGCTCCTTATCTTTTTCTTTTCTTTTTTCTTTTTTTTTCCCTTTTCCTTTAACCAAGAAATGGTTAAACAAAATGACCAATGAACTAGCATAAATGAGAAGAATAGAATCTACTAGCATAAATGGAACTACGCTTGCACACTCATGATTGCTACCACTTAAAGCATTCATCCCCTGCACCTTATGAACAAAAAAATATACTAAACTTCACATAACTGGCAGATTGGTTAACTTTAGCTTCACAGCCTCTAAAAAACAAAACCAAAATATACATATCATATTGAGAGACAATAACATGCATACCTGTGTATTTGAAGGCTGCCCATGAATCCGGTTTGGCCTCGAGTTGAGATCAATCATTATAGAGGCGATCTTGCCCGGATCTTCTGTGTTAGTGTCTAGCACTAGAATAGGAGAGACCCTGTGGTTTTACAGTTTCTCATTCGTACCATGAGCACGCCAAAACTGGATCAGTTACCATCAGACTAACTCTGGTGACTACAAAAACCGAGATTGGACCTACAAACCTAGTCAAAGACTATTCGCAGAAGCATGCATGCATGGAAAAAAACTAAAGAAAGAATCAACATCTCGATACCTTATATTGAGAACATGTAATGACCTCAAGGATTTATGCCAGAAAGTCTTCTGACCAGAAGAATGTAGATCACATCTAGTCTATGCACTAACTCATGTTGCTAAATTAAGCACCCTACACATTTTCTATGGCAATTCATAAACAAAAATAGACCTGGTGGACATATGGCTCCATCTGAGTCACCCCTTATTTTCAGTTCTGATTGTAGTGTCAAACCGGACCAGGTCCGACTGAATCTAAGTCAACTTGGACGAGTTGCATAGGACTTGTCTTAGTCTTAAAACCTCGGTGGAAAGGGTCTAACTATTGACTATATGTTCTTTTACCAGTAGTGACCCACAATAGAGCAAAAAAAAAAAGCACAATGTTTTGCTCCTTGCTCTGCCAAGCAATCATAAAATACCTCATAAATGGTCTGGATCACATACTAGAGTGGCAATCTAAATTCAACAGAAAATGCGAAGACTTATACAAATTCACTGTACGTCCCATCATAACAACGGTCTCAAAGATGCACATGCTAATTCAAGGGCTCCATATGAAAATAAATGGGTATATGCCATATCTCTAACAAATGTGCCATCTGATGGTGGGAGTCAGGCACGTCATAAGAGGCTAACGTTCTCTCAAACCTTTTGTTCCTTGTTACATAACATACAAGAACAAGTTGTATGGTGAAAATTAACCAAAGTGAAATTCACATGATTTTATCAAAACAATTGAAAAAAATCTATTTTTTCTAGATGAAACAAGATGGATCACAGCAAAACAAGCAGATGATAATAACAAATCATGAAAATCAAATACAGAGCAAAATTATTATTATTATTATTATTTTAAAAAGAACTTAACTGTCAGAGATGAATGAATTCTTTTGATCTATCGATCACCACATATTCTTATTGGTGCTTTTATAGTCTCTTGAAAGCATCACTACACAGAATTTTAGATAAATAAAAAGAAAGAAAGAAAATTTCAGAAATTGCATTTTGAATCGGAGCAATTTGTATGATTTGTGAACTCAAAAAAAAAAAAAAAAAAAAAAAAAAAAGGCTATCTAAGACAAATTAGAATAGAAAATGCAGAACACTGAACAATCACAAAAATTCCAAGTAACCAAGGATTGGTGCATGTATACAGTTATCAGATATTCTAACTAACAACCATCATTATGTAAGTATTTAATTTCTAACAAGTGAACACCATCAAATCAAAGAGGTTAGCAATTTAAAGCATTGACAAGCAATCAAAATAATATTGCTTCCTGCAGTTTAGTTAATAGATGCACTAAAACTAATTTAGTGTTTATATGATGCAATTTTATTGTTACTGTTTAACAATAGATATGACAGGCTGCATTTCCTCTCAAACAGTGATAGATCAAGCACGAATGCCAAAAACTTGATTCCCACCAAATGCAGTGCAACTGGACAAAATAAAGTAAATGTAATAACTTCCAGTTTCCTTCATTCAAATGAGAGTACAAAAATTATATCCACAAGGAAATAATGTACTCATAAAATTATAAAAACTAAAAGAGAAATTTTGAAGTGATAAAGAATGGATGTACTGTGTAGATTGTTTAGTAGTATTGAAATCATTCTTTCCACAGCAAATGTGATGCTTCCAATTTGCTGGCTCAAAGTCTTCCCTAATCCAAAGATGTAGCCAGAGTGACACAATTTGTTTAGTAGTATTGAAATCATGAATGCTTAAACTTCTGGTGATCTAATGGCTCCTGTTATAGCTACAACAGCAACTGCTTGACCTTCAAATCTTTCAAGGACGATTCTTTGAGTGACATCAGAGGAGGGTGTAAAATGTCACTTTTCTTAGAAAGTTGCAACAGACAAACTTGAACATCCATAAATTTCATTTTAAAAACAAAAACACAGATGAATATCACTTTTTTTCTTTTCTTTTTTACATAGGTTTCATAGGAGATGCAAGAAACATTTTGGGCAGAAAAGCATGCACAATAGATAACATGGGGCAAGCAGGGCCTCAAAATGCTCCCACAGGGTGTGTTGGATATTCCAGAAGGTATGTTGGACATTCACATGTTATTTCACGATTCCCTAATGTTATACACTAAAAAAGAAAAAGATTTTCTATAGTCTATTTGAAGGCAATGACCATATGGCTAGGATCATTGAATCTGTGCATACTTCCAGAAATCATTAATCCACATTGGGGAAAGTACATGGACGTTACCAATTGAAACATAATCCTACCAAATGTGTTATCCCAAAGATGGCTATACCATCTTCCAGTACTCTTGAGTTATCTCCCTCTTAAAAAAATATATCAATAAAGAGAAAGCATAAATTAAAAAGACTCTCCCTGTTAAAAAATATCAATGGTGAGAAAGCATATAAATAAATAAATAAATAAAAGTCAGATTTTTTTTTTTCAATTCATAACAAACCTAATCTGTGCTTTTTCTATACATTCACAACCTTGTAAATCACATTAAGTTGAAGATTTCTTCTACTAAAGCAAAAAAAAAAAAAAAAAAGGGCCGGATTTTTTCAATCCCCCTCAATCTGAATACAACTTCAAAATCATCTCAAGATGCTCCAAATCTCTGAAATAAAAAATTAAAAAATAAAAAATAAAAAATAAAAATAAAATTTTCTTTTAATAAAGGAAAATAAAATTTTTCTTTTTCAAATCCTCCTCAATCTGAATATGGCTTCAAATCATCTCGAGAAACTCCAAAAATCTAAAATAAACTTCCTGAACTATAATGGAAATAAATAAATTTTGAAAATATCAGTTTTTCAACAGAAACTGAAAGGAGATGGAATTTCACAAATGTTATGAAACAATCTCGACATCAAAATGCAGCTCCAGAAACCCTCAAAATTCATTGGATAGCAAATGCGACTCAAGAAACGCAACAAACATAATGGAGTTTGATGAAACCCTAACCTTAAAATGCATGAGGATGAGATTGAGAGGTCTACCGTAAATCGATAAAATGGGGAATGAGGAATTTGAAGAAACCTTATCCGATGCGCGCGTGAGAACCGAACAGGTCTGTCATTGTAAGCATGAGCTTGTTGAGATCCGTGAATCTAAAGGGGAACCCTCTCCTCTAGCATTTAAATTGAGAGAGAGAGGCTGTCGATTTTTGGAGAGAGAGGACATTGTGTTTCTTCATGGCTGATGCATTGTACAGAGAGGGAGGACAATGAGAGAGATAGAGCAGAGATCAGGAGGGAGAGCGAGGAGTTGGGGAAGAAGAGATGAAGGAATGGAGAGATTAGAGAACGAGAAGAGAGAGAGAGAGAGAGAGAGAGAGAGAACCCCCTTTGGGCGCGGCTATGTTTTGAGCGCGCGCCTAAATTTGGGCGTCATCTCACGAACGGACCGTGGACGGTCTTGATAGAGGCTTCGTGGGCCTACCATGATGTATTTGGTTTATCCATTTAGACCAATAAATTTATTAAATTATGTTAGTTTATGATCTTAAATTTAAGATTGATTGAAGGCGTAAGTAAACACATCATAAGAAAAAAATGTGATTTAATATCCATGTTTCCTACCGTGTGATTCAGTTGAGCCTTCAATCTAATTGATTTTTAATTTCATGATCTGAATTAATATTATCAAATATATAGATGGCTTAGATAGAACATATATATTTTTTTAGGCCCCATAGAGCCTCTTACAACACCATTAATTATTAATGGTGTATAAAATTTTTTGCTAAGGATTAAAACCTTAGCAATAGTAGCTAAGGTTTCTATCCATATCAAAAAACTAATGTGATTTGTATGTTTTGCATCTTTTTTTAGTAGTGTTTATGGAGCGACTAATTGTGACATTCAATCTCGGAAGTGATGTAACTCGCATGATAGTTTACTTACATCGATTGTGCACCACTAGCCAGACCCATGAAATTATATGTCGACTAAGAGCATCACTACCCAGAGTGCATTACATTTACGATAAAAAAATATGAATAACTAGATATGATACCTCTAACACATCAGTTTGATCAATGAGGAAATAAATCGAACCATAGAATTTTTGAAATTTCAAAACATGCACAAGTCATAAAAGGAGGTAGCACAAGACTAACCTAATAAAGGAGAAGAGTAACATTAAACTAACTCAATAAAAATAAGAACATATGAGTAAAAATCAACTAAATATAGAGTGGAAACATGCATCGCTCTTAAAATCGACAATGGGTAAGGCTTGTATCCATCATCCCACAAGAATTCATAAAAATTACGTATAATTAAAATCATACCTTAGGCATAATTCTTATAAAAATAAATAATTCATAACGATCCATCAATCAATTACATCTAAATCACAATAAAGTGAAAATATGTAAAAATAAGACAAATTATGTATAAATCATCTAAAATTAGTATAAGCTTAAAGAAATCCATCATTTAGCCTTATATGTAAAACCTAAGTAGATCTCGATGTAGGAGAACTTCTACATGAACTACAATGTTGCTTGAGGAAGATGGATACAACACACATATGGGAAAGGAAGAAAATAGACGGGCGTTTAGGCTTGGATGTCTCTCTCTCTCTCTCTCTTTCACTTTCTCTCTTCATTGGACATGAGATGGTTGTGGGCATGAGATTTTGAGTGGAGAAGGGATGCACGCACTCTTTTATAAAGGGTTTCTCAAATTGGTTTCTCGTCCCACTTGAATTAGATTTTTCCAATTTTTCTCTTATGACGATCTTTCTTTAAATCTAATTTATTCACAGTGACAGGAATGTCAAATGGGGCCAGGGTACATAATAGTCTTGGTGATTTAAAATTTAGATTGACTTATCTTGAAAATTCTTATAGCGGGTGTCAAAACGGACCTGATCCTAATTAGTAGTTCACACTTAATGATCAGGACCTAATTTTAAGAGAAATGTGTAGTTAAGATAGCAAATGGTTGGACAAAAGTTAGTGATTGATTGATGGTGAAAAAGGTTTAAATATGAAATTTCACATTTTGCACCAAAATGAAGGTATTAGAATCAAGGCAGTCATCATTCAATGGTGTAGGATTATAAATTGAAGTCTCAAAATTTGTATGATCTTGTAGCCATATGAAGCCAAAGTATGGTACAAAATTTAATTACGATTGACGATGTACAGTGGGTCAATTAGAAGTTCTAGATTTAGGAAGAGCTGGTAAGCCTAAAATGGTTAACTTCACGTATAAGAAAAAACCTACTAACGTGGGGTTCTTACATTTCAAACTTGGTTCATATGATGAAAAATCCAAGCCGTTCATATGAAGGAAAATATCTTATTACGATTACTCACAAACTTTATTCACTCGATGGACACCAAAATCAACTGTTAAAGGGTTGATTTGTCAATTTGGCTATTTTTACAATAATATAAGTGCTGAAATTCATCGTGTATGATTAATTTATTTTACATAGTCATGTATAAAAATTTACATCAAAAGGATCATGAAAACCATGTGATTTAGAATTCAATGGTCTAAGTTTATGACACTTTCATAATTATTGTTGATATGAGAGTTTTAGAAAATTTAATGATTCTATATGATAATAGGTATATTTCTAAGAAATTATTACAAAAGAACCCATATCTAATAATTATTTACTAAATAAGTTAAAATTATCATTATCATTAATTAAGGGTCTAAGTTTATGACATTTTCCTAATTATTGTTGATATGAGAGTTTTAGAAAATTTAATGATTCTATATGATAATAGGCATGTTTCTAAGAAATTATTAGAAAATAACCCATATCTAATAATTATTTACTAAATAAGTTAAAATTATCATTAATTAAGGCGATATACCTATATTAAACAACATGATGGATGGTTAGATGACATATCAAAACTAGGAAAAGTTGATGATTAGTACTCTAACTATGTATGTAGGCGTATGTATGGTCGGTTTCATAAACAGATGAATACAAAGTGAATTTTTGGAGTGATCAAGAGGTATAAGATGTATACCGTTAGATTTAAGTAACTTGTTCACATATGTAAGTTCCTCATATTATAGTTTTGATGATGGGTTAAGCATATTCAAAGATAGTGAATAAGATGAACTGATCAACATTTCGATTCGATACATGTATGAGCGGATGTAGAGATTAATTAGTTAATTTATTATGATTGGGTGGTCCAAACTCAAAGTGGACAGTCAAATATCTTTACCTAGCAGTGAATAGTAGACTAAATGATTAGTTATGATAGAAAAGTGAGAATACTTAGATATATGATTATCGTGTCTTAAAAATCAATGGTCAGATGACTTGATATATATATGAAGATTATTCTCAGCGGATAGATTTAGTTTGAGAATAGATGTAAGGTTAAGATAGGCTAAATTGGTGACACACACACACACACACACACACACACACACACACACACATATATATATATATACACTAATTTAAATTTTATAGAAACACTCGAGAACTTTCAATACTCGAGTATTGAAAAGTTAGGGGTGTTACATGTCATCTTGAGTTGCTTAATCAATGCTCTCCCGTACTTCGATCTGCTCCCCTTCACTCTCCCAATCATGATATTGATGCTTTTTTAAGGTTTCAACTTCAAGATTAAGTACCTTGCATGTAATGCTCCGATATAGTGGCTAAGGTGATGAGAAGTTGTAACGCTTAGAGGATTCTAGGAAGTTATAATGCTTAGGGGATTCTAAAGTCTCCTAAAGTATTTAGATAAATGGTACTCTAATAAAGATTGATTTAATCTTTAAGATATGGTGGAGATTGAGTTCGTCTTTAATATTAAGGTTGGAATCCTCATTAGAGTGGTAAAGCTCAAGAAGATCAATCAAATCTTATGAAATATGAGGCTAAGATGTGTGATATGATTAGTGATTCACCTAAGCTTCATTTGTACAAAAACCACTCTCATATGCCCAAAGACCGGATCTTATATATAAAAGAATTAATTTCCAACTGTAAAAAAAAAGGGGCAGAAATGGTTAGTCTTCAGTTTCACCCAATGTAGGTTTAGTCGCACTGAATTATGTTCGGGTGCACTGTATTTAAGTTCGATCACACCAAATTTAAACGGAAAAGCTGTAACATGCTGCATTTTCACGGCCAAAGCCAGAGTTTATACTTGTGCATGAGAAAATCAGGTGTTAATAATGTATAGATTCGATGTTTTAAAAATCGCACTTTGTATTTTTTTAAAATCACATTCAGATACATTCACGAGAATAAAATCGATTGTATTGATTATTTTATTAGAGTAAAAGAATTCAGTAAATAATCAAATGCTCTTTCAATGAGAGCTTATTACATTTATTGAATTTGCAGTGGAAGTATAAAACTAAATCATAAAACTATCTTCTTATTCTTTCAATATAATCTTCCATAAGGAGATGGTCCTCTAGGTCTTCAATTTGTACATCACTTGCAACATCTGTACGGTCGGAGAGGGTCAACAGCCTAATCATAGTAATGGTTATCATTTAAGATTAATAATAATCCAAGAGATTTATAAAAGTAATGTAAGAGTTTTAATATATCACATACTCCACCACTATGAGGGGTATCAGTATGCACCAAATAATATACATGAATGTATGCCTAACAAAGTGTATGTGGCTCATCATACGTAGTGATCATTATCACAATGTGAAAAATAATTCATAATATCCGACTCGCCCCGCATTTTCACTCCATGAAAATTCGTCGGCACGTTTAATGTTAACGTAAATTTATGTGAACATTTCAAGGCGATACAACAACACGATTTAGGAATTTACGTAACACGATGTGTTCATAGAGCGACTATTTGCGACATATAATTTTAAGAAGTGATGTAACACGTATGACGATTTACTTACATCGATTGTACACTACGCCAACCAACCCATAAAATTACGTGCTGACCAAGAGGGCCGCTACCCGTAACGCATTACGTCCACGATAAATATTTGAATTACTAATTATGATACCTCTAACACATCACTTGCATTGATAGAGAGATCAAATTATAAGAGTTTTGAAATTCCAAAGCACATGCCCAAGCCATAAAGTTAAGTAGCATACGGCTAATAAAATAAGGAAGAGAGTAGCAATGACTAACTTAACAGAGAGTAGACTGACAATAACCAACGTAATAAAGATGAGAGTAGTAATGACTAACTTAATAAAGAGAAGAGTGACAATGACTAACTTAATCAAGAGGGAAGTAGGAAAGACTAACTCAACAAAATTAGTAAAGGCAAAGGCAATGCTTGTATCCATCACCCCACAATAATAATGAATATCACTTGCATTGATAGAGAGATCAAATTATAAGAGTTTTAAAATTTCAAGGCATATGCCCAAGCCATAAAGTTAAGTAATATACAACTAATAAAATAAGGAAGAGAGTAGCAATGACTAACTTAACTGAGAGTAGACTGACAATAGCCAACGTAACAAAGATGAGAGTAACAATGACTAACTCAACAAAGAGAAGAGTGACAATGACTAACTTAATAAAGATGGGAGTAGGAAGGACTAACTCAACAAAATCGTTAAAGATAAAGGCAATGCTTGTATCATCACCCCACAATAATAATGAATATCACTTGTAATTAACATCATACCATAATTCTTAAGTATAAATAATTGTTGGTAATAAATTAACAATTGCAGGGAGAAAATTATTGTAATATGAGAACAGGTAAAATGTAAAATAATATATATCAACTTAAATCAAAGTAAACTTAAAGGATAAAACCCTCCCCTCTTAAACTCAATTTCTCCCCAATATTTAGATTTATCTTGTCGTACCCCAATTTTAGCATAATTAACATGATTATTTAAGTTAGGCTATCTCATCATGTGAGTTATAAATTTAGGATCAATCTTAGGCTAAGATTTATGGCTAGTATTGAATTGAATTTCTTAATCTAATCAAAGTAGATATATATACCTTTCGGTCCGTATCTAATCTCAGACTGACCAAGCTCTTGTTTAGTAAGTTCTCATACCGAGTCAACTCGGTTTGACTCATTTTCTCAACCTACAATTTGGAGTTCAAGTACTAAAAAAAGAAGGGCAGCAGCCCCGAGTAGCTTTCTCCGTTAAGCCGTCAGCAACACCAAAATTTAGTATGATTTTTAACAGTGGACATCTAGCCAATAATATTTTCTAATCATGTGGTCCACCCAAGATTTATTTCAATATAAAGTTTTAAAATCTTACACGAAATGAGGTCGTGAAATGGATAGACGACGAAACAAATCTTTAATGGTGGGCATAGAGCCATACCAGTTCCAAAGTTCAAGTTACCATTTTGAATCTTAGCTTTTGCATTGTTAGTTTTGTATTTTATATAAAATGGTGGTGACTCATTCGTAACAATAGTGACTAAGACATAAAGTTATCCAGGCCATTCAAATGATCGGTCTATTTGTAAATAGTAAATATTTATACTTTATTATGTAAAATAATTTATACATCTAGAAAATGGTCCTATGCATATACCACTGTTAATAGAGTTTATGTTATAAAAAATGTAAAACTCGCAGTATACGGATTACAAATTTTTATCATACTTAAAAGAGTAAAACCGTCCAACGCCCGCTCTTCTTTTCCCTCTTTTCCCTCTTCCCTTCATCTTCCATCGAAAAATCCTCCTAGGGCCGTTTGAGCGTCATCTTCAAATAGGTGAGCTTTTCTTTCTGCACACCACTTTCTGTTATGTTTAGATCTCCATTTTCTGTTGAATTAAAGCCTTTCCACCATTGAAACAATCGGGCCCTATGGACGTCTCTCTCTGATGTCTGAGGCTTTTGGAAATGTGGTTTGGGGAAGAGGAGAGGGATTGTATGATGGGTATATATATGGATGCGCAGCCTGTGGATGGGGTGCTCGGGTTTTTCAGTTTCAGACTCCAAGGGGTGAGCAGGGCGGCCTGACTAGCGTCCTTTTGACTCCAAGGGGTGCCTGTTTTTCTTCCGTCCTGTTTTTGGTCTCGAAGATAGATGCCGGTTTTGCCTTAAATTACATTACTACCCTTATTTCAGCTACCATAAATGGAATAGTGCAGCTCGCGTTTTAGAACTGGATCTGGTGGTGGGTTTCGTTTTGGATGGGTCATGGATTGGGTTTCTTCCTTCCTGGTTTTATATATATATATATATATATATATATATATATATATATATATATATATATAAAATTTTTTAAAATTTTTTTAGGTGGAAGATCAGCTATTTTCAAAATGTTTCCAGCCCTTTCATATTTCAGATATGGCCCATCCGCAGTGACTGCTTTTCAACTCACTTGAATATACAGCATATCTGTTGTATTTGTGGCACGCTTTTAATGGTCTGATTGCGGCTATCTCAACGGTTGTATTAGTGGTCTGAAATGGATGGTGAAGAAGACCTTGAGCAAGATGTGTCATGGTTCACATCCAATGTGACTGCGTGCCCCACATTGATTATCTATGATGGTCGTATCTCGAATTGGGACTTGTTACACTCGCATCATGGATGAGGATTTCTTGCATTTTCGTGCCAATCCAAGCCTTTGAACGGTTTGAATGTGGGCCATGATTAAATCGACGATGGCGTAGATGTAGACCTGGATGTTGCCTGCATGATATATTATTGAAACCAAACATCAGCCTAGTTCACTCATTGGCTGCAGTGAACCTATGGGCGGAATGAACTTAAAGACATGAGCCAGACCAATAGGCGATCGGGCTTGAACTTTTTTTTTAACCTCTTAACACATAAACAAACATGGGCCTGGTGCCAGGCCCAATGGTCTATGAAATAGCCCAACCCATTGACAATCATGCTCTAATGCCCGACTGGACCCAATGGTTTGCAAACATGGTTTGATGCGTCATCTGAAACTGGCACTGGCACGCATTGCCCAATACATACCTATGGTTTGATGTTCCATGTCTAACCTTGCTCAAGGCATGATTTGTAGCAATCCTCCATCTGCATTTATATGCTTTTGCAATGGTTAAATTCAGGGGTTGTCTGCATTGAGGTATTTGAGTAACCTATATATTTCAATTATTAGAGTATTGTAATACCTGAATATTGTAATTGCTAGCAACTACGATTTTTTTTTTTTTTTGAAAAAAAAAGATACAAAAGTCAAATAGGCCAGGCGCATGAAACAATGACTATTTAACGCCTACCATTGGATTAAGCCCTGCCCACCCTAGTTGAAACCACTTTTTAAACTCACCTTGATTTTAGGGGCCGGAAAATAAGCAAACCCAAAACTCAAATGGCCACACAGCTTGAATGGTGGGTATTGTATGCCCACGGTTGAAACATGCTCACTAATTTCATGATGGGTTTGAAATGATTTTAAGCTATATTATGTCTGATCCTCATTTAACTTAGTGATGCTATGCTCAATAGCCTTTTTTGTTTATATAAGAATGTACAATCTTTACTAGAAGTTATTGAGGTTGTGTTACTTAAGTTAAAGCAGAGTATTTAGTGAGAGCAATGTAGATTGTGTTTCCAAAGACCGGACTGCCATGCTCCATGAATGTTCTTATTTTTGCTTTGAGCTTTCATCCTTTACCAAGGTAAGGTGTGTTTTTTTTTTTTTTTTTTTTTTTTTTTTAAATGTCATTTTGAACTCAATTGTTCACTTTATGTCATTGCTTTATAAAACTTTTTACTATGAAGTTCACTTTATATATTCTGATATTTGTTCTTTGAATGTTTATACTTATAATTCTTTATTAACTGATGTCGTTAATTAGTATTTATGCCACATAGTGGTTTAGCAATGTATCAGTCTGATTCAGCATGTTTGTAATGCCTTGATTGCTAAGTACACATTTGGGACTGATCTGGTTTCCGTTCTTGCAGGTTGGTGTAGGTGACACTTCTGGGGGAGTTAACCAGATAAGTTTTTATTTTTCTTTTTGGTAGCATTTAAGTGTCTTGCCTTTTTTTTTTTTTTTTTTGTTTCTTTCTTTCTTTTAATTGTAATTCTCTGACTGTTTTAGATCAACAAGGGACGTCCCTGTATTCAAGCAAGGCTACATTCCCATATTCAATGGGCAATTGGTGGATTTGACATCAGGTCTGTCCTTCATATCATGGAATTACTTGAGCTCAATCTGGATGTTCCTTTGTTATCTGCAACTACGAATCTAACCCATGCTCTAATCTCACCTGGTTGTCATTGTCACCATACACATTTTCCAATCTCCTATAGACGCGAATGAATGAGGTCCAGCCAGAGGTTCTACAAGGGACCTTCAAGTGCTTGGAATGCAGTTTTGTCATCAGGAATGTCGAACAACAGGTCGAATACACTGCGGTGCGTTCGACTCCATTCCTCGAAAATTGCATTTGACTGATTTCTACCCTTCAATATGTTAGGATGAGATGTTTCATTGTGATTTGCACTTTGTGCATTGGGACTGTTGTTCTTGCAAACTGCCATGTACATGGTCCACAGTTTTAAAGGTTTGATTTGAATTACTAGTAATATATTAATGTTCAAATGTTTGCTAAGCCCACAAACATGCATAAGACCTATGTGCACATGTATCAGTGGCCAGGTGTGATACTCGATCTGTTCATCAGGTGCAAATTGAAGATGATTTCAGTAGTGTTAGAATGATAATGTGATGATAATGGGTCTGGCCTGTTGTTTTACATACCGTATAGGATTGGGTGCTGCTCTTGTGATACTAATCTGGTGGGATTTGATTGATAGGTAAGCTTTTATTGCATATAATTTATTTCCTTACATATTTTGTAGAAGAAGTATTGTAGATGATTTACATCCTTTGGTTATAAGGAATGTACCAGTTGAACATAATATCTGTACTAAGTACCATAGTGGCCGGTAGAGCTCATGTACATCAGCAAACAGAGACTGTTTGAATAAAAAAATCCATACAATTAGTTTATAGTTTTAAAAACTCTTATTTTTCAAGTAGGCACAAAAACTCTTTGTACTGAACCAAGTTGTTTTCTCTGAAAAGAACAATTTTGTTTGAAACGGGCCATAATTTTGCTGCTGGAGCTTTTAACTGGGCTGAAACCTGTTGACAGGTCTGGCATCTCACCCTCGTATGGTATATGTATTTCACAGATAGTCATATTGAATCTAGTTTGTGAAGTGCTGTTGGCTGATGTGTTTTAATTTATTTTTTCTTTTGTTCCCTTTTTTACAATAGTGCATTCAGATTGTTCATTGTGACTTTATCACGATGTAAGATTTTTTTTTGTTGTACTCTTACTTGTGTAAGTGTTCATTATGGCCTTTTAGAGGCAAACCAATCTCAGTTCTGGATGGAGTTTCAATTGCTGTCAAGGATGGGATAGATTGCATGCCCTATCCAACAAAGGTATCGGAGTTTCAATTGCTGTCAAGGATGAGATAGATTGCATGCCCTATCCAACAAAGGTATCGGACGGATTCCTTCCCTTGTGAGTTCATTAGAGTTTATTCGGTTTCAAATCTGTCCATCTGCACATTCCATGTATGACCAATTCGGGCTATTCATCAAGTGAATATGCCCCTTGTCAAGAACCAGGCTGATTTTCTCTTCCGGTGGATCGCACAATGCATTTTTGGGCTGCCAGGAGAGTGGATCAGCCGGATTTCTATGGTCGATGAAAGTTCAACCAAAGTACCTGATGATGAACGGTCTTGATCATTCATATGTGTGCTAAGTTCTCATGTGGAGCCCCTTATGTTTGGCATTTTCTGATCGGCCTCTGCTCATGTAGCATTCCTTGTGCTTGAATTGGTTGCTCGGTTAGCATAATAAACTTCGGAGGATTTTTGCAGTTCTAGAGTTTGATTGGATGGTCCGGAGTTCTACGAGAACAATGGTCGAGATGTAAGAGGTGCAACTGCAGCATTCCGTAAGTTGGAGACACCCATTCAGTTGTGCTAATCTAAATGTGCCTTCTCAAAATATGACATCTCTATGCTTTAAAATAGGTAATGTATTGTTGTATTAATGGTCAACACTATAATATTAAGTTTAGAATAGTTATTCAGTCATCCTGTATCCATGTCATATCTGCATATGATAGGTCTAGTCTATTCATGGACGTTGAGTGCTTATTTGTTTGTGTTAACAGAGAGAACGTCTTCTTGGATTCCTAGGTTGACTGCTTTCATTTTGTCATGCAGACAACAGAATGATGTTGTGAATGATGGCAATCAATACTTCTCCAGTATCCTTCCATGAACATTGAAAAGTCATCACATGCTTGTATTTGTGATTACTTTTTTTTTGTTTTACCTCTGTAATGTCCTTGAATTATTAAAGATGCTTGGGATGTTCAAGATGATTTGAGACACAAACTCATGCACAAAACTTACCTAGGAGAACCCGGAGTGATGGTGAAGAACATGATGGTGTAGACCTTTGTGAAAAGCTCTCACGGATGGTTCATGCTCCATCAAGAATTGATGCACCACAACGCATGCCCGAACCTCATAAGAGAATACTTGGATAACTGTGAAGACCCCTATTTCTGTGCAACAGAGCTGGATCTCATATTTCATGTACTTTTTAAAAAGTAAGAAAAATAGCTCGAGTACATAAATTGCACTAGTGGCCAAATCTTATCGAATCATAAGTTGTAAGATTCAATTTGATTATTTGAAAAAGCCAATAAATATTAAAGATCATAAACTCGACATGGAATACTATGAAGTATAAACATTAAAATACTGCTTACATGCATGTTTGGTATAAATGCTATGTTGCCATCATTGAAGTTTTTGCATGTATCTAATGATTCATTCATCTTGGATTTTTTATTTTTTATTTTTTAAAAAGGAAAGAAAGAAAGAGTTCATAAAGACAGAAAAGAAAATTGTGTTTAATTCAGTTTGCTTACTATTTTCTGAAATAAACGGAGTTCTAGACATTTGGTAAACTATATGAATAGTTTAGAGTCTAAAACATAGTTTTGCTAACTGTAGGTAGACCTTATTGAATGTCCCAGGCCAAAAGTTGAATTAAATGATCTATGAGTAACATGCAGGAAGAAAAAAAAGCAGTAATTGAAGGTCCTCCCAAAACTACCGGATATCAATGAGCAGTTTTTATCTTGTCCACCTATGACATGAATGCAGCAGTGACAGAGGAAAGGTCCTTCCAAAACTACCGCATATGCTTCTAATGTGAGATCGGCCATTCACCAAGTTGGCCCCACATGGAAATAGACTTAACACACGCTGACATGTACTTTGACCATTGGTCACTTTCTCGTACAGTCCATTTCTTTCACACACATATGACCCACCTGGAGAGTAAGCCAACTTGTCCAGTGCTGAGCCCAACAGATTAATGGTGCTGATCTCAGCACACGTGTGACGTATTGGTAGTTGCAACAAGCTATGATCTTACCTTATTTTGTATTTGTGTATCTGTATCTGTCTAAATTTTTTTTAATCATCCAAAGCTGTACATGTTTAGCTTTCTTAAGGTCAGGTCAAAATGGGATACACTAACATGTATGAAGAAAAAAAAGCAGCAATTGAAGGTCCCACCAAAACTATCGGATATCAATGAGCGGTTTTTATCTTGTCCACCTATGACATGAATGCAGCAGTGACAGAGGAAAGGTCCTTCCAAAACTACCGCATATGCTTCTAATGTGAGATCGGCCATTCACGAAGTTGGCCCAACATGAAAATAGACTTAACACACGCTGACATGTACTTCGACCATTGGTCACTTTCTCGTACAGTCCATTTCTTTCACACACATATGGCCCACCTGGAGAGTAAGCCAACTTGTCCAGTGCTGAGCCCAACTGATTAATGGTGCTGATCTCAGCACATGTGTGACGTATTGGCAGTTGCGGCAAGCTAAGATCTTACCTTATTTTGCATTTGTGTATCTGTTTCTGTCTAAATTTTTTTTAATCATCCAAAGCTGTACATATTTAGCTTTCTTAAGGTCAGGTCAAAATGGGATACACTAACATGCAGGAAGAAAAAAAAGCAGCAATTGAAGGTCCCACCAAAACTACCGGATATAAATGAGCAGTTTTTATCTTGTCCACCTATGACATGAATGCAGCAGTGATAGAGGAAAGGTCCTTCCAAAACTACCGCATATGCTTCTAATGTGAGATCGGCTATTCACCAAGTTGGCCCCACATGAAAATAGACTTAACACACGCTGACATGTACTTCGACCATTGGTCACTTTTTCGTACAGTCCATTTCTTTCACACACATATCGCCCACCTGGAGAGTAAGCCAACTTGTCCAGTGCTGAGCCCAACTGATTAATGGTGCTGATCTCAGCACACGTGTGACGTGTTGGCAGTTGCGACAAGCTATGATCTTACCTTATTTTGCATTTGTGTATCTGTTTTTGTCTAAATTTTTTTTAATCATCCAAAGCTGTACATTTTTAGCTTTCTTAAGGTCAGGTCAAAATGGGACACACTAACATGCAGGAAGAAAAAACAGCAGCAATTGAAGGTCTCAACAAAACTACCGGATATCAATGAGCAGTTTTTATCTTGTCCACTTATAACATGAATGTAGCAGTGATAGATGAAAGGTCCTTCCAAAACTACCGCATATGCTTCTAATGTGAGATCAGCCATTCACCAAGTTAGCCCCACATGGAAATAGACTTGACACACGCTGACATGTACTGGTCACTTTCTCGTACAGTCCATTTCTTTCACACACATATCGCCCACCTGGAGAGTAAGCCAACTTGTCCAGTGCTGAGCCCAACTGATTAATGGTGCTGATCTCAGCACACGTGTGACGTATTGGCAGTTGCGACAAGCTATGATCTTACCTTATTTTGCATTTGTATATCTGTTTCTGTCTAAATTTTTTTTTAATCATCCAAAGCTGTACATATTTAGCTTTCTTAAGGTCAGGTCAAAATGGGATACACTAACATGCAGGAAGAAAAAAAAGCAGCAATTGAAGGTCCCACCAAAACTACCGGATATCAATGAGCAGTTTTTATCCTGTCCACCTATGACATGAATGCAGCAGTGACAGAGGAAAAGTCCTTCCGAAACTACCGCATATGCTTCTAATGTGAGATTGGCCATTCACCAAGTTGGCCCCACATGGAAATAGACTTAACACACGCTGACATGTACTTCAACCATTGGTCACTTTCTCGTACAGTCCATTTCTTTCACACACATATGGCCCTCCTGGAAACTAAGCCAACTTGTCCAGTGCTGAGCCCAACTGATTAATGGTGCTGATCTCAGCACACGTGTGACGTATTGGTAGTTGTGACAAGCTATGATCTTACCTTAATTTGCATTTGTGTATCTGTTTTTGTCTAAATGTTTTTTAATCATTCAAAGCTGTACATATTTAGCTTTCTTAAGGTCAGGTCAAAATGGGATATACTAACATGCAGGAAGAAAAAAAAGCAGCAATTGAAGGTCCCACCAAAACTACCGGATATCAATGAGCAGTTTTTATCTTGTCCACCTATGATATGAATGCAGCAGTGACAGAGGAAAGGTCCTTCCAAAACTACCGCATATGCTTCTAATGTGAGATCGGCCATTCACGAAGTTGGCCCCACATGGAAATAGACTTCACGCACGCTGACATGTACTGGTCACTTTCTCGTACAGTCTATTTCTTTCACACACATATGGCCCACCTGGAGAGTAAGCCAACTTGTCCAGTGCTGAGCCCAACTGATTAATGGTGCTGATCTCAGCACACGTGTGACGTATTGACAATTGCGACAAGCTATGATCTTACCTTTGCATTTGTGTACCTGTTTCTATCTAAATTATTTTTAAACATCCAAAGCTGTACATTTTTAGCTTTCTTAAGGTCAGGTCAAAATGGGATACACTAACATGCAGGATGAAAAAAAAGCAGCAATTGAAAGTCCCACCAAAACTACCGGATATCAATGAGCAGTTTTTATCTTGCCCACCTATGACATGAATGCAGCAGTGACAGAGGAAAGGTCCTTCCAATACCACCGCATATGCTTCTAATGTGAGATCGGCTATTCACCAAGTTGGCCCCACATGGAAATAGACTTAACACACGCTGACAAGTATTTCGACCATTGGTCACTTTCTCGTACAGTCCATTTCTTTCACACACACATGGCCCACCTGGAGAGTAAGCCAACTTGTCCAGTGCTGAGCCCAACTGATTAATGGTGCTGATCTCAGCACACGTTTGACGTATTGGCAGTTGCGGCAAGCTATGATCTTACCTTATTTTGCATTTGTGTATCTGTTTTTGTCTAAATTTTTTTTAATCATCCAAAGCTGTACATATTTAGCTTTTTTAAGGTCAGGTCAAAATGTGATACGCTAACAAGCAGGAAGAAAAAAAATCAGCAATTGAAGGTCCCACCAAAACTACCGGATATCAATGAACAGTTTTTATCTTGTCCACCTATGACATGAATGCAGCAGTGACAGAGGAAAGGTCCTTTCAAAACTACCGCATATGCTTCTAATGTGAGATCGGCCATTCACCAAGTTGGACCCACATGGCAATAGACTTAACACACGCTGACATGTACTTTGACCATTGGTCACTTTCTCATACAGTCCATTTCTTTCACACACATATGACCCACTTGGAGAGTAAGCCAACTTGTCCAGTGCTGAGCTCAAATGATTAATGGTGCTGATCTCAGTACACGTGTGACGTATTGGCAGTTGCAGCAAGCTATGATCTTACCTTATTTTGCATTTGTGTATCTGTTTCTGTCTAAATTTTTTTTAATCATCCAAAGCTGTACATATTTAGCTTTCTTAAGGTCATGTCAAAATGGGATACACTAACATGCAGGAAGAAAATAAAGCAGCAATTGAAGGTCCCACGAAAACTACCGGATATCAATGAGCAGTTTTTATCTTGTCCACTTATAACATGAATGTAGCAGTGACAGAGGAAAGGTCCTTCCAAAACTACAACATATGCTTCTAATGTGAGATCGGCCATTCACCAAGTTAGCCCCACATGGAAATAGACTTGACACACGTTGACATGTACTGGTCACTTTCTCGTACAGTCCATTTCTTTCACACACATATAGCCCACCTGGAGAGCAAGCCAACTTGTCCAGTGCTGAGCCCAACTGATTAATGGTGCTGATCTCATCACACGTGTGACGTATTGGTAGTTGCGACAAGCTATGATCTTACCTTATTTTGCATTTGTGTATCTGTTTCTGTCTTAATTTTTTTTAATCATCCAAAGCTGTACATTTTTAGCTTTCTTAAGGTCAGGTCAAAATGGGATACACTAACATGCAGGAAGAAAAAAAAGCAGCAATTGAAGGTCCCACCAAAACTACCGGATATCAATGAGCAGTTTTTATGTTGTCCACTTATAACATGAATGCGGCAGTGACAGAGGAAAGGTCCTTCCAAAACTACCGCATATGCTTCTAATGTGAGATCGGCCATTCACCAAGTTAGCCCCACATGGAAATAGACTTGACACACGCTGACATGTACTGGTCACTTTCTCGTACAGTCCATTTCTTTCACACACATATAGCCCACTTGGAGAGTAAGCCAACTTGTCCAGTGCTGAGCCCAATAGATTAATGGTGCTGATCTCAGCACACGTGTGACTTATTGGCAGTTGCGACAAGCTATGATCTTACCTTATTTTGCATTTGTGTATCTGTTTCTGTCTAATTTTTTTTTAATCATCCAATGCTGTACATATTTAGCTTTCTTAAGGTCATGTCAAAATCGGATACACTAACATGCAGGAAGAAAAAAAAGCAGCAATTGAAGGTCCCACCAAAACTACCGGATATCAATGAGAAGTTTTTATCTTGTCTACCTATGACATGAATGCAGCAGTGACAGAGGAAAAGTCCTTCCGAAACTACCGCATATGCTTTTAATGTGAGATCGGCCATTCACGAAGTTGGGCCCACATGGAAATAGACTTAACACACGCTGACATGTACTTCGACCATTGGTCACTTTCTTGTACAGTCCATTTCTTTCACACACATATGACCCACCTAGAGAGTAAGCCAACTTGTCCAGTGCTGAGCCCAACAGATTAATGGTGCTGATCTCAGCACACGTGTGACGTATTGGTAGTTGCAGCAAGCTATGATCTTACCTTATTTTGTATTTGTGTATCTGTATCTGTCTAAATTTTTTTTAATCATCCAAAGCTGTACATATTTAGCTTTCTTAAGGTCAGGTCAAAATGGGATACACTAACATGTATGAAGAAAAAAAAGCAGCAATTGAAGGTCCCACCAAAGCTACCGGATATCAATGAGGAGTTTTTATCTTGTCCAACTATGACATGAATGCAGCAGTGACAGAGGAAAGGTCTTTCCAAAACTACCGCATATGCTTCTAATGTGAGATCGGCCATTCACCAAGTTAGCCCCACATGGAAATAGACTTGACACACGCTGACATGTACTGGTCACTTTCTCCTACAGTCCATTTCTTTCACACACATATGGCCCACCTGGAGAGTAAGCCAACTTGTCCAGTGCTGAGCCCAACTGATTAATGGTGCTGATCTCAGCACACGTGTGACGTATTGGCAGTTACGGCAAGTTATGATCTTACCTTATTTTATATTTGTGTATCTATTTCTTTCTAAATTTTTTTTAATCATCCAAAGCTTTACATATTTAGGTTTCTTAAGGTCAGGTCAAAATGGGATACACTAACATGCAGGAAGAAAAAAAAGCAGCAATTGAAGGTCCCACCAAAACTACCGGATATCAATGAGCAGTTTTTATCTTGTCCACCTATGACATGAATGCAGCAGTGACAGAGGAAAGGTCCTTCCAAAACTACCGCATATGCTTCTAATGTGAGATCGGCCATTCACGAAGTTGGCCCCACATGGAAATAGACTTAACACATGTTGACATGTACTTCGACCATTGGTCACTTTCTCGTTCAGTCCATTTCTTTCACACACATATTGCCCACCTGGAGAGTAAGCCAACTTGTCCAGTGCTGAGCCCAACTGATTAATGGTGCTGATCTCAGCACACGTGTAACGTATTGGCAGTTGCGGCAAGCTATGATCTTGCCTTATTTTGTATTTGTGTATCTGTTTCTGTCTAATTTTTTTTTAATCATCTAAAGCTGTACATATAGCTTTCTTAAGGTCAGGTCAAAATGGGATACACTCACATGCAGGAAGAAAAAAGAGCAGCAATTGAAGGTCCCACCAAAACTACCGGATATCAAAGTGCAGTTTTTATCTTGTCTACTTATGACATGAATGCAGCAGTGACAGAGGAAAGGTCCTTCCAAAACTACTGCATATGCTTCTAATGTGAGATCGGCTATTCACCAAGTTAGCCTCACATGGAAATAGACTTGATACACGCTGACATGTACTGGTCACTTTCTCGTACAGTCCATTTCTTTCACACACATATTTCCCACCTGGAGAGTAAGCCAACTTGTCCAGTGCTGAGCCCAACTGATTAATGGTGCTGATCTCATCACACGTGTGACGTATTGGCAGTTGCGACAAGCTATGATCTTACCTTCTTTTTGCATTTGTGTATCTGTTTCTGTCTAAATTTTTTTTAATCATCCAAAGCTGTACATATTTAATTTTCTTAAGGTCAGGTCAAAATGGGATACACTAACATGCAGGATGAAAAAAAAGCAGCAATTGAAAGTCCCATCAAAACTACCGGATATCAATGTGCAGTTTTTATCTTGTCCACCTATGACATGAATGCAGCAGTGATAGAGGAAAGGTCCTTCCAAAACTACCGCATATGCTTCTAATGTGAGATCGGCCATTCACGAAGTTGGCCCCACATGAAAATAGACTTAACACACGCTGACATGTACTTCGACCATTGGTCACTTTCTCGTACAGTCCATTTCTTTCACACACATATGACCCACGTGGAGAGTAAGCCAACTTGTCCAGTGCTGAGCCCAACAGATTAATGTTGCTGATTTCCGCACACGTGTGACGTATTGGCAGTTGCGGCAAGCTATGATCTTACCTTATTTGGTATTTGTGTATCTATTTCTGTCTATTTTTTTTTTAATCTTCCAAAATTGTACATATTTAACTTTCTTAAGGTCAGGTCAAAATGGGATACATTAACATGCAGGAAGAAAAAAAAAGCAGCAATTGAAGGTCCCACCAAAACTACCGGATATCAATGAGCAGTTTTTATCTTGTCCACCTATGACATGAATGCAGCAGTGACAGAGGAAAGGTCCTTCCAAAACTACCGCATATGCTTCTAATGTGAGATCGGCCATTCACCAAGTTAGCCCCACATGGAAATAGACTTTACACACGCTGACATGTACTGGTCACTTTCTTGTACAGTCCATTTATTTCACACACATATGACCCAGCTGGAGAGTAAGCCAACTTGTCCAGTGTTGAGCCCAACTCATTAATGGTGCTGATCTCAGCACACGTGTGACGTATTGGCAGTTGCGACAAGCTATGATCTTGCCTTATTTTGCATTTGTGTATCTGTTTCTTTCTAAATTTTTTCAAATCATCCAAAGCTGTACATATTTAACTTTCTTAAGGTCAGGTCAAAATGAGATACACTAACATGCAGGAAGAAAAAAAAGCAGCAATTGAAGGTCCCACCAAAACTACCGGATATCAATGAGCAGTTTTTATCTTGTCCACCTATGACATGAATGTAGCAGTGATAGAGGAAAGGTCCTTCCAAAACTACCGCATATGCTTCTAATGTGAGATCGGCCATTCACTAAGTTGGCCCCACATGGAAATAGACTTAACACATGCAGACATGTACTTCGACCATTGGTTACTTTCTCGTACAGTCCATTTCCTTCACACACATATGGCCCACCTGGAGAGTAAGGCAACTTGTCCAATGCTGAGCCCAACTGATTAATGGTGCTGATCTCAGCACACGTGTGACGTATTGGCAGTTGCGGTAAGGTATGATCTTACCTTATTTTGCATTTGTGTATCTGTTTTTGACTAAAATTTTTTTATTCATCCAAAGCTATACATATTTAGCTTTCTTATGGTCAGGTCAAAATGGGATACAATAACATGCAGGAAGAAAAAAAAGCAGCAATTGAAGGTCCCACCAAAACTACCGGATATCAATGAACAGTTTTTATCTTGTCCACCCATGACATGAATGCAGCAGTGACAGAGGAAAGGTCCTTCCAAAACTACCGCATATGCTTCTAATGTGAGATCGGCCATTCACCAAGTTAGCCCCACATGGAAATAGACTTGACACACGCTGACTTGTACTGGTCACTTTCTCGTACAGTCCATTTCTTTCACACACATATGGCCCACCTAGAGAGTAAGCCAACTTGTCAAGTGCTGAGCCCAACTGATTAATGGTGTTGATCTCAGCTCACGTGTGACCTATAGGCAGTTGCGACAAGGTATGATCTTACCTTATTTTGCATTTGTGTATCTGTTTCTGTCTAAATTTTTTTTAATCATCCAAAGCTGTACATATTTAGCTTTCTTAAGGTCAGGTCAAAATGGGATACACTAACATGCAGGAAGAAAAAAAAGAAGCAATTGAAGGTCCCACCAAAACTACCGGATATCAATGAGCAGTTTTTATCTTGTCCACCTATGACATGAATGCAGCAGTGACAGTGGAAAGTTCCTTCCAAAACTACCGCATATGCTTCTAATGTGAGATCGTCCATTCACCAAGTTAGCCCCACATGGAAATAGACTTGACATGCTGACATGTACTGGTCACTTTCTCGTATAGTCCATTTCTTTCACACACATATGGACCACCTGGAGAGTAAGTCAACTTGTCCAGTGCTGAGCCCAACTGATTAATGGTGCTGATCTCAGCTCACGTGTGACGTATAGGCAGTTGTGACAAGCTATGATCTTACCTTCTTTTGCATTTGTGTATCTGTTTCTGTCTAAATTTTTTTTAATCATCCAAAGCTGTACATATTTAGTTTTCTTAAGGTCAGGTCAAAATGGGATACACTAACATGCAGGATGAAAAAAAAGCAGCAATTGAAAGTCCCATCAAAACTACCGGATATCAATGACCAGTTTTTATCTTGTCCACCTATGACATGAATGCAGCAGTGATAGAGGAAAGGTCCTTCCAAAACTACCGCATATGCTTCTAATGTGAGATCGGCCATTCACCAAGTTGGCCCCATATGAAAATAGACTTAACACACGCTGACATGTACTTCGACCATTGGTCACTTTCTCGTACAGTCCATTTCTTTCACACACATATGACCCACGTGGAGAGTAAGCTAACATGTCCAGTGCTGAGCCCAATAGATTAATGGTGCTGATTTCAGCACACGTGTGACGTATTGGCAGTTGCGGCAAGCTATGATCTTACCTTATTTTGTATTTGTGTATCTATTTCTGTCTAATTTTTTTTTAATCATCCAAAATTGTACATATTTAGCTTTCTTAAGGTCAGGTCAAAATGGGATACACTAACATGCAGGAAGAAAAAAAAGCAGCAATTGAAGGTCCCACCAAAACTACCGGATATCAATGAGCAGTTTTTATCTTGTCCACCTATGACATGAATGCAGCAGTGACAGAGGAAAGGTCCTTCCAAAACTACCGCATATGCTTCTAATGTGAGATTGGCCATTCACCAAGTTGGACCCACATGGAAATAGACTTAACACACGCTGACATGTACTTCGACCATTGGTCACTTTCTCGTACAGTCCATTTCTTTCACACACATATGGCCCACCTGGAGAGTAAGCCAACTTGTCCAGTGCTGAGCCCAACTGATTAATGGTGCTGATCTCAGCACACGTGTGACGTATTGACAGTTGCGGCAAGTTATGATCTAACCTTATTTTGCATTTGTGTATCCGTTTCAGTCTAAATTTTTTTTAATCATCCAAAGCTGTACATATTTAGCTTTCTTAAGGTCAGGTCAAAATGGGATACACTAACATGTAGGAAGAAAAAAAAGCAGCAATTGAAGGTCCCACCAAAACTATCGGATATCAATGAGCAGTTTTTATCTTGTCCACCTATGTCATGAATGCAGCAGTGAAAGAGGAAAGGTCCTTCCAAAACTATCGCATATGCTTCTAATGTGAGATCGTCCATTCACCAAGTTAGCCCCACATGGAAATAGACTTTACACACGCTGACATGTACTGGTCACTTTCTCGTACAGTCCATTTATTTCACACACATATGGCCCAGCTGGAGAGTAAGCCAACTTGTCCAGTGCTGAGCCCAACTAATTAATGGTGCTGATCTCAGCACACGTGTGACGTATTGGCAGTTGCGACAGGTTATGATCTTACCTTATTTTGCATTTGTGTATCTGTTTCTTTCTAAATTTTTTAAAATCATCCAAAGCTGTACATATTTAGCTTTCTTAAGGTCAGGTCAAAATGAGATACACTAACATGCAGGAAGAAAGAAAAGCAGCAATTGAAGGTCCCACCAAAACTACCCGATATCAATGAGCAGTTTTTATCTTGTCTACCTATGACATGAATGCAGCAGTGACAGAGGAAAGGTCCTTCCAAAACTACCGCATATGCTTCTAATGTGAGATCGGCCATTCACTAAGTTGGCCCCACATGGAAATAAACTTAACACAAGCAGACATGTACTTCGACCATTGGTCACTTTCTCGTACAGTCCATTTGTTTCACACAAATATGGCCCACCTGGAGAGTAAGCTAACTTGGCCAGTGCTGAGCCCAACTGATTAATGGTGCTGATCTCAGCACACGTGTGACGTATTGGCAGTTGCAGTAAGGTATGATCTTACCTTATTTTGCATTTGTGTATCTGTTTTTGACTAAAATTTTTTTAATCATCCAAAGGTGTACATATTTAGCTTTCTTAAGGTCAGGTCAAAATGGGATACACTAACATACAGGAAGAAAAAAAAGCAGCAATTGAAGGTCCCACCAAAACTACCGGATATCAATGAACAGTTTTTATCTTGTCCACCCATGACATGAATGCAGCAGTGACAGAGGAAAGGTCCTTCCAAAACTACCGCATATGCTTCTAATGTGAGATCGGCCATTCACCAAGTTAGCCCTACATGGAAATAGACTTGTCACACGCTGACATGTACTGGTCACTTTCTCGCATAGTCCATTTCTTTCACTCACATATGGCCCACCTAGAGAGTAAGCCAACTTGTCCAGTGCTGAGCCCAACTGATTAATGGTGTTGATCTCAGCTCACGTGTGACCTATAGGCAGTTGCGACAAGATATGATCTTACCTTATTTGGAATTTGTGTATCTGTTTCTGTCTAATTTTTTTTTAATCATCCAAAGCTATACATATTTAGCTTTCTTAAGGTCAGGTCAAAATGGGATACACTAACATGCAGGGAGAAAAAAAAGAAGCAATTGAAAGTCCCACCAAAACTACCGGATATCAATGAGCAGTTTTTATCTTGTCCACCTATGACATGAATGCAGCAGTGACAGAGGAAAGGTCCTTCCAAAACTACCGCATATGCTTCTAATGTGAGATCGTCCATTCACCAAGTTAGCCCCACATGGAAATAGACTTGACACGCTGACATGTACTGGTCACTTTCTCGTATAGTCCATTTCTTTCACACACATATGGACCACCTGGAGAGTAAGCCAACTTGTCCAGTGCTGAGCCCAACTGATTAATGGTGCTGATCTCAGCTCACGTGTGACGTATAGGCAGTTGCGACAAGCTATGATCTTATCTTATTTTGCATTTGTGCATTTGTTTCTGTCTAATTTTTTTTTAATCATCCAAAGCTGTATATATTTAGCTTTCTTAAGGTCAGGTCAAAATGGGATACACTAACATGCAGGAAGAAAAAAAAGCAGCAATTGAAGGTCCCACCAAAACTACCGGATATCAATGAGCAGTTTTTATCTTGTCCACCTATAACATGAATGCAGCAGTGACAGAGGAAAGGTCCTTCCAAAACTACCGCATATGCTTCTAATGTGAGATCGGCCATTCACCGAGTTAACCCCACATGGAAATAGACTTGACACACGCTGACATGTACTGGTCACTTTCTCGTAAAGTCCATTTCTTTCATACACATATGGCCCACCTGGGAAGTAAGCTAACTTGTCCAGTGCTGAGCCCAACTGATTAATGGTGCTGATCTCAGCACACGTGTGACATCTTGGCAGTTGCGACAAGCTATGATCTTACCTTATTTTGCATTTGTGTATCTGTTTATGTCTAAATTTTTTTTAATCATCCAAAGCTGTACATATTGTGCTTTCTTAAGGTCAGGTCAAAATGGGATACACTAACATACAGGAAGAAAAAAAAGCAATAATTGAAGGTCCCACCAAAACTACCGGATATCAATGAGCAGTTTTTATCTTGTACGCCTATGACATGAATGCAGCAGTGACAAAGGAAAGGTCCTTCCAAAACTACCGCATATGCTTCTAATGTGAGATCGGCCATTCACCAAGTTGGCCCTACATGGAAATAGACTTAACACATGCTGACATGTACTTCGACCATTGGTCACTTTCTCGTACAGTCCATTTCTTTCACACACATTTGGCCCACCTCGAGAGTAAGCCAACTTGTCCTGTGCTGAGCCCAACTGATTAATGGTGCTGATCACAGCTCACGTGCGACGTATTGGCAGTTGCGACAAGCTATGATCTTACCTTATTTTGTATTTGTGTATCTGTTTCTGTCTAATTTTTTTTTAGTCATCCAAAGGTGTACATATTTAGCTTTCTTAAGGTCAGGTCAAAATGGGATACACTAGCATGCAGGAAGAAAAAAAAGCAGCAATTGAAGGTCCCACCAAAACTACCGGATATCAATGAGCAGTTTTTATCTTGTCCACCTATAACATGAATGTAGCAGTGACAGAGGAAAGGTCCTTCCATAACTACCGCATATGTTTCTAATGTGAGATCGGCCATTCACAAAGTTAGCCCCACATGGAAATAGACTTGACACATGCTGACATGTACTGCTCACTTTCTCGTATAGTCCAATTCTTTCACACACGTATGGCCTACCTTGAGAGTAAGCCAACTTGTCCAGTGCTGAGCCCAACTGATTAATGGTGCTGATCTCAGCACACGTGTGACGTATTGGCAATTGCGACAAGCTATGATCTTACCTTATTTTGCATTTTTTAATCTGTTTCTGTCTAAATTTTTTTTAATCATCCAAAGCTGTACATATTTAGTTTTCTTAAGGTCAGGTCAAAATGGGATACACTAACATGCAGGAAGAAAATAAAGCAGCAATTGAAGGTCCCACCAAAACTACCGGATATCAATGAGCAGTTTTTATCTTGTCCACCTATGACATGAATGCAGCAGTGACAGAGGAAATGTCCTTCCAAAACTACCGCATATGCTTCTAATGTGAGATCAGCCATTCACGAAGTTTGTCCCACATGGAAATAGACTTAACACATGCTGACATGTACTTCGACCACTGGTCACTTTCTCGTACAGTCCATTTCTTTCAAACACATATGGCCCACTTGGAGAGTATGTTATCTTGTCCAGTGCTGAGCCCAACTGATTAATGGTGCTGTTCTCAGCACAGTGCTGAGCCCAACAGATTAATGGTGCTGATCTCAGCACACGTGACGTATTGGTAGTTGCAGCAAGCTATGATCTTACCTTATTTTGTATTTGTGTATCTGTATCTGTCTAAAATTTTTTTAATCATCCAAAGCTGTACATATTTAGCTTTCTTAAGGTCAGGTCAAAATGGGATACACTAACATGTATGAAGAAAAAAAAGCAGCAATTGAAGGTCCCACCAAAACTATCGGATATCAATGAGCAATTTTTATCTTGTCCACCTATGACATGAATGCAGCAGTGACAGAGGAAAGGTCCTTCCAAAACTACCGCATATGCTTCTAATGTGAGATCGGCCATTCACGAAGTTGGCCCCACATGAAAATAGACTTAGCACACGCTGACATGTACTTCGTCACTTTCTCGTACAGTCCATTTCTTTCACACACATATGGCCCACCTAGAGAGTAAGCCAACTTGTCCAGTGCTGAGCCCAACTGATTAATGGTGCTGATCTCAATACACGTGTAACGTATTAGCAGTTGCGGCAAGCAATGATCTTACCTTATTTTGCATTTGTGTATCTATTTTTGTCTAATTTTTTTTTAATCATCCAAAGCTGTGCATATTTAGCTTTCTTAAGGTCAGGTCAAAATGGGATACACTAACATGCAGGAAGAAAAAAAAGCAGCAATTGAAGGTCCCACCAAAACTATCGGATATCAATGTGCAGTTTTTCTCTTGTCCACCTATAACATGAATGCAGCAGTGACAGAGGAAAGGTCTTTCCATAACTACCGCATATGTTTCTAATGTGAGATCGGCCATTCACCAAGTTAGCTCCACATGGAAATAAACTTGACACACGCAGACATTTACTGCTCACTTTCTCGTACTGTCCATTTATTTCATACACATATGGCCCACCTTGAGAGTAAGCCATCTTGTCCAGTGCTGAGCCCAACTGATTAATGGTGCTGATCTCAGCACACGTGTGGTGTATTGGCAGTTGCGACCAGCTATGATCTTACCTTATTTTGCATTTGTATCTGTTTCTGTCTAAAATTTTTTTAATCATCCAAAGCTGTACATGTTTAGTTTTCTTAAGGTCAGGTCAAAATGGGATACACTAACATGCAGGAAGAAAAAAAAGCAGCAATTGAAGGTCCCACCAAAACTATCGGATATCAATGAGCAGTTTTTATCTTGTCCACCTATGACATGAATGCAGCAGTGACAGAGGAAAGGTCCTTCCAAAACTACCGCATATGCTTCTAATGTGAGATCGGCCATTCACGAAGTTGGCCCCACATGGAAATAGACTTAACACACGCTGACATGTACTTCGACCATTGGTCACTTTCTCGTACAGTCCATTTTTTCACACACATATGGCCCACCTGGAGAGTAAGCTAACTTGTCCAGTGCTGAGCCCAACTGATTAATGGTGCTGATCTCAGCACACGTGTGGCGTATTGGCAGTTGCGGCAAGCTATGATCTTACCTTATTTTGCATTTGTGTATCTATTTCTGTCTAAAATTTTTTTAATCATCCAAAGCTGTACATATTTAGCTTTCTTAAGGTCAGGTCAAAATGAGATACACTAACATGCAGGAAGAAAAAAAAGCAGCAATTGAAGGTCCCACCAAAACTACCAGATATTAATGAGTAGTTTTTATCTTGTCCACCTATGACATGAATGCAGTAGTGACAGAGGAAAGGTCCTTCCAAAACTACCGCATATGCTTCTAATGTGAGATCGGCCATTTACCAAGTTAGCCCCATATGGAAATAGACTTAACACACGCTGACATGTACTGGTCATTTTCTCGTACAGTCCATTTCTTTCACACACATATGGCCCACTTGGAGAGTAAGCCAACTTGTCCAGTGCTGAGCTGAACTGATTAATTGTGCTGATCTCAGCACACGTGTGACGCATTGGCAGTTGCGACAAGCTATGATCTTACCTTATTTTGTATTTGTGTATCTGTTTCTGTCTAAATTTTTTTTAATCATCCAAAGCTGTACATATTTAGCTTTCTTAAGGTCTGGTCAAAATGGGATACACTTTTTGAATTGAGTTCTATAGTTGCCTCCTAATCACCTCCAAGACTGACCCACTCTTGTATGATTTTGATTGTATTCATAGGGTGTTTGATTGTTTTATAAATAGAATGTCAATTTCAGATGATTATATTGTTTGGGTGTTTGATTATTTTGGCCTGAAACCATATATTGAAATTGATTTAAGAGGAGAATTGATATATAACATTTATTTTGATTTATATAATTTATGGAGCTTTGATGGTTTTTTTTTTTTTTTTTTGGGTCGCGGGTTTGGGCAACCAAGGCACCTTATATACCTATTCTTTGTTCCTTGGTCCTCCACCTTCACTTGTGTTTTCGGTCTTCAGCTTCTAAGGGCTAAATTAACTACATGACACGAACTCACGTGATATTGATAAATAAGGTACACAAATCAGTGTACTAACACTATATATAGTTTTAGTTAAATCAGATTTAAGAATTAAATCATATCAACTGTCATATTACTATAAAAAATAAAAATTAATATTTAAATATTTCTAATTTTGAAATGCAATTTCTGTTTCCTTTTCACCATTTAATATAACTTAGGAGAGTATTTCTTTAATGTGGTGCTTTCTTGGATGTGAATTTACACTACCAATGTGGGCCCGACATTCATGAGTCACATAATCCTTTCCATTTAATCTCTTCAAAGGATAGTTTTAAGATTCTGAAAATTAGTTTTTCAGCTGGTGAATGAGGGTGTATATAGGTTAGGTACACTACAATTATCCAGGATGAGGGTTTACACGTGTGTATACCTGCCATGCATGTGTGTCACAAATGGATATGAACTACTAAATTCTAATCATATACGATCATACATCATGATGTACATGTATATGAACTACTAAATTCTAACCATATACAATCATACACGATGATGTACATGTCGATAATCAAATATGCATGATAGATGATACCATGGATGGTCATGAAGATGTCTTATACACATGCGCATGATCTGACCAGATATAAGCATATATGATATGATCAAATCAGATAACATAATAGATCTAATCAAGATAAATCATATGAAAGCAGCTTAACATAAATTAGATTGCTAGATTGGTCAATATCTTCAATAAACCGTGGTCATCCATTTATTTAGCATCATATATGAAATTCTACTCTTAAGTAAAAATTATTATACTTATACTATTTTGAAGGTTATAACATGATTAACAAGATGACCGATACACAGTAGGTGGATCATTTCCTAAGAGGATCAATTTGATGGATTTAAGCTACTCATCCATTGTTCGGACCAATTTTAGCATTTGAATTGGTGATCCAAAGGTAATTTTACGTTTAATATTTCATGAACAAATGATCTATGGTTCAGATTGGTGTTTGGTCAGATAGATTGACTTATATTTACAGTCAAGAGTCATATGATCTACTCAATGGTCAAATTTTATCTCAATTTTTGAAAAAATAAATTCGTACCCCTAAAATTTGTTCGGAGTATTATATTATTCACCTCTTAAAAGAATTTTGTTCCGAAAATTCTACATACCTTAAGTGAAAAGCTCAGGATATTTTTCTTTTAACTTCGCTTCAAGTTCCCATGAAGCTTCTTTGTCACTATGGTATCCCATTGGGCCTTAATTAACGAATTTATCTTATTTTTCAAAATTTGTTCCTTCCTATCCAATAATCGTACCGGTTTCTCGATGTAAGAAATGTCTTCAAGGATATCTAAAGATTGCCAATTATTAATATGGGATGGATCTCTCTCATACTTACAAATCATAGATTTTGAAAGACATTGTGAATACTAGCAAGCTGCGGAGGTAAGGCTAGTTTGCAGGCTAACTTGCCTCTCTTCCCAAATCTCATGACTCCCTTACTAAGAGACTTTAAAAAACATGTGATTGCCGCCTGCAAACTCTAAATCTCTTCTTTTATTATCAACATAACTCTTCTAATGATTCTGAGCAATACATAGATTCTCTTAGAGAACTGTAATATTCTCGATTGCCTCTTCTATCATTACTGGTATGGGGAATTCTGCTTCTCTTATTTCCAACTAACAACTTGGTGATCTGCCTTACCATATAAAGCTTCAAATGGTGCCATACCTATGCTACATTGATAGCTATTGTTGTAAGTGAACTCTGCCAAATGCAGATGATCGCTCCAACTCCCTTGAAAATCTATAGCATAGGAATGAAGCATGCATGTCTTCAAATATTTGGTTGACTCTTTCTGTGTGACCATTTGACTGAGGGTGATAAGTAGTAGTAAAATCTCGAGATGTTCCCAAAGCTTCCTGAAAAGTTTTCCAGAACCGTGACGTAAATCTTGGATCATGGTTCGATATAATGGACACTGGGACACCATGCAATTACACAATCTCTTCCATGTAAATTTGACATAGCTTATTCATGGAATATGTCATATTTATAGGAAAGAAATGTACAGATTTGGTGAATCGGTACACAATCTCCCAAATCACGTTATACCCTTTTCTTGTCTTTGATAATCCCATGACAAAGTCCATAGATATGTGTTCTCACTTCCATTTACCCACTAATAAGGACTACAAATTCTCTACTAGACTTTTGTGTTCCGCTTTCACTTGTTGACACTAAAACATCGTGACATCCTTCTTCATATTTATTCACCAATATTTACTATATAAATCATGGTACATCTTTGTTTCACTTAGATGTATCGTATACTCAAACTTGTGGGCTTCATCAAGAATATCCCTTCTCAAATCTTCATCTTCCGAGGACGTAAAATCTATTTAGGAACCTATACTCTCCATTTGATACGATCTTCCACTTAGAGTCTGGTATCTCATCATTTATGCCATATGGTTCTGAATCTATGGGTCTAATTTCTGAGCTTTTATGATTCTATTGATCAGAGTAGGATGAATGGTTAGATTTGAAAGCCTATTCATTGTATCCTGCATATCAACTTGAACATCGAAATCTCGTAGGGTCTCTAAGGCTTCCTACTCATGCATTTTTATCTTGTCCACTAAAGCAGATGGTTTATGACTTAAGGCATCATCAATGACGTTTGCCTTTCCAGGATGATACTGCATATCGAAATTGTAGTCTTTAAGGAAATCCATCCATCGTCTTTGCCTCATGTTCAACTCCTTTTATGAAAATAAATATTTTAAACTCTTATGGTTTGTGAAAAGTTCAAATTTCTCACCATAGAGATAATGCCTTCATATCTTAAGAGTAAAAATGATTGCTTTTATAGATAAAAATGGACTGCCCAAGAGTGACCAACATGAGAACATAGAGCATGACAAAGGAGATAGCCTGGTGTTGGTGGGTGAGCATGCATGACCCCTACGATCAGCTCATCAACCTGACCACTAGTGGGAGTTTGAATTTGGTCGACCCCTTGTTATCATAGCAAATATGGGAAAGATTAGCTCAGCCTGAATGACGTAGGGATGAACGTGATGAGGTCGATCATTGTCTTCCTCAAGGATAACTACTCTGAATCCACGGAGCTTCACTGGACTCCTCATAAAGACTTCTCAAATCCACGAGGAAATAAAGTAAGAGAATAGAAATAAATTCTAATAAAATTTGAAATTGATTAATGAATGAATAAAAACGAGTTCTCAACCCTTTAAATAAGGGTACAAAGCAATAGAAAAGAAATCATAAGTAAACTACAACTAAAACTCCTAGAATCCGTGACTTACTATAAATAGTAAACTTACTATTTATAGACGGTCGTGATGTCTACTAGTGCGCAAGGTTTTCGGCCAAAAATAGTAAGTGCCCTATTTGGCTTCACCAAACTGTTCTCCTAATTATTCTAAGCACTTTTCATGTTGGACACAACTCCTAAATCCCAACGGATGAAGAGTTATAATCAAACTAAAACTTACTATTTATAGTAAAAACGAAAATAAAATAGGAAAACGACCATCGATCTAGGGGTATTTCGCAAATCCGGGCTGCACAACCCGGCGTAGCAGGGTTGGTTGGCTAAAGTAGCTCGTTCTACCCCCAAAAGCATATATTTTATGTCAGATAACTCATTCCGAATTGTAAGATAAGCCGATCTAAGCTCCGACGGTTTGGATCACTTCTGTCGTCGACCGGGCCTTTTCTGATCCATCTTGGCATTGAAATTGTCCACGACCCGCTCTACATCATCGACCTGCCAAGCACGACCTCCACACTCGATTCAAGTCCCGACCATCATCAGATAACCCCTTACCAACTTGATCCCAACTGAACATCCCGACAATGACCACCGATCCTCGGATCATAGGGCTCCAATTGGCTTAACTATAAAATCAGTCTCAGGAATGTTCTCCGCAGAGGCCGACCACTTGGAGATGGTCCTTGAAGGTCGACCAATGGAAGATATCCTCCACAGGAGATCCCGGGAAGATAAGAACGTCCAATCCAGAAGGAGAGCCCTTCCATAACACACACCTATCAAGTAGGGGGATTTTCCATCTACATAAGTAGCGCCAGAGTTATAAATAGAGGCTTCACCTATAGTGAAATTTCCTTTTCTAACTTAGGCATCGAAGTGTTCCCTGCCATAACCAGGGTCTCCATTGTCACTTTATTTTTACAAGTATCCAAAGGTCTAACAGGCATGACCAGATTTCTGCATCAACAATTGCTGCTAGCTCGAGGTCATGCATTGGGTAATTTTATTCATGAATCTTTAATTGTCTAGACACATAAGCTATCACATAGCCTTACTGCATGAGAACACAACCCAAACCCTTGTGTGGAGTATCGCTATAGTCAACAAAACCTTCGTGACTAAAGGGTAGAGTTATTCCCGTGCAGAAGTCAACTTCTTCTTTAGTCCAATGAAGGCTTGCTAACATTCCTCGTCCCATACGAACTTCAATTCCTTCTTGGTTAGATCAGTCAAAAGAGTTGCTACGGTGGATAATCCCTCTATGTAGTAACCTGCTAATCACAAGAAACTATGTATATCTGAGATATTCATGGGTCTGAAGGTGTATCTAGGTTACATACTCCACAATTATCCAAGATAAGGGTGCACACATGTGTGTATATGTGCCATGTATGTATGTCACAAATGGCTATGGACTACTAAATTCTAACTGTATAGAATCATACACCATGATGTATATGTATAGAAAAAATAGTATCTATGTTTAAATATGCATGATAGATGATATAATGGATAGTCATGATAATGTCTTATACACATGCATATGATCTAATAAGATCTAAGCATATATATGATACGATCAAATTAGGTAACTTGATAGGATCTACTCAAGATTAATCATATGAAGTAGATTGACATAAATTAAATTGCTAGATTGGTCAATATTTTCAGTAAACCGTGGTCATCTATTCATTTACCATCATACATAAAATAATACTTAGGTAAAAATTATTATGCTTATACCATTCTGAAGGTTATAACATGATTAAGGAGGTGACCAAACACAGTGGGTGAATCATTTAATAAGATGATTAATTTAATGGATTTAAGCCACTCATCCATCATTCGGACCAATTGTAAAATTTAAACTGATGATCCAAAGGTTAGTTAACGATTAATATGCAATGGACGTATGATCTATGATTAGGATCGGTGTTTAATACAATTAGGACAATACGCTTGTAACACAGTTGAAGTATAACACCCGTACATGAATTCAACTAATCACAACCTATAGTGGGGCCTACAGGTACAACCTATCACAATATCCAACCCTTAGCTAAATATATAGAACCTTGATCAATTAGGCCCACTTCTTGCAAGGTGGACATTTATTGGATACTTAAAAAGAAGAAAAAGTTCTACCACCTATTTTAGCAGAGAAGCGTTCAGAAATCAGAGTCTAGAATTGTTCAGTCAATCTTATTTTTGGGCTGTTGGCAAAAGTTAGTTCCACAATTTAGGGATTAATTTTAACTTGAGTTAATGCATGCCATGTGAACAATTTCTGGGTGCGTGCGTATCAACGTCATTCGCTGCCTGAGTATCAAATAACTCCTCTCTATTTAAAGAGATGCAACCCAGTGGAGAAGAGCAGGACCAAAAGAGAAGAATATGGCTTCAAAACCAGGCCCCTTCACAGAATGGCCATGGCACAAGCTTGGAAGCTTCAAGGTATTCCCATTATACCCTTCTATTTTTCATGGAAATATCCTCCAATATGCTTGTGGAAAGACTTAAAAGGTGGTATTTCTCTCTCTGTTTATTATTTTTATTATTTTTTTTTGGTATTGATGTTCTCTTCTTATGGTGTGGGTGAAGCACGTTATTTTGGCACCATTTGTGGTACGTAGCTTGTATACTTATTGCATGGGAAATGGAGAGAAGGATACGCTTAACATGATGATTATCCCGTTACTATTGTGGAGGTGGCTTCACAACCAGATATGGATTAGCTTGGCTCGTTTCCAAACGGCCAGAAGCAAGCACATGATACTCCATAAGAGTATTGAATTTGATCAGGTGGACAGAGAAGGCAACTGGTTAGTTCTCTCTCTTTCTCTGAACCGGAATTCTCTACAACACCTGTTCTAAGCAGCGTGTAAAAACACTTGAATTCTCTGGGCCCGCGTTGTTGTCTTTGTGAAATCCACTCCATCAATCAGGTGCGCTCCTCAATAACAGGCGCCCCTGTGAAAAATCATTTAGATAGACAACTACGCACAACATAAGAAACAATGGGGATGGGATGAAAACCATGGGCTTGTACGTGGGGCCACCACTCTGTATATTTTTCAGCAAACCCGTTAATCAGGCTTAAGTCAGAAGGATGGAGAGGAAACATAAAAATCAGACTGATCCAAAAATCAGGTGGGTCACACCGGACTTAAGAGTTTTAGGAGAAATTTACATTGTTCCGATTGGTGTGACCCATCTGAGTCTTTTCCTACAATGAGATTTCACATGTATGGTTCAAATAAGCTTTCCCACCGGATGGGCGGAGTAGTTCTTACATATACTCACTAGTTAAAACAGGTGTTGTACACGATTCCAATCCCAATGTGTTTGGGTGTGCTCGTGGGTCCTGCACAGTTGGACTCCAAGGCGATGAATCACGATCCTCGGCTTGCCTGGGCTTTCCACAAACAAACGGACGCGGTTTGGCTGGTGACGCTGCCACGAACCAGGTGGCTAGTGGTCAGTGCTATGTGGACCCCACCATGATGTAGTGTTTTATCTACTATGTACATTCATTAAAAAACAAAAAACTAATTTTAGAGCTTCATCCAAAAAATTGAGGGAAATAATTAGAGGAACGGACGAGTCCGTATGATGCTTTTATTATTTTTGCTGGCCGGAAACTCATTTCACTAAAAAATAACTTTCTAACGTTTGGAAGCTGCTATTTTGTCCAAAATACCACATGACTGTAAGGGTAAACAGTCAAATAGCCAATCCGTTTCTCGGCCGCGTCATTACAGACTGCATTTAATGCAGCAGTGCTGACGGAATCACGTACCAATCCCAGTGCACGAAAATAGGAAAACTCGAAAACCTTTCGCTTTGCAGACTTGGTGTTAATGGGCCGGGCTCGGGCCTACTAAATTCAGAATTTTCTTCCAGAGGATTAGAACCAGATCAAAACCGGCGCCCAAAACAACTCCAAGCCCGGCCCGTTGACAGCCCTAAGCCCAGACATCTTGAAAGTATTGCACCAACTGGACGGCGCTTACCATCCGATCCAATATGATGCAAGTATGGATGGCAAAGATCGTTCAAGAGAACAGTTCCAATGACCCATCTCAAGCATCCAACTAGTGGGACCATCTTTGACTGGATATGATTTTAAAGAATCATTGTAGTTATACACGATGCAAACCATCTGATCTGTCGTCATAAAATGGATGGTCATAGTAAAAAGGACAGATGTATGGATGGTTATGATACTCGGATTGGTGTGAATTTTTCAAGGTGGCCCAAGGTGAGTTAAATTGACCAAATGGAAGGTACAGATGGATGATATTGGCTGCCTACGGGTGCAAATGCAACTGCGGTGCATGGGAAGGTTCCAGTGCACTCAGTGCAACAAAGAATTTTTCCTGTATATTTTACGTATGCATCTGTCTCATGTGTTTGCGAAATGAATGGCAGGGATGATCAGATACTCTTGAGTGGCATTGTTGTGTACTTATTTAGTATGGTAGTGCCTGGAGCTGCAAACTTGCCTTTATGGAGAACTGACGGTATAGTTTTCACAATACTCCTTCATGCGGGTCCGGTGGAGATCCTGTATTACTGGGCCCACAGAGCATTGCACCATCATTTCCTGTACTCTCGCTACCACTCCCACCACCACTCCTCTATCGTCACCGAGCCCATCACATGTAAGAAATTCTTCTTTTTCCATTGGTTTCTCTTTGGAAATACGGTATAGGAAAATCCTTTCGTTCACATGCACGTTGTAGTTTTGTGGGATCCATTGTGATGTGCATATGAAATCGAAACCGTGCATCTGGTGAGCCCAGCCATGATAGGCCAAGATTCCTAAATCCTGTTACCTAAATTAGGTGGGCCACACTGAAGGGAACAAGGGAGAATATTGGGGAGGGTGACACCTACCATAGAAACTTCCAGATGTAATACGGTTTCCACGACATTTTTTTATATATCATCCAACCATTCATCAAGTTAGAACCACCGGGATGAAGGAACAGCAAAAATTAGTCAATTAAAATACTCAGGTGGACTACACTATGTGATGATTGCACATTACTCGTAGCGTGTGATAACGTACCACCACAATAGTCTTCAAATGGATAGTTTTAAATATCAAATATCTGTCATCCAAACAACTGCTTTTTATAACAGCATTCTCTTGGAGCTATTCATACTTACCTGTTGGTAAACATGAGGTGGCATACCATATTCACGGTTTGGATAACAAATTACAGGTGGGGTCACACGGCTCTTTTTTTTTTTTTTTTTTCACGCGCGTTTCAACTGCATGCGAACAAAATCCATAGAGAAATATCACATTTTACCTTCCATTGAGACATCCAAACGGGCCCTTTTATGCTTTTGGTACTTCTTACCCTTTTTTTATCCCCTACGTAATGAACAATCCATCAATGTTTTGAGGTGAGCCCAAAAAACTCTCCAGGAGCATTTCAGCCCATCTAGTCATAGTTTTTAGCGCTAAATAGTTCACATGGATGTACAATCGATGGATCTGATCCGTTCATCTGGTGGGACCTACCACTGATGGAATATGATACATACCTTATCCTGAATGTATCAGAGTATAATGCTGAGATTACCCTCCGACAGTATATACGGTCCATAAATCTGAACAGTTCATCTGTTGGGGGCCACCATGGATAGCGTATGGTACAATTTATTTATTTATTTTTAAAAAAACTGCTTCACATATATCTAACTTCTAGAAATAGACATTTCACCTTTTTACATCGGTACTGTTGCAAAATTTCCATTTCAACTGCCCATTGGAGCTCGCGCACCATGTGGACGGTCCAGGATCGCAGAATGCAAAGAGGGAAACCAGACAATGACTGGTTCATCACTCGATAGCTGGAATTACCCTGTTTGATTACCACCACGTGAAGGCATTAAATGATGCTACTATGGTCGCCCTAGGGAGTCAGGTTGACAGGAGCTCTGTGGGACCCACTGTGATGTATAAGATTTATCCACGCTGTCTATAATTTGAGGCCATGAGCCTAAAAAGGAGGTAGATCCAAGGCTCCACTGGACCACACTACATAATGCAGGGGTGATAATGATGCTTACCATTGAAACCTTCCTACGGCCTACAGTAATTTTTATTTGCCTGTCCAACTTGTTCTTAAGGTGACAAGATAAATTGAAAACACAGATATCAGCTTAATCAAAACTTCCACCGGTTCCAAAAAGTTTTTAATGGTGGACGTTGAATCCCCACTGTGTGGTCCACTTGAACCTTGGATCTGCCTCAGTTTTGGGCTCATGCCCTAAAACGAGAGCCCCACACAGCCCCCTGGCTTCACGGATGGTTAGGTAAGTTAGGTAAAATGTCTAAAAATGCACACAATTGTAGCCTTCTTGGGTTAAAGAAGTTCTGTGCCATGTCATATTTATATTTTTCTTTCATCCTAATGGGAATCATTTTTATAAATGAGTTTGAATGGCATCTGAACATCATTTTAACTCCCAGGAAGAATTTCAATGTTGGATGTTTTTTTTCCATTGTTTTCTGTGGCATGGGCCACTTTGGGTATTTAATTAAGCTAGTTCACTTTTGGGTCCTCATCTAAAATGAGTTGATGAAACCGATCATGGAAATGGTGAATTTTGCATCAACATCACGGTGGGCACCCACGGCTCTTCATGTTGCAGTCACTCCCCCTAAGATACCAACCTCGCCGAATGAAAGTGAATGAGGCTGACTGTATTTTAGGTCCTGGGGCCAGCGTGGGATACCAATCAGTGTTTCTGATGTAGAGCGGGTCGCGGACAGTTATGTGGTTAAGATGGATCAGAAAAGGCCCGGTCGATGATAGAAGTGATCCAGACCGTCGGACCTTAGATCGGGTGTATCTCGCAATCCGGAATGAGTTATCTGACGTAAAATATATAATTTTAGGATAGAAGGAGCTACTTTATCCAACCAACCTCACTATGCCGGGTTGTGCAAGCCAGATTTATGAAAAACTCCTGGATTGACGGTTGTTTCCTATTTTAATTTCATTTTTATTATAAATAGTAAGTTTTAGTTTGCATATAACTCTTCATCCGTTGGGCTTTAGGAGTTGTGTTCAACATGAAAAGAGCTTAGAAAAATTAGGAGAATGGTTTGGTGAAGCCGAATAGGACACTTGCTATTTTTGGCCGAAAACCTTGGGCACTAGTAAACATCACGACCGTCTATAAGTAGTAAGTTTATTATTTATAGTAAGTCGCGATTTCTAAGAGTTTTAGTTATAGTTTGATTCTGATTTCTTTTTCATTGCTTGGTACCCTTATTTAAAGGGTTGTGAACTCGTTTTTATGGATTCATTAATCAATTTTGAATTTATTAGAAATTATTTTTATTTTCTACTTTCTTTCCTCGTGGATTCGAGAAGTCTTTGTGAGGAGTCCAGAGAAGTTCCGTGGATTCGGAATAGTTATCCTCTTGAGGAAGATGGTGTTCGACCTCACGTCCTTCTCTGCATCAATTTGGTATCAGAACGAAGTTTCTCCTTGGGTCGATGACTTTTAACGTTGGGTCGGACAACAATCCCATGTGTGGTGCTCCAGAGAATTTACCTTTAACGGCGACAGCTTTCGAAGCAGCGCAACACGAGAATCGGCAAGCCATGTGATGTAGAGCAGGTCGCGGACAATTTCATGGCCAAGATGGATCAGAAAAGGCACGGTCGACAACATAAGTGATCCGGACCATCAGACCTTAGATAGGGCGTATCTCGCAATCCGGAATGAGTTATCCGACGTAAAATATATGATTTTAGGGTAGAACGAGCTACTTTATCCAACCAACCCGGCTATGCCGGGTTGCGCATCCCGGATTTGCGAGAAACCCCCTGATCGACGGTCGTTTCCCCATTTTAATTTCATTTTTACTATAAATAGTAAGTTTTAGTTTGCTTATAGCTCTTCATCCATTGGGCTTTAGGAGTTGTGTCCAACATGAAAAGTGCTTAGAATAATTAGGAGAACGGTTTGGTGAAGCCAAATAGGACACTTACTACTTTTGGCCGAAAACCTTGAGCACTAGTAGACATCACGACCGTCTTACTATTTATAGTAAGTCGCGGATTCTAAGAGTTTTAGTTGTAGTTTGAGTCTGATTTCTTTCCAATTGCTTGGTTTCCTTATTTAAAGGGGTGTAAACTCATTTTTATTCATTCAGCAAATAATTTCAAATTTTATTAGAGTTTATTCCTATTCTCTTGCTTTCTTTCCTCATGGATTCGAGAAGTCTCTGTGAGGAGTCCAGAGAAGCTCCGTGGATTCGAAGTAGTTATCCTTGAGGAAGACGGTGATCGACCTCATCACGTTCATCCCTGCGTCACCATGTAAGATAATTGGCAAGCATTGCAAGGGCTGCAGGCTTCCATAGACCGCAGAGAGGATCTCTTGGCAGAAACCCTACGGCAACTCCGTGTTCCTGGTGGTAATTATCCACCGCCAATTGTTAAAACTCGTAATCGCCCTGATCGCAGGATAGTACCGGTAGTGTATCCAAGGGTCATTCCCGAGGAAGGGGGCTCTAGTGAGGAGGAGATCGACGATATAATCTTTCAACACCCCAGGCAAGGCGGCGATCGAGTAGATCGAACAGATCGAGAATTAAAAATGTGGGTTGATATTTTTAACTTTAATGACTAATTATACATTGAGGATATCCTCAATGACTTTCTGAAGTTGAGTGATTTTTCGAATATATGGACATCCCTGAAGCAAAGAAGGTCAAGCTTGTGGCCTATAAGTTGAAAGGAAGAACTTCAGCTTGGTGGGAACAACTGTAACTCGCGCGAACCAGACAGATGAAAGCACCAATTCGCATATGGCAGTGGATGAAGCAGCTACTACGTGCCCGATTCCTCCTTAGCGATTACAATTAGGTATTATTCTAATAATACCAAAATTGTTGACAAGGTAGTCCGTTGGTGAGAGAATACGCAGAGAAATTTATCTGTCTGGCAGTACTAAACGATTTAGTCGAGACTAAATCGCAGTAAGTTGCCTGATTCAATGGTGGATTGCGTATGACAATCCAAGATCAGGTCCAAATGCAGTCCGTTTGGACGATGAATGATGCGATCAAGTTGGCTACTCGGATGAAAGCGCAACGTGAACGTTCTAACACACGGACCTATCCTACCTCAAGGATCATTCGGCAGGTCCACCCTAGGGAGCTCCACAACCTAAGGGGAAGGAGCTTGTAGGAGTATACACTCAACCTCTTACGTCTGAGAGCCGAGATGAGGGAAGCGGGCAAGCTAGACCCCAAAGGGGCGTATTGACTATTGTTGATCCAAGTAGAATCTCGAACCCCTATGCTCGACCAAGGCCCGACAACTGCTATCATTGTGGCCAACCAGGTCACCTATCAAATACTTGTCCCCAACGAAAAGTAGTGAACCTCGCCATCAATGATGGAAGTGCTGATAACGTTGATGAAGATCCAGATGTTGAAGAACAGGTGTATACCATCGAAGATGAGGTAAATGAATCAAGTTGGGTTTAGTAAGATCGTGGCGAGTCACTCGTCGTGAGACGACTATTATATGCGCTAAGAAAAGAAGTGCATCCACAGAGGCATAACATCTTCTGCACAAGGTGTATGCTGAATCGAAAGATTTGTGACGTGATTATTGATAGTGACAGCAGTGAGAACATCGTCTCCAAGGTCATGGTGAGGAAATTACAATTGAAAATAGAGCATCATCCCTTCCCATATACAATCGGTTGGATCAAGAAGGTCAGTGAAACAAAGGTAACTGAACGGTGCACCGTATCCTTTTCAATTGGCAAACATTATAAGGATGAAGTAGTATGGAATGTGGTTGACATGGAAGCATGTCACATACTACTCAGTTGACCCTGACAATCTGACCGTGACGCCACTCATAAAGGGCGAGATAATATATATATCTTCGTCAAGGATGGCCGGAAGACCATATTAGCCCTTATGGATTCAGCAAGACCACCTGAAACTTCTAAAGTGGAGGGCCATCTTCTCTTAACTATACGGGACTTCGTAAAAGAATTCAAAGAAACAAGACAGGCTTATGAATTAATTGTAAAAGGAAAAGAAATCGAGCCTACCATCATCCCTAAAAGACTAAGACCTTTGTTACATGAATTCAAAGAAATCTAGCTCGATGACCTTTCTGATGGGTTACCCCTCATGCAGGATATCCAACATCACATCGACTTTGTCCCCGAGTCTAGTTTACCCAATCGTCTTCATTATCGAATGAGTCCGAATGAGTGCAAGATTCTAAAAGGACAAGTGGAAGAGTTGATCCATAAGGGTCTTATTCGAGAAAGCATGAGTCCATGTACTATACCAGTTTTATTAACCCTAAAGAAAGATAGGAGTTGACGCATGTGTGTAGATAGTCGAGCCATCAACAAAATCACCATAAAATACAGATTTTCTATACCACAGTTGGACGATATACTGGACATGCTAGAGGGTGAAAAAATATTTTTTAAATTGGACCTAAACAACGGCTATCATCAGATTCGAATACGGCCGGGTGATGAGTGGAAAACAGCCTTAAAGACCAAGGAAGGATTGTACGAATGGATGGTCATGTCCTTCGGTCTTTTGAATGCGCCTAACACATTTATGAGATTGATGAACCAAGTTCTAAAAGCTTTCATTGGACGGTTCGTTGTGGTTTATTTCGATGATATTTTGATATAGAGTCAAGACGAAACTACCCATATAGAACACCTCAAGAAGGTCCCTCAGGTGCTTACTGAAAATAAACTGTATATCAATTTAAAGAAGTGCAGCTTTATGACTGATAGTCTATTGTTCCTGGGTTTTGTCATAACATCCATAGGCATTCGGGTGGATGAGGAAACAGTGAAGGCAATCAAAGAATGGCCAGTTCCTACGAATATTCACGAAGTCCGAAGTTTTCATGGATTGACGACATTCTATCGTTGATTCGTAAAAAATTTCAGTACCATTATGTCACCAATCACATATTGCATGAAAAAATGACAGTTTCAGTGGACTGAAGAAGCCGAAAGGAGTTTTGTCGAAATCAAGTGCAGATTGTCTACGACCCCGGTTCTTGTACTTTTCAACTTCGACAAACTGTTTAAGGTCGAATGTGATGCCTCATATGTTGGAATTATGGGATTTTTGTCTCAAGAAGGTAGGGCGATAGCTTTCTACAGTGAGAAATTTAGCCATATATGTAAGAAGTGGTCTACATATGAGATCGAGTTATACACGGTGGTCCAAGCACTGCGACACTGACAACATTATTTGATTTAAAGGGAATTCATACTTTACACGGACCATTAAGCTCTTAAATTCATTAATAGTTAAGCTAACATTAACCGTGTGCATGCTAGATGGATCGCATTTTTGTATGAATTCATGTTCGTGCTAAGACATAAGTCAGGACAACAAAACAAGGTAGCCGATGCGCTGAGTTGCCGTGCAAATTTGTTAGTAACTATAAGCAATGAAGTTGTCGGGTTCGAGTGCCTTAAAGACATATATGCCGATGACGACGACTTCAAGGACGCATGGGTTAGATGCCAAGAAGGTCACTCCGGCGACTTACATATGCAAGATGGGTTCATTTTCAAGGAAAATTAATTGTGCATTCCCAACAGTTCGCTAATGGAACAGATAATCCAGGATCTACATGGAGGTGACATCAGTAGACACCTTGAGCGAGACAAAACGCGAGTTCTTCTGAAAAAACGGTATTACTGGCCGCAATTGGTACATGATGTAGGAAAGACAGTCCAACGTTATTATATTTGTCAGACTTCCAAGGGGCAATCTCATAATATGAGTCTATATACCCCGTTACCTGTGCCTGACAACCCTTGGAAGGATTTATCTATGGACTTTGTACTTGGTCTCCCTTGAACACAACACGGCATGGATTCAGTGTTCGTGGTAGTAGATCGTTTCTCCAAGATGACGCACTTTATTCCATGTAAAAAGACTCTCGATGCAACACACGTGACAAATCCATTCTTTAGAGAAATTGTACGGATACATGGGGTTCCTAAGACTATTACTTCTGACCATGACACAAACTTTATAAGCCACTTTTGGCAGACTTTGTGGGCTCGATTTGATATACAACTTCAGTTCATAAGTGCCTACCACCCACAGATTGATGGTTAAACTGAGGTTGTGAATCCCACGTTGGGAAACCTCCTTCGATGTATTTCAGGAAAAAAATCGAAGCAGTGAGATTTGGCCTTATCTCAAGCGGAGTTTGCATTTAATAACATGGTGAACTACTCGACAGGAAGTCCCCGTTCTAAGTTATTTACGGACGAGTACCTCGCCACACACTAGACTTGGTCCCTCTGCCCAAGCTCTTAGGCATGAGCATTGCAGTAGAACATGTGACAGACAAGATCATGGGCATTCATGCGGAGGGGCAGACTAAGTTACGTGCCACGAACGACAAGTAAAAAGAGTAAGCGGACAAGCATCGGCGACAAAAGGTGTTTGAGGTGGGCGACCAAGTAATGGTTTATCTGCGTAAAGAAAGATTTTCGATCGAGACATACAACAAGTTGAAAAATAAAAAGATTAGACCGGTACCAATAATCCAAAAGATCAATGACAACGCTTATGTTGTTAATATTGTAGATGGCATGACGATCTCACAGACTTTCAACGTCGTGGACCTGACCAAGTATCGTGAACCAGGACAAGACGAGAACTTGAGGACAAGTTCTTTTGAGGTAAAGGAGACTGATGTAGAGCGGGTCGCGGATAGTTATATGGCTAAGATGGATCAGAAAAGGCCCGGTCGACGACAGAAGTGATCTGGACTGTCGGACCTTAGATCGGGCGTATCTCGCAATCCGGAATGAGTTATCTGACGTAAAATATATGATTTTAGGGTAGAACGAGCTACTTTAGCCAACCAACCTAGCTATGTTGGGTTGTGCAAGCCGGATTTACGAAAAATCCCTTGATCGACGGTCGTTTTCCTATTTTAATTTTGTTTTTAATATAAATAGTAAGTTTTAGTTTGCGTATAATTTTTCATCCGTTGGGCTTTAGGAGTTGTTTCCAACATAAAAAGAGCTTAGAAAAATTAGGAGAATGATTTGGTGAGGCCAAATAGAATACTTACTATTTTTGGCCAAAAACCTTGTGCACTAGTAGACATCATGACCGTTTATAAATAGTAAGTTTACTATTTATAGTAAGTCACGATTTCTAGGAGTTTTAGTTGTAGTTTGATTCTGATTTCTTTTTCATTGCTTGGTACCCTTATTTAAAGGGTTGTAAACTTGTTTTTATGGATTCATTAATCAATTTTGAATTTATTAGAAATTATTTTTATTTTCTGCTTTCTTTCCTTGTGGATTTGAGAAGTCTCTATGAGCAGTCTAGAGAAATTTCATGAATTCAGAATAGTTATCCTCTTGAGGAAGACAGTGTTCGACCTCATGTCTTTCCCTGCATCAGTTTCTTTCTTCAAACTGGTTAATTAGGTCTAAATCACAACTATGAGAGAACATATAAATATCATCCTAATAATAATAATAATAATTGTTAGGTCACACTGTGTGAACTTAAAAGTTTCGAAATAAATTTTATATTGCTTACAACGATGCCCATGTGATTTTTTTTTTCCTCAATGTTTGGTCTTTTGTATGTATGGTTCAAATGATGATTTTCACCTGGTGAATGGCATCCATGAAGTTGTCAGTCGACGGTCTTCTCTTTATGGTGTGCTTACTGAAATGAGAAGTCAGCCACCGACAACGGCATTAAAAGAAGTAGAGGAAGCGTGTCCCATTTAAACTATTTAGTGTGCTTTAATCTCAACCTTTTCTTTCCAAATAGTTATAATTTTATGGAATTTATCCTCTTTTAACTAGTGTTATGAAAATTGGCAAAATGTCGAAATATGCAGGCCATATATATATAAAATGTCCAAGCAAATGATGTGCATGCATACGGTTCGCACTGCTCCCTACAGCGTGGTCCAGTTGGTTTATAAATGGCCAGATTTTTGAGTTCACATTCTAACATGATTTGGCAAACATCATAGACAAACTACAAGCCACACAAACATCATTGTGGCATATCCATGAAGGTTTCGATGTTGGGCATTTAACTCCCACTATTTCTTGTGGCATGAGCCATACACTTCAGTTTGGGATCTTCCTGTTTTGGCTCATGTTCAAAAATGTGGGAAAATATATGGACGGAGTGACAGGATTTATGGTGAACTCGGTTTACAGGCAACTGACCTCCGTGATCCTTTGATGTGTGTTAAAAGAAAATAAATAAATAATAATAATAATAATAATAACCCTGGAAATTTTCCGGTGGTTAAAATTAGCTAGCTTCCCAGCATAATTTTCATGTTTAGCTCAATCCACCCTTTGAACCGAGCTTTTGGGACGGTCTGGATTGCAAAACCATGCCATGTGTACGGTTAAAAAGTAATATCGTGTTCAGTTCAAATACGAGTCTTAGCACGTGAACAGATTACAGAAATATAAACTTAGTGGAATTTTGTAGTTTATGTTGTATTTGTTTTAAAATAATATTAAAAATTTGAATTTTCAAATTTCGGTGTTTTCCCTCCACATTTAAATTTTGGTGTTTTTGAGGTGTTGGTTTTGTCCCACATCGGATTTGACAAGAGAAATTCTCTTGTTTATATGATAGACTTTTTGCCTAGGGCTTGAGCCCCTTTCAGGGGGCATGTGAATTTGGTCCTAGCTCTAATCTATGCCATTAACCACACACGCGCGCGTCGAGCCGAGCCGAGCCGTGCCGTGCCGAGCCGAGTCTGAGTCCGTGTCCGCGTCCGCGTGCGCGACGCGACGGGACGGGCTGGGCTGGGCGCGGGTGCGGGTGCGGGTGCAGTGTAAGTGTACTTGCGTGGGTGTGTGTGTATGGGTACTCGCAGGACTGTATGTGCGAGAGTGTACTCGCACTTGCGCCTTTTCGTTTTTAAACCAGAGAGATGCTTCTCTTCCGGTTGGTCGCCCCTGTTGGGTTTAAACCCAACGGACCTAACCTTTTGTAAAGGGTGCTTATGCACCATTTCGAAGTCTATATAAAGACTTTCGATTTCAGTTTCAACATACGAAAAATTTCCTGGCTTATAAAACTCTCTCTGATACGGTTTTGTTACTGAGTTCATTGCTGAGTCAACTCAGCACTTTCGGATTAAACTGCAAGTGGTTCGAGCCCGTGTACAGTGAGTGCACCGCTGGGACCGGGTCATAGTCGTTGTATCCTGGAGGTCGATTGCTCTGGAAACCTGTTGCACTTGGGACGCTGTCCAAGGGGAGCAAATTCGATTTCAAGCCGAGTGACTCAGTCACGCCTCGACTCAATTCAATAAGTTTTTCTTTCTCTAAATTTATTTTCCTTTTTTGGTTCTCGATTTTTATAGTCTATTTAATTCAACATTTTATCCAACAATCTTGAAATCGAAATTTGTGTTGAATTACATAGACTATGGCTACAGTAACAGTAAATGCTTCTACTGAGTTAGCCAAAATCGAACCGTTCGCTGGACAATCCTTTAAACGGTGGAAACAGAAATTGATGTTCGCTCTTACCACCCTGAAAGTTTCATACATTTTATCTGAATCATTTACTATAGATCCAGCAAATCAAAATGAAGTAACAGATGAAAATAATTGTAAAAATTATATTCTAAACTCTTTATCCAACGAATTATATGATATGTATGCTTCTTACGCCTCTGCTAAAGGTATATGGATTGCTTTAGAAAAGAAATACATATTAGAAGATGCAGGCGCTAAGAAACATGCAATTGCTAATTTCCTTCACTATGAAATGACAGACGATAAATCTGTCACAAATCAGATTCACGACTTTCAAAGTCTAATTCACGAACTATCGACAGAAGGAATTAAGTTGGATGAGGTGTTTCTGTCAGGAGCGTTAATAGAAAAGTTACCGCTCTCCTGGAAAGAATATAAAAATAGAATGAAACATAAGAAGAACGGTGTTTCTTTGGAAACCACTATTGTACACATACGAATAGAGGAGGCCAATAGAATCAGGGACCAAAAAGGAAATAAAAATGAGATAGATTCAAAAGCGAATCTTGTGGAATCAAGTCGGACAAATAATAAGAAAAAGGGCAACTGTCATAACTGTGGCAAACCTGGACATTATGCAAATGAATGTAGGCTCAAAAAGAAGAATGCAAACAATCAATTCAAGAAAAAGGGAAACTGCTACAACTGTGGAAAGCCTGGGCATCATGTTAAAACCTGCAGGCTTAAGAAAAATAAAGATAAGCCGCAAGCTAATCTTACAGAAACAGGCAATGAGTCTGACATAGTAGTGGCTGTGGTGTCAGAAGTCTTCCTTGTAAACAACTTGGAGTGGGTGCTAGATACTGGTGCAACTAGACACGTGTGCAAGGATCGTAGCATGTTTACCTCCTACCAAGTATCAGGAGATGATGAACAGGTGTTCATGGGAAATGCTAGAACGTCTCCAGTTGTAGGGAAAGGGAAAGTACTTCTGAAACTCACTTCTGGAAAGACTCTAATGTTAAATGATGTCCTCCATGTGCCTGACATTAGAAGAAACTTGGTCTCTAGTTCGCTCCTCAATAAGGCTGGTGTCAAATTAGTATTTGATTCAGATAAGCTTGTAATGACTAAAAATGGAACCTTTGTTGGTAAGGGGTACTGTAGCGATGGTTTATTCATTGTAAATGTATCCAATGATAATAAGAAAACATCTAGTTCTGTTTATATCGTTGAACCTTTTTATCTATGGCATAATAGATTAGGTCATGTGAATGTGGCATCTTTAAAGAAAATGAAAAGATTAGGTTTATTACCTAATATATCTAATGAAGAGTTTGAAAAATGTGAAACATGTGTAGAATCAAAATTTATTAGAAAATCCTTTAAACAAATAGAAAGATCATCTGTTCTATTAGAGTTGATACATAGTGATTTAGGTGATTTTAAAAATCACATGTCTAGAGGAGGAAAAAGATATTATATAACTTTTGTAGATGACTACTCTAGGTTCACTAGAGTATATCTATTAAGGAACAAAGATGAAGCTTTAGATGCTTTTTCTAAATACAAAATTGAAGTTGAAAATCAATTAAATATAAAAATTAAAAGACTTAGAACAGATAGAGGAGGTGAATATGAATCTTCTCAATTTAGAGAATTATGTGAAAAGAATGGAATAATTCACGAAACTACAGCTCCTTATACACCAGAACAAAATGGAATAGCAGAACGTAAGAACAGAACTCTAAAAGAAATGATGAATACCATGTTAAATAGTTCAGGCTTACCCTCAAATATGTGGGGAGAAGCAATTCTGTCTGCTTGTTATATCCTAAACAGGATTCCATCTAAATCTTCTGAACAAACACCATATGAACTTTGGAAGAATCATATTCCTAATTATAAATATATTAAAGTGTGGGGGTGTCTTGCTAAAGTAGGATTGCCTGAAACTAAGAAAAGAAAATTAGGTCCTAAAATGACCGATTGTGTATTTATAGGGTATGCACAAAACAGTGCGGCATATAGGTTTCTAATTTTAAAAACTAAGGATAATATTCTAGATCCCAATACAATTATAGAAGCTAGGGATGCAGAGTTCTTTGAGAACGTATTCCCTATGAAATCTAAATCTATAGGAATAGAAAAAGTTAATGAATCAGATATTGCGTCTACTAGTAAAAATGCTTACGAGAAAGTAGTAGAAGAGATACAACCAAGAAAAAGTATTAGAGTTAGAAAAGAAACTAACCTAGGAGATGGTTTTTTCACATTCTTAGTAGAAGATGATCCTACAACTTATATAGAAGCTATTAACTCTCCAGATGCAACCTTTTGGAAGGAAGCAATAAATGATGAGTTAGAATCTATTATATCAAATAATACTTGGGAACTTGTAGACCTACCACCTGGTAACAAACCAATAGGCTGCAAATGGGTGTTTAGAAAGAAACTAAAACCAGATGGAACTATCGATAAGTTTAAGGCTAGGATGGTAGCGAAAAGCTTTAAACAAAAGGAAGGAATAGATTATTTTGATACATATTCCCCTGTAACTAGGATTACAACTATTAGAGTCTTAATAGTGATAGCCTCCATATATAAACTAGTGGTACACCAGATGGATGTTAAGACTGCTTTCCTAAATGGAGACTTAGAAGAAGAAATATATATGGAGCAACCTGAGGGTTATAAGATATTAGGTAAAGAAAACAAAGTATGTAGACTAATTAAATCACTATATGGTTTAAAACAGGCTCCTAAACAATGGCATGAAAAATTTGATGGTGTTTTAAAATCAAATGGTTATCATATAAATGATGTAGATAGATGTGTATATAGTAAAATTTCTGAAAATGATTATGTTATCATATGTCTTTATGTTGATGACATGCTTATTTTTGGAACTAATATTAAATTAGTTAATACAACTAAGAAATTCTTGTCATCTAAGTTTGACATGAAAGACTTAGGAGAGGCAAGTATAATATTGAGTATTGAAGTAACCAGGAAAAATGGTATTATTATATTATCACAATCTCATTACATTGAGAAGATATTGAGAAAGTTTAACCATTTTGACTGTTTACCTGTCAGTACTCCTTATGATTATAGTGTGACTCTCATGAAAAATACAAAAAATAGTGTGTCTCAATTAGAATATTCCAGAATAATTGGTAGTCTCATGTATCTAACAAACTGCACTAGACCTGACATAGCTTTTGCAGTAGGAAGGCTAAGTAGATATACACATAACCTTGAAAAAGAACATTGGAATGCATTGTCTAGAATTTTGCGATACCTAAAAGGTAATATGACATATGGTTTACATTATAATGGTTATCCTACTGTATTAGAAGGATATAGTGATGCTAACTGGATCAGTGATTCAGATGAGACAAAATCCACTAGTGGATATGTCTTCACTTTGGGTGGAGGAGCAGTCTCTTGGAAGTCCACCAAGCAGACATGTATTGCTCGGTCGACTATGGAATCCGAGTTTATTGCCTTAGAAAAGGCTGGATCAGAAGCTGAATGGCTTAGAAATCTCTTAGCTGATATACCATTGTGGCCAAAGCCTGTATCGGCCGTATCTATTCATTGTGACTGTCAAGCAGCTATAGCGAAAGCAAAAAGTAAAATATATAATGGAAAAAGCAGGCATATTAGACTCAGACACAACATAGTGAAACATATGTTGCGTGATGGAGTCATATCTATTGACTTTGTGAGGTCAGAAAAGAATCTAGCAGATCCTCTGACTAAAGGACTATCCAAAAAGTTAGTCAATGATACATCGAAGGGAATGTGGCTGAGCCTAATATATGAGCTGCCAGTGTCGGTAACCCAATCTATACAAGTGGAGATCCCATGAGATAGGTTCAATGGGTAAACAACAAGACACGAGGTAGACGATTGCACTGAGTTATATGAGCCCCTTCTATGGTGTACAGTGCGAGCAGCAACGCAAAAGGATGAGTTTTTAGAACTCTTAATGGATCCATAGCCATATATTTGGTGGTGTATACAGTTGCTGCATACACTTGATGGAATTCACCTATATGGGTGTGGAGGTGGAGGCCGCTTCCTATGAGAATCTAGGCGAATTCTCTAGAGCACTCATGAAATTCAGGTAATGGTGTATGGCCGAAACGCACCGAACCACAGAATCACTTGCAGAGGAAGAGTTGTGTGAGTGGCATGTACTTGCGATCTACATTAAAAGGATTCAGGTTCAAGACTATGGTGTCACCTGATTCCTGTAGACCTGTCTTGCTTACTCTAATGTCGGTTCAAGTCTATGGTGACACCGGCACCATTGCACAACTATTTCGCTTTAATCCGAAAGCATTTTATTTTAAAACATGTGGGGGATTGTTGTATTTGTTTTAAAATAATATTAAAAATTTGAATTTTCAAATTTCGGTGTTTTCCCTCCACATTTAAATTTTGGTGTTTTTGAGGTGTTGGTTTTGTCCCACATCGGATTTGACAAGAGAAATTCTCTTGTTTATATGATAGACTTTTTGCCTAGGGCTTGAGCCCCTTTCAGGGGGCATGTGAATTTGGTCCTAGCTCTAATCTATGCCATTAACCACACACGCGCGCGCGCGCCGAGCCGAGCCGAGCCGAGCCGTGCCGTGCCGAGCCGAGTCTGAGTCCGTGTCCGCGTCCGCGTGCTCGACGCGACGGGACGGGACGGGCTGGGCTGGGCGCGGGTGCGGGTGCGGGTGCAGTGTAAGTGTACTCGCGTGGGTGTGTGTGTATGGGTACTCGCAGGACTGTATGTGCGAGAGTGTACTCGCACTTGCGCCTTTTCGTTTTTAAACCAGAGAGATGCTTCTCTTCCGGTTGGTCGCCCCTGTTGGGTTTAAACCCAACGGACCTAACCTTTTGTAAAGGGTGCTTATGCACAATTTCGAAGTCTATATAAAGACTTTCGATTTCAGTTTCAACATACGAAAAATTCCCTGGCTTATAAAACTCTCTCTGATACGGTTTTGTTACTGAGTTCATTGCTGAGTCAACTCAGCACTTTCGGATTAAACTGCAAGTGGTTCGAGCCCGTGTACAGTGAGTGCACCGCTGGGACCGGGTCATAGTCGTTGTATCCTGGAGGTCGATTGCTCTGGAAACCTGTTGCACTTGGGACGCTGTCCAAGGGGAGCAAATTCGATTTCAAGCCGAGTGACTCAGTCACGCCTCGACTCAATTCAATAAGTTTTTCTTTCTCTAAATTTATTTTCCTTTTTTGGTTCTCGATTTTTATAGTCTATTTAATTCAACATTTTATCCAACAGTTTACCGGGGAAATATCCTTTTTCTGGATTTTGTAGTCTAAAGGTGGCATCGGATTCAATAAGTCAGTGGCTTTTACTGATAATTAATGACATAATGTAGAGCGGGTTGGAGGTACTTTTGTGGCAAAGATGGACTAGAGAGAGCCTGATCAGAGGTGGAAATGATTCCTACCTTTAAAACTTTAAATCAGTCGTATCTCGCAAATTTTTGACATATTAAATATGATTTAGGGGTAGGAGATCCGGACACGGATTTCCTGACAAAGCCTTTCGCAGGAAGTTCCTGCACTGGAAAACTGAGTGAGGCCCAACGTGATGTTTTTAAGAAATTTACCCTGTACATCCATTTTCCAAGATGTTTTTAGGATAATAGGTTAAAAATGAGCCGTATCCAATACTCAAGTAGACCTAAAATATGAGTATTGAACATACACAGTTGAAATATTTGTGGGCCATAGAAGTCTTGAATCAGGCTAATATTTGTATTTTCAGTTCATCTAAGCAGGAATGACGTTATTAACAGTATGAATCTCATGTAAACATCACTTTGTATACCAGAAAGTTTTCAACGGTAGGAATTTTCCTACCCACCTTTTACTCTAGTGCGGCCCACTTGAGTCTTGGATCCTACTCAGTTTTGGTCTCAAGTCCTAAAATGAGCTCAGAAAACGGATGTACAGGGTGGATTTCTTAAAAACATCACGTTGGGCCCCACCCAATTTTCCAGCGCAGGAACTTCCTGCAAAAGGCTTTCGCAGGAAATCCGCGTCCAGGAGATCCTACTTAAGCGAACCAACTATGCCACACGTGGCTGCCAATGCGGAATTGCGAGATTCCATCAAATCAACCATCAAAAGTTCCTATTTTCATTTTTACCATAGATAATAAGTCCCAATTCGAGTGTATCTTTTGATCCTTTGAATTGTTGAAGTCATGACCAACATAAAAAGGAATTAGAAAATTTAGGAGAATAACATGGTTGGGCTAAATTGGACACATATTATTTTTGACCGAAAACATGAAGTCTAGCAGAAATATAGGTCATTTATAAATAGTAAATTTACTATTTATAGGAAGTCCTGTTTTTAGGATGTTTGAGTTAAAGTCTAAGTCTAAAACTCTATCCTAGATTTGAGCTCATTATTCGAAGGGTTGTAATTTCATTTTTCATCATTAATCATTTTTTTTTTTGAATTTATTAACAATTATTCTTGCTTTTATCCCTTGTGGATTTGAAGAAACTTTGTGAGGACTCCAGAGAGCTTTGTGGATTTGGAGTAGTTACTCCCTGAGGAAGACGATGATCGACCTAATCACCTTCCTCCTTATGCCAAGTGGTATCAAGCTTTCTCCTCGAATCGATAACTTTTAACCATAGGTCAGGCAACATTTCCATGGACAATGCTCCAAAGAATTTTCCTTTAACAATGACGTCTTTCGAAGCAGCGTTACGAAAGAATCAATAAGTCGTGCAAGGGTTAAAGGTTAACATCGGTCCCATGATGAAGGCTCTAGGTAAGCTTCATGTTCGTGGCGTTAATCTGCCCTCATAAGGGCTAAAATTCATAATCGCACTGATTACAAGGTGATGTCAGCAGTGAACCATAGGATCATGCATGAGGAGGTGTGATCTAGCGACGAGAAGATCAACGACATAATGCTCCAATATCTGGGACAATGTGGCGATCGGACATATCGAGAATTCAGGATGAAAGTCGACCTTACTAACTTTAATGGCCAACTTCACATTAAATATTTTTCCGATTGGCTTTTTGAAGTTGGGCGATTTTTTTACTATATGAAAATTTTTGAAGCGAAGAAAGTTAAATTTGTGGCTTACAAGTTGAAGGGAAAAGCTTCAACTTGATGGGAGAAACTTCAGTTCGCATGGACGAAACACATAAAAGCACTAATTCGCACATGGCAAGGATGAAGTAGTTGCTACATATGCAATTCCTCCCTAATGACTATGATAATGTAATGTTCTAACAAGATCAAAATTGTCTACGGGATAATCGGTCAGTGAGATATTATGTAGAAGAATTCTACCACTTGGTAGTACAAAATTATTTGGTCGAAATTTAATCGCATCAAGTTGCTCGATTCAATGGTGGGTTGCATGTTATGATCCAGGATCGAGTTTGGATATTGTGTGGATGATGAATGAAGGGATCAAGTTGACGACCCGAGTGGAAGTGCAGCTTAAGCATCCCAACATACGAACCTATCCTACTATTAGGGTCGCCGCAGTGGGTCCATTCTAATGAGCTTTACAAGCCAAAGGGAAATAACCTATAGGGGGCACACTCAAACTCTTACACTTGCGAACCGAGATTTAGGAAGTGAGCAAGTTAGACCCCAATGGGGCGTGACCACTGCTGTCGGTCCGAGCTGGATTTCAAACCCCTATGGTTGGCCAAGGCCTGACCATTACTATTGTTGTGCCAAAATAGGTCACTTATCAAATACTTGTCCCTAGCAACAAGTTGCTAACATCGTCGTTAATGACGATAGTGTTGAAAATAACGATGAAAAATCAGATGTTAATGAATTAGAGCACGTAGCAAAGGATGAAGCGGATTGGGTTCCATATGATCATAATGAGTCGCAAGGCGACTATTATATGTACCAAAGAAGGAAGTACACCCATAACGACATAATATCTTCTGAACTAGGTTTATGGTGAATCAAAATGTTTGTGATGTAATTATTGATAAAGGAAACAACAAGAATATTGTTTCCAAGGTCATGGTGGAGAAATTGCAGGTGAAAACAGAATGTCATCCCTCCCTGGACACGATCGGCTGGATTAAGAAGGTCAGTGAGATGAAGGTAACTGAACAATGAATGATATTTTTTTCAATTGGAAAATATTATAAAGACTAAGTTGTATGTGACATTGTTGACATAAAAGCCTGTCATATTTTACTCAGTCGACTGTGTCGATTCAACCGTGACGCCACTTATAAAGGACAATATAATGTGTACATTTTCTTTAAAGACGACTACAAAACCATATTGGCCCCTATGGACTCAGAGGAACAATTCGAAACTTTTAAAGTGGATAGGCATTCTTTCTTAACCATACAAGACTTCGTGGAGGAATCCAAAGAGATGAGACAAATTTATGCATTAGTTGTAAAGGTAAATGAACTCAAGACCTCATCGCGTTCCTCCCTGCGCCATGACTCAACAAAAGAAAACTCTTGTTGTCATTTATTTAGAAATATATAGGTGAAGGAAAGAATTGTGAGGCCCAAGCATATGTGCACGACATCTAACCCGTCCAATGCATGAATCCTACCACGATGATCATGTGAAACAAAAATCTGGCTGTCGCACCCTATTTCTAACATATTGGAATAGAGTCAATAAGGAAATGACATGTGGCATTATACAGAGTATGACGTGTATAAAAAGATTTTATAATACGTTTTTTATGAATGCATAGATGTGGCATAACTCCAAAATTGAACTTCATTAGTGTTTATGCCTATTTTTAGCACCCAGACGTGGGCCAATTAAAGGTCATCATGTGTCAACACTACAAAATTGCAACTAACGTAAAACACACTCTCACCAAAGAGTATCATTCTTGGCATTACTTTCGGCGATACATATGGCATTATAAATGTGAAGGCATGGGCCCTTATGCTTGCCTTTAAAAAGAAAATCAGCACAGCCTCGTGGCCATGATTATCATGCTCATTAACGAGGCAATGTTCCCACCACATTTATAAGAGATTCACCGAGAGAACATATCTTATCACGAATCCAGCTATGATCCTTTCAGCAAGGCAGTCTTTCACAGTCCTTCCAAAATAAGAGATCTTCCTAGAAACGTTTAGAAAGACAACGATGTTACAAATATCCTGAAGACCCATATATCAAATCAGTGTCCATGAAAACCCAGTCGTGGCTCGAACCCAGATCAGGAGAAGCAAACACATCATCCCAGTTGGCTTCACAACCATGTACCAATTGGAACAAAAAGAATGGATAATAGGCTTGAAAAATGATATGATCTGCCCTAAAATGGATTAGAGACAAATCTATCTTATTGTTCGTAACAACCTTATAGCAGATGTCAAATCCCACTTCACCGTTCAAGAACTAAGTAATGTAGACCAGGTTGCTGAGATGAATGGTCATGATTAACCGAAAGATACTCCCTAAGAGTACAATAGGAGAGCATCTACATGTAGGAGTGGAAATCTGAGATCCGACCCCTTCAGACTTTCGGAGAGTTTTCATATCTTCCCAATGACACTATTTTATTTGGAAAGCCAGTGATATCAACACAAAAGATCCAGCAACAATGAGAAAGCCCTAATGAGGGTTTCGTTACCTCGACATTCCATAAAAGGAGCAATTGAAGAAGAACTCGGGATCCTACGCCAAACACATCAATCTATATTTTTATTTATCTTTCTTTTCTTTTCTTTTCTTAACATATCTTAGCTATTGCCTAGCGGCTCCCGTTACAAAACCTTATGAATAAATATAGTTTTTCTGCAACCTTAAGTTGTAAATCACAATCTTTTAAGTTCTATTTTTTTTTTTTTTTTATCACACTCGCCTCAAATCGTCTATTCCGATAGGCATTTTAGGCATTTATCCATTTTTTCAAATTTTTTTTTTTAAAAAATTCATTTGATTATCTCACAAGTTTCCAACTATAATAAACATTATTTTATAGTACTTAATGAAATTGGCAACATTTTGTCTTATTTAATTTAAATGTGTACCTTTATTAATTTGAGAAGTGTTTTAAACTTAAGGTGTTGGTAAAAGAGTAAGCCCGTAAGATCAGTAGACCCACGTCTATTGTCACAAGGCAAAAAGAACTCATTTGGATTTATTAGTCTCTATTACTTTCACTAGTTGCCTGAACAGAGTGCAATATTAAAGAGCAAAAAGATTCTTGATCTTCGATTCTAGTCTTCAATCTGTCCATCTTCATGAAGGGAGTTCCAACAATTCAATTTGAGTTAGGCAGACTCTGACTCTAACACACCTGCACATTTATACAATATATACCCTTGGTCACACAAGTGGTTCCAAGTGGTTCTGTTAACTGAATTGGAGTGCAATATTTAGATGATCAACACATCTGATTTGTTGGATTCGGAAATTGACTATTTTCCATTCAAATGGATCACCATGGTGATCACAGATTTTCTATTTGCACAGGCGTGAACAAAATTTCCATAGAATCACACATGTGAACAATAAGTTATAGTGATCCTGGTTGCATATGGACACGTGGACAGTCCAATTAATCAATAACCATCCACTACGTCGGGGACACACTACATGCACCACCATATATAAATCACATTAATTGGATGATCCGCATGCAGGCAATAGTTGGCCTTGTTTCCTATGACCACTCGTTGTCCTGGATGCGATGGTTAGGATCATCTGATCCAAATCTTCTTTAGAATTATAGATCTTCATAATTCAACTATAATACGGTTTTTTTTTCCTCTTCTCTTGCAGCTGTGATTCATCCATTTGCGGAAATAATGCTGTACTTTCTGCTCTTCGAAATCCCTGTGCTGACCATTGTACTTACTGGAACCGGTTCGATCTCAGCCGTAGCTGGGTATATCACGTACATTGATTTCATGAACAACATGGGCCATTGTAACTTCGAGCTGGTCCCTAAGTGGCTCTTCTCGATATGTCCACCTCTCAAGTACTTCATGTACACGCCCTCGTAAGTCTCCTCTCATTCATTAATATTGAATCATGAACCTGAGACCTTGTATGGTAATATGATTCGGTGATCCAGACCGTTGATCAGATTGACACACAGATGGGGGAAGCACCAATCTTTTACATTCAAAGAGCCTAACCATTTGATCAGTAGGCTTTAGATTACCAGCATACTTATAGCCTTGTCCCAGCTACGCGTGACTTTCCAATGAATACTATTTCAAAGTTAAAAAATATATGGACAGGAAAAAGAGAATTCCAAATTGGGTGTATGGAAAACTACAGAATGTCTCATTTAACAGAAAATAGTCCAATGATCAAAATGTTAGGATCATTCAGTTTAGAAGAACATTGGCGATCCACCATCGTTGCACCTACAGGTGGATCAGGTTGGGCCGTGGGTCAACCGGCTTGACCCACTTCTCAGGTAGTGGGTTGGGTTAATTTGGATTAGAAAAATGTGGCCTATTTAAGTATATGGGTCGAGTTCGGGTTGAGCTAGGGCTGCAACTTGGGTGAGCAGGTTGGGCATGGGCTAGGGCCAGAATTCTTGGCCTGCTTAGTACTCAGGCTGACCTAGATCTGGCCAGAACCTGACCCATTGTCAGCCCACATAGAGAGAGAGAGGAGAAAAGAGAGAGAGATTGATTTACGTGATGTACGAAACACAACTAATTATTGTTCCAAACAGGTTTCATTCGCTTCACCACACCCAGTTCCGGACCAACTACTGCCTCTTCATGCCCATCTATGACTATATATATGGCACCGTGGACAAATCATCAGATGCACTTTATGAAGCTTCACTCAAAGGAACGAAGGAGGTTCCACATGTGGTCCATCTCACCCATCCAACCACCCTCCATTCCATCTACCACCTACGGCTAGGAATTGCGTCACTGGCTTCTAGACCCTATGCTTCCCAATGGTATTCATGGATGTTGTGGCCCATATCATCGGTGTCCATGTTGCTGATGTGGATCTTTGGTTCCACCATTACGGTTGAAAGGAACAGGCTGTATAAGCTAACAATGCAAACATGGGCAATTCCAAGATATAGTTTTCAAGTAAGAGGACACATGATCAATTTCTATCAGGAATGATAAGATATGATACCAACTAGAGCTGAACACAAACCAAGCTAGCTTGGTTAGCTTGCTCAGCTCAGCTCGATTTAGCTTGGCATGGTTTGCCTTGAATAACTTGTTCAGGTCGAGCCAAGCCAAAAATCCCAGCTTGTTTTAAAATCGGGCCATGCCCAAGCTGTATGCCAGACCGGCCGGTTTGGTTCAGCTCAAACTAAGGCTCGGTTCAATGCCATCAGGATGCAATTGTGGCCGTCAAACATTAGGTTTCGTTTGCTTCAATTTATTTTTTATTTTTATTGTTGAAAAATCGTCATGTTTTGTGTTCTCTATTGAACTGTTGTTGTTTTATTTTTTATTTTTTATTTTTTATTTTCGTCAAGGAACAAAAAAATAAAAATAAAAAACCCCTTCTTGTGTTGCCGGCCAAATCAACAATCCTAATTGCTCTAGATCTTACATGTATATAATCACCATGTTGGAGATTTAAAATTTAAAAAAAAAAAAAAAAAAAAAAAAACCCCATAACTTCTAAGTTTGGGTTTTATTTACAATTACAGAATCAAATAAATCAAACCCGCTAAATTTGATCCGTCCTTTAAAAATATTGAATTAGAATCAACTCGTACTTGACTCGAAATTGACTGGAACTCGAATCGGCTCATACCTGGCTGGGCTCGATTTGATTACCAAATTAGGCCGAGCTGATCTGGTTGGTTCGATGATCAAGCCGAGCTGAGCCATCGGGCCAGGTCCCTTGGCTGAACAAGCCGAGCAGAGCTGCGGCAGAGTTCGGCTCAGTTCAGCTCGTGTACCACTCAAATACCAATGCAGCGTACGTGTGGTTGATCTTAGCCATCTATCATGAGATACATAGATGGTTCATTAAAAAAAACACGTAACCACATCTTTATTCAGTTTGCATGTGGGCAACATGGATTGAGTTTTGGGTCAGCCACGCACAATAAGGACGGCCCCATCTAAGCGGTAGTCAGGATCCACACATCTGCATCAGGCTGGTACATATGCCATGGATCACGTCGTCAATCTTCCTCGTGGGATCCCAATAGCTTCTCTCATTTGCCAAATGTTTGTGCAAGTTAGATAGACTTACTTTGATGGTTTTTATAACCAGGTTTGCTACAGCACGTCCTAATGTACTGCCATTTTTATAGTGCTGTAAATGTTGCACCTGGGTAATGTTTCAATGATCCAACCATTTAATATGATCTGCTTCCCCAGGGATGGGAGATACTACAAAGATCTGAGATTAGAATATTTCAACCTTTGATCATTTTACTCATTTTAAGATCTGGACCGTCGCCCTAAATCATTATTTTGTTGGCTACTGATAGATTTTCCCATCTCTCTCTCTCTCTCTCTCTCTCTCTCTCTCTCTCTCTCGGTTTTGTCCATCCACAAGTCATACATATGGTTTGGACCATGCAAACATGATCCACTGAATCCAATGGCTATCCCAACATAAAAAGTAGCAATATGTGAGGATATATTTGTAGCAAACTTGTTTTCCTAATTGGTATATGATATTATCTTTATGTGCAGTATTTATTATCATGTCAAAGAGATGTAATCAATAGCTTCATTGAGAAGGCCATTCTAGAGGCAGAAGAGAAAGGGGTCAAAGTCATCAGCTTAGGTCTTCTGAATCAGGCAAGTTCATGTGTTTACATTTTGAAATGCATGTGGTCATGTTTTTGTTTTTAATTGAAATGTGGTCATCCTTCCTGCCTATAATCTGACACAAACGTTTCGTCTTTCAAAAAACATTGGGGCTCTCATCTCCTCTAATGTAGAGCAGGTCACAGACACTTTCATGGCAAAGATGGACCAATGAAGGCTTGATCCAAGGCGGAAATGATCTGGACCGTCATCAGAACCTTAAATCAATCATATCTCACAAATCGAGATGAGATTGTTGACATATTATATTTGATTTTCAGGGTAGGAGAACTTAACTTACTTAAACCAACCAACCCCTCTACGCCAGGTTCCCCAAGCCCTATTTGCGAGATTCTATCAAATCGATGGTCAAAAGCCTCATTTAGTTTTGTTTTTACTATAAATAGTAAGTTTTAGTTCGAGTATAAATTTTGATCCTTTAGTTGTAGATGTCGTGCCCAATATGAAAAGGACTTAGAAAAATTAGGAGAACAAAGTGGTCAGGGACTCATTATTTTTGGCCAAAAACTATGAAGTCTAGTAGGAATAGAGATCATCTATAAATAGTAAGTTTACTATTTATTGCAAGTTATGTTTTTTAAGGTGTTTGAGTTGGAGTCTAAGTTTAAAACTCTATCCTAAGTTTAAGCTTCTTATTCAAATAGTTATAATCTCATTCTTCTTCTTCGTCTTCTTCTTCTCTTTTTTTTTTCATCATCAATCAAGTTATTTTAAATTTATTAGGAATTATTCCTACTTTATTTCCTCATGGATTCGAGGAAACTCCATGAGTAGTCTAGAGAGCTCCATGGATTCAGAGTAGTTATCCCCTGAGGAAGACGGTGATCAACCTCATCACGTCCCTTCTTGCACCATCCTCTGACCCAATGCACACATATAGAAAAATGTGTAGATCAAAATGACATGTTTATAACCTTAATCCCACTTGATGAGAAAATGGCTCAATTTAATTATGTAATTATACAGTTTGGTTTTTGTTTGGATGCATTAACCAAATGACCTTCAAGAACTAGTTAGTGGAAATGACTAAGTTGCTATACCTTCAAACATTAGTGTTGAATTACTTTAGGGATTGTTTGAGTTTCAACCAAGGAAACACCACGTATACACAGTAATAGCATTTCCATGCTTGATTTTGTGAATTTATTTGAATAAAAAAAATTGATCTCTCCCATTTCTCCTTTTTCATTTTCCTCACCTCTACTTAAACAAAAAAGAAAGAGAAAAAGAAAAAGAAAAGAAAAATGATATATGGGAATTTGAGAGAGAGGAGAACCAACCCATCTCTCTATGAAAATTGCCCCACATGTTGGTCATGTATGTTACTTTCTTCAAGTAACCCACCTTTGCCACCGTTCATGATTTTTAAGTGCCTCACATATGCTAACGTCCAAAGTATTCAAAAGTACCATATGCACTACTATTCATCTTCAAGTAGCATATGTGTGACAATGTGCCACGTGTAGCATGTTCCACCCCTCTTTTAAGCACCCCACGTGTTAATGCGCCACACTCATCTTTGAGCACCCCACGTGTTAATGCGCCACACTCTTCTTTGAGCACCCCACGTAGGCCAATGTGTTACATGAACCATTCTTTCAATTTATAGTATAGTATGTGCAACATGCCACCATTTATTGCTAAGCACTCCACATGTTCTAACCAGCATCTTTAAAGGTCCCATATGTGCCACAATCCATCTTCAAGCACCCCACATATAACACACATACCAACATCCCCATGTGCACCATCGTGCCATATTCATCTTCTAGCACCCCATAAACTCCAATATCCCACATGTGACATTGCGACAGATGCCATAATCTGTCATCAATACTACACATGCCATCTTCTATTTTTAAGTAAAATTTTCATGGAACTTTTCATTTTGCCGAAAAGAAGATTCGAAAATTGAGGAAGGACTTTTGTGGAAATATAATCAGGGAAAAACAACTATTCCTCTAAAATATCATTCCGTTTTCTCCATTTCCTTACAATAATTCCCAAAAAGTCCTTACGTTAGTTAAAAATAAAGAAGTTGCACTCTTTAGGTTCCACTTCCACGATGTTGATACGAAGGATGTCCTTAATCTGTTGTGATTTGTGGAGTTCCATTTGCTGCATAGGGACACATGCATAGATGCATGATTCGGGAAGTTCCACTTGTGGTTACGTAAAGAGAGGCCCGAGTCGACTAGATGCATGCCTCTTAGTCATGGGTCCAATATCTTAAATCTTCTGTGTTCAAGCTATTGTTGTTGTGCTTTGAGTTTGGCAAAACTCTAACTTTACAAACCTGATGAAGGATCCCTATCTTGGTGACTATGTTTATAGTCACTACAAGCTCATCATCTTCCTCACACACCACTTTTAAAACAATATGTATTAAACCTAGTAATCCTGGTGATTAAGTAATTTCATGTATAGGAGTCCTTTTTTCAACAATTGAAATCTAAACCCTAATCAAGTATTAAACCTAATTAATCTAAACATTTAAATCAACATCATAACTTCTAGTTCTAATAATTTATTTTAAAAATATATATATATTAAAAATGACAGAACATTGATTATTTTTATCACAAGTTTATACATGTTGGGGGCCTTGCACAAAATCTTAGGATCTAGCTTCCCAAATAAACCAGAATTATAGATAATAAAGTAATGAAATAAATCAAAGCATCAACCACACACCACACAAGAGATTTTTACGTGGAAAACCCTCAAAGAGGTAAAAACCACGGGACCTCGTACAGATCAACAATCCAATATAAAGTAGAACGTTACAACCGATCACAAGCACACTTTACTATGATCAAACCTTTATCACTCACGCAGGAGTGGATAAACAGTAAGAGAACAAAGAAAAACGGAGAGATCTCACCGATTACGAGGACGTAGAAGCGCTAAGATATTGATTGCACAGTAGATCACCTCCACGAGCATAACCTCCCTTCTACAAGCTTCCTTTCTCTCTCTCTCTCTCACACCTTTGATAGCCCTCTTGTATTTTTCTTATTACACATTATCACCTAGAAAAATTCTAGGGACCCCATTTTATAATTTTAGAAAACTCTCTTTCGCATCCCAGTTGCGAAAGGACTTGCGAAATGAAATCCGCACAAAATCGTGGAACGAATCTGCGTAACTATGACCGGTCATGACTACTCTATGACTGATCGTGACTAACCTACGACCGGTCGAGCGCCACCCACAACCGATCTTGAACCACCCATGACTAGTCGAGCACCCCGGTGAAAAATAGTCCGAACTCGCTGGACTTTGAGTCGAGTCACGGCTTGACCCTCACGACTGGTCGTGCACCAGCCCACGACCGGTCTTGCAGGACTCACGACCGGTTAACCACGGGTTAAAAACTCCATCAAATCTCTCCCTTTTTGACCTAGGAGGGATTCACCTTCTTCAAGTCAGTCTGGTTTCTGCAAACTTCAAATTTACCCTTGAGCAAAGCCTTGGTCATCACGTCTGACCCATTATCGTCCGTGTGGACCTTCTCAAGCTGTAACACCTTCTGTTCCAAGGTATCCCTAATCTAGTAATACTGAATCTCTATGTTCTTCGACTTGGAATGCTGACTTGGATTCTTGCTCAAGTGTATATCATTCTAACTATCGCAATAGATCACGTGATGTTCCTGCTTTAGGCTAAGTTCCTTTAGAAACCTCTTCATCCAAAGCATCTCTTTACATGCCTCTATGACTATAATGTACTCAACCTCTGTCGTTGACAATGCTACGACCTTCTGTAACCTGCTTTGCTAAGAAACCGCTCCCCCTGCAAACGTGAATATGAACCCCGATGTAGACTTCATGGAGTCTATGTCACCTACCATATCTGCATCTGTGTAGCCCTCTAACACAGGTTTACTGTCATCATAGCATAAGCTCAACCTGGATGAGCCTTTTAGATACCGCAGTATCCATTTCACTGCTGCCCAATGCTCTTTGCCAGGATTAGTAAGATATCGGCTGACAACACCAACCGCATATGATATGTCTGGGCGTGTACACACTATAGCATACACCAAACTTCCTACAGTAGACGCGTAGGGTATCTTTTATATATTTTCCACCTTTGCCTTCATCTTGGAACACTGCTTGTCACTTAATCTGAAGTGACCATCCAGTGGAGTACTGACCGCCTTCGCTGCATTCATATTGAACTGCTCTATGACTTTCTCAATATACCGCTCTTGTGACAGCCAAAGCTTCCTTCTACTTCTTTCACAGGTTATCTCTATTCTTAGGATCTGTTTAGCCGGGTCTAAGTCTTTCATCACAAACGACTTGCCCAACTCCTGTTTCAGCCTGTCGATCTTCCTGATGTCTTTTCCCATGATGAGCATGTCATCAACGTATAACAACAGAACTAAGAAATCACCATCTGAGAATTTGCGCGTGAACACACAGTGGTCCGACTTCGCTCTGTCATACCCATGCTATAACATGAACGAATTGAACTTCTTTTACCATTGTCGTGGAGCTTGTTTCAGCTCTACAAGCTCTTCCTCAGCCTACACACCATATGCTCCTTGCCCTTGACTTCGAACCCCTCTAGTTGGTGCATGTAGATTTCTTCTTCCAGGTCACCATCGAGGAAGGCAGTTTTAATGTCCAACTGCTCTATCTCCAGATCCATGCTAGCTGCCAACCCAAACAACACCCGTATGGATGTCATCTTTACCATTGGTGAGAATATCTCCTCGAAGTCTATGCCTTTCCTCTGACCGAACTCTTTTACCACAAGTCTGGCCTTGAACCTCGTCTGTGAATTCTTCTTCTCAACCTTTTTTCTAATCACTCACTTACTGCTCAAAACTTTCTTGCCCTTTGACAGTTTCACCATATTATAGGTGTAGTTCTTATGAAAGATTCTATCTCCTCTTGCATAGCTTTCAACCATTCCTCTTTATGCTCGTTGGTTAGGGCCTTAGAATAATCTTCTGGCTCTCCCCCATCAGTCAGCATAATGTACTCATGCGATGAGTACCTCTTGGATGACTGTTTGTCCCTAGATGACCTCCTCACCTGTGGCTCAATAAGCGGATCAAGTGGGGGCTGCTCCCCTGGTCCATCTTCTGAAGGAACTCTCTCGTCCTCTGCATCTTGCTGTACTCCCCCGTCATCAGGCACCATGGGAGGAATAATCGGATCCATGTCTTCTAGCTCACCTGAACTAGGCTAATTCTTCTCTAGCTTACCAATGTCTTTTATACACCGATCTTCAAAGAAAACTACATTTCTGCTCCTGACAAGCTTCCTCTCGGTCGGATCCCACAATCTGTAATCGAAATTTTCATCATTGTACCTCAAGAACACACACTGCCTGATCTTCATATTTAGCTTGGACCTCTCATCCTTTGGTACGTGAATGGATGCCTTACATCAACACCTTGAGATGACTGTACGATGGATCCTGTCCAGTCCACACATTCTCAAGTACTTTTCCATTCAACGGGGCTGATGAAGACCTGTTTATCAGATACGCCGTCGTGTGCATTGCTTCTCCCCAAAACTTCTTGGGCAACTTCACACGGGATAACATGCATCTGATTCTCTCTACAATGGTGCGATTCATTCGCTCAGCTACACCATTATGCTGGGGGGTCTTGGGAACTGTCTGTTCATGCCATATACCCAGGGACTTGCAGTACTCATGAAAGTTGCCGATGTATTCACCACCATTATCAGTATGAATGCACTTTAATGATCTATCTATCTCTCTCTCGACCATAACATGAAATAATTTAAACACACCAAAAACTTCATCCTTGGATTTCAAAGCATAAACCCAAACCCTCCTAGATGCATCATATATAAAAGTAACAAAATACAATACCTCACCCAAGGTTTTTGTCCTCATAGGACCACAAACATTAAAATAAATCAAATATAATGCATGCACTTTATTAACATGAGAAGCAGATTTTAAAAATGAAACTCTATGCTATTTTTCTGATAAAAATCAAGACAGGTTTTGAGAGGCATACCTGTCACGTCCGGAAGGAGCCGCTTCCTCGCTAGTATCTGAAGCCATTTTTCACTCATGTGACCTAAATGCTCGTGTCATATGTCAATAGTTGAATCTTCCGCTGTCTTCAATCCACCCTTGCATAGACTTACACTTGCCTTGTATATTGTGCAACACTTCTTTCCTCTAGCTGCAATCAACGAACCCTTGATGAGCTTGTAGCGCGCACCAGCAAACCGACTTTCATAGCCATCATCATCCAACCTTTCCATCGACATTAAGTTGAGGCGAAGGTCTGGGATATGCCTCACTTCCTTGAGAACCAATGTGCAACCCACATCGGTCTTTACACAAATATCACCGACCCTTACGATCTTCGATACGTCAGAATTTTCCATCTTCACGGTCCCATAGTCACTTGACTTGTAGCTTGTGAAGAAGTTTCTGCATAGAGTCTCATGAAAAGAAGCTCCTGAGTCAATCACCTAGTTGGTGTCCTGACTCGTAGTCGTGAGACATACATCATGATCTGCAGAAAGAATAACTACAACGTCACCATCTGAAGTGACTGCAGTGGAATCTGATTCATCGTCTTTCTTCTTTCCTTTTCTTTTCTTGTCGTTCTTAGCCTTACGAAATTCATGCTTATAGTGGTCTTTCGTGCCACAATTTTAACATTCAACATCTTTTCTGTTACTCGACTTTCCTCTTGATTTATCTCGGGCCTTCCCACCCTTCCTATTTTTTTCTCTTCCCCATTCCTGTATCACAAGGGCCTCTTGCTAAGTAGACCCCTGAGACTTCCTCCTTGTCTCTTCATTGAAGAGACAACTAGTTACTTGTTCCATGAGTATCTTTCCATCTGGCACGAAGTTACTTAGAGACACCACTAATGTCTTCCAACTGTCAGACAACGAACTAAGCAAAAGTAAAGCTTGGAATTTATCATCCAGGAGAGTTGGTTCACTATATTGCTGACCTCATTCATGTGCTCGGCCACAGAACCACTATCCTTGAACTTGAGATTCACAAGTCGCCTTATCAGAAAATTTTTATTACCGGCTGTTTTCCTCTCATGCAGCCCTTCTAGTTTCAGCCATAGGCTAGCGGCTGAGGTCTTCGTATACACATGGTAGAACACAGAATCATCCAACCATTGTCTAATAAACCCCACCGCCTTTCGGTCCATCTTCTTCCAATCATCATCAGACGTATCCTTGGATTTTACTGATATGCCTAAATTTGGATAATATAGGTCCTTGCAATAAAGCAAGTCCTCCATCTTAGCCTTCCATATGGTCCAGTTAAAACTATTGAGGCTGATCATCCTTAATGAGCCACCTTCCATAATTCCAAACCAATCCCACCCGTTCAATGAACTTAGCACTGATACCACTTTATTGGGGGCCTTGTACAAAACCTTAGGATCTAGCCTCCCGAACAAACCAGAATTATGGATAATAAAACAATAAAATAAATTAAAGCATCAACCACACACCACACGAGATTTTTACGTAGAAAACCCTCAAAGAGGTAAAAACCACGGGACCTCATCCAGATCAATAATCTACTATAAAGTAGAACGTTACAAGATCACAAGCACACCTTGATATAATTAAACCTTCATCACTCATGCAGGAGTGGATAAACAGTAAGAGAACAAAGAAAAATGAAGAGATCTCACCGATTATGAGGACATAGAAGTGCTAAGATATTGATTGCACAGTATATCACCTCTACGAGTATAACCTCCCTTTTATAAGCTCTCTCTCTCTCTCTCTCTCTCTCTCTCTCTCTCTCTCTCTTACACCTTTGATAGCTTTCTTGTGTTTTTCTTATCACACATTATCACCTAGAAAAACCCTAGGGATTCCTTTTTTATAGTTTTAGAAAACTCCCTTCCGTATCCCAGTTGCGAAAGGACTTGCGAAATGAAATCCACGTAAAATCGTGGAACGAATCTGCGTAACTGCGACCGGTCATGACTAACCTACGACTGGTCGAGCGCCACTTACGACCGGTCGTGACTAACTTACGACCGGTCGAGCGCCACCCACGACTGGTCGAGCACCTTAGAGAAAAATAGTCTGAACTCGCTGGACTTTAAGTCGAGTCACGGCTCGACCCCCATGACTGGTCGTGCACCAGCTCACGACCGGTCGTGAGTGCATCAGCCCACGACCGGTCGTGCAGGGATCACGACCGGTCAAGCACGGGTCAAAAACTGCATCAATACATTCTCAGAAACTTAATCATAAATAGATCTCACGGCATTAAATTATATGATTTTGGAAGTGTTGGAAAGCTAACTTAATAATCTTTTCAAACAGACCTGATTCATGTTATTTTAATATGTATGATATCTCAAAAGTGAATTGCAAGGGATGAAATCATTAAACTTTATTTATTTAAATAACTAAAGGGGAAGAGAAAATCTCTCCATAAAAAAAAATAGATTGAGATGTTAAGTAATCAAATAAAGGACAAATTCATGATTTTGGCCCACTGTTTACCGGGCCACCGTTCTCAAAGGTGAAACATGACAATCCGTGTTCTTGAAAATTTAAGACGGTTGAATGTTTGGATCATGGACTGTATGAAAATTCATAGTGGAGATTGGCTTGGCCTAGATATGTTGCCTGCAATATCAAAAGTGTTTTGAAAATTTTATGTTTTCTAGTGATATTATAATTAAGGAGAAATCTCAATGAAAATAAGATTTTGAAATATTTATAATAAAATTTAAAACTATTTAAAAATTAAAAATATAGTTAAAAATAGTTTTAAATTTTTATATATTTTAACATTAAATTAAATTTGTGTTAAACTCATGATAATTTCACAATAAATTTGCAAAAATTAAAAATTGGTGAGATTTTGAAAATCTCACGATTTCATTGTAAAATATGGTTCGAATACAGTTTCAATATCACGACATTTAACAAAATCTCGGTGACATTTGTCGCACCAGTCCTGGATTACATTATTACTCCATCAACAACTTTAATGCCATAGTCTCAAGTCTACTGTGAGTTAACAGGATTAAGAACTTTGATTTTGACGTAAGGGAAAATGTTGATATGATGTATGGTAGAGAGGACCTCTACGGGGCCCACTCTGATGTGTGTATCAAATCTATCTCATCCGTGAGGTGCGGCACTTCAATGTTCGGTGATGAGGCCAAAATTCATTCCGAACGAAAGCTCAGTTGGGCCACACCACAGTGAATAGGAGGAGGAGGACACCCAACCAATTAAACCTCCCAAACTATTTTGTGGGACCCACCCAAAATTGACATATTTTGTGTACATGCCATCCAATCCGTTCAGTAGATTCCCCCACCCCAGGGTGAATGAACACATAAAAAATCAGATCATTATAGAACTAGGGTGGGCCATACCAAACGAATATAGAGGTTTTAGCCTTGATTTTCAGTTTTCCCTTTATTGTGTTCCATCTGATTGTTTGATCATGATGAATTTTCGGATCCAAGGTGAAATTGAGGTTGCAAACACGATGGACTGAACGGATGTCATGCAAACATCATGCTCAGGCCGACGATATTAGATTGGGACCAACCCACACACACAAATAAATGAAGTGTACGATATTACCTATATGTTGCATGCATTTTTCATCTTTTATTTTTATTTTGTGAATTTCTACCATGTCACATAAGCATAAATAAAGTTACAACTTGATACGAAATTTCAGGGGGAGGAATTCAACAGAAATGGAGAGCTTTATCTCACAAAGCACCCGGAACTCAATATTAGAATTGTGGACGGAAGTTCGTTGGCAGTTGCCATCGTGCTTAATAGCATTCCCATAGGAACAGAACGAGTCCTTCTAAGAGGAATCCTTTCCAAGACAAGCTATGCCGTTGCACTAGCCTTATGCCAAAGGGGCGTTCAGGTAAATATGATTAACTCATACTTTGAAATGTTGGTTTCCTCTCCTCATTTAGTAGACATCTGAAAATGAGTTCATCTCATTTTAATTAACCATCATTGTATATCAGAGTTCTTGTTCTCTAATACATAATTATTATTAACTAAAACATTTTCGGGAATCTACCAAACAGGGCCTAAGTGAATTGATTAAGCCTATATGATTCAAGTGTCGCTGCTTTTAATTCTTTTAATTTAATGGGAAAATTACCAAAATAAGCTTCTTTTTGGAAATAACTTATAGCATGGGGCTACAAAATCCTTTAAGTTTATAGAAGGCATGTTTTTTAGTTGGAAAGGAAAGAATTTTTTTCCCATGTGGGTAATCAATGGCCCAGACTGCCACCATGACTTGAAGAGTCATGTGTCCAATCCCGTAGCCATGGGGCTCGAGCCATGTGTCCAAGCACCTAGTTAAGGGCTCAACCTAGATTTCTCTTTTTACTGATTGGAGGTTATATGAGAACAGATAATTACAGTCTGTAGTGATGAATATGAGAAGCTGAAACTACGCCTTCCAGCAAAGCATGGGTGTTACTTGTTCCACACCAACCATTATAACACAGCTGAGGTAGATTTTTTATTTTTATTTTCGGTCTTTTTATTACTTTTTCCCTCGTGCGAGAACTGGGAAGTGAGAATATAGTGCGGTGAAAAACATGTTTTGATAGCTGTATGTGTGAAAGCAGGCATGGTTAGTAGGAGATGGATTGAAGGATAAAGAACAAAGAAAAGCACCCAGAGGCACGCGTTTCATTCCCTTCTCCCAATTTCCTCCAAAGAGACTACGATGGGACTGCATTTACCACACCAATCCTGCTATGATCATTCCTCCGGCTCTTGAGAATATGCATGCTTGTGAGGTTAGTCCGCAACTTCCTATGCAGCCATGTTATTGTTAGGGGTGGCAACTGGATAGGTGCCCCGAGCTGAGGCTTGGGACCCCCAAACTTAATTAGCCCCACGGCCAGGCCAGAGCTTGAAATCTAGGCCTGATGCCTGATGATTAAGTGCGCCACTGTTTATGATGCCTGATGATTAATTGTTTCCATTCCATGTTAATGTATAGTCTAAAGACAAACGCTGGATCTGGGGTGATGTTTATTTGATCACAACTGTTTATATCATGGTTAAAAGATTCAATGGCTCGATCCAAACTCGTCTGGCCCTGAATTGAGTCATGAATCGCCTAAGTCAGGCTTGACCTTTGACCACCACACACACACACGTTGGTCTCATAGGGCCAAGACCAATCCATCCAAATTACAGCCAGGGCTTAAGGGACTAGGGACCATTGCGCCTCCTAGTCATTCTTTAGAATGCTCTTTTGATTAATAGCATTATAGGAAATATGATTAGCTTTTCCTCATTTACACTTTATTGTACCAAATGTTTGCAATTGGATTCCTTGTGCGACAAGTACATTGATGTTCATTTATAAGAGAAGGATAATGCACATTTTTTTGAGGGGTGTGTGGATGTGTGACAGAACTGGCTGCCAAGGCGGGTGATGAGCGCATGCCGTGTGGCTGGAATAGTGCATGCATTGGAAGGATGGGACACACATGAGTGTGGCCAGGGAATGCTTGACGTTGAAAAGGTATGGGATGCAGCTCTTCGGCATGGATTCCTTCCGTTCGTGCATGAGTGATTTAGATGTGTCCCAAGGATGGAAATAGACATGATAGTTATTTAATTATCTCTACGTACTGGCATTGTGTTTTGTTTAAATATGGGAAGAACATAGACGTATATTATCATATGTTTTGTTTGAGTGTTTCGTTGCTTCAATAAATTGTTGCAAGGCTGCTTGTGTCCTTGGGTATTAGAGCCTGATTATCGTACAAGTCTCCAAGATTTATTTATTATTATTATTTTTTTTAAAAAGGAAAAACTTCAAAACCATGCAGTAATGTAAGCTGATTGCAGTAGATTTTAATTAAGGCATTTTTGGTGCATGGTGTTAGATGGGATTATGTGGTATGCAATTGCATTTGACCCCATGAAAATTCCATCCGGTATTTGATAACAATAGGAAGGATTGGATTAATCTCAGTATCACATAATCCAATGCCAATGGTGGATATTGCAGGATTTTCAATGGATTTTGAAATCCACTATAGTTGTAGGCCTTACGTTGGTGCATGTATTTTATCCACATTGTTCATCCATACGTGCCTTTACACGTGACATTCAAACTGCACATGCACATAGGTGATAAAACTTTTTTGTGAACTGTAGTCCCTTGATTACAATTCCATGGTCCACCAAACTTGGATTTTACATAATACAACATATTTCTCAAGGGATGGATTTGATCTCTAACATAAGATTGGACATTGAAAATACCATAGTATTTTCAAACATGTAATCGTAGAGGGGAGAAGGGAGAGTCCCTGTTTGCCTTTTTTGCTAGTTATGGTATAGGATCGAATACCGTTGCAGAGCTTCGTGCGGTGCATGACAGTATTTCTCTCGGGCTCCAAAGGAGTTATCGTCAAATCATTCTTGAATTGGACTCTAGGCTGGTAGTTAATTTGTTAAACGGTGTGGCTATGCTGGGCTGGAAATGAAAGGCTTGGTTGTATAAAATTGTTCAGCTGCAGCGTTTTGGCAATATAAGATTCATGCATGTGTTAAGGGAAGGGAACTCTCGGGTTGATCTAATGGTGCGGATTGGGAGTGCTTCACAATCTTTTGTTTCTTTCGATCAACTATCAGATCTTCCACGCCAGGTTAGAGGCTCTATCTTTCTAGATAAGGTTGGTTTGAGTTCGATTAGAGTAATATGACTCTTTTTGTTGTTCTTTGTAATTATTCCGTTCTTCTATAGTCGGGCCCCTATTTTACGTAAAGGGATGCTTAGATGTATAGGTGGCCTTTTGTGAGCTCAATGATATACTCAAGTTAAAAAATAAAAAAAAATAAAAATAAAAATAAAAATAAAAATAAAAATAAAAATATTTAACCATTGTGCAATAAATGATGTTAATCCCATCTAATACAATTCAATCTTATTTAATACTGCTGTCCAAATAGTCCCTTAGGTATTAAGGCTATTTTATCAGACGCGTCTCCTGAGTTATTAACAAAATAAAAAAAGAAAGAAAGGAAAAAAGTTAAAAGTCAACTCCTAAACAAGGCATTGAATCTACTGCATATTGGTTGCATGCAGAAGATGGAGAAGCTAAAAGAAATCATTGCCAGATGGCTAGTGCGCTATAGCAATTGGTATAAGAGCCAAAAGGGGTATCAAAGCCAATTAATGCATGTCAGACACAAATGGTGTGGTTGCAAATAATATCATTAAATTTCGTAATATTTTATATTAAATTAGATTGATTAATTGACCAATGAACCTGATGAGGACCATCACCATCTTCCTTAAGGTTAACTACTATGAATTCACGAAGCTTCTTTAGACTCTTCACAAAGACTTTTCGAATTCATGAGGAAAAAAGTAAGAAAAATATAAATAAATTCTATATAATTCGTAATTTGATTGGTGAATCAAATAAACAAGTTCACAACCCTTTACATAGAAATACTAAGCAATGAGAGAAATTTCATAATCAAACTACAACGAAAACTCCTAAAATTCACAACTTACTATTTATAGACAATTATGATGTTTACTAGTGCGCAGGTTTTCAGCCAAAAATAGTAAGTTTCATATTTTCCTCCACCACACTGTTCTCCTAATTATTCTAAGCACTTTTCACGTTGGGCGCAACTCCTAAAGGCCAACGGATGAAGAATTATAATCAAAATAAAACTTACTATTTATAATAAAAATGAAATTAAAATAGGAAAACGACCATCGATCTGATGGTATTTCACAAATCTGGCTTACGTAACCTAGCATAGCAAAGTTGTGTGGCTAAAGTAGCTCGTCCTACCCCAAAATCATATATTTTACGTCCGATAACTCATTCCGGATTGTGAGATATGCTTGATTTAAGGTTTGATGTTCACTCCCCAAGTGCAGGGTGGTGATGTAGTAATAACTCGGTAAGACCGAGGTCGAATCCCAAGGGACTGAAACTTGTACGTTATCTAAAACTAACTAGAACTAGAACTAGGCTAAGATGAATTTTAAATCAATTAGCAATGGTGGAATACTTGTAGAATAATTAATCTAAAACTTAGGAAACAAATCAAAGATAGGAAATTAGGGATTCAGAGGATCCACTTGTAGAGATCAGGGAGAACTTATGCTTGCATCAAAAATTATGAAAATTACTGAACTGCTGTTGAGGGTCAAATATTACATATTAGACCCCAGATATTATCTGGATTTACGAATATAATGCTATCTAATGGCTTGTTTTCTCATTCTTGTGTTGCAAGGTGATTGTATGAGCATGGATGGAAAAAGGACGTTAAAAGTTGAGATTTAACGATCTGATGACGCCAAAGTCAAGGGACACACTCTAGGGGACCAAGATTGACAAATATACACGGTCAGAAATCCGAGAAAAGTTAGAAATTGAAGCTCAAGTGGCCTGAAGGACGTCCAGAATGCAAGATCACGAGGTTCCCACCATCCGTTCGGCTCGAAACTTCATACGTCGCCTGAGGACCATAAATTAACCGTACATATAAAATTTCAGCCATTGAAGATCTCGGGAAGTGCCCCAACTGACAGATCAGCCCATAAACTGTTGATTCTGGGCCCACTTGATATCTGGAACTGTCTCAAAATTATTATTGACGCCTTAAATGAGGAGTCAAAACAGATGGACGGTACAGATTTCTCCAAAACAGTGCAATGGACCCCATATGAGATGAGTGTGTACAGTGCACATGTGCACTCGCCGTGCATGGCAAGTGTCAGAGACGGCCAAGCCGTCTCTGACCGAAAGAAAGAAAAAAAAAAAAAAAAAAAAAAAGAAATAGTTTACGTTGGCAGCGGACGCACGGCCGCTGGCCGTTTTCACAGACATTATTGGGCCCCACACAAGCTTTGTACGTCTGATCCAAGCCGTCCATCTTGTAGAGAGCTTCGAGAGCTATAAAACCATGTTGTCACTTTTCACCCATGCGTGCACACGTATGAGATACAAAGGCCACAAAAGGGCTGCTCGGTAGCGTTCAAAACTGATTCTTTTGTGATTTCTTCTTTGGGCCACGTCAATGGACGTTCAAAACCACTCATTCTTGACTGAAATTTCGTTCTGAATCCAATGGACGGGATGGATTTTTCAGAAAATACTTCTGTGGGGCCCACCGATCACAACAGCGAAATGGTGCGAAAGGTTTCGTACATTCGCGAAAACTGACTTTTTCAGACAGTTTTGGCCCACCATCTTTGATCATATGGCAGATCTGAACCGTCTATCATGTAGAGGACCCAAGAAAATACTAAGGGACGGTGTTTCTTTGGAATTTGAGCGAGAAAAGTGGCGTGTTTCATGGTACCGAACTTGGCTGCGAAAATTGCACTCCGTGTCCTGCTACAACTCTGTCACTGACTCCAGCCTTCCAGCAGCTATAAAAGGAGGTTTTTAGACGTGGGGAGCATTCATTCAAGGTCTTGGGAGGAAGAACAGAGGGCTCGAGCTTGGGTTTCAACGTGGGCAGAGGAGAGAGAGAGGAGCTTGATTTTTTCTTTCCCTTTTCTTTTTCTTTTCTTTTTCTCTTTATTTATTTAGATTGAGCCCATCCATGGCAGGCTAAATCCTCCTAACTAGGGCTAAGAGGTGAAGCTTGTAGTGAGATGGGAGATTTGATTTGATTTTAATTTTAATTCATGACTCGACGTTGATTTTAGTTGATTATTATGGGAATGTTTTAGGTTTTTAATGGTCTGTTGTGACTGAGATTACAATGGGTCTGCAATGGCTTTGAATATTTCTGTTCTCTTTAATGTTTATGATGTCAGGAAGCCCTGTTGTTCACCATAGTCTCCTGGGCATGGTTGGATGTCGGTACCCTTCCTAACTTTCATACATGTGATTGGGTGGTAATTAGTTTAATTCTGTTGTTTGCCATAGTCTTTTGGGCATGGTTTGGTGATGGAATCCATTCTAATTCATACACCTTTCATCTCTTTGAAAACTAGATCAACGGCAGTTCAGTAATTTCCATGATTTTTGATGCAAGCATAAGTTCTCCCTGATCTCTACAAGTGGATCCTCTGAATCCCTAGTTCCCTTCTCCTGATTTCTCTCAAGTTTATATAATTATTTCACCATTATTTCTCAAATTACATTCAGTTTATATTTCATCTTAATCTAGTTCTAGTTCTGGTTAGTTTTAGATAGCGTACAAGTTTCAGTCCCTTGGGATTCGACCTCGGTCTTACCGAGTTATTACTACATCACAACCCTGCACTTGGGGAGTGAACAAGTTTTTGGCGCCGTTGCCGGGGACTGTCGGGTACGTTTTTCTGAAATTAATTAGTTTTAGGATTAGTTTAGGATTAGATTTTTTTTATTTTTTTTTATTTTAGAAATTTTTTCTAGGTTTAGAAGCTTGATTATTTTCCTTATTAGAACTTTTTCCTAACTTAAGAAATTTGCTATTCTTCCTTCTATTTGATTTTTAGAACTAACTTAATTTTTTTGTTTTGTAGGAAACTTCTAATTTAGTAAGCTCTTTCTAATTTTTATTTTTATTTTTTTAGAGTTTTTTTTCTTTTCTCTAGAAATTAGTTTACTTTTAATTAGAACTTTCTATTCTTAGAAACTAACTTATTTTGTTTTGTTTTGCAGATTCTTAACCTAGGACTCCAACTTTGGTAACCTCTTTCCATCTTTTCCCTTTATTTTCTAGATTTCTTCTTCCTTTTTTTTAGGTTTAAGTTAGAATTTGAGGGCTGAGTGTGTTTTATGCCCCATTGGGCACGCGACAACACTCGACGTCTCGTGACTGAAGGAGGATTAGTTGAGGGGTTGACTGTCCATCGCAGGACTAGACACCACTTGAATTCTCCTGAGTTAGAAGACGTTATGGCTGAAAATCAACCTCAAGCACTACCCCAACCAAGGGTTGAGGAAGTACATGATGAGAATGAGGTGCATCAGGCACCCCCGCCTCGTACTTTACAAGATTATTTACAACCGGCGGGGGTAAGTACGCCCTCATGTATGATTTTTTCTGAGAATACAGGACATATGGACATCAAGCCAGGGGTTATCCAACTCCTTCCTAAGTTCCATGGGCTTGAGTCTGAAGAACCATACTTGCATCTGAAAGAGTTCGATGAAATCATAGGCACCTTATACTTTCCTAATGTATCTGAGGATACTATTAGGCTGAAACTCTTTCCATTTTCCTTGAAAGAAAAAGCCAAGACGTGGTTACATTCACTGCGTCCTAGATCCATTGGCACATGGAATGATATGCAGAGGGAATTTATAAAGAAATTTTTCCCACATCATAAGACAATTACCCTCAGGAGAGCAATCATGAACTTTGCCCAAAAGGAAGATGAAACATTCTTCTAATGTTGGGAAAGGTTCAAGGATCTGGTTAATGCATGCCCACAACATGGCTTTGAAATATGGCGCATTACAAATTTTTTCTATGATGGGCTAACATCTTCCATGCGCCAAATGGTCGAGATAATGTGTAACGGAGAATTCATAAATAAAAATGTCGACGAGGTATGGGATTACCTCGATAGTCTCGCTGAAAAAACACAATCATGGGACTATTACCCAAGGACGAACACTACGTCTAGGCTGACTCATTCAAGGGAAAAAGGAGGAATATATCTCCTGAAAGAGGATAATGATCTTAACGCTAAGGTGGCCAATCTCACCAGAAAATTTGAGCCCATGGAAGGAAGGAAGGAAAAGGTTAATGAAAGTGTTTGCGGCATCTGTGATTGCAACATTCATACTACTGAAAATTGTCCTTCAATACCTGCCTTTCGAGATGTATTGAATGAACAATCTAATGCCGTAAATAACTATCAAAGACCTTTCAATGGACCACCCTCTAATACATACAATCCTGGCTGGAAAAATCATCCGAATTTTAATTGGAGGAACGGACAAACTGCTACCCCTCAAGGTTTCTTCAATCAAAATCGAAATCAGGGGAAACCTCAAGAAGAATCGGTTCAATTTTCCATACAAGAGCTGACTCGGACAATGCAAGGAATTTCATATTTTATGCAAAAAAATAGATTCACGTATGACGACCATGGAAAAAGGGATGCTCCCTGCACAATCACTCCCTAATCCGAAACCGCAATACGAGACAGGTGATCCCAGCTCTTCAAATCAAATGGGGCATGCTAAATCCATCACTACTCTTAGGAGTGGGAAGGTTATTGATAAAACCCTTCCAGTTAGGCCCGAAAAGCCTTAAGAATCAGAAGAGGACAACAATGATGGATCTAGTGGCGTACCACAAAAATTTGAACCGGAACCTCTAGAAAAGCCAGTTGCTCCGTTTCCCCAACGGTTGGTTGAATGAAAACGTCTATCTAACTCTCAGGATATCCTAGAGGTGTTGAAACAAGTGAAAGTCAACATTCCTCTGCTTAACGTTGTAAAACAGATTCCTTCATATGCTAAATTTTTAAAGGATTTATGCACTACCAAATGACGGAAAAGTGTTCAAAAGAAGATCTCCTTGACTGAGAAAGTGAGTACCATCCTGAAACAAGATGTGCCGCAAAAATTCAAAGATCCCGGTTGCCCAACCATATCATGTGTGATCGGGAACTATCGAATTGATCACGCACTTCTTGACTTAGGAGCAAGCGTCAATCTGATTCCCTATTCGGTATACCAACAGTTAGGTTTGGGTGAATTAAAACCCACTCGAACCACACTACAACTTGCTGATCGTTCTGTTCGTATACCAAGAGGGATCATCGAGGATGTGTTGGTCCAGGTGGATAGATTCTACTACCCTGTTGATTTTATCATCTTGGACACTGAACCCATCAATGACATGAGCACTCAGATTCCCGTCATTCTTGGTCGCCCATTCCTGTCTACTTCAAATGCAATTATCAATTGCAGGAATGGTGTCATGACTATGTCCTTTGGAAATTTGACATTGGAATCAAATATCTTTTTCAATAATGGCAGCAACTCAGAGGATGATGACGATTTTCACGATGTTAACATGATTGATTCTTTGGTGGAAGATAGAACACCTCTCACCTTATCCTCTGATCCTCTAGAGACGTGCCTGGCCCACTCTCATGATCTTGATGATGATATAATTAGGGAGACGTGTGTCATGCTTGATACTGCACCGGTACTTGAAGTTAACCGGTGGAGGCCACAAATTGAAGAATTGCCCCAAACTGATGTAGTGCCTCTACCGTCTAACCTCAAGCCACCAAAGCTTGACCTAAAACCTTTGCCCTCTAATTTAAAATATGTCTATTTAGGTCAAGATGAGACATATCCGGTGGTGATCTCTGCCCACCTAGAGAAAGAACAAGAGAGTATGCTGATATCTACTCTCATTGAGCATAAGGGAGCTCTTGGATGGACGATAGCGGACCTCAAGGGAATTAACCCATCGATTTGTACTCACCGTATATATCTTGAGGACAATGCAAAGGCTGTTCGGCAATCACAACGTAGATTAAATCCAAACATGAAGGAAGTGGTTAAGGCCGATGTTCTCAAACTATTGGATGTGGGGATCATATACCCCATATCCGATAGTCAATGGGTGAGTCCAACTCAGGTGGTTCCTAAGAAGTCCGGGATCACCATCGTAGCCAATGCCAATAATGAACTCGTGCCAACCAGAGTTACTACTGGTTGGAGAATGTGCATTGACTACAGAAAGCTGAATACCGTCACAAGGAAAGACCACTTTTCTTTGCCCTTCATTGATCAAATCCTGGAAAGGCTAGCTGGTCATTCCTATTATTGTTTCCTTGACGGGTATTCAGGTTATAATCAGATTGAAATCGCCCCTGAGGATCAGGAAAAGACTACATTTACATGTCCCTATGACACCTTTGCTTACAGAAGGATGCCATTCGGGTTATGTAATGCCCCTGCCACCTTTCAGCGATGCATGACGAGTATCTTTTCTGACATAGTGGGGAAATATCTAGAGGTCTTCATAGACGACTTCTCTGTTTTTGGTTCATCTTTCAACGAATGCTTAGCAAGTCTTAAATGTGTGCTGAAAAGATGTGAAGAAAAGAATTTGGTACTTAACTGGGAGAAGTGTCATTTTATGGTTCAAAAGGGAATTGTCCTTGGGCATATCAACTCGTCCAAAGGAATCGAGGTAGATAAGGTAAAAATCGATCTTATCTCTAACCTACCTCCACCCAAGAACATCAGAGATGTGCGATCCTTCTTAGGACACGCAGGCTTTTACAGACGATTCATAAAGGACTTTAGTCTCCTCTCTCGTCCTTTATGTAATCTTCTTCAAAAGGATACACCATACGAGTGGACTGAGCAGTGCCAAGAAGCTTTCATTAAGCTTAAGAGCATGTTAACCACTGCACCTATCATGCAGTCACCCGACTGGAGTCTTCCTTTTGAACTTATGTGCGACGCCTCTGATTATGCTCTTGGAGCGGTTCTAGGCCAGAGAAAAGATAAGCGGCCTTATGTTATTCACTACGCAAGTAGGACTCTAAATCCTGTCCAAGTGAACTACTCGACTACGGAAAAGGAACTCTTAGCCGTAGTGTTCGCTTTGGACAAATTTAGGTCCTACCTGATCGGATCCAAGATCATCATCTACACAGATCACGCGACACTTAAGTATCTTCTTTCTAAGAATGATTCTAAGCCCCGCCTGATACGATGGATCCTTCTACTCCAAGAATTTGATTTGGAAATTGAAGATAAAAAGGGAGTAGAGAACGTAGTGGCCGATCATCTTTCTCGCCTTAATACCTCTGATTCCCTTGAGGCAACCCATATCAATGACATGTTCCCTGATGAACAACTGTTTAGAGTCTCCCATTCACCTTGGTTCGCTGATATTGCTAATTATCTTGCTACAGGTGCCATACCGACACACTGGACGTCACAAGATAAGAAGAAATTCTTTACCAAGGTGCGTAACTTTTTCTGGGATGATCCATATTTGTTTAAATATTTCTCAGACCAAATCTTAAGGAGATGCGTACCAGACGATGAGCATCAGAGTGTCATCTCCTTCTGTCACTCACAGGCCTGTGGTGGTCACTTTTCTGCTAAAAAGACCACGGCCAAGATTTTACAGTGTGGCTTCTACTGGCCCACTATGTTCAGGGACACTCATGAGTTTTGCAAGGCTTGTGAGCGTTGTCAGAAATTGGGAGCATTGTCCCGTCGAAATATGATGCCCTTGAATCCCATCCTTATTATAGAAGCATTTGATTGTTAAGGCATTGATTTCATGGGACCATTCCCCCAATCATTTGGAAATCTGTATATTTTGCTCGCCGTAGATTATGTCACTAAATGGGTCGAAGCAATTCCGTGCCGCAAAAATGACCATCGCACGGTCATTAAATTTTTGAAAGAAAATATCCTGTCGCGGTTCGGAACACCTCGAGCCATCATTAGTGACGGGGGCTCACACTTCTGCAATAGACCATTTGAGAGCTTAATGAAGAAATACGGTATCTCTCATAAGGTGAGCACCCCATACCATCCACAGACAAGTGGACAAGCTGAGATTTTCAATAGGGAGATCAAACATATCCGAGAGAAAACGGTTAACCCTGATCGTAAGGACTGGTCAATCCGATTGACCGATGCCTTATGGGCGTACCGTACTACTTTCAAAACTCCTATTGGAACATCTCCCTTTAGACTTGTCTATGGGAAAGCCTGTCACTTGCCTGTGGAATTGGAACATAAAGCATATTGGGCGATCAAAAATCTGAATTTCAATCTGGACAACGCTGGCTCGCTACGCAAACTTCAGTTAAATGAACTTGAAGAAATCCGGAACGATGCGTACGAAAACTCGAGAATTTACAAGGACAGGATGAAGGCGTTTCATGATCAACATATTCTACGGAAATCATTCACGCCAGGTCAGAAAGTCCTCTTGTATGACTCTCGACTACATCTCTTTCCGGGTAAGCTTCGATCTCGTTGGACCGGCCCTTACATTGTTGTTACTGCTTATCCTCATGGGGCCGTCGAGATAAAAGATCCCGACAATGGCAAGGAGTTTAAAGTTAATGGACATCGATTAAAGCCATTTGTTGAGACATTTGATTCAGAGGACATGTCCATGCCTCTGATTGCTCCTGTTTATCAGGACTGATCTCCTAGTCTGATGGAGGTATAGGTAGGTTTATCGTTTTCATAGGTTTAGGATAGTCGCTTTCATAGGTTAGTTAGTTCAATGTTTGTGGGTAACATTACTGCAAACCCTCACGAGACTACAACTCGTCCACTAGGGGTAACCTAGGGGTTTAAAGGCTTGTTGCATACGCTAAATGCAATCGAGAGCACCTGTGAAAGTGGTATAGGTAGGATTTTATTTTTGTTATTTTTGTTTTGCTTTCTCTCTCATGCTGACAAGCTTCCATGCCGTGATCTATTGGAAACTCTCTTGATTCGTTATTCAGGTACTATCTTCTCATCACTTCTCATTTACTTTCGTTGTCCCATGTGCATTGCATGCTCATATCTTTTACATTGAGGACAATGTAGATTTTAGGTTGGGGGTGGGAAATTAGGTAACCTAATCAGTATTTTCTTGGTCTTGAGCAACAATTGTGAAAAATTTTAAATTTTTATGAATTCGAAGTGATTTTGACAGATATCCCTAATTTAGATTTTCAAGGTACATAATGGTGGATTTATGACTCTTGGATTCCGTATCGGTGGCATTCTGCAGTTACGATCGAGTTGCTAAGCCATGATTAGAAGTTTTAAACATTGATCGCATCAGGATTTCATATGTCACATCTCGCTTTCACGTTAAGACTTCAGTCTGATATTGAAGGGTTAATTTGGTAATCACTAAGCACGAAAGGAACCAGCCTGAAATATCTTGCCATCATGGTATAAAAATTGGAAAGGTGAATAATTAATCTTCACCATAGGTTTGCTCCCTATAAGTGTGGAGTTAATTCCCCATGAATGATATCTAAAAAGAGTCAGGTGTATGATCTTCACCATAGGTTTGCTCCCTATAGGTGAGGATTTGATTTCCCTTCCTTGGCATTACTTTGAATAGAAAAATCACAAGTTAATAGGTTAATCTATGAGGTAAGTTTTGGATTAAGTTTGGTTATCATGAATTCTCTTGCTGGTTACCAATGAGATCCTGAAATAACAAATTCAATCTTAATGATGATAAGCTGAGATTACACTATACATCCATGGATCTCAATGTTTAAAATTTTTCTAATTGATGGATTAATGCTTTACACTTGATTATGAAGTCTACGGTGCGCTTGAGCTCAGGAGAATACAATTTCTAACATTCATGAATATTAAATTTCTCGTATTTTGGTCAAAATCTCACTCGATTTCATAAAAAGTTCTCCTATAATTCTCAACTTATTTTTCGCATACTTTGCTCGGGACTAGCAAAATGCTGGTTGGGAGTTGTGTTGAGGGTCAAATATTGCATATTAGACACCAGATATTATCTGGATTTACGAATATAATGCTATCTAATGGCTTGTTTTCTCATTCTTGTGTTGCAAGGTGATTGTATGAGCATGGATGGAAAAAGGACGTTAAAAGTTGAGATTTAACGATCTGATGACGCCAAAGTCAAGGGACACACTCCAGGGGACCAAGATTGACAAATATACACGGTCAGAAATCCGAGAAAAGTTAGAAATTGAAGCTCAAGTGGCCTGAAGGACGTCCAGAATGCAAGATCACGAGGTTCCCACCATCCGTTCGGCTCGAAACTTCATACGTCGCCTGAGGACCATAAATTAACCGTACATATAAAATTTCAGTCATTGAAGATCTCGGGAAGTGCCCCAACTGACAGATCAGTCCATAAACCATTGATTCTGGGCCCACTTGATATCTGAAACTGTCTCAAAATTATTATTGACGCCTTAAATGAGGAGTCAAAACAGATGGACGGTGCAGATTTCTCCAAAACAGTGCAATGGACCCCATATGAGATGAGTGTGTACAGTGCACATGTGCACTTGCCGTGCATGGCAAGTGTCAAAGACGGCTTGACCGTCTCTGACCGAAAGAAAAAAAAAAAGAAAAAAAAAGAAATAGTTTACGTTGGCAGCGGACGCACGGCCGTTGGCCGTTTTCACGGACACTATTGGGCCCCACACAAGCTCTGTACGTCTGATCCAAGCCGTCCATCTTGTAGAGGGCTTCGAGAGCTATAAAACCATGTTGTCACTTTTCACCCATGCGTGCACACGTGTGAGATACAAAGGCCACAAAAGGGCTGCTTGGTAGCGTTCAAAACTGATTCTTTTGTGATTTCTTCTCTGGGCCACGTCAATGGACGTTCAAAATCACTCATTCTTGGTTGAAATTTTGGTTCTGAATCCAATGGATGGGGTGGATTTTCCAGAAAATACTTCTGTGGGGCCCACCGATCACAACAGCGAAATGGTGCGAAAGGTTTCGCACATCCTCGAAAACTGACTTTTTCGAACAGTTTTGGCCCACCATCTTTGATCATATGGCAGATCTGAACCGTCTATCATGTAGAGGACCCAAGAAAATACTAAGGGACAGTGTTTCTTTGAAATTTGAGTGAGAAAAGTGGCGTGTTTCATGGTACCGAACTTGGCTGCGAAAATTGCACTCCGTGTCCTGCTACAACTCTGTCACTGACTCCAGCCTTCCAGCAGCTATAAAAGGAGGTTTTTGGACGTGGGGAGCATTCATTCAAGGTCTTGGGAGGAAGAACAGAGGGCTCGAGCTTGGGTTTCAACGTGGGCAGAGGAGAGAGAGAGGAGCTTGGTTTTTTCTTTCCCTTTTCTTTTCCTTTTCTTTTTCTCTTTATTTATTTGGATTGAGCCCATCCATGGCAGGCAAAATCCTCCTAGCTAGGGCTAAGAGGTGAAGCTTGTAGTGAGATGGGAGATTTGATTTTATTTTAATTTTAATTCATGACTCGACGTTGATTTTAGTTGATTATTATGGGAATGTTTTAGGTTTTTAATGGTCTGTTGTGACTGAAATTACAATGGGTCTGCAATGGCTTTGAATATTTTCGTTCTCTTTAATGTTTATGATGTCAGGAAGCCCTGTTGTTCACCATAGTCTCCTGGGCATGGTTGGATGTCGATACCCTTCCTAACTTTCATACATATGATTGGGTGGTAATTAGTTTAATTCTGTTGTTTGCCATAGTCTTTTGGGCATGGTTTGGTGATGGAATCCATTCTAATTCATACACCTTTCATCTCTTTGAAAACTAGATCAACGGCAGTTCAGTAATTTTCATGATTTTTGATGCAAGCATAAGTTCTCCCTGATCTCTACAAGTGGATCCTCTGAATCCCTAGTTCCCTTCTCCTGATTTCTCTCAAGTTTATATAATTATTTCACCATTATTTCTCAAATTACATTCAGTTTATATTTCATCTTAATCTAGTTCTAGTTCTGGTTAGTTTTAGATAGCGTACAAGTTTCAGTCCCTTGGGATTCGACCTCGGTCTTACCGAGTTATTACTACATCACAACCCTGCACTTGGGGAGTGAACAACTGCCATTGATCTAGTTTTCAAAGAGATGAAAGGTGTATGAATTAGAATGGATTCTATCACCAAACCATGCCCAAAGACTATGGCAAACAACAGAATCAAACTAATTACCACCCAATCACATGTATGCAAGTTAGGAAGGGTATCGACATCCAACCATGCCTAGGAGACTATGGTGAACAACAGGGCTTCCTGACATCATAAACATTAAAGAGAACGAAAATATTCAAAGCCATTGCAGACCCATTGTAATTTCAGTCAAAACAGACCATTAAAAATCTAAAACATTCTCATAATAATTAACTAAAATCAACGTCAATTCATGCATTAAAATTTAAATAAAATCAAATCTCCCATCTCACTGCAAGCTTCACCTATTAACCCTAGCTAAGAGGTTTAGCCAGACATGGATGGCTAAATCTCCACAATTGAAATAAACTAAAAATAAAAAGAAAATACTCTTTTTTTCTTCTACTTCACATCCCTGCCCGAGCCTCCACGTCTCTCTTTTTCTTCCTTCCTAGACCTGAATGAATGCTCCCCACATCCAAAACTTCTTTTTATAACTGCTGGAAGGCTGGAGTCTGTGACAGAGTTGTAGCAGGACACGGAGTGTAATTTTCGCAGCCAAGTTCGCTGCCACGAAACACGCCACTTTCCTCGTTCAAATTCCAAGAAAACACCGTCCCTTAGTATTTTTTTGGGTTCTCTACATGATAGATGGTTCAGATCTGCCATATGATCAAAGATCGTGGGTCAAAACTGCCTGAAAAAGTCGATTTTCGCGGATGTGCGAAACCTTTCGCGCCATTTCGCTGTTGTGATCGGTGGGCCCCACAGAAGCATTTTCTGGAAAATCCACCCCGTCCATTGGATTCAGAACGAAATTTCAGTTAAGAATGGGTGGTTTTGAACGTCCATTGATGTGGCCCAGAGAAGAAATCACAAAAGAATCAGTTTTGAACGTTGCAGGGCAGCCCTTTTATGGCCTCTGTATCTCACACGTGTGCACTCATGGGTGAAAAGTGACAACATGATTTTGTAGTGCTCGCGGCTGTCTACACGGTGGACGGTTTGGATTGAGCTTATGGGGCACGTGTGGGGCCCACAGTCGATCGCAAAAACGGCCAGCGGCCGTGCATTACGCGGTGCGTAAGCGGAAGCTTCTTCCGCTGTGATGATCGGTGGGGTCCACTTAGCTTTCTTTTTAAAAATCCACACCATCCATTGGCTTCAGGACGAAAAATCATCCTGGAAGGCAAAGTCCAGTTTGATTTCAATGTGACCGATAAAATCTGTAACCCAGCCGTCCATCCTGCGTTTTCCATCCATCTACGTCTATACCTGTGCATGGGATCAAAAGGACAGCTAGGTGAGGGTTTTTCCCCCCTATCGAGAGTATGGACGGTTCAGATCATCTGAAAAGATGATGTGTGGGTACCACTACACAAAAAAATGGGAGCCAGCGTCCGTCCACTGGCTCCTTACGCAGAGAGGGAGAGAGAGAAGGGTCGTTGCTGCCTTTGACCGGGCGGTTTAGCCGGTGCAGTGCACGTGTACGTGCACTGCATGCACCCCCACCCTCGTGTGGGGTCCATTGTGATGTTTATGTGAAATCCTTTCCGTCCATCCTTTTCAAAATCTCATTTTAACCGTCCAGAACACTTTTGAAGCATATCCATAACTCAGGTGGGCCCCAATTTGAGATTTTATGGGCTGATCTATCCGTTGGAAAACTTCTAGGGTGATTCAATGAATGATTTTTGACGTGTACGGTTAATTTATGGCCCTCATCTCATGTATAAAGTTTCGAGCCGAACCGATATTGGAAACCCCGTGATCTTGCGTTCTGGATGCGTTTCAAGCCACTTGAGCTTCAGTTTCTTGGTTTTCTCGAATTTCTGACCGTATATATTTGTCAATCTTGGTCCCCTGGAGTGTGTCTCATGCTTTGGTGAATTTGGAGCGTTAAATCTATACATTTAGTATCCTATTTCGATCTAAGCTTGTAAAATCAACCTGCAACATAAACACGATTAAGTCAGCTGTTAAACACTATTATGCTCGTAAATCCGGACAATATTTGGGGTCTAATATGCACTATTTGACCCTTAACACAACCCCCAACTAGCATTTTGCTAGTCCCGAGCAAATTATGCGAAAAATAAGTTGAGAATTATAGGAGAACTTTCTATGAAATCGAGTGAGATTTTGAACAAGATACGAGAAATTTAATATTCATGAATGTTAGAAATTGTTTTCTCCTGAGCTCAAGCGCACGGTAGACTTCATAATCAAGTGTAAAGCATTAATCCATCAATTAGAAAAATTTTAAACATTGAGATCCATGGATGTATAGTCTAATCTCGGCTTGTCATCATTAAGAGATCCAATTGTCAATTACATGATATCATTGGTAACCAACAAGAAAATTCATGACAACCAAAACCTAATCCAAAACTTGCCTCATAGATTAGCCTATTAACTTGTGATTTTTCTGTTCAAAGTAATGCCAAGGAAAGGGAATCAAATCCTCACCTATAGGAAGCAAACCTATGGTGAAGATCGTACACCTGACTCTTTTTCACATATCATTCATGGGGAATTAACTCTACACCTATAGGGAGCAAACCTAGGGTGAAGATTAATTATCCAACCTTTTCAATTTTTATACCATGATGGCAAGATATTTCAGGCTGGTTCCTTTCATGCTTAATGATTACCAAGTTAATCTTTCGATATGGAACTGAAATCTTAATGTGTAAGCAAGACGTGTCTTGAAATCATGATTCAATCAATATTTACAACTTCTAATCATGGATTAATAATTCACTTAACTATGAAATCTAACAGATACGGAATCCAAGAGTCATAAATCTATCATTATGTACCTTGAAAATCTAAATTAGGGATATCTGTCAAAATCACTTCGAATTTGTAGAAATTTTCAGAAAAATTTTAAAAAAATTTCACAATTTTTGCTCAAGACCAAGAAAATACTGATTAGGAAACCTAATCTCCCACCCCCAACCTAAAATCTACATTGTCCTCAATGTAAAAGATATGAGCATGCAATGCACATGGGACAACAAAAGTAAATGAGAAGTGATGGGAAGATAGTACCTGAATAACGAATCAAGAGAGTTTCCAATAGATCACGGCATGGAAGCTTGTCAGCATGAGAGAGAAAGCAGAATAAAAATAACAAAAATAAAATCCTACCTATACCACTTTCGCAGGTGCTCTCGATTGCATTTAGCGTATGCAACAAGCCTTTAAACCCTAGGTTACCTCTCGTGGACGAGTTGTAGTCTCGTGAGGATCTGCAGTAATGTTACCCACAAACATTGAATCATCTACTAAAGAATGAAAAGGAATAAAAAAAAGCTGGGTTGCCTCCCAGGAGCGCTAAATTTACCGTCTTCAGCCAGACAAATAAAACAACTATCCTAGACCTATGAAAGCGATAAACCTACCTATACCTCTATCAAACTAGGAGATCAGTCCTGGTAAACAGGAGCAATCAGAGGCATGGACATGTCCTCTGAATCAAATGTCTCGACAAATGGCTTTAATCGATGTCCATTTACTTTAAACTCCTTGCCATTGTCAGGATCTCTTATCTCGACGGCCCCATGAGGATAAGCAGTAACAATAATGTAAGGGCCGGTCCAACGAGATCGAAGCTTACCTGGAAAGAGATGTAGTCGAGAGTCATACAAGAGGACTTTCTGACCTGGTGTGAATGATTTTTATAGAAAATGTTGATCATGAAACGCCTTCATCCTGTCCTTGTAAATTCTCGAGTTCTCATATGCATCGTTCCGGATTTCTTCCAGTTCATTTAATTGAAGTTTGCGTAGCGAGCCAGCGTTGTCCAGATTGAAATTCAGATTTTTGATCGCCCAGTATGCTTTATGTTTCAATTTCACAGGCAAGTGACAGGCCTTCCCATAGACAAGTCTAAAGGGAGATGTTCCAATAGGAGTTTTGAAAGCAGTATGGTACGCCCATAAGGCATCGGTCAATCGAATTGACCAGTCCTTACGATCAGGGTTAACCGTTTTCTCTAGGATATGTTTGATCTCCCTATTGAAAATTTTAGCTTGTCCACTTGTTTGTGGATGGTATGGGGTGCTCACCTTATGAGAGATACCGTATTTCTTCATTAAGCTCTCAAATGGTCTATTACAGAAGTATGAGCCCCCGTCACTAATGATGGCTCGAGGCGTTCCGAACCGCGACAGGATATTTTCTTTTAAAAATTTAATGACCGTGCGATGGTCATTTTTGCGGTACGGAATTGCTTCGACCCATTTAGTGACATAGTCTACGGTGAGCAAAATATACAGATTTTCAAATGATTGGGGGAATGGTCCCTTGAAATCAATGCCCCAACAATCATATGCTTCTATAATAAGGATGAGATTCAAGGGCATCATATTTCGACGGGACAATGCTCCCAATTTCTGACAACGCTACAAGCCTTGCAAAACTCATGAGTGTCCCTGAACATAGTGGGCCAGTAGAAGCCACACTGTAAAATCTTGGCCATGGTCTTTTTAGCAGAAAAGTGACCACCACAGGCCTGTGAGTGACAGAAGGAGATAACACTCTGATGCTCATCGTCTGGTACACATCTCCTTAAGATTTGGTCTGAGCAATATTTAAACAAATATGAATCATCCTAGAAAAAGTTACGCACCTTGGTAAAGAATTTCTTCTTATCTTGTGACGTCCAGTGTGTCGGTATGGCACCTGTAGCAAGATAATTAGCAATATCAGCGAACCAAGGTGAATGAGAGACTCTAAACAGTTATTCATCAGGGAACATGTCATTGATATGGGTCGCCTCAAGGGAATCAGAGGTATTAAGGCGAGAAAGATGATCGGCCACTACGTTCTCCACTCCCTTTTTGTCTTTAATTTCTAAATCAAATTCTTGGAGGAGAAGGATCCATCGTATTAGGCCGGGCTTAGACTCATTCTTAGAAAGAAGATACTAAGTGCCGCATGATCTGTATAAATAATGATTTTCGATCCGATCAGGTAGGACCGAAATTTGTCCAAAGCGAACACTACGGCTAAGAGTTCCTTTTCCGTAGTCGAGTAGTTCACTTGGGCAGGATTTAGAGTCCTACTTGCGTAGTGAATAACGTAAGGCCGCTTATCTTTTCTCTGGCCTAGAACCATTCCAAGAGCATAATCAGAGGCGTCGCACATAAGTTCAAAAGGAAGACTCTAGTTGGGTGGTTGCATGATAGGTGAAGTGGTTAACATGCCCTTAAGCTTAGTGAAAGCTTCTTGGCACTGCTCAGTCCACTCGTATGGTGTATCCTTTTGAAGAAGATTACATAAAGGACGAGAGAGGAGACTAAAGTCCTTTATGAATCGTCTGTAAAAGCCTGCGTGTCCTAAAAAGGATCGCACGTGTCTGATGTTCTTGGGTGGAGGTAGGTTAGAGATAAGATCGATCTTTACCTTATCTACCTCGATTCCTTTGGACGAGATGATATGTCCAAGGATAATTCCCTTTTGAACCATAAAATGGCACTTCTCCTAGTTAAGTACCAAATTTTTTTCTTCACATCTTTTCAGCACACATTTAAGACTTGCTAAGCATTCGCTGAAAGATGAACCAAAAATAGAGAAATCATCCATGAAGACCTCTAGATATTTTCCCACCATGTCAGAAAAAATACTCGTCATGCATCGCTAAAAGGTGGCAGGGGCATTACATAACCCGAATGACATCCTTCTGTAAGCAAAGGTGCCATAGGGACATGTGAATGTGGTCTTTTCCTGATCCTCAGGGGCGATTTCAATCTGATTATAACCTGAATACCCGTCAAAGAAACAATAATAGGAATGACCAGCTAGCCTTTCCAGGATTTGATCAATGAAGGGCAAAGGAAAGTAGTCTTTCCTTGTGACGGTATTCAGCTTTCTGTAGTCAATGCACATTCTCCAACCAGTAGTAACTCTGGTCGGCACGAGTTCATTATTGACATTGGCTACGATGGTGATCCCGGACTTCTTAGGAACCACCTGAGTTGGACTCACCCATTGACTATCGGATATGGGGTAAATGATCCCCACTTTCAATAGTTTGAGAACCTCGGCCTTAACCACTTCCTTCATATTTGGATTTAGTGTACGTTGTGATTGCCGAACAGCCTTTGCATTGTCCTCAAGATCTATACGGTGAGTACAAATCGATGGGTTAATTCCCTTGAGGTCCGCTATCGTCCATCCAAGAGCTCCCTTATACTCAATGAGAGTAGATATCAGCATACTCTCTTGTTTTCTCTCCAGGTGGGCAGAGATCACTACCGGGTATGTCTCATCTTGACCTAAATAAATATATTTTAAATCAGAGGGCAAAGGTTTTAAGTCAAGCTTCGGTGGCTTGAGGTTAGACGGTAGAGGCACTACATCAGTTTGGGGCAATTCTTCAATTTGTGGCCTCCACCGGTTAACTTCAAGTACCGGTGCAGTATCCAGCATGGCACACGTCTCCCTAATTATATCATCATCAGGATCATGGGAGTGGGCCAGGCACGTCTCTAGAGGATCAGAGGATAAGGTGAGAGGTGTTCTATCTTCCACAAAAGAATCAATCATGTTAACATCGTGAAAATCGTCATCATCCTCTGAGTTGCTGCCGTTATTGAAAAAGATATTCGATTCCAATGTCAAATTTTCAAAAGACATAGTCATGACACCATTCCTGCAGTTGATAATTGCATTTGAAGTGGACAGGAATGGGCGACCAAAAATGACGGGAATCTGAGTGCTCGTATCATTGATGGGTTCGGTGTCCAAGATGATAAAATCAACAGGGTAGTAGAATCTATCCACCTGGACCAACACATCCTCGATGATCCCTCTTGGTATACGAACAGAACGATCAGCAAGTCGTAGTGTGGTTCGAGTGGATTTTAATTCACTCAAACCTAACTGTTGGTATACCGAGTAGGGAATCAGATTGACGCTTGCTCCTAAGTCAAGAAGTGCGTGGTCAATTCGATAGTTCCCGATTACACATGATATGGTTGGGCAACCGGGATCTTTGAATTTTTACGGCACATCTTGTTTCAGGATGGCACTCACTTTCTCAGTCAAGGAGATCTTCTTTTGAACACTTTTCCGTCGTTTGGTAGTGCATAAATCCTTTAGAAGTTTAGCATATGAAGGAATCTGTTTTACAACGTCAAGCAGAGGAATGTTGACTTTCACTTGTTTCAACACCTCTAGGATATCCTGAGAGTTAGATAGACGTTTTGGTTCAACCAACCATTGGGGAAACGGAGCAACTGGCTTTTCTAGAGGTTCCGGTTCAAATTTTTGTGGGGCGCCACTAGATCCATCATTGTTGTCCTCTTCTGATTCTTGAGACTTTTCGGGCCTAACCGGAAGGGTTTTATCAATAACCTTTCTACTCCTAAGAGTGGTTGTAAGAGACGTATCCTAATCCGCACTGTTCCGTTGTTTCCCGCGATCCTTCTCGTCAAATTCCGGCAATTCGCGACCTATAGTTGACGTTGTGCACGACCGTAAGTCGTATCCTATTCATTTGAGCCGGCTTAATCCGAGACTTGTATCGTTGCGACCGCATCGTCGCCGCGGTTCCAACGCCGCAACTCACGCACCGATCCGATACCCAGACGATGAGATACGGACCCACGTTCAGTTCGAGCAAAAACACCGCGCATTGCAAATCCCATGGAATCTCTACAATATGTCCCATCAATCCCATCAATCAATCCCATCAATCACCTCTCATGTCAAGTACACCCACTCATACTTCCTTTCTCCACAAGTCAAGCAACCACCTAAGTCAACTAACCTCTCACTTCACCCATCACTTACTTCACCCATCACTCACCTCACATCACTCCATCACTCTTACAACTCTCTCTCTCCCTCTCATTTCTCAATACTCCAAATCTCAAGCAAGGAAGCTCTCCCACGTCCAAGCCTTCCATTGAGAGAAAATGTGCATTTTGGTGGCCCACTTCCCATCTCCAAATCCCATCATCTTAGCCATCCATTTTCCATCTCCACCATCAAAGTGAAGCTTTAGGAGACCGGCATCTCAACGGACCAAGAAGATCAAGTGGTGGGTGTTTCTTTAGACTACTTCTTATGTTTTTAAGATGGGCCAAGTGAGGCCAACCGATCAATGGTTTGGATCTCACTTGGGACCCTAAGCTGTGGCCAATGGCTCATCTTGATCATCAAGATCATTCCATGATGGGACCATTCTCCATGAACCCCATCATGATGTTTACTTTCCTTGTATTGAGGAGGTCATCTAGACCGTTCATTTCTAGTAGAGTGGGATCTCCACCGTTGATCTTTTGTTGATAGTCCATATGCAAGGGGACCTTTGATGTATGATTGGATGATTGAAACGGAGGGCCCATAGTGTCGGGGTCCCTCCATCACACATGTCCCACTCTTTCTCTCTCTCTCTCTCCCTCTCTTCTTTATTTATTTTTCTTGTATGTTAATGTAGCTATGTGGCCCACTTGAATTAGCCCCACCATGAAATATGTATTTTATCCAAGCCGTCCATGGGTGGGGCCTATCTTAAATGTACATCCATTTGGGGTGGCCCACCTAATCAGGGCCCACCTTGAATGTATTTGCTACAGCCCAAGATAAAAAAAAAAAGAAGGGAAAAGAGTCCAGTGACGTCCAGACGTCACTGGAATAAAAACCAAAAAAAAAAAAAGGTTTGTTTCAAGCCATTGGGGTGGACCATTTGTATAGGACCCACCTTGATGTATGTATACAATCCGTGTCGTCCATCCTCTTCCCCAACTTATTTTAGGCGTTGAACCGAAAGATGAGGAAGATTCGGATATCTAGTGGGCCATGGTGTTGAAAATACCATCAATACCATTGAAATCCTTCCAGATTTCTGTTTACACGATGAAAGAGGCTCGATATTGGACTCGTTGGATTCGTTGTGGGTTGTAGAATTCAATGGCAGGAGTGGATTCTTCAGACGTGGGTCCCACACGATAAAAACCCCGAAAAACTGGTTTTCAAAAAAAAAAACAAAGAGAAAGAGAGCAGCGTCTGCTGCTGCAGACGGTGCTGCGCCTGGCAGCGGGTGGGCGGACAGCAGCCCACGGCCCCCTACCGTGGGCCCCACATGATGTATATTTTGTATCCACGCCGTCCAATGGGTGGCCCACATGCAGAGGTGGGCCCTCCCCAAAAATGAGGCCCATCCAAGACTCAGGCGGCCCACACCATAAGAAACAGTGGTGATTAAATTCTACCATTGAAACCCTTTTTGGGTTCCACACAAGTTTTGGATTAAGCTGAAATTTGTTTTTCCTATTCATTCAGGTCTGCATGACCTTATCAACGTGTTGGATGGAAAATAAATATTATGGTGGGCCCCACATGGGACCCACAGCGATGTATGTGTCTAAAATCCACCGTCCGTACGGACGGTGGAGCCCACTGTAATGTGCGGGTGAGTGTACGTGGGTGTGTACGCGTGTGTGTGTGTGTGTGCGTGTGTGTGTATGCATGTGTGAGTGCACATGTGCGTGTGCATGTGGGTATGTGTGTGTATATATACATGTATATATAATATTATATATATTACCTATAATATTGTGTGTATATATATATATATATATATATATATATATATATATATATATATATATATATATATATATATATATATACATACATATACATACATACATACATATATATATATATACTATATATAGATTATATAGTATATTAAAATGATGGTGGGCCTTCCTGTGACCCCCGCCATGATGCATGTGTTGCACCTAAACCGTCCATTTATTTATTTTTTTTTTGTAAAATTATTTTATGGCTTGAGCCAAAATGAGCCAGATCTATGGTTCAAATGGGCCACCATGGCATGTGTATAGGGCCCTTTACTGATTTAACTTTGGCCATTCATTGAGGCCTACCTTGGTATACATCTGAGGCCCAAATGATCAGGCCCATTTGATACATATAAGGGCTATGAGATTAAGCTCATCTGGCATTATAATGCCCTTGGGTTTCGGCTCATTTGACATATGCAATGCCCATGGGATCCGGCCCACTTATTCTATACAAAGCCCATGGGAACAAGCCCATTTGATGTGCATGGGGCACAAATGGAGTAGCCTAGTTGATATATTTATGTGCATGGGCCCATCTAACATATTTAAGGCCCAAGTTGTGAGGCCACTTTGATGTATTTCAAGGCCCATGGATCATGGACCATTGCAATGTACATAAGGCTCATTAGTGAGGCCCATTAATGCAACCCATTTGGTGAATGTGAGGCCTATGTAATACGACCCATTTAATATATCTAAGGCCCAGGGATCGAGGCCCAACGGATGTCCTTAGGGTCCATTGCAATGTACGTTTCTCATGGTTCGTGAAATGATATTTATGGCAAGCTGTGCCTAGGAAACAATGTTGGTTTGACGTCCACATTGTATGTACAATGTTGGTTAAATGTCCGCATTGTAACTCTCTTTAGGGCCCATTGATAGGTTCATACCCGTTGCTATTCATTGCCTTATAACATGCTTAGAATAATCTCATGACTCATGCCCATACGCATCATATGTATGCTTGATATGAGTAATGACTGATCATAGCATACGCCATTGGGCAGACCATTTATGGGGCTCGTTATGTGACTGAGCGCCCCACATGATCGCGCAGTACGCGCTGGATTGCTGCATGTTTTGACAGCGTGATTCATGCATCTCGCATACGTATGACTTGATCACTGCACGCCCTAGCGACATCAGGGCCGTAGCTCCATAGGTACATCGTGGATGGCCGTATTGGATACCGAAAATACTTATTCTAGCACTATGGGCACTTAGGATGTGCTTGGGTGAAAGTCCCAGAACCTTTTTGGTACCAGGAGATGCTCCAACGTCTAGACCGAGTGGATACACGAGCGCCCGAGTGCCGAATACCAGTAGGCCGCGTCTCCCACTGTGTCGTGGTCGGTTGGAAGGGGGTGTGACCCTATCCGCCTGAGTGAGGGGGCTATAAGCTAGGCTGAGTCTGACCAGCTCGCAAATGAGTCCGCTATCGACGAGCCGGGTAGGTATTGGCAGACTACTGGCCAGGCGGATAGTGAGGTCTATTCCGCTTGCTTGACTGTGCAGCTAGGGAGGTGGCAGTCACTGCGAGGTGTATTAGACCCCGGTGATACCCAGAGAGGAACTGTACTGATATATGTACTTGACGAGTACCGACTTGCTTGGATTGCATTTCGCATATGACATTTGGCTATGTAGGCCTTGCATTGCATCGGTGTGGCCGATGGCATTTATATCTCGCATCATGCCTTGCATTACATAGCCTTGATATATTCATGGACTTACCGCATACTTCTGCATTACCTGATCTTGTACACTCGGCGTTTGCCCTCCGCACACACTTACACCACCCTCTAAGCTTTTGTAAGCTTATGCACGATAGTTGCGTGCAGGTAGCGTTGGACGGCAGCAGCGCTGAGACAGGAGTGCATATCAGGATCTTTTGGAGCTTTTGATCACCTTGTATTTCCCTTTCCTCATTGTACTTAAGATTTTGATATAGTGGATATATGGTGATGTTGTTTTGTGACTTGGTCATGCTTGTGGTTATGCTCCATTACAAAAAAAAATTTCATTCTGAAAATCCTCCTTGTAGGATCCCAGGATCGGAATCTGGCATTTGATTGTCAGGAGCCGAGAATGGGGCACTAGGGAGGCTGTCGGCGCCGGATTCGGCAATCGGGATTCATGTGAATCTGATTTTCGGATTTGGGGCGTGACAGTGGTGATGGATTTAACGTGCCCCATTTGATTTGAAGAGCTGGGATCACCTGTCTCGTATTGCGGTTTCGGATTAGGGAGTGATTGTGTAGGGAGCATCCCTTTTTCCATAGCCGTCATACGTGAATCTATTTTTTGCATAAAATCTGAAATTCCTTACATTGTCCGCGCCAGCTCTTGTATGGAAATTTGAACCGATTCTTCTTGAGGTTTTTCCTGATTTGGATTTTGATTGAAGAAACCTTGAGGGGTAGCAGTTTGTCCGTTCCTCCAACTAAAATTCGGATGATTTTTTCAGCCAGGATTGTACGTATTAGAGGGTGGTCCATTGAAAGGTCTTTGATAGTTATTTACGGCATTAGATTGTTCATTCAATACTTCTCGAAAGGCGGGTATTGAAGGACAATTTTCAGTAGTATGAATGTTGCAATCACAGATGCCGCAAACACTTTCATTAACCTTTTCCTTCCTTCCTTCCTTCTATGGCCTCAAATTTTCTGGTAAGATTGGCCACCTTAGCGTTAAGATCATTATCCTCTTTCAAGAGATATATTCCTCCTTTTTCCCTTGAATGAGTCGGCCTAGACGTAGTGTTCGTCCTTGGGTAATAGTCCCATGATTGTGTTTTTTCAGCGAGACTATCGAGGTAATCCCATACCTCGTCGACATTTTTATTAATGAAATCTCCGTTACACATTGTCTCGACCATTTGGCGCATGGAAGATGTTAGCCCATCATAGAAAAAATTCGTAATGCGCCATATTTTAAAGCTATGTTGTGGGCATGCATTAACTAGATCTTTGAACCTTTCCCAACATTGGAAGAATGTTTCATCTTCCTTTTGGGCAAAGTTCATGATTGTTCTCCTGAGGATAATTGTCTTATGATGTGAAAAAATTTTCTTTATAAATTCCCTCTGTAAATCATTCCATGTGCCAATGGATCTAGGACGAAGTGAATGTAACCACGTCTTGGCTTTTTCTTTCAAGGAAAATGGAAAGAGTTTTACCCTAATAGTATCCTCAGATACATTCGGAAAGTATAAGGTGCCTATGATTTCATCGAACTCTTTCAGATGCAAGTATGGTTCTTCAGACTCAAGCCCATGGAACTTAGGAAGGAGTTGGATAACCCCTGGCTTGATGTCCATATGTCCTGTATTCTCAGGAAAAATCATGCATGAGGGCATACTCACCCCCGCTGGTTGTAAATAATCTCGTAAAGTACGAGGTGGGGGTGCGTGGTGCACCTCATTCTCATCAAGTACTTCCTCAACCCTAGGTTGGGGTAGTGCTTGAGGTTAATTTTCAGCCATAACGTCCTCTAACTCAGGAGAATTCGAGTGGTGTCTAGTCCTGCGATGGACAGTCAACCCCTCAACTAATCCTCCTTCAGTCACGAGACGTCGAGTGTTGTCGCGTGCCCAATGGAGCATAAAACACACTCAGCCCTCAAATTCTAACTTAAACCTAAGAGAAAGGAAGAAGTAATCTAGAAAATAAAAAGGAAAGATGGAAAGAAGTTACCAAATTTGGAGTCCTAGGTTAAGAATCTGCAAAACAAAACAAAAAAAAATTAATTTCTAATAATAGAAAGTCCTAATGAAAAGTAAACTAATTTCTAGAGAAAAGAAGAAATTCTAAAAAAAAGAAAAAATTAAAAAGAGCTTACTAAATTAGAAGTTTCCTACAAAACAGAAAAATTGAGTTAGTTCTAAAAATTAGATATAATGAAGAATAGAAAGTTTCTAAAGTTAGGAAAAATTTCTAACAAGGAAATAACTACTTCTAAGCCTAGAATTAAAAATTTCTAAAAAGAAAAATCTAATCCTAAACTAATCCTAAAACTAATTAATTTCAGAAAAACGTACCCGACAGGCCCCGGCAACGGCGCCAAAAACTTGTTCACTCCCCAAGTGCAGGGTTGTGATGTAGTAATAACTCGGTTAGACCGAGGTCGAATCCCAAGGGACTGAAACTTGTACGTTATCTAAAACTAACTAGAACTAGAACTAGGCTAAGATGAATTTTAAATCAATTAGCAATGGTGGAATACTTGTAGAATAATTAATCTAAAACTTAGGAAACAAATCAGAGATAGGAAACTAGGGATTCAGAGGATCCACTTGTAGAGATCAGGGAGAACTTATGCTTGCATCAAAAATTATGGAAATTACTGAACTGCCATTGATCTAGTTTTCAAAGAGATGAAAGGTGTATGAATTAAAATGGATTCCATCACCAAACCATGCCCAAAGACTATGGCAAACAACAGAATCAAACTAATTACCACCCAATCACATGTATGCAAGTTAGGAAGGGTATCGACATCCAACCATGCTCAGGAGACTATGGTGAACAACAGGGCTTCCTGACATCATAAACATTAAAGAGAACGGAAATATTCAAAGCCATTGCAGACCCATTGTAATTTCAGTCACAACAGACCATTAAAAACCTAAAACATTCTCATAATAATTAACTAAAATCAACGTCAATTCATGCATTAAAATTTAAATAAAATCAAATCTCCTATCTCACTACAAGCTTCACCTATTAACCCTAGCTAAGAGGTTTAGCCAGACATGGATGGCTAAATCTCCACAATTGAAATAAACTAAAAATAAAAAGAAAATACTCTTTTTTTCTTCTGCTTCACATCCCTGCCCGAGCCTCCACGTCTCTCTTTTTCTTCCTTTCTAGACCTGAATGAATGCTTCCTACATCCAAAACTTCCTTTTATAGCTGCTGGAAGGCTGGAGTCTGTGACAGAGTTGTAGCAGAACACGGAGTGTAATTTTTGCAGCCAAGTTCGGTGCCACGAAACACGCCACTTTCCTCGTTCAAATTTCAAGGAAACACCGTCCCTTAGTACTTTTTTGGATTCTCTACATGATAGACGGTTCAGATCTACCATATGATCAAAGATGGTGGGCCAAAACCGCCTGAAAAAATCAGTTTTTACGAATGTGCGAAACCTTTCGCACCATTTCGCTGTTGTGATCGGTGGGCCCCACAGAAGCATTTTCTGGAAAATCCACCCCGTCCATTGGATTCAGAACGAAATTTCAGTCAAGAATGGGTGATTTTGAACGTCCATTGATGTGGCCCAGAGAAGAAATCACAAAAGAATCAGTTTCGAACGTTGTAGGGCAGCCCTTTTGTGGCCTCTGTATCTCACACGTGTGCACGCATGGGTGAAAAGTGACAACATGGTTTTGTAGTGCTCGCGGCTGTCTACACGGTGGACAGTTTGGATTGAGCTTATGGGGCACGTGTGGGGCCCACGGTCGATCACAAAAACGGCCAGCGGCCGTGCATTACGGGGTGCGTAAGCGGAAGCTTCTTCCGCTGTGATGATCGGTGGGGTCCACTTAGCTTTCTTTTTGAAAATTCACACCGTCCATTGGCTTCAGGATGAAAAACCGTCCAGGAAGGCAAAGTCTAGTTTGATTTCAATGTGACCGACAAAATCTGTAACCCAGCCGTCCATCCTGCGTTTTTCATCCATCTACGTCCATACCTGTGCATGGGATCAAAAGGACAGCTAGGTGAGGGTTTTTTCCTCCCTATCGAGAGTATGGACGGTTCAGATCATCTGAAAAGATAATGTGTGGGTCCCACTACATAAAAAAAGGGACCAGCGTCCGTCCGCTGGCTCCTTATGCAGAGAGGGAGAGAGAGACGGGTTGTTGCTGCCTTTGACCGGGCGGTTTAGCCGGTGCAGTGCACGTGTACGTGCACTGCATGCACCCCCACCCTCGTGTGGGGTCCATTGTGATGTTTATGTGAAATCCTTTCCGTCCATCCTTTTCAAAATCTCATTTTAACCGTTAAGAACACTTTTGAAGCATATCCATAACTCAGGTGGGCCCCAATTTGAGATTTTATGGGCTGATCTATCCGTTGGGAAACTTCTAGGGTGATTCAATGTATGATTTTTGACGTGTACGGTTAATTTATGGCCCTCATCTCATGTATAAAGTTTCGAGCCGAATCGATATTGGAAACCTCGTGATCTTGCGTTTTGGATGCGTTTCAAGCCACTTGAGCTTCAGTTTCTTGATTTTCTCAGATTTCTGACCGTGTATATCTGTCAATCTTGGTCCCCTGGAGTGTGTCTCATGCTTTGGTGAATTTGGAGCGTTAAATCCATGCATTTAGTATCCTATTTCGATCCAAGCTTGTAAAATCAACCTGCAACATAAACACGATTAAGTCAGCCGTTAAACACTATTATGCTCGTAAATCCAGACAATATTTGGGGTCTAATATGCACTATTTGACCCTCAACATTTGACGGTCCTGATTACTTTTGTCGTTAACTGAGCCTTTTCTTTATCCATCTTGGCCATGAAATTGTCTGTGACCCGCTCTACATCAGTCCCCTCCACTTCAAAAAAACTCGTCCTTCTCATCCTGCTTTGGTTCATGATACTCGGTCAGGTCCGCGACGTTGAAAGTCTGTGAGATCGCCATGTCATCTAGAAGATCAACAATGTAAGTATTGTTATTGATCTTTTGAATAATTAGTACCAGTCAAATCTTCTTATTCTTCAATTTATTGTACATCCCGGTCAGAAATCTCTTTGCACAGATGGACCATAATGTGGTCGCCCATCTCGAACACTTTTTATCATCGATGCTTGTCTGCTTGCTCATTGTACTTCTCGTTTGAGGCATGTAGCTTGGTCTACACCTCCCCATGAATACCCATGATCCGGTCTATTATATGTTCTGCTGTAATGCTCATGCCTAAGAACTTGGGTAGATGGACTAAGTCAAGTGTGTGGTGAGGCAATCGTCCATAAATAATCTAGAATGGGATTTTCCTGTAAAGTGGTTCACTATGTTGTTGAATGCAAATTTCACTTGAGACAAGGCCAAATCCCATTGCTTCGATTTTCTCCTGAAATATATCGAAAGAGGTTTCTTAACGTATGATTTACAACCTCGGTCTACCCATTAGTTTGTGGGTGGTACATGCTGCTGAACAGAAGTCGTACATCAAATCGAGTCCATAAATTTCGCCAAAAGTGGCTAATGAACTTCGCGTCACGATTAAAAGTAATGGTCTTGGGAACCCCGTGTAGCCGTGTAACCTCTCTGAAGAATAGATTCACCATATGTATTGCATCGAGGGTCTTCTTGCATGGGATAAAGTGTGTCATCTTGGAGGAACGATCTACCACCACAAATGCTAAATCCATGCCGTGTTGTGTTTGTGGGAGACGAGCATGAAGTCCATAGATAAATTCTCCTAAGGGCCGTTAGGCACAGGTAATAGTGTGCAAAGGCCCGTATTATAAGATTGTCCCTTAGAGATCTAATATACATAACAACGTTGTACTGTTTTTCCCACATAACCAATTACGACCAGTAATACTGCTCCTCCATAAGAGCTCGTGAATAATCTATTCCCTTAGAGAACTTTGGGGGATGCACAATCAATTCCCTTTGAAGAGAAAACTGTCCTGCATATGTAAGTCATTGGGATGACCTTCTTGGCACTTCATCTAAGATTCTTTGATGTCCTCGTCCTTGACATTCAGCTCCTTGAGATAGTCGATGTGATGCCCCAAAAATCAAGGGTCGAGCAAAGCTAAACTCCCGAGTTCTGACACATCACTTATGCAACATAGATAATGATGTTTAAATGTTGTCCATATTAGTGCATTAAACATGAGTGAGATTATACTAAATAAGCATATCATACTTCATAGATAATTAAGTTAAGCAAGCGGAAGACTGTGATAGATATGTAAAGTATATGCGTGTTTCACAACCTTCAGAGTATGAGTGTGTTACTGGATGAATATATACATGTTTTGTTCCAAAATATACAAAATGATAAAATGTGAAAGTCCGACTAAATCATATAATCCCTGTAATCCCGTCGATCAGTACATGGTCTACATAGACCCGCCTAATAGCTGTACATAAGAGAACTCCTCTTCATCTATGAATTCTCAATCAGTAATGTAGGCATCATTGTCACATGCATCTACAACAGAGTCTGGTTAGTGTTTTAAAACATCGTCCCAAAATGGGAGTGAGTGATCAACTCAGTGAAGCTATAAGGCAAAGGTTAATATGTTATCAATTTAGTTAAGTAGTAATGATAAAGTACTACAGCAATCATGTCCTAAGTACTCTTGTTAATGCAGGAAGGATATGTTATAATGATGCATGCCCTCGCCTGCACTCCCTTAGCAACATCATTTCACAATCGCGCATGCAACTCCCACTGTGCACTTCCTCGCCAAAGCACGTGCAGTGCAGTGCATGGTCGTGTTAACCAAGTACTTAATTAGGCTTATTCATACAGCAGATTTAGGAAGCTAAGGTACCTCCCTTTATATCATTTATCCAAACAAGGATCCATTTAGGGTCATCAATCCTTGTTAGTCACATACGATAAGTAAATTGTAAGGCATCACCCCTGATGGAAATAGTGGATAAGAAAGTTCGAGAGTTTACACTCTAGGTCGGTACGAGAGGCTCGTCACTGTCAGCGTAGGACTATTTTATATTCGAGGTCACTACGAGAGGCTCGTCACCTGATCGTAGGCCGACAGCTCAAATATAGTGTCACATACCACCGTATTCAGATCATGACTTTAGGTTACTCACTGGTCACTATGGGGAGGCTCGTCACCCAGCGTAGGCCAACAGCTCGACCAGGGTGTCCCATACCACCATGCCCGGCTCATGAGTCTTGACGGATCGTGGTACTAAGGTTAAATGGGCTTTACATTGGTAAGTGGTACCGTAGATTTAAGCAATGACGTCCATACATGGTAAACATACAATAGGCTAATCGGGTTACTTGAAAAGTTCGATTGGTACAACCACAGGATAAATTAATCGACATGGAGCGCATACACACTCCTCGTTGCCTAACCACTATCGATAATCATTGTACGACTCAGATTCATAGAATGTATCCGTTGTGGCGAGAGTAGTTCGACCACTCGATCGGAAATGGTTACCGATTGCCTGGATTATGTATTAGTCTCAATTATACTCAAATACAATAGGCATTCATATGTGATAATCTAACAACATTTAATAACCAATTCAAATACAATTCTCATTCGCACATTTTAACAACCATATTACACATGTTATCATACATGGGCATTTCTTCCATAAATCACGTAGTAGCAAGATGGGTTACATGAAGGAAACTATAGCTATAGATAAGGTAATTGAGAATCTTATCCTAACACCCTCATTAAATATATTTCAACAAGCAATTTCTCATTCAGACATTTTATTAAAGACTTAGATTATGCATTTCAACATACATGTAATAAATTAGTTATAACATATATTATGAAAAATCCTTTCACAAAAGAGTTGTCATATGTACAATAAACATGATTCTAGATTAATAGTCATGACAAGCATAAATCATAATTTCTTATTCATTCAAACATTTCAACAAATGCATGGATTGTATTTAGCATACAACCTATTTTACGCATACATGACATATCGAAAACGCCGTAACTAAGATCATATGACAGCAATCAAGTCAGACATAAATCATTGCTAACATTGAAAGCCTTGAAAACCATAACCTAAACATTGAAATAGGTTAGTTATTTCACCGGTTTCTCTATTTGGATTCCTAAAACAGATTAGGGTTAGGATTTTTTACCCAAAACGAAGTTGAAACGAGTTGAGTAACTAGACGTGAAGGAGATTCGATGCGTGGAGTAGCGAAACAGAAGTATTGCAGTAAACTCCAAGGATCTCCCTTTAATCTCCACTCTTTTCTCTCCTTTTCTCTCTTCTCTCTCTAAGGTTAGAGAAAATTCGTATGCAATGAGAGAGGGGTGGGTTTAGGGCATTATATAGGCCCAGAAGTGATGTCAATGGCTCTAAGGCCATGGTATACTGAGTTTATAGCTAAAAGGAGGCTGTTTCGGGCCAATGGAACTCATCTAGAGGTCCATTGCTCGCATACGGTCTGAAGAAAGTTCCTTGACAATGGATATATGCCAGGTTAAGGTTTCGGTCTGATCAAATTTGTGGATTGATCGTGGAGGACCCGTTTCAGTTCAACGGTCATCATCACTCGATCAGGGCCACGAGTATACCAATGGGTGCAGGAAAATTTTCCTGATCCAAGGGTATAGTTAAGTCAGAATCTGATGGTCTAAAACCTTAAATTTTGCCTACAAGCGAATGGTCTAATTCACTTAAGTTTGAGTTCATTTTATAAAGATATTTATGTTTCTCACACACTTCGCTCCAGGCTCAAGTTGTGCGTTTGTGGATACTATTTGGACTTGATTCTCGTGGTGATTGTGAACCCAGTAAGGTGGTCATAACCTTATAGTTTCGCAGTCATCGGACTTTCAACGCGTGGTCCAGGCCTGATACGGAGTTTCAATGTGCACCCAAGAGTAACTGGGTTTTGAGATTGATCATAGGTTTTTAGGTAATGTTGGGTTAGCGATTCTAATAGTTTTGGGTCTTGCAGTTCGTATAGAAAGTGGTTCGATCTAATTCTTCGATTTATTTAGTTTAGTACTAAATTAATTTTCGCCTAATTTCTACATAATTCAATCCTTAGTGATTTCTACCTAAGGTGATACTCGGGTCTTTGTACGAATTTTTTCGAGACATTACAATCTACCCCCCTTAAAGAAAAATTTCATCCTCAAAATTAGTACTTTTTCGTACTCCTCGATAATCTGAGGGTAGTTCTTAAGGACCTCGGCTTCTATTTTCAAAGTAGCCTCTTCCTCAGTGTGATGAGTCCATAGTAGCTTCACAAGCGGGATAACTTTATTGCACAACACTTGTTCCTTCCTGTCTAGGATACGCATTAGTTGCAATACATAAGTAGCATCTTTACTCAATTATACCTACTCCCATTTGATAATGTGGGAAGGATTAGGAACGTATTTCTTCAGCATCGATACTTGAAATATGTTGTGCACGCCTGCGAGTGAAGTGGGCAAAGCAAGGCGGTATGCTACCATACCCACTCGATCTAGAATCTGGAACGGATTAATAAATCATGGTGTGAGTTTTCCCTTCTTACTAAATCGAAGGACTCCCTTCATTGGGGAAACCATCAGGAATATATGGCCTCTAACCTTAAACTCTAGCTGTCGCCGCCTCGTATCATTGTAACTCTTCTATCTGCTCTGTGCTGTAAGAAGTCGACGCTTGATAATGCCAATCTTCTCTGAGGTCACCTGCACTAACTCTAGGCCAATCAAACTCTTCTCACCAACCTCTGCCCAGCAATGCGGTGCTTGACATGGGCACCCATACAAGGCCTTGTAGGGAGCCATGCCAATACTCGCTTGAAAGTTGTTGTTATAAACGAACTCAACATAAGGAAGACAGTCATCTTAATTATCTTTGAAGTCAAGCACACATGCTCGCAACATATCTTCTAACACCTGATTTACCCATTCCATCTGCCCAACCGTCTGTGGGTGGAACGCAGTACTGAACTTCAGTTTCACCCCATTGTTTCCTGGATTTGAGTCTAGAAGATAGATGTGAATCGTATGTCTCGATCCGACACAATCTCATACTATCTCCTTGATGTACAGCTTGGCCAGATCATCTACTGAGTTTGAAACTCTAATAGAGAGAAAATGAGCCAATTTCGTCAATCGGTCCACAATCACCCAAATGGAGTTATGTCCCTTTCTCATTTTTAGTAACCCTGAATTGAAATCCATAGAAATAAAACCTCATTTCCATTCAACTATAGGCATGGGCTGAAGTAAACCAAGAGGTCGGCGATGTTCGGCATTGACCTGCTAGCACGTAAGACAACGAGACACAAAGTCTGCTATGTGAGCCTTCATATTGTCCCACCAGTATGAACGTTTCATATCCCGATACATCTTTGTACTACCAGGATATATCGCCATCTTCGAATTGTGAGCAACTTCGAGAACTTCCCTTCTCAAGTCCTGAAGGTTTAGGATGCATAGGTGGCCACGATAACATAAACCCCCATCCGAACCAACTCTCTATTCAGAGTCTTTATCGTCACTAGCTCGTTTTCGTAACTCTACCAACCCTTCATCTCCCCTCTGAGCCACAATGATTCGATCATCGATAAGTGGCTACACATAAATATGTTCGATGCTCTCGAACGACTCCTCTACTGTAAGCCTCTACTCGAAGTCTTGCACAAATTCTACCATATTCCATTCCTCTATCATCAGTGGAGCTATAAATGCTATCGTCTTCTTGTGATTCAACGTGTCTGCCACAAGGTTGGCCTTACCAGGATGGTAGGAGACCTCAAATTTGAAGTCTTTCAAGGTTTCCTTCCATCGTCGCTGCCTCATATTCAGGTCTCTCCGCGTGAATATGTACATGCGACTCTTGTGGTTGCAAAAGAGCTCGAACTCCTTTCCGTAGAGGTAATGTCTACAGAACTTTAATGCAAAGATGACGGTGACCAACTCCAGGTCGTGCATAGGGTAGTTCTCCTCGTGTTTCCTCAACTGTCGCGAGGCATAAACAATCACTCTATCCTTCTGCATAAGAACACAACCCAACCTAACACGAGAAGCATCGGTGTAAATGGTATATCTGACCCCCTGCTCTGACAATACTAGCACGGGTGGGGACGTCAACTTGTCCTTTAGTTCCTGAAAGGTTGCTTCTGCCTTCTCATTCCAAGTAAACTTGAAATCCTTTCGAGTGAGCTGAGACAACGGTTTGACTATCTTAGAAAAGTCCCTAATGAATCGACGATAGTAACCCGTCAGGCCAAGGAAACTCCTCACTTCAGTAACCGAACCGGGCTGCTTCCAGTCCTGAACTATGGTCACCTTAGCAAAGTCCACAACTATTCCTTCCTTGGATACCACATGTCCCAGGAACTTGAATTTTTCTTTCCAGAAGTCACACTTATTATACTGGGCAAACAACTAGTTCTTCTTGAGAGTATCAAAGACTACTCGCAGGTGCTCCTTGTGATCTTTCCCACTCTTGGAGTATATCAGGATGTCATATATAAATACAACGACGAATCAGTACAGATACGGCCGAAATACCCGATTCATCAGGTCTATGAACACAGTCGGTGCGTTTGTGAGTCCAAACGACATCACAAGGAACTCGTAGTGCCCAAATCTGGTTCTGAACGCTGTTCTCTGTACGTCTTCATCCCTGACGCACAACTGGTGATACCCTGACTATAAATTGTTCTTTGAAAAATACTGTACCCCTTTCAACTAGTCGAACAGGTCATCTATCCTGGGCAGAGGGTACTTGTTCTTCACCGTTACTTGGTTCAACCTGCGATAATCAATACACAATTGCAGTGATCCATCCTTCTTCTTCACTAACAACACAAGTGCTCCCTAAGGAGATACACTTGGTCATATGAAGCCTGAATCCAACAGATCATCGATCTATCTCCTCAATTCCTCCATTTCATATGGAGGAATGTGATATGTCGGTAGCGAAATGGGTGTCGCACCAGGCACAAGGTCGATAGTGAAGTCTATCTCACACCGAGGAGGTATTTTAGGTATTGTCCTGAACGCGTCTGTGAAATTTCAGACTACAGGTGTGTTTCCAAGTGTCGGACCATCAACATTCTCTAACAAGGTAGCATAACAACTAATACGGTAGTACTAACTGACCTGAACTGGGAAAGTAAAGGTTGTGCCCTTAGATCCATGAGCTATCACCACTCTAGTATCACAATCGATCTCTGCCTTCATCTCGGTGAGCTAATCCATATCGAGGATGATATCGTAATAATATAACGGGGCAATGATCAAGTCAACGAGTACTATTCTGCTTCCTAAGTCTATTGAGAAACCCTTACAAATCTTAGTAGTATCTGAGAAGGTCCCTGTGGTGGTAAGGAGTCTCACCCAACTATAGGAGTAGTTTTCAATACTAGTCGCTTGACTACTGCGCATGATATTATTGAAATAGTGGACCCAGTGTCCACCAATTGGAAGACTGGTATACCTTGGATGTGTGTTGTGACTTTGAAAGCCAATGGTGTTGCGATTGCTATCGCAGATGCCTCAGCTACAAGTGAGTGCACCCGAGCTTGTTGAGGACGATTCAGTTGCGCTAGCATAAGTCATTGAGGCGGCCTAAATCGAGGTGCAGGTGGCTGGTAAGATGGCTGTGCAGGTGGCGTTGATCGTAAAGGTGGAGCTGAAATGGCCTGAGGTAACTGACGATTGATCTTTTGAGGCGGCGTAAAGTCGTTGTCCCTCATCTTGGTAAAGCAATAAGCGTCAGTATGGCCCAATCTCTTGCAGTAGGTGCACCACACATCTGATCACCTAGGCTGTGTAGGAGGAGTTATGAGCCTAGGAGGCGAATCTGACCGTGGCCTCTTGCCGAGGAATGGTCGGTTCGGCAAGTCAAGTCGAGGTCTCAGGCCCATGGGCACACATATACGGGATAGTCTGTCCCCATCCTGCTTAGCTCGTAGGGACATGCTCACTAGCTCAGCATAGTTGGGAATGCTAGCGCAATACATCTTCGTGCAGATCTCAGGACGTAAACCCTCAGAAAATTATCGCATCTTTATCGACTCATTCACTAGTATTAAAGGAGCATATCTGGCTAGCTCTGTAAAGCAGTTCTCATACTCTGCCATGGTCACCCCTCCCTATCGAAGGCGAAGAAACTATCCCTCCTTTTCATTGGAATAAGTGAGGGGGAAGTACTTCCCATGGAAGCGAGTTTCAAAAGCTTCCACATTCATACGTACTTAGTAGCCACTATTCGTAGGACGCCGTCCCACCATAGATTAGCCTCCTCGAACATGTACATAACCAACTCAACCTGCTTTGTCTCAGTGCAGTGCAGCGGCTTCAACATCTTAGAGATGCGATCAAGCCAGTACTTAGCCTCCTCGGGTCTATGAGTACCTACAAAGTAGGAGTCCGAAGTGTTGAAAGTGTTCAAATAAACCGCTGGCATTCATTTCCCAGCAGGGTGCACAGGTGGTGCAGGCGGGACCACACTCATGTTCTGGGTAAGGGCCCCTGCCATAGTGGTCCAAATCCGCTGCTGCTGCGTCAAGCGCATCATCTGCTCCAACCTATCAGGAGAAGAAGCCGCCTGAGGCATGTGTGGCATCGAGATAGATGCACGGTTCTATTCTGGAACCGGTGGTGCAAAAAGTGTTGGTCCATTGGTGGGGCCAATGACCGACTGTGAATCTGGCATAGTGTCATTATTGGGGCCGAAACTGGGGTCCATGTGGCTATCGCTCAGGGGAGGTGCCCCGTCAAACGACCCGCCAAGTGCAAGACGTGTTGTATTCTTAGTGACTTTCGGAGGCATTCCTTATACACAACATAAGGTGCAACACGTATGAGGTTTATCATAACAACACTTAATTTCTTAAGCACTCTACATGTTTTATAACAAAAGGAGCTTCATGCATTTCATTTAACCAAAATTGTCACAATACATGAGAATTAGTCTTACATGGATTATGACAGAAGATGCATGTGAGATAATGTAAAAAAGATTTAAACACTAAAACACACCAACAACTCTAACATGCTATTAAACCTAACAAGGTAAAAAGTAAGAAAAATAAGGAAAACCCAAAGACGACTACAACATATGACTAGTCGTCCGAATCTAGTGATGGTGGAGCACCCTTGTCCTGCATACGGCACATGAGGGTTTTAGAGTGCGGGAAATCTTCTTGAACTTCTGTTTCATATAGGCCTTATTCTCCTCAAGCTCTTGTTTCACTTTAGCACTGGTCTCTCTGACCTCCTGTCTCTGGGTGGCCTGACTCTCCTCAATTTGAGCCAAGCGGGCTTCTAAGGCAGCTCGATCACGGTGGTGCTCATGTGTAGCAGAAGGAGAGCCCCCATCAGCCCCCATCAGAGTCTTGGGCCTCCTCTTCTTCCTCTCCCTGCTCTTCCTCATCACTTCCCTCACCATCACTTCCTTCCTCTCCTTCACTGCCTTCCTCAAATTCTTCTTCCTCCTCCTCACTACTTCCTTCCTCTTCCTCTATCTCGTCACCATACTCATCAAGACGGGCTTGGCGTTGTCATGGCCCAATACCCATGTTGTTAAGCATAGTGTCATTGATGAAATGGATCGGTGTAAGCTCATCCACATTAAGTCTGTAGCCGAAATCACGAGCAATCTTGCATATAAGTCGGCCAAATGGGAGTGAAATATCTCCCCTAATAGCGCGTGCGGTCTGTACTATCTATAGCAGGATGAACGTTGGTAGGCATAGCTTGTCTCCCTACCCAGCTCTGCATAGGAAGTCCACCATCAAACGCGTGCATTCGGTGCACTTGCTCCACCTCGAATACACATTGTATGTGAATATGTGGTGAAGTAGGTGGAAGTCATGAGTCATCTTGGTCGCTGGGAGGTAATTGCCTCACTTCCATTGGACTAGTCGGCTGTAAAGAAATCACGTGCAGCGATCTCTTTCGCACATACTCTTGAGATTCTTCTCGTTAGCATGTACCTCTCCACGTTAAATCCCCATAATTCAAGCTATCACATCTACATGGACAATGGCTTCCCGCCTTCCCACGGGGATAGTGAACTGTAAAGGCTCCAGCAGTGGATCTCGTATATGAGTGTAGAAGGCTCGGGTAGTGCTCTCACATGCACGTGACATGCCTTCAAATATGGGACCCCACCCGGCGTCCAACAGGAGGTCCATCACCGGATAAAGCCCAAATAGTCTTTCGTCCACGTGTGCTTCAAACATAACACTATAACCTTGAAACCTACCATGTTCAACGCCCGCCGGTAGAGTTCTTTCGAGAGGAATTTGGGGATCGAGGTCCTGCTTTGTCCTTCGCTCCCACTCAATGCTAGTGCTAACCTCGGCGCCTTTCTGCTTCCTTGGATGGGTAGGGTGGCTAGGCCTGGCTTCATCCGCAGGCGCTCTCTTCTTTCCCATAAGGGAATGAGTGTGGAAAGGGAGAAAATGGCAGCCACTAGCTCAAAAAGAGCCATGAGAGTGAAGAAAACTTGAAGGATGAAATGGGTTGGTGGATTGTGGGGGTTTATGAGATAAAAATTGATTTGTGTGCTTAAATGAGGAGAAATAAAGGGGATTCAAGATAGTAGGAGATGGGTTTGAGAGAATGGTGAGGGTAGGTGCAAGAAAAGGAAAAAGACGAAGTTTGTGGTGTATGGAAGAGAGATTTGAAAGAGAAATTGCAAGTTTGGAGGGGTTTGAGAGCTATGGGAGGGGTGAAATGAGCAAAGGAGGGTAAAGGGACCCTAAATAGGGTGGACCCACATGTAAACGGGCCCCACATGAGTGTGGGAGGGGCAACGGGCCACCGGAGCAGCGAGCCTGTCGCGGCCCGCTGGACCCGACCGCGATATATCGTGGTCGATGCGGTGGCGCCACAATTCGCTGAACTGTGGGCGGCGCCGCCGCTTAGGGGAGATGGCCTCCCCCCAGGTTTCTAAAATGTGTGGGGGCCACTATGGTTCCTCCCGTATTTTACGGTTTGGGCCCCTATGGCCGTGAAGTTTGTTTTCTTGCCCCATCTCGCACATATTCACGCCTTTTGGGGTATTTCGAGTTGGGGATTTGTCGGGTGATAGTCTAAACCAGTTGTTTGATGGCCTAAGGAGGAATTGAGATCATTTTACATGGTCTTGGTCACGTATGGGCTATATGCAACGGTTACTTTTTGCCCGTTGGTGAAACTTGGGATCCTACGACTGTTTCTACATTTCATCGCCCCCTCCTAAGTCAAATCACGTCAGTGTGCATCGTGTTACCATAACTCAGGTCCAGTTTAATCAAAATCATGCTCTGATACCAACTTGTGATGCCCTAAAAATCGAGGGTCGAGCAAAGCTCAACTCCCGAGTTCCAACGCATCACTTATGCAACATAGATAATAATGTTTAAATGTTGTCTATATTAGTGCATTAAATATGAGTGAGATTATACTAAATCAGCATATCATACTCCAGAAATAATTAAGTTAAGCAAGCGAAAGACTGTGATAGATATGTAAAGTATATGCGTATTTCACAACCTCCAGAGTATGAGTGTGTTACTGGCTGAATATATACATGTTTTGTTCCAAAATATACAAAATGATAAAATGTGAAAGTCCGATTAAATCATATAATTCCTGTAATCCCATCGATCAGTACATGGTCTACATAGACCCGCCTAATAGCTGTACATAGGAGAAATCCTCATATATGAAATCCCAATCAGCAGCGTAAGCATCATCACCACCTACATCTACAATAGAGTCTAGTTGGTGTTTTAAAACACTGTCCCAGAGTGGGAGTGAGTAATCAACTCAGTGGAGCTATAAGGCAAAGGTTAACATGTTATCAATTCAGTCAAGCAGTAATCATAAAGCAGTAAAGCAGTACAACAATCATGTCCTAAGTACTCTTGTTAATGCAGGAATGATATATTATAATGATGCATGCCCTCGTCTACACTCCCTCAGTGACATCATCTCACGATTGTACACGCAACTCCCACTGTGCACTTTTTCGCCAAAGCACATGCAGTGTGGTGCATGCTCGTGTTAACCAAGTACTTAATTAGGCTTATTTATACAGTAGATTCAGAAAACTAAGGTACCTTCCTTTATATCATTTACCCAAACAAGGATCCATCTAGGGTCGTCAATCCTAGTTAGTTACATATGATAGGCAAGTTGTAGGGCATCACCCCTGATGGAAACAGTGGATAGGCAAGTTCGAGAGTTTACACTCTAGGTTGGTACAAGAGGCTCGTCACCGTCAGCATAAGCCTATTTTATAATCGAGGTCACTATGAGAGGCTCACCACCTGATCGTAGTCCGACAGCTCGAATACAGTGTCTCATACCACCGTATTCAGCTCAAAAGTTTGGGTTGCTCACTGATCATTACGGGGAGGCTCGTTACCCCAGCGTAGGCCGATAGCTTGACCACGGTGTCTCATACCACCATGCCCGGCTCATGAGTCTTGACGGATCATGGTACTAAGGTTAAACAAGTTTTACATTGGTAAGTGGTACCGTAGATTCAAGCAATGACGTCCATACATGGTAAACTTATAATAGGCCAATCGGGTTACTTAAAAAGTTTAATTGGTACCAGCGCATGCTAAATTAATCGACATGGAGCGCATACACACTCCTCATGGCCTAGCCACTATCGATAATCACTGTATGACTTGAATTCACCGAACGTATCTGTTGTGGTGAAACTAGTTCGACCACTCGATCGGAAACGGTTACCGATTGCCTGGACTACGTATTAGTCCCAATCATACTCAAATACAATAGGCATTCATATGTAATAGTCAAACAATAATTAACAACCAATTCAAATACAATTCTTATTTGGGCATTTTAACAACCATATTACACATGCTATCATACATGGGCATTTCATCCATAAATCACGTAGTAGCAAGATAGGTTACATGAAGGAAACTGTAGCTATAGATAAGGTAATTGTGAATCCTATGTCAACACCTTCATTAAATACATTTTGACAAGCATTTTCTCATTTAGACATTTTATCAAACACTTAGACTATGCATTTCAACATATATGTAATAAATTAATTATAACATATATTATAGCAAATCCTTTAATAAAGGAGTTGTCATATGTACATCAAACATGAATTCTAGATTAATAGTCACGACAAGCATAAATCATAATTTCTTATTCATTCAAACATTTCAACAAACACATGGATTGCATTTAGTATACGACCTAGTTTACACATACATGACATATCGAAAACGCCGTAACTAAGATCATATGGCAGCAATCAAGTCAGACATAAATCATTGCTAACATTGAAAGCCTTGAAAACCATAACCTAAACATTGAAATAGGTTAGTTATTTCACCAGTTTCTCTATTTGGATTCCTAAACCTAAACATTGAAATAGGTTAGGAAAAATTCATATGAAATGAGAGTGGGGTGAGTTTAGGGCATTATATAGGCCCAGAAGTGATATCAATGGCTCCAAGGCCATGGTATACTGAGGTTATAGACAAAAGGCAGCTGTTTCTGGCCAATGGAGCTCATCTGGAGGTCCATTGCTTGCATACGGTCTGAAGAAAGTTTCCTGACATTGGATATATGCCAGGTTAAGGTTTCAGTCTAATCGGATTAGTGGATTGATCGTGGAGGACCCATTTCAGTTCAATGGTCATCGTCACTTGATCAGTGCCACAATTATACCAATGAGCTTATGCTCTCTCTCAAAAGATCCTTACGGATCAATTCCTCCCCTTTCCCCTAAAGTATCTCACACTCCTTCAGACTCATTCGATAATGAGGGTGGTTAGGAAAGTTATCCCCAGGGATGAGTTTTATGTAATGTTAGATGTTCCTCATATGGGCAATCATCGGGTGAATCTTCAGGCCAGACTTTTTTAAATTCGTTTAGCAATAGCTTAAAACTTAGAGGAATATTTGAGGGCTCCGATTCCTCACCCTTCACCACTACAGCGTATACTTCATCGGTTTCCTTGGATTCCTCCATAAAATTCTGAATGGTCAAGAGAGAACTTCTCTCTACTTTAAAGGCTTCAAAGTGGTTCTCTAGTGCTATATGGGTAAGGATTATTTTTCGACTATCCTTGACAAAGATGTAAACATTATCTCATCATCGGTGGGTCGCATCACGGTCTGACTTCCATGGTTGACCAAGTAACATATGGGATGCTTCTATGTCGACCACGTCACAAAGTATTTGATCCTTATAATTTTTGTCAATTGAAAATAATACAGTGCATTGTACAATTACCTTGGTCTCGTTCACCTTTTTTATCTAGCCAATTAACTATAGGGAATGATGTTTTGTTGTTAGTAGCTGCAATTTATCGACCATCACTCTGGAGATGATGTTCTCGCTACTGCCATTGTCTATGATTACATCACAGACTTTTCCGTTAACAGTGCACCGCGTACGAAATATATTGTGTCACTGTGGATGTAATTCCTTCTATGGAGTGTATGGTAATTGCCTCACAAATAGAGATTCATCACGATCCTCACCCGTTCATTCATTGTCATTTGCTCCTTCCTCAGTGACTTGTTCATGTTCATCAAAGTCAGGGTCTTCTTCTGCGACCTCACCTTCAGTGCCCTCTTTGTTTATGGTCAAGTATGATGCGAGACATTGAGGATAGGTGTTTGATAAGTGGCCCACTTGGCCATAATGGTAACAATTGTTTAACCTTGGCCGAAAGTAAGGATTTGGAATCCTACTCGGGCTCGCTGTTGTGGGTATTATACGTTGAGGCCTAGATGAGCCGCTTCTTATATCACGGTTTACAGTTGCAGGAGGTTGAAGAAGTTCTCCTACTGGTTCTGTTTCTCATGCCAACACTGGATCTTGCGTAGGACCCATCATGGGGGGTCGAGTTAAAGGATAAGGCTGAGTGGGAACTCTAGCAAGTTGCGTTTATGCCCTACCTGCCAATTGAACTACTTCATCCACGGTCTTGACTGGGTGCATTTGAACTCGGTCTTGAATCGTCAATCGTAACCCACTTATAAATCATGCTACCATCTATGATTCAGTTTATGACAGGTCATTTCACATTGCAAACCGCTGAAATTCTTCGGTATAGTCGGTGACAGTTCGATTCCTTTGTCGGCAGTTTTGGTATTGCTGGAATAGTATATGCTCGTAATCACTAGGAATGAATCATGATCGAAGAAGGCGTTTCATCCGTGGCCATGACGAGATGAGCGCCTTATTCTGTTGAGCACGTGAGAGTTGTAATTGCTCTCACGATGCAGAATCACCAGATTTTAATATAAACGCTACTAATTTCACCTTTTTATGTTCTGGCACGTCCATGTAATCAAAATATCGTTCTACTTTGGCTAGCTAGTCGATGAAATATTCTATGCGTAATAAACTGTTAAAACTAGGACTTTCGATTTTACCTTAATAGTCTCTTTTAGCACGATCTATATAATCGCCTTCATGGATTAGTCATTGGGTAAAGCCTTCATTAAGTTCTTTGTCGCTAGAACTTGAATCATCTAATGTAGTCCTTCGATTTACCAATGGTAGTGCTCTACAGAAATCGAGGTTGTGTCATATAGCAATCACAGGAGGTGGAGCATCGCCTAGGGCTCGGGGTGAAAGTAACACATCTGAAAGACGGTCATGTAGCCCTTTCATAGTCAATTGACTCTCCTGGTGGAAAGTTTTTATTCTTTTCGAAAGATAACGAATCTCTGGATCATCGTCCACAGGATTTTTGTTCATATCTTCCTTGTTTGCCATTGGCCCTAGGGGAATTCTCGCTCTGATACCAATTGACGTAGGGATGAACGCGATGAGGTCAATCACCGTCTTCCTCAAGGATAACTACTCTGAATCCACGGAGCTTCTCTGGACTCCTCACGGAGACTTTTCGAATCCATGAGGAAAAAATAAGAAAATAGAAATAAATTCTATATAATTCATAATTTGATTGATGAATCAAATAAATGAGTTCACAACCCTTTAAATAGTGATACTAAGCAATGGGAGACATTTCATAATCAAACTACAACTAAAACTCCTAGAATTCACAACTTACTATAAATAGTAAATGTACTATTTATAGACGGTCGTGATGTCTATTGGTGTTGGCCAAAAATAGAAAGTGTCCTATTTAGCTTCACCACGTTGCTCTCCTAACTATTCTAAGAACTTTTCATGTTGGGCACAACTCCTAAAGCCCAACGGATGAAGAGTTATAATCAAACTAAAACTTACTATTTATAGTAAAAACGGAATTAAAATAGGAAAAAGACCATCGATCTTTTGGTATTTTGCAAATCTGCCTAACGCAACCTGGCATAGCAGGGTTGGGTGGCTAAAGTAGCTCATCCTACCCCAAAATCATAAATTTTACGTTCGATAACTCATTCTTGATTGCGAGATACACCCGGTTTAAGGTTTAATGGTCCGGATCACTTTTGTCATCGACCGAGCCTTTTCTGATCCATCTTGAACAGTTTCATCCATCTTGGCCATGAAACTGTCCGCAACCTGCTCTACATCATTAATCCTGAAATTTCTTGATATTTGGTGCAAACAAACATACAATAAAAGATATTACACGGACTCTTAAAGAAGGAAATATTACAGCGGACAGTTTGGCAAGACTTGGCAGTAGTGGGTCCCTAAATCAGCTTTTCAAAAGACAACAAGACCTTTGTTGGATTGTGTGGGCTTAGGTACGCTTATAAAGAGGGCTGACCCCTCTTAATCACGACCTGGTTTTCTTCCTCATGGTCCTTGGCCTTGGTTGGGATCTCCCAGATGGGTGCACGGTGGTTGTTGGGGATGTTGTATAGTGCACTTTCTTTTTTCTTTTTCTTTTTTTCCTTTTTTTTTTCTTTTTTTTTTTTCTTTTTTTTTTTAATGAACAAAGGAAATATATTTCCCAAAAGAACCTTACAAAACTAAAAATCAATTCATAAGGAAAGAGATCATGTTGGCATTATTTCAGCCATCAACTTCGAACATACTGAAATAGAAATTCAAAATCCCAAAAACCAAAGTGCACCCATTTAAGATCTCTAAGGGATCAATGGTAGTCATATATCTATGTAGCTGACAGACTGCACAGGAAGATCATCAAGTGGCACTACAAGAAAACTGGCCTTTACCGGCGGTCAAAACCGCCGGCAAAGCCTTTGCCCATGGTTTGCCAAGTGCCGGTGAAGCCTCGGTCAGTAAAGGCTTTACCTGCGGTCATGCTTCCTTTACTAGCAGTTGTGCAAGCCGCCGCTGCATGTGGAATTTATCGACGGTTTACACAATAGGTTGTATTATTTGAATTTTTAGCTCTTAATCCATGTGGGACTGATTTAACTTTACTAACACTTCAATTAGCATTTAGGCTCCTAATTTCTTAATGCATATGCATTTATAAGCCTATCTATAATTGTGATTTGGTTTTTTCTTTTCCCTATGCCTTACTAGTTAACCTTTTTTTTCCATTGCCTATGGCAGCTTCATGTTGCCTGCAATTTCAGATGTACGGGCTCATTAGATTGCAAACATTCAGTTTATAATAATAATTATATATATAAAAAAATAAATGACAAAAATTAGATACCCGACTCATAGTGAGTCCCAATTTATGAGTTCTGTCTCTCCAACTCATAAAATGATAGACCTTATCATTGACCCTTTTGGTCAAGGCCCACTTGATTTCACATTCCTCTTAGGAAGTTGATTATGCTTAGTGATTGTTTTCCTATATATAAAAAAAATACATGCCTATGTAGCCCTTTCACATGCATCGAACTGCCGTGAATAATATTTACAATAATAAATCGAATAGTTTCAAAAAAAAAATAAAATCAATCGATCCATAGCTCCCATTCATCCATGCCTAAAACGTGCAAAAAAAAAAAAAATAGCGAAAAGAAATTAATTGGTATCAGAGTTTAAGTTTTAGAATTCAACTCAATATTGCATCAAAATACATATTAAAGCAATCGAAAACTTACTTATTTCCAAGAACCGAATGAAGGTTGACAATGAGTACAGAGAGTAGGATTCAAATTAAACGGGGCAGCTTAGCTGATGAATATCCAAAATCACACAAGCATGCGTCGCATTAGCAAGTGCAGAGAGTAGGATTCAAAATACTGCACTAACAATGCCTGTAGCAGGGCCTCAGGTTAGGAATGTATGCTAAACAAACGAGAGTGATCATTGTGAATAGATGCCTTCCATAGAATAAGTTGGGTTACCTTGAATTTGCCCAGACGTCTTGGGAAGACAACTAAATTAGCCTTGTAAGTTTTCAGCCTTTGAACATTAGCTTGAAGACCCTCCAGAGAACGGTTCTTGCGACGATGGTCAACTACAATGCAAATGGTTGAGACAAGTTTCTTTGGAATGCCAGCTGTCTGAAAAATACAGTCCAGAATTACATGATCGACAATGCACAAATTCATGACGATAAGAGAAGTATCACACCAGGGGAAATAGAAGCATCATGGAAATATGGAAATTGGATGATCCACAATGCACGTTTGTTGAATTCAGACCGTTAAGACTGTTCTCATTTCAACTGTCCATTTTATTTCCACCAATAAAATATAAAGCTCAGGGATTAATCAGTGTAACTTTTTATATATAAACCATCTACATTGGGGTCCACAATTTGGACAGCTTAACTTTGACTTACTCAAATGCCACGTGCACTGTTTCTCTGCCCCTATGTATCAGCCATCACTCTCTGCTGAAGTAACAAAGTTTTACCCTTTAGCTTCGTAGCTGAGGTCATGCATGCTAAGGTCCACTGGACAGAACAATTTAATTCGCTTTCTATAGCCTAAAAATTTTCATTTAGCATATGATCCTAACCACAAGACCTGTTGCCTTCTTTTTTTTGTAATTATTAAATTCCAACGAGTTTGCCTCCCACTCGTTAGATGAGTTGATGGAGACAGTGTAGTGTGTTTTGGTGATCCACAATTCAAACCCTGTTAGTATCACCTTTCCAAAAAAAACAAAACAAAAAAATTCCAAACAGTTTTAGGGCCTGTTTGGACGCATCCTCAAGAGGGGGGTTTGTCTGCTAAATTCTATTTTGAGCCAAGCACTAAGCAAATTTACACATGGTGTATAATTAACTCAAACTAAACCGTCCAAAGTGTGTGTCCTACTTTAGAAGGCTCCTAAACTGAAAACTACACTGATTTAGTTTTCCAACTGGTTGATTGTTGGACATTTTATTGGACTATCAACATGTAAAGAGTCCACGGTCCGAATTCCACAAATGAATGCTCATCAGTTGGACGCTAGTAGCTGAATTTTGAATAATGACCTATCTAAAGTGTGTACTATGACTTAGTTTGTTGAGTTAATGCATGTCGTGTGTACAACTTGATTGCTTGAGTATCACCATAACACTCTGCTAGCATCCAAAATAACTCCCCTTTCACACCCTTTCTTTACCACTGTACTATTTCTCACAAACAACTTCCTCCATGCATATTGCACATGTCATGCCTACTAGTAACAGATAAGGAAAAGGTGACGTAAATGGTAAACCAATTATCATTGAATATTTAGGATAGCAGAATAAAATCTATAGGGTTCATTCATCCATTACATAGGAAAGAGTAGTTGAAGTAATTGACTCAACTCTCAAATGTAGTTAAAGAATATAAAGTTTGTTTTATTCAACTCCTTAAGTATTCTGTTATAATGTTTAGAGGGGCCAAAAATGGTGAAGTAATATAAACAAAAAGTTCATGATTTCTGCTCTTAACAAGTGTAAAGCATACTAGAGGCATAGACTAACCATATGCTTCACTATTTGAGGCATAACACTCATGCACGATATGCTTCGGCGTTTATGCATCACAGTATTTTGAGACATTCAAGGTGGAAGCTTCTTTGCATGCCTTTAGAGCATTGGTGTGTTTATGTGTGAACTAAGCATCCAAAGTAAATGTAATAAGAATTCAAAATGCTTTCCAAGAGGGGGGAAGGGAAGAAGCAGAAGACAAACAGAGAATGTGACATTTAATCTGGTAGATGCGAACATGCTACATAGAGCAATAAGCATGCACATGCTGGGCGGTACATGTCGGGAGAGTCTGTAAGGTTAGGGTAAAAGTAAAGCGAGGCGTGAAAGCTAAAAAAGAGAAGTTCATCTTGCTACTTGGTAACGGATTTTATACTTCATGCACATTACCATTTATTTGAGAGAAAGGTGGAAGCTGCAGTGCAGAAGAGGATTCATGTAGCTGACCCCAATTAATTGGGATAAGGCTTAGATGATGATGATGATGTGGAACCTTGCAGTATTTTATTGTAACCCTTTTCTTTCAGAAAAAAGAAAAGAATAGAAAAAAAGATGACAATATTTGGTGGAAACTGCACTGATTGTTGCAAGGTTCGTATCCTGACATTTGGTTGCTGACCAAGATGACAATACTAGAATACTGTTGTTGGAACTATGTAAATATCTGCCTACCTGCATAGAAATTGAACACAAGGGTATATTTTGATCATGGTGGTTAGACGGAATTTCAATGATTCAAATCCGACATTGAGGCATTTAATACAGAAAATTCAATAAGCAAGCAAAAATCTTAAAGGAAACAAGAAAGAAAGGGGAAAAAAACATATGTATGAAATGTTTATATTATAACACAAAATTGAGCTCAAGTAATTCCATGATTTGAAGGACAGACCTGATGCCGAATCCACAAATTGCCCATTGATTAGCAGTTGGGTGTGCTCTACTTGAACAGGTGGTGTTATCAAGTCTTCAGCTGTAATGGCAATGCCAAATCTATGGACGATTCTAGCATTTCTGCGTGAAGTTTATATTATAACACAAAATTCTGTAAATAGAAATGCTTAAGTATCAACCAACTAGCACAAAATTAGCAAGATGACATATGTATGAAATGCAAGTGGTCCAAAAGATTAGTCCCACAATGAGAACAAGATGCAAAATATGGTCAATCCACTCACCATGTGGGCCACATCATAGAAAATGTAATGTAGAACTGCAAATCTGATCAAAGAGTGCATGTGTGACTAGATTGGAAATCCAAAAGAGACATGATTACATGCTTAGAACTCAAAACAATATATAGAAAAACAAGTATGTATAATAAATTGGTTTTGAGAGCCGGCTTTAAGCTGTAATCTGATTACAGGTTAATGGTTGTTTGTGTTTGGATAACTTGTAATCTGTTGCCTGAATTTCCTTTATCTGCAATCTGAAACATGGGCATGTTTCAGATTACAGCTAAAAGTTGTAATCTGATTACAATTTATTGAATTTACAGACATCCAAATGACCCCTTAGATCAATGACTAAATATAGGGTCTGTTTGAAAAGAATCAAGATAAATGGTTCAAAACAATGTAAGATATTACACACACGAGGTTCAATCCTTTGTTAAGTAGCTTGAAGTCAGTGAACACTTTGTATGGGTTTGTATCACTATGTTATTGCTGAAATTAAGAGATAGATATGTAGCTTAAACTTGATGATTCATTCACTAGATCAGTTTGCATGTTGTGGGGGTTTGAGTGAACTTTGTAGTTGTGTGGAACCAACTTCCGTAAGCGTTTCATAATCATACAATGTTTGATTCAAGCATTTAACAGGGACACCAATCTGCACATGCAGGTCCACCTTTTGGCAATTCAAATCATTTACCGGTCGTGACTTGTTTAAACTCTCCAAACCTCTAGTACTTGCTAATTGATTGAGTCAGGCCAAGATCCTTAACTAGACATACTGAGGCTGCAACATAATAGATCATATAGGTAAAACACTAACAACAAGTTCCATCAAGCATAAGCACATAGGCAACAGAAATACATGCATGCATGTTGCCTTCAGGTTTGACAGTCAAGGTTTAGCAGGGAAACATGCAGAAAAGTGACAACTGGGATGATTAGTAATTGTGAGCCAATCTAGATGGGCCCCACTAGATGGAGAGCCAAGATTCATGAGTTCCTCATTTACTAGAAGTAAGCAAATCAGCAAAAAACTTTCCAATGCTAAAAATTATTAATGATTAATAGTTGAAGTTTAGCCTGGAAAATCTATAGAAAAGTGATGTCTAGGATGATCAGTAATTGTGAACCAATCTAGATTGGCCTCACTAGATGGAGAGTCAGGATTCATGAGTTCCTCATTTACTAATAGTAATCAGTTTAGACAAAATTTTCCATTGCTAAAAAATGAATGGTGGTTGATAGTCTAAGTTTCAACAAGTGAAGAAAAGTGGCGTCTAGTCTACCATCAATCAGTAATTCTGAACCATTCTAGGTGGGCTCTAGATGGGCAGCCAAGACATAAGTACGCCATTTGCTTGAGTGTAATCAGGTTAGAGAAAATATTTAGAAGGTAAAGGCAATGATGGGTAGAAGTCAGGGCTCAGTATGGAACACTGCAGAAAAAGTGATGTCAATGATCAATCAATAATTGTGATCCATTCTAGCTGGGTCCCGCTAGATGGACAGTCAAGAGTCATGAGTTACTCATTTAATGAGATTAATCAGATCAGACGAATGTTTTTAGATGGAGACGCTTCCAATTCCATCTCAGAGAAGTGCAACATACAAAACAAATTGCACAACTACAATGACCAGACCTCAGAGATGAAGTCAAGATAGACCACTAATACAATTTCAATCACACACAAAAAATTATATTATATGAAATTCAAATTCAAAAGAACAATTAAACAACAACAAAGAAGGTATGAACAAAAACCAAATTGGCGTGACTACTTTACCAATTCATCAAATCCAATAGAGGATTAATTCAATAGATAACATCCAAATTCCATTTATATTTCAACAAAGAAGGATGATTTACTATAAATTCTAAATAAGTAGTAAATTCTAAAATAATCTAAATAACTAATAGGTTTTAGAGCTCAAAACTGAGTAGCTCAGGATTTCCAAATCCTAGGGAAGACGGATCCCTTATCCTGATCAAAGGGTCTGACTTGGGTACTTCGGCCTTTAGAAGAAGCCAAGCATCACCGATTAGGCCAATCATGAAGGAATACATGCATGCATGTTGCCTTCAGGTACAGACTACAGACTGACTATGTAAGCCCCGTATCCTAGACCGTACCATTCTATAGACTTTCGCAGTCTTCTCGGTCGAATTCCGGCAACCTTCGACCCTTAACCGATATTTGCGCGTGACCCTGATTCACACGTCGTCAACCCGAGTCGACTCAACCCAAGACTTGTACCATAGCGGCCGCGCCGTCGCCGCGGTTCTGATGCCGCGACTCGCTCGCCGAGGCGATACCCTAGTCAGGAGATGTGGGCCAGCATTCGGTGCCAGGAAATCGTCGCGCATTGCAAAACCCAAGAGAATCTTTACAACATGTCACCTCAATCCATCAATCAATCCTATCAAGGGTTAAGTACATGTCAAGTACACATCACCTTTCACCCTTCCCCAAGCAAGCTTCAAAGTCAAAAAAGTTCTTACACAAGCCATACTTTTCTTACACAAATTGTCACAAAAGTCAAAAAGGTCTCTTACACCCATCACTCACCACATCCATCCATCACCCATCACTCCTCTCTCTTTACAACTCTCTTTCTCATTTTTTTTTCAAACCATTCCCAAGCAAGAGAAACACCATACATCTAAGCCTCTCCCTCTCTTCCAAGCTTCAAGTGTGGCCCACCTTTCCATCCCAAGATCTTCCATCTCAACCATCCAAACCTCATCTCCTCCGTTGGAATTGAAGCTAAGGAGCTAAGGAAGCCAAGGGAGTAAGAAGATCGAATGGTGGGTGCTTTGATAGAGTAGTTTTTATTTTTTTTTAAGATGGGCCAAGTGAGGCCAACCGATCAATGGTTTGGATCTCACTTGAGACCCTAAGATGTGGCCGATGGCCCACTAGGATCATCATGATCATTCCATGATGGGGCTATTCTCTATGGACCCCATCATGATGTTTATTTCCTTGCATTATATAGGTCATCTAGACCATCCATATTGGTGAGGAAAGGATCTCCACCGTTGATTTTTGATTTCGATGGACCCATGTGTAATGGGACCCACTTGATGTATGATCGATTGCAAGGGAGGGCCCATAGTGTCGGGGTCCCTCCATCATGTATGTCCCACTCTCTTCTCTCTCTCCCTCTCCTTTTCATTTTCTTTTCATGTGATGATAATGTGTTTGTGTGGCCCACTAGGATGGACCCCACCATGAAATATGTACCTTATCCAAGCCATCTATAAGTGGGGCCCACCTTATATGTGTTGTATCGACACCATCCATCATTTGGTGGCCCACTTGAGTGGGCCCAATCTTGCACTTGGAATGTCAAACCATCCAGTGTCCCTGGACGCTGGACGTCATTTGGAAAACATAGATTTAAGCTTAGTTTAAGCTTTTGTGTGGACCATTCATGTAGGCCCTACCTTGATGTACGTATTCAATCCACGCCGCCCATCTCATTCTTAGGATCATTTTAGGAGTTGAACTAAGGAATGATGCTGATTTAAGTATCTGGTGGGCCATAGCATAGGAAACTGTGGCAGTTGCCGTTGAAAAATCACCTGCTTTTTCTATGCACCAAAATATATTCAATATTGAGCTTGTTGGGCTTATATTAAGCCATGGGACCTAATGGTTGGGTCAAATTCGCTTGATGCGGGCCCCACGCGTGAAAAACCTTAGAAAAATACTTATTTTCAAAAAAAATAAAAATAAATAAGCAGCGTTTGCTGCTGCTGGCAGCAAGGATGAGCACACGTCCTGGACGCTGGACGTCCGCGGGCAGGGACCCACAGCTCCAGTTGTGGGCCCCACCATGATGTATATTTGTCATCCAACTCGTTCATTGGGTGGGCCTTTCCCTAGAGTGGGCCCCCTCCAAATATCAGCCATATAAAAGACTCAGGTGGCCCACACGACAACAAATAGTGGGGGTTTGAACGTCTGCCATTGAAACCCTTTTTGGATTTTTTTTGGGGCTTGCAGAGGTTTGAATCAATGTGAAATTTGTTTTTACTCTTCATTCGGGTCTGTGTGACCACGTCAACAGGTTGGACGACAAATAAGCATTGTGGTGGGCCCCACGTGGGACCCACAATGATGTATGTATTTTATTCACACTGTCCACCATGGACGGTGGAATCCCCATGGTGCATGTGTTTGCACTACACTGTCCAGGGTTGGACGGTGGGACCCCTAAGAAGCATGTGTTCTCTCCATGCTGTCCATTTATATGGAACCCACTATGATGCAGTTGCTGCACCCAATCTGTCCATCCATTTTAAGAAGCTCATTTCTTGGCATGAGCTATAGAATGAGCTAGATCCATTGTCCAAGTGGACCCCACCTTGATATGTCATGAGGCCCATCTTAGTTTATTTGTGGCCCATCTGTTAAGGCCCACCTTGTTATTTATAAGGCCCATGGGTTGAGGCCCATTTGATGTATTAGGGGCCCATGGGTTAAGGCTCATTGAGATGTATTAGGGCCTATGGGTTGAGGCCCATTTGATGTACATATGGGGCCCAATTGGTGTGGCCCATTTAATACACATAAGACCCATGTGCTTAGGCCCATTTGATGTATTCAAAACCCAACGGGTTATGGCCCATTGCAATGCACATAAGGACCATTGGTGCGGCCCATTGATGTGGCTCACTTGATGAATATAAGGCCCATATGATATGACCCATTTGATGTATTTAAGGCCCAGTGGGATGTACCTAAGGTCCATTGCAATGTGTGATCCCAACATAGTTTATGAGATGAGTTTACGATGGGCTATGCCTTGGGAGCAATGATGGTTTGACGTCCACATTGTAAGTATAATGTTGGTTAAATGTCCACATTACAACTCTCCCTAGGGCCCATTGATAGGCCCGTACTTGTTGTATGTAGGCCGTCCAGGCCATCTGCGTTGTAAGGATAGTGCGTTACTTTATAACATGTGTAGTATAGTTTCATAACTCATGATCGCATCATATGTATGTTTGATATGAGAAGTGACTGATCATAACATATGCCTTCGGGTAGCTTGTTTAAGGGCTCCCGGGTAGGCGGTGTTGCCCTACATGAGCGCACGATACGCGCAGGATTTCTGCATGACTGGATAGTGTGATTCATGCATTTGCATTGTGTGTCATGGTTACCATATGCCCTAGTGACATCAGGGCCGTAACCTCTATAAGCGTATCGTGGTTAGAAAGATTGGATACCGAAAATCTTATTCTACATAGGGTGCTATAGATATCCATGGGTAAAAGTCCTTAAATCCTTATGGTACCAAGAGGTTGTTCTAATGTCTAGACCGAGTGGGTGCATGAGCGCCGAGTGCCGATTACCAGATGGTCACGCTTTCCACTGTGTCGTGGTCAGTTGGAAGGGGGTGTGGCCTTACCTGCCTGAGAGGAGGAGGTAAAGCTAGACTGAGTTTGACCAGCTCGAGGAATGGGTCTGCTATCGACAAGCCGAGCCCGATATTGATAGGCGGATAGTGAGGTCTCTTTCACTTACCTTATTGCATGCGATGGGGCGGTGATCTGGTTTAGAGTGTACTAGACCCCGGTGATATCTCAGATTTGAGCTGTATTGATATGTGGACTTAGATAAGGATTCATATGCTTGATTTGCACATCGCATCGCATGGCCTTTTTACAGCCGACATCATTTATGCCTTGTATCGAATGGCCTTGGTACGGCCAATAGTATTCATGGATCCATCAGCATATTCCGTATTACTCTGATATTGCATGATCATATTATTACCTTGCGCACACAATTTCACCACCCTCTAAGCTTTCCATAAGCTTATGCACGACCGTTGCATGCATGTGAGTTGGGGCGCAACAGCGCTGAGGCAGGAGCGCTTTGCAGATCATTTTGGAGCTTTTGGTCTATCATCATTGTATTTCCCTTTATGCTCATTGTACTTATAAAGTTTTTGATCATAGTGAAAATGTAATGGAGTTTTTAGTTTTTTGTGGGTTATGCATTTGTTTATGCTTATTACGAATCAAACTGATGTTGAAAATCCTCCTCGTAGCATCCCAGGATTGGAACCTGTCGAATGGGCGTTGAAAGCCGAGAACGGGGTTCTACGGAGGCTGTCGAGGCTAGATTCGGCGATCAAAAATTTTGTGAGCCCGATTTTCAAGTTTGGGGCGTGACAAACTAGGTGGAAGATAACAGGGATTAGGTGCACAGTACCTTTTCTTCATCCTTATGGCATTTCTTTTTGCCTCAGAACTTTTCAAGCTATAACTGCACAACAGAGCAACCCAGTCAAGAATGATGTTGGTGATTAAATCCAAATACTACTTGGCAACCATGAAGCACAACAATTTACAGACAGTTCCCGAAGAGTAACTGGGCCCAATTCAGTCATGTTTTCAAGTTCCAATTGAACACTTTCCAATTTTTTATTATGATCAAAGAAGAAGATTATTCTTTTTACCAAAAATGTACAGATCAAATCACAATCTTATAATTATAATAAGAACAAGAGATGTTTCTCGATCAATCCCTTTGTCCCTCACTCTTCAAGAATCAGAAAGGAGCAATCATGGAGTTGGTGCATAAGTATGCCAAAATAAATAATCAATTAAAATTTAGCAAAGAACATTTCCTCCAGAACTGTTTAGGTTCTGAGTTCTGAGTAAGGTGATTTCCATGTAAGACCATGGGCAATACTAAATATTGTAACTTTAATTCTACAAGTTAAATATGGGAATAGGCTTTATATAGGATAAGGGCTGGCAATGTGCCAGACAAAATTGATATTTTGAATAGGCCCAACCCAACCATATCAAAATCCAGGCCTGATACAGCTCCAAGCCCTCCTCTTGCCAGGCCTCTAATGGTGTCTGATGATGAAACGGGACTCATAAAGCTGGGATAAGGCTATGATGACAACTATGATGACTTTTCTAGCCCCAGGGCCAGCCTATTGACAGGGCCTACTTTACAAAATTTATAAAGGAGAAATCCCATAAAAGAAGGCAGCAGGGTTTACTGTTAGCATAAAAGAGAAATGAAAAACTAGATAGTTGAAAAGGTCATCCTTACAACATCATTCCGCAGCCCATACACCGAAAGAACGAAACAATTCTGATCTGAATCACATACCAAATAGTATCTGCAAAATAATAACTGATTAGTTATAAAGTTTCAACCCAGGCCATACTTTAACTTTTAACTACTTTTAGTCTCTCCTAAACAAGTATTGTATGCTGTTAAATCTAATTAAAATACATGATACCCAGATACTTCAACCTAGAGAATGCATCCATAGCGTATCATCATGTTTGACACCTCAAGTTTATGGGTAAAACCTGTAAAGTCCAAAAGGCCTGTTTTATTCAACCCTTCCAAGAGGTCACTTATAGTGGCTTCTTGTATGACGAATTCTCTACAGTACAAAAGAGAAAAGCAAAAAAATTAGTAAATTTGAAATGGTTCATTATTGGAAATGCCTATCTGGAGTCTTTGTAGAATGCATGCATAAGTTGGGGTGCTTACCTGTAGCCTCGCCCAAAGATGATGCCATTGATGCAACTAAAAGAACCACAACAATATACTCATAAAATTATAGAAATTATATGATTTAACATGAATTAAATGCATTCTTGGTCTAGTGCCCAAGATTAAATGCTTGCCTATGATGAGGCTAATTACTTTCTTTCTTTTCTCTCTGTTTTTTTATACTTTTTTCTTTTTCTTTTTCTTTTTCTTTTGTACTTTTTTTTCTTGTTATTTTTTTCTTTATTTTTTTAATAGAAAAATGAGGCTGATTACAGTGTCTGAACTTGTGTTGATGCTCCTCAAATATTAACAAAAACATGAAGAAAACTATAACAAACCTGAAAAGTAGCTATATAAGAACTTAACTGTGCAGGGGGTGTTAAACATCTTTCAACATCACTCTTTGAACTACACATGCATGCATCTATGTGCATGCCAAACGAACACACACCATGATTGCATGCTTGCACATGTATAGGAGCATATGATGAATTATCTACACTATCATGAACCTGAAGGATTATGTTACAACTTACAACTTACAACTTCAAAGAATACTATGAGGGTGTCAAAAAAAAAAAAAAAAACAGAGAAAAAGTTCTGAGATCATTTGAAATGGTTATCTTCTGTTTAGAAAGCAATGGAAGGCACATTGCCCGCCCTTATCAAAATGCAGTTTAAAAACTTTAGATAAGTTTTTCAGAGCTGCAAATTTGTTTTTCAAATTGTAGCCCATTTAACCAGTGGATGAACCTGATTCTTGGGCTAGGGCATCAATATAGTGGTGTCGTTATGATGGATGGATGGGATCCAAGACCTATTGTCCCATGCAGATACATGTGTGGCATGTAAATGAGCTTTATTGCACACGGATGTAGGCAAAGCTCTAGTGTCATTTAAATTGCTCTCAAAAGTGTTTTTGAACAGAAAAAACACTAAAAAAAAAGTGTTTGATTCATTTGCTCAAAAAGAGTTCATTTTTCTGCCTATCGTCCAAAAAAATATTGGTTTTAAACATTTTAAAAACTATAAAATTTCCAAAAATACCGACTTTGCAGCAGAGTTTTGCTGACTATGGCATAAACAACGCTCCTTGCCTTCCAGAAGCAATTTTAATTTACTCAATAGAACATGTGGAATAAAAGAAGAAGAAAAAGAAGAAGAAAAGTATACAGCATATGTTTTAACAGCAACCATAACAAACACCAAGAAAAGAACTGTAGAAACCAAAACTATTGTGACCACTTTAGGGGCAACCTCAAAGCTCATCAAAAGAGCCACCTCCCTAAAATCAATTGATTTGACAAGCCACCCTACTCCAATTTAACATCCAGCATAAGGTAAATATTTAGCAGCAGTTATATAATGTGAGAAAACCTATTTTCCTAGTACTAACTAAAACACACGATGAAAGCCAAATGCAAGTCCAATATCTTCATTCAATCCCAGAAATACTCTACTTCCCTGATCACAAAACATAAATTCGAATCTAAACTTGATTGATGTGCAAAATTAAATTCAAATCCAAAGAATGGGTTGAACAAAATCAATGTTTAACTTAGACAGGACAGAAATAGTACTCTTGCTAAATTCAAATCAAGGTTGCAATTCAAGTTAGAAATGTACCCTCAATCTGTCTAACAATATTGAAGGAGTGATAAGCTTGTACTTGGGAACCTCACAATGCAACCATCACTGTGTCACGACTTGAAAATGGCAACAAAATGAATCAGAACCCTTCCGCTAGTCCATCCAAATGACACAACACAGAGACACCAAGACCTGCCCAAATCTCTCAACTTTGCTAGAATCTCCTTGCTCATTAAATCAACATAAGTAGCTAATGTCTGACAAATAATCTTCACATAAGAAAATAAAAAAGATAGCATAAAAATACATTTAATTCTAAAGGGAGCAATGCAGCCAAACATCTAGTACTTCTATTAATTGGTTAATGCATTTCATTGTGGGATAAATAAGAACAATACTAATGATGAAGCTAGATAAGAACACCAATACTTATGATATCTTCAAAAATTTGCACCCCAACTTTTATGAAGGAAAATGGCCCCAAAACATGAAATAGGATCCATTTTCAAGCATTTCTTAGAAACCAAACATGTGCAGCAGCCCTTGCTACTGGATTCCATTTCCATTAGGGCTACTTTCTAGGAGTTAAATCAACTCAACACAAGATAAGAAATCAATAACTGATATGTGAAATAAATGAGCTGAAAAAAAAGAAGATGGGAAATCAACAATGCAAATCCCTAAAAATGGATTCGACAACGCAAATCCCTAATTAGGGATTTGTATTCGACAAAGCATACCTGAGATGGATGAGAATCCGAGACCCACGAGCAGCAAAAGACCGAACTGCAGCAGAGGGCCAAGGAGATAGAGAGAGGGAGAGAGGAATAGGGTTTTGAGAGAGAGATAGATAGGGAGAGTGAGAGTGAGAGGAGAGCGAGCAGAGAACGAGAGGGAGAGGCAGAGGGAGAGGTAAAGGGAGAGCGTGCTAGGGGGAGAGGGAGAGTCAAAGAGAGGGAGGGAGAGGAAGAGGCAGAGAGAGGGAGTGGGAAAGCACGCGAGAGGGAGAGAGAGGAAGAATGAGAGCGCGCGAGAGGGAGGGAGAGCACACAAGAGAGGGAGAGAGAGAGAGAGAGAGGGAGAGGGAGAGGGAGAGGGTCAGCGCTCAAATAGATTAGGGATTCTTTTTTTCTTCTTTCTTTTTTTGATTTTATAGGCGTAGCCTTTGCCCGCGGCCGGTAAAACTGGCCACGGGTAAAGGGTTGGGCATCGGTTGGCTTAGGCTGCTTTTCTTGTAGTGTGGCCATGTGCTTCCCAACCTTCTGCTGCAGCTCCTCCTTCCTTGCACCCACGACCTTGTCCACTATCATCCCTTCAGGAACATGAAAGTCGACATTGCCTCTATCGCCCAATCTTGAGCAACACTCTTCAATTCGTCGATATCTACCTTCAGAAAAATAACATCAGGTAAATTTTTGGCAAGCTCGGCCAGGATGGGGCAGTGAAACGGCACGGCCCGTACCATGAAGCCATAAAATCGACCACCACCAGCTTCTTGGAGTCGTTGGCCCTTTGCAGCTGTTCATTCCAAGCATCGATGATGTTGTATAGCGCACTTGTGTGCCCATAGAATAGGTGAGGACTTGTGTTTTTGTTTGGCGCTTGCCCAAAAGTCTGTAAATGTCTTGTTAAGTTTGTTTTCACCACAAGAAAAATGACCTTTATCGGCGGCCAAAATCGCCCCCTAAAAGCCCAAAAAACCGCTGGTAGAAGAATTATCGGCGGTCGAGCATGTGCCACTAAAGGGGGCCGTCGCTGTTTCTTTTACCGCCAGTTGCACCTTTTTCGCGGCGTTTTTATCGGCCGCCGGTCTCTTCCGGCGCTTACTATAATTTAGTGGCGCTTCTATGACTGCCGCTAAAATCTATAAAAGCGCCGTTATCTCAAAGCGCCGCTAGAAACTCCACAAAGTGCCAGTAAAATTATACGAAGCGTCAGTAAAGTTGTACAAACGCTGCTAAAAACTCCCACAAAAGTCGGTTAAAAGCCATAAAAACGCCAGTAAAAACTGTAAAAAAAAATGCCGCTAAAAGTGATTAGACACGGAAGTAATTTTTTGTTAGAAACGCCGGTATTATAAACGCCGCTAAAAGATGTAACAAGAGCTATTAATGAATTGTAGAAATGCCGCTAAAGCTTTGGAAAACGCCGCTAAAAGTGCCGATAATAGAAATTCCTATTGATTCTTTACTAATCCTTTCACACAAATTCCTGTTGATTCTAACTAATCATTTCCCATAATTGCTACTACAATCAAAATCTCCATCAATCTAACTATCAAATCTCTATTTGCATAACTATCAAAAACCTATGATTGAATGACAAGAATTTGAATTACCCAATAATCTTACATTCATCAAGACAACAATTAGCACAATATCAACAAAACAATTAATGATCTATTTAAAGTTTTCAAAACAAACTATAAATGTCTTCCTTTCCTAGCCTTTCACATGAATTGTTTCAGTAAGGTTCCCTTCTGGACAGATCACATGTCTTCCTTTCCTGGCCACATTTTTTGGCAAATGTTTACAACACCAACCTCACTGGCTATGATCACGTGTCCACTATGTGTGATGTAGGCCCTTTTCTTGCAATGAGCCTAAATTCCTCCCTGGAAAATTTCCCTGCAATGAGCCTAAATTCCTCCCTGGGAAATTTCCCTGCAATGGGCTGAGAAGCATAGCTGATTCGGTAAGTGGCACAACATTGAGATTATACTGCTTGGAGCTATAGAGTGCTGATCATGTGCTCCTCACCTGTAGACAAGAATAGATAGTTAAGAAAACTTGATTCATAGCACATTTGATGTATGCATGTGTTCCACTAGATAGGAAGTCCGTTTTACAAATTCTTAGTTTGAATGGAAAACAAGTTATTTTAGACTACTAAAGCTAAAATGGACAATCCTTGAATTGGAACACATGATTTTACTAGCAAAATCACCTGAAATAACTTTGGTTCGGGAAAACCCAGCTCCATCAAGGAAGCCATTCATGAAAAGAAAAACAGATAAGGACCACTACAAGTGAATCTTTGATTGTCAGATAAAGAAGGAAAGAGCATAAAAGAACACAAATAAAATCCACAGTTAGAACAGATTCCTAGGTGATAAATTAGTCGCACACTTTAAATAGGCAATATTCAGAGGTCTGGCTTCATACGGTCAGTCCATCAGAAATCTACATGAAAAAATTAAAATTGGACAAAAAAATATATCAATAGTTACCATCTTCCGTTTTTTTTCTTGGAGGGTCATTATGGAAACAATAAAATAGAAACGAGACGGAACCCAAATGAATTAAAGGAAGGACAGTAAAAGAAGCTAAATGAAAGCCACAGTTATGAAGAGTTTCTTAATTATAGAACTGTTAAAATCTCATAGGCTTCAAGTAGAAAATTGCAAATAGGGAAAAGCTGAATGACAGAACAGGATTCATGTAGCCAGCCCCAAATAGGGAAAAGCTATGATGATGATGATGATTGTTTAACAAAAACACTTCTTTCACAATTACACAGTAAAAAACAAAATCAAGGTTGCTTTTCTTCAACAAACCCCAAATAAAATCCAGTATTTATAAAGAGCATTATTCCAATAAAAAACTAAAAACTCGTGAAAAGAGAAGGATAGCTTTTGAACCCTGAGCCATATAAAAACTGATTTCAGAATAGAAGACTTCAGAGAAAATTCATTTTGCCAAGCTGCTGCTACTTACATTACGTGAGACAGAAAATTAAAACGAAGGCCTGCTTCCAAAGAGAACTGATCACCTACAGGTGGTTCTTTCCCACCAACATCTCACATGTGTAAGACATCTGACCTGAAGGTGGGCCCATCACGAAGATCCCCGTCTCAAAAATCAGGCCAACCCAATCATCGGGTGGTTCACACATGTAGGTTGAGTGACTCCCTCCGCCATCATTGATTTCAACAGCGCATGATGAATGGACTGACTTGATTTCTGCGCCAGATTATCTTCATGGTTGGGTCCATAGCATGGATCGGATGTCCTGCACAAGTGACACATTAGAAAGGAAAGAGGAGTTGCTTCTGCATTTTCACTGCAAGATTGGTGTGAAATCCTGCATTTTCACTGCAAGATTTCAAAAAATAAGACTTTGAGAAAGTCCATTTCGCCATGCTTGCTCTGGTTCTACAATTTCAGACGCAGACGAATCAAAACAGACACCTTATTCCTTCAAAAAAAAAAAACCCAAATGAAAATCCAGCAACTCCAATGTTAAATCCAAAGAAGGATTAGCTCTCTTATCTTGTAAGAAATAAGATAATATTCACAAAAACCAACTCCAAGAAATCTAGATTTCAAAAAAATATAATAATAAAACTTCATCAGACCACTTGTTAATTTCACAGATTATCAATCAAAACAAAAGGCATATTTTGGAAACAAAAGCCAAATAAAATCCAGCATTTTCACCATAAGATTCGGAGAGGAAAAAGTAACTAGAACCCAATTCAAGAAATCAAGATTTCAACAAAACCCACTTCACTAAGCTTCTCGTTTTGCAATTTCAGTAGAGTTCCAAGAAAATCCAGTACTTCAAATGTAAAGATTTTCAAAGAAGAAAGGGGTGAAGTCTTCTCACCTTGTATGATGCCATTGACAAATCCCAAGTCCAAGAAAACCCACTTCACAAAGATGCTCTTTTTTCTTTTCCTTTTCTGCAATTGCACTGATTCGGAGCGAGAAAAATCAAAACCAGGGCCTCATTTTTTTTCAACGAAGCCCCGATGAAACCCAGCGCAACCAAACGTACGATTGAATGAGGAATGATGAAAACAGGAGAAAGCCGTTGCTTCTCTCTATCTAAAGAAGAAATGTAGAAATCTGATTGAGATGGTTTTGAATCCTCAGCTACTGCTGTTGGTGCTACTGCTGCTGTAGAGTTGGAAAAATAGCTGTGTAGCTTGTGCTCTAATCTGCCCATTACAGAATAGATAAATCCTCGAAAGTCCTTTCACGTCCGAAGGCCCGTCGGTCAATTGACCCCACGTGATTCCAAGCGGCGGTTAGACCAAGTGGGTCTGGCTCAGGCCAAACAAGTAGCCTACTTAGATTAATAAGCTGGGCTCCGGTTTAGGTCAGCCCAACCTGACCCAACCCGCCGCCCATACATTAATGGATGCGTTGGGCTAAAAGATCCAACCTTACCCGACCCATAACCTGAAACAACGATGGTTGATTGTTCATATGTTCTCAGGTTTAAAGAAAAACGAAAAAGAAAAAGAAAAAGAACGAGAAAAGAAAAAAAAGATGTTACACAAGGGGTAAATGAAAGTATTTTGCTTTCTCTGTGAAAAAAAAAATGTTCTGGGCAAAAGACAAATGAAACAGAGTATGTACTAAAGAACCAGCTTTCTGAATGTCTGATCAATGTGATTTAGAAATGTCTGATTTTAGTGATTAGAAATGGCCTTGTGGCTAGAAATGAAAAATCAACCAAACCAGATACAAGAATTTCAGGACATGACAGTATATTCATATATATATTTACAGATTTTAATGCATGGATTGTGACATCTTTGGAAGAATAATAGAAAGCTACTTTGTGTGTGTGTGCGCTTGGAAATTTATGAGAACCTATTTTCCTCACTCATGAGAACGGGTTGATGTCAGCGGTTTTATGGCAGCTTGTTAATCTTCTCTCTTTGCCCTCCCCATATGCAGAAATGTGCTCCTTGTGGCACAGGCGCAGCTTCTCGATGGCCTTAATGATAACATCGATTCCACCGTTGGCTCTCATGGACTTGGTGCTGATAGAAGTGAATGAACATATGATTTTATTCAGAATTTTTAACTTGGGACACATGAATTGCAAGATTTGCAACCATAGAGCAAATATTGAATTTCTGACTGCAACCCATGTTAAAGAAGTATGTTTGACAGATGAAGCAACCAAGCAATAATTTCAAAAAGGGAGCAGCCACAATTTGCACCCACCTTTGTCACTAGCATACAGTTGATTTTTCCATTTCGGAATTGAAATAGTTCAAAATACATCAAACTACCTTATCAAAATACATCGTTTCTTAATCCATATTCATGCCCAGTCCTATCCATGCATAGGCCTTGCATGATAGCAAACACAGGTTGCAATCAAGAAATCCATGCCCCAACATTCAGTATTTATAGAAACAGAGAAGTTGGAGCAATGGGGATTTCATGTCTCTCCTATAAGAGACCAATTCAATGAAACAGGAACATCAATATTATGATAATTCATGAAACTATGACACCATGAAATCCGTCACAGGAACATCAATGGATATGATGGCTATTAGGCAATTATCATGAATCTAAGATTTCTTTTTACGACGAAATCCGTCACAGAGAATTCATTTCCTGCATCATATGAACTGAAAATACAAAAATACTAGCCTGATCCACAATTTATATGGTACTATGAATGCTTCAATCATGGACACATCACGGTTTCCTTTCCTGCAGCCCTTTGAGTTTTGAATCTGCCTTACTTTCCCGCTTATGTCCTAACATGATCTCCAAAGATAGTGATTGACCAGAAGAATCCGCCAATAAGTAGGGCATTTGAGTCATTACAATGCTTTTCTAATTTATTTATTTCCTGAATGTGGAGCCCAGCTGATGAGTTGCCTTACCTTCTTTTGTTATGGTCGCATATTCACACCATCATATTTACTATACATAAACTAGGTGTCCTTGTAGGCATACCACTACAAAAGAAAATGTTAACAAAATAAGAAAGTTGACAAGGCAGAGCCATTAGAATCGGAATGCGGCAGCGCCATCTCTCTACTGTACATGACTTATGGCCATGCATTAATGAGACTGTCCATCTATTAGGACCCATCACAGATCACACACACACACACACACACACACACACACACACACACACTAAATTTCTTCTCTTCTCACCAAATGTGAACCATTAACCATTTCCTTCCACGCCAATCAGATGGCTAGGATAATTCAATTTGTGTATTTCTAATCATTTTCCATCCACAACAAGGGCAATTTAAACTAGCGTATTGAATTGACACATCACTCCTCTCAATGTGTAATATGGAGAGGTCTCTGTATCCTTATTCCAGTTCCAGCAGCTCTGCCATATCAACCACAGTAAAAGAAATGAAATATTGTCCAACTTGTTACTGCAGCAAGGATTTTGATAAGGTAATGTGGCCCCTTAATAAAGTTGCCGTATGGGGGTTTTCCACAACTGAATTCCATCTTAAAGATGATACGAACCGATCAAGTTACGATGATATGCTAAAGGGCCATTTGAAGAAATTAAGTTTGATTCGGATGACTATGTATGAAGGGAAACATGGAATATGAAATGTAATTTTTTTTATTTTTTTTAAGACTCATGTTCAAATTCAAGACTCAAAGGTTGAAAGTAGCATGTCCATGTGGTAGTTGTAAGAACATGAACGGTTCACATCAATCTAAGACAATACCTGAGCATTCTAGGACCAATAAAAATACACCCTTCTAGGACCAATAAAAATACACCCATCATGTCTACTTTCTCTTAGTATTATTGCATGACTAAAAGCAGAAGGGATGGAGATATTTATTAAATCAATGGGTGTATTAAAAAATGGACACAAAAATGGTGACTCCCCTACACATGTGGACATACAAAACATGTGTGGGATCTGTGATGTTCACTGAGCAGCTAAGAATAGGTGAATGTACAGGTGACATTTCCTTACAAATAGGAAAAAGCTTTAAATCAACTTTATAATAGGAGTTTCCTTACAAGGTTGAGCCCCAACAAACCTAACTTAAGAGGTCTCTGACAAAAACCGAAATATTTTTTTCGGTCCTTGGCCTCTTTGAACTGACAATTAGATGATTAAAAATGAAAAATATCCAATGTCTAAAATTTTTGAGTGCTTGTGTATCAAAGTGTCATTCTCTATCAAACATGATTTTTTTCTTGGTTGAAGTAGACTAGCAAACCAAATTTTTAAGCAAGCAAACATCATAGATGTAGCGCAGGTGAAAAGTTTTTCCACCAAATTAGAATTTCATTCATTTGAAATATTGGAGTAACAGAGTTGTTTTATTTGAGTTTTGTTTTACAAAGCCATCTAAGATTGAAATGAACTGCCCCCACCAACATGTTCAACCAATTGTGGGTTGGGGGTTGCTGCCAAATATGCTGTTTGGGAGGGAAAATCTCAAATTGTTTTAATCAAAAGAACCTAATAAGAAAACTATTCTATTCTGATGTACTCGTGAATCCCTCATTTGGGGAATTCATGTTTTAGTCACAGAAATTCTATCCATATCGTTCTGCCACATCTGAGAACTGAATGAGATGGTAGCCAATGAAATAGCTAGGATATATGCTACAAATTATTATTTAAAAAAAAAAAAAAAAAAAAAAAACCAGAAGAATTCTAAATTTGACTGCCTGCAAGAAGGTATAATCACATAAAACTAATAGCTAATGATAAAAATCAAATACAAGATGGCAACTAGGATTTCAAGATCAAAATTTCTTTTCCATTCCAATCACAATTGTAAAATTTGCAATATCAATAGCTAGTTATGTATGTGTTAGAGAATACGAATGAACATTAGCTGTAAACATCCTTAGACAATAGAAAATACATGACAAAGCATCTGAAAACATAAACTGAAGGAGCTAAAAGATTTCATAAAGTGCCCAATTGATAAAGCTATTTAATAGGTTACTAGTGAAATGAGCGAGATATTATCCCAAACTCAGGCTTAAAAGTATGGACCATACGGTTTGCGTTTTCACTTTGTATAAATGTTGCGCATGGTTCAGTGATCCAACAACCAATGATATGATGGTCCTCACATGGGTGCTCCATTCCTAAAAAACTCATTTGATTAGAAGATCTGGCTGTACAACATTTAGCCTTTTTACTTGAATGCAATTAATTGCATTTCTTTTTAACCCATCTATTTGTTAGTCACCTACTAATGGTTTGGATTCTTCCAATCTTGAGATTAGTTGGTGTATGCTTCATACAGACTGGGACTCCAAAATTTTGATTGTTTGGATCATTGAACCATGGGTCCCACAAATACCACTTCATATAATCGAACCGTATTGCACAAACCATAAGATCGAGCATTGCATAATATCTCAAAATGAATTGTAAACTGGACATGTTCAGCACCTTCACTTCCTTCCAATGCTTTTCCAATCAATTGAGAACATTGAAGCCCCTGAAAATTTGCCAACAGAGAGATAAGATGCAAAGAATCTACAAGAAAATAGAGAGCAAGACTAATTATAATCAAGTAATGTGGAGTTGTTCATATTGTACCTTCCAATTGGGTGTTGCGAACGACATGTCTTCTTAGATAAACACACATCATTGCGTTCTTTTGCGTAACTCTACAATAAAGAAGCTCCTTCACAAAACAACAGCCCTTTGTGAAGCAGAGATACACCTATGCATTAAGTGTAAAAATTCATGTCATTCGAACAAGTTTTCAATAGAAGACACTAGCTTCCTGAAATAGAAAAAGAAAAAGAAAATAAAAAACTTACACAAAGGCTGCATGTTCATTTTAGCCTTTACAATAGGAGTGAAAGAATGAGTTTGCAAATTGGGCAAATGAAGAAGATACTGTTATAAGCTAAAAGGTTTATTTTCATATGATGATTGCTAACATTAACTCAAATTCATTAATATTTTAGAAATACATTTTTTTGGGTGTTACTTACTATCGTTATGTGCTCTAGTATGTCAACTGATATATGGTAGAACCTTTTCTATAATCAAATAACAAAAATCCTAGCGGTTATACATCTATTGGGAGTCTTTGCATTTTTCCTTCAATGTGTTTTTTTCCATTCTACATGTATGGGGTCTTTGCATTTTTCCTTCGATATGTTTTTTGCCATTCATGCAACTATGTGCTCCATATTTTTTCAGTATAAACTCTTAGTCTTTGCTTTCTCAACTCTGTTTGTTACCAGGTATTCAGGAAGTCGAAGAGAGCATGCTATACACATATTAGACCCACGAATATATAAAGCTGAAGGTAATTTAAAGGCATCTAATGACATCTTTTAGGGTGACACATGCTGCCAGTTTTTCCTTGATGATGCTCCCAGCCAGCTTCTTGCCTGCATTCAATCATTTAAGGTCTTCAGCATTATTTGAATTTGATGAAAGGTTATGGTATATAACTAGCCATATATGCATAGAACAAGCAGCGGTAGTGACAAGGACAAGAGCTCTGTTGAGGCCACTGTGAAGTATGTGTTATATCCATTCTGTCTATCCGTTGCCCGCTCATGTTAAACATCGGCTAAAAACTCAAGTGAATTCAGAACTTAACTAGGCTCACTACAAGAAATAGTGAGATTGAAACTTTTTGGGGGCTAAAAAAGTTTTGGATATATGCTAAATTTTCTCTTTTCCCTCATCTTGAGAATCACCTTATTAAAAGATTGGATGGCATCTAAACATTAAGTGGGCTCAAGAAAGTTTCAATGCTGAACATTTATATACACACACACACACACACACACACACACACACACACACACACACACACACACACACACACACACACACACACACACACCCTACCTACTGGTGTTGCCCACTTGAGTTTTGGAATTCCACATGATTTAGGGTGAAGATTTATAATATGGGCTAGAGAAATTGATGGGTGGAGTTGATGTCACACTAACAAAACGACCCCCGCAGAGATTATCTTTATACGGCTCTCTCTAACACAGGTTGTAACCCCTAGAAGGCCAAGCATAAGGGAATTTGTCCAGAATTGTCCATAAAACCTTCTAAGCAGCGCATAAGGCTCTGAACCTCTGTGGGCCATACCATGTTCTATCAAAATAAGCAGTAGGGGTTAAATAACCCAACTTAAAACCGACTAAACTATCAGACCCACACTCTCCATTTCACGGTCCCAAAATCAGTGGTTAAGAAATTCTAACCTCTGATTCATGGACACTTGTTTGTAAAAAATACAACAATTGTATATTTTTTTATTTTAATTATATTAGAATGTAATATTTATTAATATTACAAAATATTAAACTATAAAAATTACCCTCACAACAGGATTGTGATGTCCAGTTTCTTTGGAGCTTTGAGAAGGATCTGATTCTCTGACATGGCAATGAAAATATCAAAGAAACAGGATTCTCTTTAACTGATCCTGAAAATATCAAACAATTTCCAAACAAGAAGAGTGGCACCTACATTTAAAACGAGAATCCTTCGGTCCTGATTTTCTTACTTAGAATTTTTATATCTGTCCCATCATGAGTAAGGACCAGAGATGGAGCTATTTTGATCAACCTCAATGGACGAAAAGGTTGCTATCCGTTTTGTTGCCCATGGCCAACCTATAATGCGTGTATGCCATCTTGGCTGTTGAAAAGGTTGGCCTCAAGTTGAAGATCATTGTGAGAAAAAAACTTAAAAATTGTTAAAACAGAGACATTTCATCAAACACATGTTGTGCACACCTTAAACATTCACAACAAATGATGAATGACAAGCTGCCCAACGCCTCACATGGACAGATTTAAGAACAATCCCGGCCGTCCAAAAGGAAGAAACTGGTCGTCTAATGCATGGCATACAACCACTTATCTTCTGCCTCATGCGTGTGAGGCCAACAACGTGTTGTGGGGCCCACATGAACAGCCAAAAAACAATCCAAAGTCAAGGATGGCACATCTGACGATTGGCTCGAACTCTTCTTCGGTTCATTGCATTATCATCTTGGGGCGACCCTGTTGGACGGGTTGGATACCGTGCAACAACGAGGTGGGCCCCACACGCTGGTAGTTGCGTGAAACAGTTACAGATCTTTGAAAGAACGGAAGAAAAAAAAAACAGAGAGAAGTGAAGAAGATATGAGATGGAATTAGTAGACAAGCGGGGCAATCAGAACTGCTCATCTGTGGATCCATCCCTACGGTTGTCTGGCCGCTGCCGTTCATATAAAAACAGCTTTCAATTTCTGCACCGTTGATCAAAGACCCTATCACACAAATCAAAGGCCTTTATCTCACCAATGAATGCAAAAAAAAATAATAATAATAAAATTAAATGATGAATGACAAGACTATTTATGTAACGCCCGTGAAAAATTCGTACTTGGGCTCTAGTACCAACTCGACCCGAAATTGCGTAGAATTAATTCCTATGGAAATTAAGCGTAAGTTAGCTAGCGCAACGCTGGAGTAGCTGAGAAATAGTCCCTGATCACTTTAAATACGTTCTACAAGACCCAAATCGAGTAGAACCAACGACTCTATAATACTCTATAACCTCGGACCAAACTCTAAGCCGGTTTGTTCTCTGGACCACTTTGAATCTTTGTATTGGATCTAGACCGCGCGTCGAAAGTCCGATACCTCTTATCTTAGACCGTTAGAACCGCCTTGCTGGACTTGACAATCACTTCGAAAATCAAGTCCAACCGATAATTACAGGCTATTTCATTGAGCCCGGACTGAAGAGAGTGCGAATAGGGACAGAATTGAAATTTTAAATTCAAATCTGGCACACGACTTGACGCGTCAGTATTAAGCATTCTGACCGTCAAAATTCAGCCAGATTACACCCTCGGATCAGAAAAAATTTCTATTTCATATCATGTGACTTTCAACCCTGATACACGTGCGGTGACCGCTAAACTGAAACTGGTCCGGCACGTGCGATCTGCGAACCCTGTCGGACTGAAAACTTAATACGTGCTAGATCTGGTACGCATGAGCTTAAGTCCGATCGCATTCGGCCAGGGGACCACCAGAAAGTATCTTTTGGACCGAAACAGCCCCGAATTGGATATGCACTAAGTGAACCTTGTACCGGAGCCCATTTTCGACGTTTTTGGGCTTATAAAAGGGGTTGGAACCCTCACTCCTCTCTCCCATCCGAATTTGAGAGAAACCCTAGATTTGGAGGGAGAAAAGGTGAGAGTTTGAGAGAGAGTGTAGGAGAGAATTTTCCTGTCTTCGTGCCGCCTGTTGCACGTGCTGTAGCAACACCTCCTGATCACCAAGCCAGTGATTCTTCCGCATTTTCAGGTATGAAACAGCCCTAGAAGTTGCTGATTTAAGGTTTACTAGGATTCGTAGCATGTTAGCTAACGTAACTCGTAAAACAGGTTCTCTTATTGCCGTAGACGAAGCGTATACGCTCCGTTCGAAACGACACGTCTATAAGAGACTAGGTGAGGATTTTAGACGCTTTGATTGACGGTTTCCAATGCTTTCAATGTCGTTTAATAGTAGATTATCGACGGCATCATCATTTGACATGTACAACATGCTATCCGTTTCCTATTTCGTAAATCAATAAAGAATACGAGATTTAGGGCATTTTAGTCATTTGTAGGAAGTACTGATTACATTCATATTTTGCTGATGTGATTGACATGGTTTGTTGTCGTATTAGAAAGTTAGGAATACGTGCATAATTAGTTTGGCGAAGAGATTCGTCAAATTGCGCCCTTCGGGTCGACATACTATATGTAGACTTAAGTGTGTAGTGTATGTGTTTGTATAAATGCTTGTATTAGTATGTATTGAATTAAATGATGTTATGAATTAGTTTGAGACTGATTTCTCAATTAATATGCTGACGTAAATGATTTCCTACATGTTGACTATGTACATGATTCCATTATATGCATAAAATGTACGTGCTTGGAGATTTGCCTAAGTTGTATATTATAACATGTGTTAACCTGCTCACATGATTGTATTTCAATTCCAATACTCCTACATAAATTGCTAATGTGAATTCATATGTGTTTGAGACTATACTTAGTCCAGGCAGTCGGTAACCGAGCGAATTCGTGGTTGACTGGTCTTAGCCACGAACGACGCGTTGATGAACGCGAGTCGTGTTTGGAGTTGGCGGCAGTGGTTAGGCCACGCGAAGTGTTTTACGCACTTCATGTCGTTCGACTTGAGATGCGATCGCGCTAGTCGAGCCCGTCAAGTAACCCGACTGACCGACATATGTTCACCCTGTATGAGTCATAACTGCTTGAACCTAGGATACTGAACTTACCATTGTAAACCCTGTTAACCATGGTACCTTGATCCATGAAGACTCATGAGCCGGGCATGGTGGTATGGGACACCGTGGTCGAGCTGTCGGCCTACGCTGGGGCCACAAACCTCCCCGTAGTGACCAGTGAGCACCTAGTCTCGTGAGCAGATTATGGTGGTATGGGACACTATATTCTAGCTGTCGGCCTACACTGATTAGGCGACGAGTCCTTTATAGTGACCACGAGCGTATTCTGAGTCTACGGGAGGCGACGACCCTTCAGTAGCAGTAGAGTACAGTAGGCCTGTATTGATAAGGTGATGGGGGAGCGGTGCAACGAGTGCGAGCAACAGCCCTGACAGCCCTTGCAGCGACCTACGAAATATACATCGTATGAGATTACTAGGAGTGACGACCCTAGACAGGATCTGTGTTGGGATTGATACAAGGAAAGTACCTTAATTTCCCAATCCTGCTGTTTGAATGGACTAATAACAACTCAGAAATCATATCACCATAACATTGCATGTGTCTGGAAGATGTGGAGTACTCTAGGGAGTGTGGCATGCCGCGGTTGTAAGATGGTGCCGTATGAGGGAGATTGTCGGTGAGGGCATATATCACGTCATGTCATCTTGCATTAACAACAGTATTAGGATTGTCTGATTTACTGCTTTACTATTATCGCATGATTGATTTGTGAACATGCTAATCTTTGCTCTATGATTCCACTGAGTTGATCACTCACTCTCACGTTACGGGATGGTATTTGCAACACCCACCAGACCCTGTTGTAGATGCAGGTGATGCTGAGATCCAGGAGGCAGAGCCAGACTTCGACGAGGACCAGGACGAGTTCTCGTACATGCAGTATCATGATGGCTTTGCTTAGGCGACCTGGGTTGACGGGACTTCAGTGAGACTATTTTGAACATTTGATTTTGTTCATGTATATGTATATGAGACTCAGAGATGTATTCATACTTTAGAGACAGATGAGATCTACTTTTTTTTCCATACAGTGATATATATATTGTTTAGTCTTCCACTTGCTTTTATCACTGGATCTGAAGTATGAATTGCAGTTTTGGTATACTTTTACTTATGTGAATGCTTTAAATCAGACAACATTGAATCATAATCATTTTTGTTGCATAAGTGACGATCTGGAACTCGGGAGTTGAGTTTATACACGACCTCCAATTTTCAGGGTGTTACAAGTTGGTATCAGAGCGTGAATAAAAGTATACTGGGCCTGGGTTATGGTCTCGCGACGTACGCTATCGCTTCCTTTGACATAGGTGAGTGCGAGAAGGGTCTAGAAACACTTTAAGGATCACAGATTCGCCGATAGGCGAAGTCTATTTGAATTGATCGCACGATCGAGTCTATAACGCATCTTGGGTCGTGTAAAGCAACCCGGATAGCTCCTAGGTTGTTGGTGAGTGGGTTGAGACGTTCTTTAAACGATCTTAAACCCATGAATGTGAATCCTTGGGCTGCGAGACAACCACGACTCCTGTATTCAATCGCCAGGGCTTAAAAACCTCGTTTCACCAAAAATCCTCAAAATTCTACCTCTCACCACTCCAATCTTCAATTCTTTCTTATCCTTTTCATGTTAGGCATCAAAATTAATGTGAAAATAACATAAAATAATACTTTTACAAAATTTTACAATAAATAGTAAAATTTTATAAAAAATGGCCATAACTCCATTATAAATTCACTTTCTTTAGAAAATAATAGTCTAGATGGATGTACTAGCTCCTTCTACCTCAAAATCATATGCTGCATGACACGGTTTTGTATTCGGTATTACAGATTGGTCCCGGAAAGCCCCGAACACATGTTTGGGCCTATATAGGTCAAAATACAATGAACCAAGGTGGGGACCGTACATATTTGGGGTCCTTGAACCATGGGGGACCAGACCCATGTGGTCCCGCTGACTGAATAGGAGATCGGTCGGCGATGCCATCGTCGATCCGGCGATGCATCGCCGACCACCCTTCCCTGTTTGAAGATTGCTTTGAGATGTGAGGGTATTTTGGGTATTTCACACCCCCCATGTATGGTTCGTGGGTAGAAAACCCCTAAATCATACACTTCCTTCACAAACAGCCCTCCCCATAGTTTCATTTTCATTTTTCAGCAACTATCTCCAAAATCTGTGATTCCAAACCACCCCTAGATCCATCCTTGGCCAAAAATGACCACCCTCCATCATTCCTTTGAAGTTGGCAGCCCTCCCTCTTGAAGATTTCATCTTTTGGAGCTCTAAAAACTCCCAAATCGAGCTGAAATCGTGAGGTGCTTCATTCCACTTTTTCATTCTCATTTCTCCTTGAAAATACATCCTTGGGAAGCTTGAAGCATCCCCCTACAACGCCTAGATCTCCCTTTTCCAGTTTGGACAGCCACTTCTTCGCATTTTCTCCGTCTTCCATGGCTTTCGTGGAAGCCATTTTAAGCCTTTTATCACTCTCCTCCATCTTATCTTTGATGGGTAAAAGGAAGACTGCAGTAGAAGAGGCTAGGCCAAGTCGCCCTGCTCAATCGAGAAGACCGCGGGGTGGTGCTGCAAGTTCAAGCACCGCCACAGTTCCAGCTACAGCCCGAGAGTTCCATACAAAGCGGGATTTGGATCCCCATACTCACCTTGGGCGAGTGATTCTAGTTGAGATGCCTCACGGCCAATACACTGATCGCAAAGTGTTGTTTGAGGAGGACGTGGAAGGGCGACTGTTCGGTGAATTTTTGTTGTTCGAGCGCATTGAAGCTGCGCATTGGGGTCCGATCTTTGAAGCTCGCGCTTGTGCTAATGTGAGCACCGTTCGTGCCTTCTACGCTTGTATCCAGAATCCTACCTTGGAGCTATTGCAGTTCAAAATCCCTTTTGGTAGAGATCGGATGGCTACGATTGATGTGCGACTGATTGCGCGACTTCTGAACGTGCCTCTTGGTGATGTTCATCCTAGTGAGAAGAATCTGAGGAGTAGGCATGAACGAGATCGCCTCACCAGGTTTCTGTGCGGTAAATTGGTTCCATGGCAGCCTAATAATAGCCTCAAGGCGACGTATATGTCTGATGATTTACGCCTGCTGCACCATATCTGCACGTTCAATGTGTATCCCAGGTCGACGAATCGCATTGAGTGTACGCGCCTTATGGTTGATTTCTTGTATCTGGTGGCCCAGGGAGAGAATGTTTGTATGGCCACTTTCATCTTGCAACAGATAATCCTCATAGTCAAGTCAAGAAGAACGTTCAAATCGCTTCCTTTTGGCCGACTGATATGCAAGATCGCGCTTGAGTTTGCTTACAGACTTGGGCTGGAATTGCCAGTTTCGATTCATAGCATTGATGAGTCGACTATGGTCAAGATGAAGATTGGATCTCAGTACCGTGAAAATCAGCTTGAGGAGGATAGCGAAGATGAGTTTGATGATGAGGAGGATCCAAGTGAAGGAGAACCTGGAGCAGAAGTTCAGGAAGAAGTCCAAGAAGAGGCAGAAGAGGAGGCTCAGGATACAGATGAGAGCCCTCCTCCTTCTGCTCAGGCTACTGGCGATGATCGCATTGCTCGGATCGAGGAGAGTCAGATAGCCTTGCGAAGGAAAGTTCAGGAACTTGGCGCTGAAGTCGAGGATGCCAAGGTCGTTACAAAGAGGAAATTCGGTAAGGTGACTCGTACCTTGAAGGCGATCCTGTGTTGCTTGCAGGATAAGGGTGCTCCTCCTCCGTCACCCGACTCAGACTACGATGCGACCTTTGATGTTGTTGTTAGTAGTTAGTCATTTCCTGCTTTATGTTTTGTAAGCTTGTTAGGGCTAGTGCTATGCTTATGTTGTTGTTGTAATTTTAACTGTCTTAGTTCCCATGTATTTCTCGTCATGATGCTTGTAAGGATATATCCCTTGTATTGTGACAATTTTGATTAAATGAAATGCATGGAATACCTTTGACTCTTATGTGAATGATTGCGGTGTGTTTGTGCTATTGAGACTGACAAGGTTGCGCCTTATTTTGAATATAGGAAATGTCGCCTAAGACTACCCGGAGCGCGGTTCGGCTTGCATTGAGTGAGCCTATGGATCAGACTCCTTCGCAGTCTGACACCCATGCGGACCCTGCTGTGGGCCCGATTCCTGAGACAGTTCGTGTGTCTCAGCCTACTGCTGGTCCTACAGTTGGACCACTGCCGTTCACACCGCCAGTCAGAGAGCTTTATCATGCATCTACTTCGACGCAGCACACGCCACAGCCTGCTCCACCTCCTGACAGATTTGAGCAGATGATGGCTATGATGCAGCAGCAGCAGCAGCTTCTGACTACCATTGTGGGGACATTAGCCTAGGGTGGGGGTGTGACTCCACCTGCACCACCTGCGCATCCAGCTGGGGATGCTTATACATACGCCCAGGATGAGGGCATGACTCATCCTGTACCACCTGCTTACCCTGCGGGGAATGCCGCAGATACACGGGCCTATTAGAGCGATTTCAGCGCTTACGGCCTCCCACTTTTACGGGTTCTCATAGACCTGAGGAGGCCGAGTATTGGCTCGACCATGTGTCGAAGATATTACGGATGCTTCATTGCACAGAGGCCGAGCAGGTAGAGCTGGCTACATTCCTGTTTGAGAGAGAGGCCAGCCTGTGGTGGGACAGCGTATTGCGAACCGTTGCCGCCGACTTTATATGGACATGGGCAGCGTTTGAGTTCCGTTTCCACGAGAAGTATTATCCCCAGACTTACAGGCATGACCGGGAGAATGAGTTTCTCCACCTCCGACAGGGAGCCATGACAGTCACGGAGTATGAGCATCGATTTACAGAGTTGGGCAGATACGTCCCGACTATTTTGGCTGATGAGCAGATGCGTATACGGCGCTTTTTAGAGGGTTTGCGACCGGATATTCGGTCGAAGATGTGCTATGTGAGCATTCCCTCATATGCGGAGTTGATTCACATGTCTATGCGGGCAGAGCAGGATGTGGATCGACTTGCGTGATCTCGTAGCCCTGTTGCTTCTAGGCCACGACCAGACATGCAGGACAGGCCCTTCGCGGGCAAGAGGCCTCGCGTTGACCCTCCTACTAGGGCTACAGCGTCTGTACCACCATTTCGACGCCCTGATTTGACATGTACATACTGTGGGAGGTCAGGCCACTTAGCGCAGAGTTGTTTTTCTCAGATACGGGACAGTGGGTTCTCGCCGCCGCAAAAGATCGACCGTGCACGTTCATAGGCGATACAGCACCACCTATACGGTTAGCTCCTGCGCACCCTTCTTTCAGACCTCCGGTATCGCAGATCAGACAGCCTCCACGGCCCATGACACAGCGGCCGAACCGGCCACAGCAGGCTCGGGTTCATGCATTGACAGCTGAGGCAGCTGCGACACCGACTTTTCAGCATTCGGCCTTCGAGGTCACTGCCCATATTGGAGGTACTCCTATTCTCGTGATGGTGGACACTGGTTCCACGATTTCTTTGATATCATGTGCTGTAGTCAGGCGTCTTGGGTTACAGACTATTACTATGGATAGGGTGCGAGTCCTTGCTGCTCATGGGGATTATTCAGATGTTACTCAGATGTGTGAGGGTTGTTTGGTGGATCTGGGAGGCAGGACGATGGCTCTTGATCTTGTCGTCGATCCCCCTCTTGTTTATCTCGACGTCATTCTTGGCATGGACTGGTTGACTGCTGGGAGGGCCGAGATTGACTGCGAGACTCGTATGGTGACGGTGTACGAGCCAGAGGGCACGCCTTTCACATTTTCAGTCCGGGTAAATCTCCCTTTCCGCATACTTAGTTACGCCACTTTATTGCGAGACGCTGGTGCCCAGGTACTTGAGCATACGCCAGTCGTTTTCGAGTTCAGGGATCTGTTCAGGAAGATCCCTGGTTTGTCGCCCCGACGAGAGATCGATTTCACTATCGATCTGGTTCCTGGTTCTACGCCCGTCTCACTGCCAACGTATCGCATGGCACCGTGTGAGATGGAGGAGTTGAGGACGCAGATTGATGGTCTGCTAGAGCTTGGCCTTATACGGCCTAGTGTGTCTCCTTGGGGAGCACCGGTCTTGTTCGTGAGGAAGAAGGATGGTTCAATGCGATTATATATTGATTATCGCAGGCTGAACCAGATCACGGTGAAGAACAAGTACCCTTTACCCAGGATCGATGACTTGTTTAATCAGTTGAGAGGAGTGCAGTACTTCTCGAAGATTGATCTTCAGTCAGGATATCATCAGTTGCGCGTCAGGGATGAGGACGTGCAGAAGACAGCATTCAGGACCAGTTTTGGCCACTACAAGTTCCTCGTGATGTCGTTCGGTCTCACGAACGCACCAGCCGTGTTCATGGATCTGATGAACCGGGTATTTCGACCTTTCCTCTATCGATTCGTCGTTGTATTCATTGATGACATTTTGGTGTACTCTAGGAGTCGAGAGGAGCATGAGGAGCACTTACGTTTGGTCCTGGATACGCTCAGACAGCATCAGTTGTTCGCACAGTACAAGAAGTGCGACTTCTGGAAGCAGGAAGTGAAGTTCCTGGGACACGTGGTGTCCAAGGATGGCATGGCAGTTGACTTGTCTAAGGTAGCTGCGGTGTAGGACTAGGAGCAGCCTGGTTCTGTCACTGAGGTGAGGAGTTTCTTGGGTCTCGCTGGCTACTATCGGCGCTTCATACAGGACTTCTCGAAGATCGCGAGACCCTTATCTCAGTTGACACGGAAGGACGTGAAGTTCACCTGGAATGACGAGGCGAAGTCAGCTTTTCAGGAGCTGAAGGACAGGCTTACGTCCGCCCCTGTGCTAGTATTGCCAGAGCAAGGGGTTAGATACACTATATACACTGACGCGTCTAGCGTTGGTCTGGGTTGTGTCCTTATGCAGAGGGACAGGGTAATTTCGTATGCCTCGAGACAATTAAGGAAGCACGAGGAGAATTACCCTACACACGACGTAGAGTTGGCAGCCGTCATATTCGCACTGAGACTCTAGAGACTATACCTCTACGGAGAGGAGTTCGAGCTCTTTTGCGACCACAAGAGCCTCAAGTACATATTCACGCAGCGAGACTTGAATCTGAGGCAGCAGCGATGGATGGAGACGTTGAAGGACTTCAAGTTTGAAGTCTCTTACCATCCTGGGAAGGCGAACCTTGTGGCTGATGCGTTGAGGCGAAGAAGACGATAGAGTTTGCGGCTCCGCTGATGGTTGCTGAATGAGATATGGTTGAGTTTTTACGAGACTTTGAGCAGAAACTCACCGTAGAGGAGCCGTTTGAGTTCATCGCACATGTACAGGTGCGATCTCAGATTGATGACAGAGTCATCGAGGCGCAGAGGGACGATGCGCATCTGACTGAGCTTCGAGAGTAGGCCAGTGATGATGCAGACGCCGACTGGCGAGTTGGTATGGATGGGGGCTTACGTTATCGTGGCCGCCTATGCGTCCCAGATGTCCCTGACTTGAGATGAGAGATTCTCGAGGCTGCGCATTGTACTAGACTCGCGATGCATCCAGGTAGTACGAAGATGTATCGTGACGTGAAGAAGACGTATTGGTGGGAAGGTATGAAGACCCACATAGCAGAGTTCGTGTCCCGTTGTCTCACTTGTCAGCAGGTGAAGGCAGAGCATCGCCGACCACCTGGACTTTTGCAGCCTATACCGATCGCAGAGTGGAAGTGGGATTTCATTTCCATGGACTTCATTTCAGGGCTGCCGAAGACGAGGAAGGGACATAATTCCATTTGGGTGATCGTCGACTGTCTGACGAAGTCGACGCACTTTCTACCGATTAGAGTTACGAACTCTGCAGACGAGCTGGCTAGACTGTATATCAGAGAGATTGTGCGTCTGCATGGAGTTCCGTTGGAGATCGTGTCGGATAGAGACACGTGGTTCACTTTTATTTTCTGGACTCGCATTCAGGAGGCTATGGGTGTGAAGTTGAAGTTCAGTACTGCCTTCCACCCACAGACAGACGGACAGACAGAGCGGGTGAACCAGATCTTAGAGGATATGTTGCGAGCTTACGCATTAGATTTCAAGGACAGTTGGGATGATTGTCTTGCATATGTCGAGTTTGCGTACAACAACAGCTTTCAGGCGAGTATCGATATGGCACCTTATGAGGCGTTGTATGGGCGACCTTGTCGCGCACCGCATTACTGGGCAGAGGTCGGTGAGCGTAGCTTGATTGGCCCAGAGTTAGTGCAGGCGACGTCAGAGAAGATTGATATTATTCGACGTCGGCTGCTTACAGCGCAGAGCAGACAGAAGAGTTATGCCGATACGAGACGACAGCTACTAGAGTTCACAGTTGGGGATCATGTGTTTTTGTAAGTTTTTCCTATGAAGGGAGTCCTTCGGTTCGGGAAGAAAGGGAAGCTGGCACCGCGATTTATTGGTCCATTCTAGATCCTCGATTGTGTGGGAGCAGTGGCTTACCGATTAGCTTTACCCGCGCCTCTCGCGAGCGTTCACAACGTATTTCATGTTTCTATGTTGAAGAAGTACGTTGCTGATCCTTCCCATATCATCAGATGGGAGCAGGTGCAGTTAGGAGAGGATGTTACTTATATCCTGCGACCGATACGTATCCTAGACAGGAAGGAGCAGGTACTGCGTAGCAAGGTGATTCCCCTTGTGAAGGTATTGTGGACGCATCACTCTGAGGAGAAGGCTACCTGGGTGACAGAAGCCGAGATCAGAAAGAACTACTCACAGCTTCTCGAGGAGTACGAAAAGGTACAAATTTTGAGGACGAAATTATTTGTTAAGGGGGGTAGATTATAACGCTCGTGAAAAATCTGTACTTGGGCTCGAGTACCAACTCGACCCGAAATCGCGTAGAATTAATTTCTATGGAAATTAAGCGTAAGTTAGCTAGCGCAACGCTAGAGTAGCTGGGAAATAGTCCCTGATCACTCTAAATGCGTTCTACAAGACCCAAATCGAGTAGAACAAACGACTCTACAATACTCTATAACCTCGGATCAAACTCTAAGCGGGTTTGTTCTCTGGACCACTTTGAATTTCTGTATTGGATCTAGACCGCGCGTCGAAAGTCCGATACCTCCTATCTTAGACCGTTAGAACCGCTTGGCTGGACTTGACAATCATTTCGAAAATCAAGTCAAACCGATAATCACAGACTATTTCATTGAGTCCGGACTGAAGAAACCGCGAATAGGGACAGAATTGGAATTTCAAATTCAAATCTGGCACACGACTTGACGCGTCAGTATTAAGCATTCTGACCGTCAGAATTCAGCCAGATTACACCCTCGGATCAAGAAAAATTTCTATTTATTATCATGAGACATTCAGCCCTGATCTACGTGCGATGACCGCTGAACTGAAACTGGTCCGCTACGTGCGATCTGCGAACCCTGCCGGACTGAAAACTTAATACGTGCTATATCTGGTACGCATGAGCTTAAGTCCGATAGCAATCGACCAGGGGACCACCAGAAATCATCTTTTGGATCGAAACAGCCCCGAAATGGATAGGCACTAAGTAAACTTCATTCCGGAGCCTGTTTTCGACATTTTTAAGCTTATAAAAGGGGTTGAAATCCTCATTCCTCTCTCCCATTCGAAAATTACAAAACCCTAGATTAGAGAGAGTAAAAAGGTGAGAGTTTGAGAGAAAGAGTAGAAGGGATTTTTCCCGTCTCCAAGCCACCGGTTGCTAGTGCTGTAGCAACACTTCCTGATCACCAAGCCGGTGATTCTCCCATATTTTCAAGTATAAAACAACCCTAGAACTTGCTGATTTAGGGTTTACTTAGATTCATAGTGTGTTAGCTAACGTAACTTGTAAAATAGGTTCTCCTACTGCCGTAGGCGAAGCGTACACGCTCCGTTCAAAATCACGCATCCGTAAGACATAAGGTGAGGATTTTAGACGCTTTGATTGACGGTTTACAATGCTTTCAATGTCGTTTAATAGTAGATTATCGACGGCATCGCCGTTTGACATGTACAACATGCTCTCCGTTTCCTGTTTAGTAAATTAACGAAGAATATGAGATTTAGGGCATTTTAGTCATTTGTAGGAAGTACTGTCTACATTCATATTTTGCTGATGTGATTGACATGGCTTGTTGTCGCATTAGGGAGTTAGGAATGCGTGCATAATTAGTTTGACGAAGAGATTCACCTAGTTGCACACTTTGGGTCGACATACTATATGTAGACTTAAGTGTGTAGTGTATGTGTTTGTATAAATGCTTGTATTAGTATGTATTGAATTAAATGATGTTATGTGGTAGTTTGAGATTGATTTCTCAGTTAATATGCTGACCTAAATGATTTCCTTCATGTTGACTATATGCATGATTTCATTACATGCATGGAATATATGCGCTTGAAGATTTGCTTAAGTTGAATGTTATAACATGTGTTAACATGCTCACATGACTGTATTTCAATTCCAATACTCTTGCATAAATTGCTGATGTGATTCCATAAGTGTTTGGGACTAGACTTAGTCCAGGCAGTCGGTAACCGAACGAATTCGTGGCTGACTGGTCATAGCCACGAACGACGCGTCGATGAACGCGATTCGTGTTTGGAGTTGGCGGCAGTAGTTAGGCCACGCGAAGTGTTTTATGCACTTCATGTCGTTCGGCTTGAGATGCGATCGCGCTAGTCGAGCCCGTCAAGTAACCCGACTGGCCGATGTATGTTCACCTTGTATGAGTCATAACTGCTTGAACCTAGGGTACTGAACTTACCACTGTAAACCCTGTTAACCATGGTACCTTGATCCACGAAGACTCATGAGCCGGGCATGGTGGTATGGGACACCGTGGTCGAGCTGTCGGCCTACGCTGGGGCCACAAACCTCCCTGTAGTGACCAGTGAGCACCTAAACTCGTGAGCAGATTATGGTGGTATGGGACACTATATTCTAGCTGTCGGCCTACACTGATCAGGCGACGAGTCCTTTGTAGTGACCGCGAGCGTATTCTGAGTCCACGGGAGGCGACGACCCTTCCGTTGCAGTAGAGTACGGTAGACCTGTATTGATAAGGTGATGGGGGAGCGGTGCAACGAGTGCGAGCAACAGCCCTGGCAGCCCTTGCAGTGACCTACATAAATATACCTCGTATGAGATTACTAGGAGTGACGACCCTAGACAGGATATGTGTTGGGATTGATATAAGGGAAGTACCTTAGTTTCCCAATCCTGCTGTTTGAATGGACTAATAATAACTTGGAAATCATATCACCATGCCATTGCATGTGCCTGGAAGATGTGGAGCACTTGAGGGTCGATTGCATGCCGCGGTGGTAAGATGTTGTCGTATGAGGGAGATCTTCGGTGAGGGCATACATCACGTCATGTCATCTTGCATTAACAACAGTACTAGGATTGTCTGATTTACTGCTTTACTATTATCGCATGATTGATTTGTGAACATACTAATCTTTGCTCTATGATTTCACTGAGTTGATCACTCACTCCCACGTTACGGGATGATGTTTGCAACACCCACCAGACCCTATTGTAGATGCAGGTGAGGCTGAGATCCAGGAGGTAGAGCCAGACTTCGACGAGGACCAGGACGAGTTCTCGTACATGCAGTATCACGATGGCTTCGCGTAGGCGACCTGGATCGATGGGGCTTCAGTGAGACCATTTTGGATATTTATTTTTATTCATGTATATGTATATGAGACTCAGAGATGTATTCATACTTTAGAGACAGATGAGGTTTACTTTGTTTTTCCATACAGTGATATATATATTGTTTAGTCTTCCGCTTGCTTTTATCACTGGATCTGAAGTATGAATTGCAGTTTTGGTATACTTTTACTCATGTGAATGCTTTAAATCGGACAACATTAAATCATAATCATTTTGTCGCATAAGTGACGGTCTGGAACTCGGGAGTTGAGTTTATACACGACCCCCGATTTTCAGGGTGTTACAATTTAATATCTGCATCCATTGTATAAATGGCATACATCTATAAAAACCCAAACCATCTAGATCATTGGTCCCATTGTTTACCAGAAATGGCCGGGGACGAGGTGAAGGGTGGGGGCTGCTGGCCGCACTTAAGAGTGGTGAAGATGATGCTGGAGAGGATGCGCCGTTGCTAGAGACAATGCGTCATTGCTGTGGAGGGAGAGATAAATCAAGAGAGATAAGGAGATCGAGAGGGAGACAGAGATGCAGATCGAGAGAGATAGAGGGAGAGGAGGGTTTTGGGGCGCACTTGGAGGGAGAGGGAGATCGAGAGAGACAGAAGGAGAGGGAGATGTGGAGAGTGAGAGGGAGAAAAGGGTTTTGGTAAAAAAGATGTGGGAGAAGAAGAGGCGGGGTGAATTTGGGAGAGGCGCGCGTAAGGGCTTGGATATTTGGGGATAGGGCGCCGCGCGGGATAGGGTTTAATTTGGGGTCTTGGAAAAAAAAAAGAAAAAGAAAACAGCGGTGGTGACCCATTTGGTATACGGGCGGCAACATAAAAACGCCCCTCATATCATCTACAGTGGCGGTTTTTAGTGGCCGCCTGTGCTAAAAATGCCTCTAATAGTCATTTTTCTTGTAGTGTTTATTTATTTATTTATTTATTTATATCAAAAGTAAAATGAAATAGAATAAGCATTTCTTATGCATTATTTACTAGCCACATTTAGGACACCCCAAATAGAAGCAGCCAAAAGCACCATATAAGGAAAATTGCAAAAGCAGCTTCCACCAAGTTTTTAATTTACATAAAGACAGCCAATCGGCAATCCAGACCACCTATTCATACTTCTATTCATACTTCCAAGAGCAGGCCAAGGTGGAGAGAGGGGATCAAATAACCCTGGGCTTTTGAACATTAAATCACCAAATTGTTACCACCGTGAATTCGGATGACCCATGGATCAGATGCTTTGCATGCCCAAACCCAAGTGATTCTTTGCAGCCATAAATAATCCACAGCAAGTCTATTGAGTAGATGTTTCAAAATAGTAACTGGACCTATTTTGTTTTTCCTTCAAATCTTTGTTTGTTCTTTTTATATACTATTGATTAGATGGTTAGAATCGTCTGATTAGTGCTTTCTGTACCATGCCATGCCCTTGGTGGTGTGAATTAATGGTACAAATAGATGATTGGTCCTACTTGTATATGAGTTACAAGCTTAGTGGTGCTCCTAAGGTCCTTCTTAGGCTTTTACAATGGTAACTAATAGAGCCCTAAGCCAGAGAGAAATCCTTCTGGAAATGTATACAAAGGATGGAGCTTTTCTAAGCCAAGAGAAGTGCACAATAAAGCTAATGTACATGACACCTCTGTGCTGCCATGGTATGGTAGGTTCAAGATCCAATCTATCCATCACAATGGTACCACTATGTTGATGTCGTTGCCCAAGAATTGTGTAGATCCACTAGTTAGGTAGGCCATAGTATACAAAACAAAAGCATGACTTTGAGAAACTTTTTTATTACCCATCCACGCATTTTGAATATTCGGATTAAGTGGTGATTGGATCAGAGTTTATTTTTGGCGAAACCAATACAAGGTGGACCAACTTGATGGATGTATTAATCTCGCGCATATATGCCATGGTGACATGTGTAGTGCATACACAAGCTTCTTTGTGCACACCTCCATGATTAGCATAGCTCATAAAAAAAAAAGTATTTTATGATGATGATTCGATCTCCTTGGCAAACAAAGGCCCTGTCTTGTGTATAACTAAAAATGAGTTGATCTCTTTAATCAATTTATAAATATCCCTCTTCCTTTCACTCTCACTTTGTGTACGCCTTTGTACTTAACGTAGCTCATAAAGAATGTAATTTATGATGATGATTCAATCTCCTCGGCAAACACCCCACACACACATGCACTCACACTATAATGGGATTTCACTACAATGAGTACTCGAACCTATGTATTGAAACTCTTATGAGTTTATTATTGAGGCATGAGTAAGGACCCATGTGCCACAACTCTCTATTTACTACTAATGATACTAGATCAATTCATTTTTATGTGTCTAACAAATAGAGCCCAACTATGGGAGTCTAATAAACATATACTATTTTAATCCATGTTTAACCCAAATCCAGCCTATAGCTACCAAGAGCCAATAATAACACAGCCTATGTTCCGATCATTGCTTAAGCCCAACCAAACACAATTAGGCAATTCATTGGGTCAACCAAAGCCCAAATTAAGTCTTAGTTTGACATCCAACAATGTGATAGTAAATAATAATAGGGCTGCTACTTTGTTGGTGCTCTAATTGGGTACTCATAGTTGAAGTAATAGCAATAGGAGTGCACGTTGAGCATCCCGGGTGGGGGATCGACTTGCTTTCCATGGGTTGCCTCGCTTGAGGGTTTATTTTTATTATTGGAGGTTAAAAAGTGTGTTACATTTGACTAAAGTTGCGACTGGAGAATTATTTTCATCCTACGTTCGGTTAGACCCTGTAGAAATGCTTAAGATTGAAAACTCAAACATCTTCAACCATAAGATGACTCTTAAGTTTGTATGTCAGAAATTATGATTAAGGGACCACGGTTAGAGAGAGGGAAGGTGCTAGGCACCCACTCTACCTGTATAGGCCACTACCAAAAGGGCAAAGCCGACAGCTAAAAACCGTCGGCAATGACCTTCCTCGATGGCTTTTAGCCATCGGAAGGGCCGTCGGGAAAGGGGCATTGGCGTTGCTCCAAAACCGTCGGCATTTCCGACGGCTTAGTCCGATGGCCAAAACTGTTGGCATTTCCGACGGCCAAAACCGTCAGCATTTCTGATGGCTAAAGCCGACGGTTTTAGCCGTCGGTGTTTCTTGTTAAGTAAAAAATAAAAATAAAAATTTACGAAAATAGATTGCCTAATTAGTGAACATCTAAAAATAGCTTAATACCAACAAAAGTTCTCCAAAGTCCCACCTATTTGAAAAGGTAAGTTAAAACATAAGAAAAGTAAGAAATTAGAATTGAAAAAAAAAAAAAAAAAACAGATCTACCATCCAAATCTCACATAGTAAAATCTATATTTCCATTTTTTATTTTTTATTTTTAAACTGATTGTATATATGATACCCAATCCCAAATTTCCACCTGACCATGATGGATCATGACAACCATCTAAAAGTAACCTTAGGAAGAATGTCAATACAATAATTAAATATACGCTAACAAAAAATATATATTTCAATTCTCAATAATCATATGATGTAAATCTTTCAAACTATAAACTAATTCTCACCTTCTTAGTGAAGATAATGATTACATTCAAACTAACATATAAACCAAAGTTTGATCAAGAAATAAAAATTGGGAAGTTTGGGTTAAACTACCTGAAATGATTACTGTAATTGAATCCAAACCTTCAAAACCAGCAAGCAAAACTCTGAGTTCTCAATGAATTACCTGAAATGAGATTTGGATTTACTCTTAAAAAACAATAAAATCAATGACGGGTCGAGAGGAAAGATAAAATCAAATACAACAAATAAAATAAAAAATGTCATTAATTTAGATCTTGATGTAAAGCTATTTGTAGAAATTCTATTGCAATGGCTTAAGTATCAACTTTGAATCTTGGTGAAGATACAAAAGGCCTTGAGTGATCCCTAAGATGATGTTGAAGCACTTCTCCCAATCTAGCAACTTGCTTCATTTTTCATCTTCATGTTTCCATTCAAATGTATCAAATCATTAGTCATGCTAATCCAAACATAAGCTTGAATTGAAAGTTTCTTATGGTTATATACACAAACTAAAGATGAAGAAATCTAAGCTCTTGGTCAGCAGGTATTCATAGAGTAGCATCTTTTCATCTCCTTCAACGCAATAACCTAAAACCCAACACCACCTAGCACAACTGCAATAAGGAAAAAATGATATACCCATGCAATTGAAGGGAGGGGAACATACACCATGCTTGGTTGCATACAACTTCATTTAATTCTGCTCTACAATTCAAGAAATTGAGAGTGGGTGTAATTACAATCAATCAGGGTGAGTATAAATATAGGTGGATAACTGTAATTACACATAAAAATAGGTGCTCGACTGTAATTTCCCTAACAACTTTACACATTAAAACCATTAGCAGGCATCAGAATTCAAGAGAAGTACCAACCTTTTTTCTTTATTGAGAATCAACGGTGCTTACGGGTGTGTAACTAAACTGCAATTTGGGTCCAATTGCCTTCTGTTAACACCTGCAAATCATTTTCACTAATTAAATACATGTCTGACTGTTTCTCTACCCTTAGAACAGAACTATCTCAATTAAAAGATGAAGAGCTTGTTTGGATACACAATTAAACTAAATTGTGAACATTCAGTTCAATTAATGGAAATTATCAAATGATATTGTGTTGCCTAGTAATCATACGTGGAAGCAGCCCTCAAATTGCAATTGCATTTCATTTCTAGTCCATCTTGAGAAAGAAACATTATTGCAATTTAGAGCCGAATCCCTCTATATTAATAGTAAGGAAACTACAAGTTGGTCAATTTGCTATCCAGTTCAATGGTAAAATCAAATAGGATTTAATCCTGAATAATAATTTATCTGAGCAGGTGGTATTCATATAAAGCAATTGCACTTTTGGAGTCCACTCCCTCATTGTTGATACTAAGGATAATGCCTAATCCTGTCAGGGGGAGTATTTGAACAAAAATGGAGATCTTTATCTCACAAAGCACCCAAAACTCAATATTAGAATTGTGGATGGAAGTTTGTTGGCATCTGCCCTTGTGCTTAATAGCATTCCTAAAGGAACTAAACGAATATTTCAACGAGGAGCCCTTTCCAAGATGGGCTATGCCATTGCACTAGCCTTATACCAAAAGGGTGTCCAGGTAAGTATGATTAACCCACACTTAGAGATGTTGGTTTTCTCTCCTAATACCCTGTTTGGTAGACACCTACAACTGATCAGTTCATCTCATTTTAGTTAACCATGATTTTAGATCAAAATCTTGATCTCTAATTCATAATTTTTATTAGATAAAATGACATGAAATGTTTATGTATTAGAGATAAGGATCTCTAATATATAGTTGATGTTAACTAAAATATTTTTGGGCATCTACCAAACAGGACCTAAGTGAATTGATTAAGCCTATATGATTCAATTGTTGCATCTTTTTTATCTTTTAATTTTATGGGAAATTTACCAAACTAGGCTTCTTTGAGAAAAAAAGAATATTTTACAAAAAACTACCTAATTACTATAGAATTTACATTCCAGTGCTTTTTTTTTTTTCAAAAAGCTATCTTATTAATCGATATAATTATCACATCATTCCCTTCCATCATAGCCACATTGAAAGCAACTAGGTGGGTGGCCTAGGTGGGCCTTATTGTGACGTTTATGTAAAATCCAACCTGACCACCAGGTGCATCACTCTATGCTAGGTTAAGAACCCAAAAATCAGCTCCATCTATTGTTCAAGTGGACCACATGATTAGAAATAGTAAAATTGTTTCCATTAGTGTGGCCCACCTGAATCATGAATTAGTATGATTTTTGGAATACAAGCCTAAATGTTTGTATTGAATCCAATGATTGGAGTGAATTTCATATAATTATCATGATGGCCACTATAAAAATCAAGTGTGTACGTCTCTCTTCTAACTTTTTTCCTTTGGAGTGGTCCGCCGGAATCACAAGACAATCTGATTTTTGTCTCTAAGCCTAATATTGTACTAAATATCTACTCATTAGAGTGGATCTTACGAAAACATCACAGTGAGCCCCATCAAAATCAAGAGCCACATTGATGGGCACTTCCATGATGTTTATCTAAAATCTACTCAGACCATCTGATGCATAATCTCGGTTTAGGCCCTGAGCAGCCAAAAAACTCAGGATGACTTGTGATTTAGGTTGGGACACTAAAGAAAATAATTAGAAGAGATGTCCACCCTTGATTTTCGAAGAGCCCAATGTGATGATCATATGAAATCCACTCCAAGCATTAGATGCCATAAATTTTAAATAAAAAAATAAAAATTTAAAAAAGAAGAAGAAGAAGACCATAAGCTTAAAATTCAGGCCCACCTATGATTCAAGTGGACCATACTGAGAGATAGTTTTGAGAGTGATTTTCAATTATGTGGTCCCCTGAATCATGGGAATGATTTTTAGGCCCTTGGCTTAACAGGAGCCCCTCAAAACAACAGGTCATGCCTACACAACAGGCGGTTAAAAGAATTGTTAGTGGAATGAGGTAGCTGTTTGAAAGTCTTTTCGAAAAAAGTTACTGGAATGTAAATTTCATTAATTCAGTACTTCTTTGTAAAATATCCAAAGAAAATTCAAATATGGGACTCCAAGATCCCTTAAATTTATACGAGGCATACTTTTTCGTTGGAAAAGATAAGAAAAAGAAATTTTTAACTACGTGGGTAATCAAAGGCCGAGCACACGACCATGACTTGAAGAGCCATGTGTCCAAGCCCCTAGACATGGGGCTCAAGCCATCTGTCCAAGCTCCTAGTAATTGGGCACAACCAGGATTTCTCTTTTTACTGATTAGGGGTTACATGAGAACAGATAATTAGTCTGTAGTGATGAATATGAGAAGCTAAAATTACGCCTGCCAGTAAAGCATGCGTGTTACTTGCTCCGCACCAACGTTTATAATACAATTGAGGTAGATTTTTGTCTTTTTATTATTTTTTTCCTCATGCAAATGTGGGATTTAACATACATGCGGAATGGGCCCATGGATCTATCTGTGCATAGGACATGGTGATCAAGGGTTCAGATGGCTTACCTAGTTGTAATGCCATAGAAGCTGGATAAGAATACCAGAATATCGATAGAGCTTACGATCTTCCTCTTCTTCACACCCTTTCTGCAACTCAAAAGATGAGACTCGAATTCTTCCGTAGTGTAGGATCGGGGACCCAGCTCTCTTATATAGAGACTGTGGAGGGGGAGTTTGAAACCCATCAAAACTCTCTCTCCCATGCTCCACATTGTTGTGTCATAGTTCGACTCAAATTGTTGTCTGTGTAAACAATTATAGCATTCTAACCCTAATACGCACTACTGTGCAATTAGAGTTGCGCAGCGAATCACCTAAAGTGGGGCCCACTAGTCTACTCAATCATCTAGCCCAACTGAATGACAATCCAGACCATTGATCAGTAAGGCCTACTAGATAGAGTTCTTACATTCTCCCACTTGAGCCTCATTGAGCAATGTCAATGATAGTCATATAGAATAATTTTGAAAAATAAGTTTTGATCTTTTAAAAAAATATTCAAATGGTTAACCAATGAAATAGTTAGATAATATGAGTAATGTTATTCAATCTGATCCATCAAGACTATGAGTATCGAAATGCGGTAGTCTTCACAACATTTAATTTAGGTGAAGTGAGTCTAAGTGCGATCACAAATACTTTCAATCTTAACGACATATATCAGGAACTAGGCAATATGGTATAAGGATTACACACTTTAGTATGATAATATGTGCCTATCCTTAAGAGGTCATGAAGCTTTTACCTGTCTACAATGAGACACGACTGGAGTTTCACTTACTCAAAATTTGTGCATATATATAGAGAAGTAGAAATGAAGCTTTATATCAAAATCATCCAAACGAACTGTATAAAACGCGATCTATAAGTGTCTGTGAAAATCAAAGTACGTTCAACTCCCACTAACTGAAAATATCTGTGAGATCAATGACTCCCATGGATGTTACATGCTCCTGAAATGGCGTGATAGGGAGTCCTTTAGTGAGAGGATTTGCAATCATCTTCTTAGTGCCGATGAATTCAACGGACACTTGATGATTCGAAACCCTTTCTTTTACAATAAAATACTTGATGTCGATATGCCTCGATCTTGATAAATGCTTGTTGGTACTAGAGAAGGAAATAGCAACCAAATTATTGTAAAATATTCTTGGTTTTGGGATATGCTCTAGTACCCAAAAACCTAAGAAGAAACTCTATAACCATAGTGCCTGATTAGATGCCTCAAGGCAGACAATAAATTCAGCTTCCATAGTAGATGAGGCTGTGGTAGATTATTTCATGCTTTTCTTTAACGTCTTAGAAAAATCCGTACTTAGACCCAAGTACCACCTTTAGCAGAAATCATTTATAACCAAATCCTTTAGAAATTTAACGTGTATTAATTAGCGCTAAACTAGATTACTTATAAAATTAGCTCCAATCACTTTTAATACAATTTGTAAGATCCAAAACCTATAGAATTGTTAACGCTATATTACCCTGAAATCTAGGATCTAACTCTAAATCCAGTTACTCCCGGGAGTACTTTAAAACTTCGTATCAGACCTGGATTTCACGTCGAAAGTTTGATAGCAATGAACTTAGAACAGTATGACCGCTTAATTGGACTTGGCTATCACCTCAAAAATCAAGCCCAAATGATGTACCGAGACCATTTCCTTGAGCCTGGAGTGAAAAGTGTGAGAAAGTGTAGATTTTAAAGAAAATAAATATGATTTTAAGTAATCTCAGACGTGTCGCTTATGCGTTATTTTTAAGCATTCTGACCATTGGTTTTTACCCCAAATTCACCCTCGGATCAGGGAAGGTGGCCCATTCATGTCAAAGCACTTGTGGCCCTGATCGAGTTTCGGTGGCCATTGAATTGAAACTAGTCCGCCACTGACGACATGAAAATCCGATCGAACTGAAAACTTAACTTAGTTAAGATCCAATACTAGTGAGCTTAATTCCGACCTCATTTGATAAGAGGACCTCTAGAAGTGCTCCGTTGGATCAGGAAGAGCCTGATTTGGTTATAACCTAAGTATACCTTAGCCTTAGCGCTATTTTCGTCAATTTTAGGCTTATAAAAAGGCCTTAAACCCTCATTCCCAAATCTCATACGAATTTTCAACCCTAACAAATTTAAGAGAGAGAAAGTAAGAGAGAACCTATTGTTTCTCCATGGGATTCTTCTCAGCTTTATTACGTATCGAACCTACATACCTGAATAGTTATTCCGGTGATTCTGATTCCGTTCTTGGGTAAGTTAATCAAACCCTAACCTATTTTGAAACTTAGACTAGTTGAAGTGAAGTTATAGCTAACCTGTTTCATGCCTTAGGTAACGTATCCGCCGTTGACGAAGACTTATCGTCTGAATCATATTCATTACGTGTTATCTGGTTTAAGGTGCCGATTATATACACTTAGGTTATAGTTTTCAAAACTTTCAATGTTAGATAATGATTTATTCTTATTGTGGACGCTAATACACATGTTGAATGTGCTATCTGTTTTGATTTACGTATATATATAACCTATGTTGCAAATTCAGTATTTCATGTATATGTTAGAATACCCCTATACGTATGGAATTTACTGTTATGATTGCCATGATTATTTTTCGTAGACATGTGATTGATATGTATGCGGCAACTCTTAGGTGAATGGATTTGCCCTAATATGTATTGTAGTCGACATACGTGATGTATGTTGAATAGTGTAGTCTAAGTGTTTGTAAAAATGCCTGAATGAGTTAGTATTTGGTAAAAGCATGATTTTGAGGGTATTGAGATATGAATCTCAATCACCTTACCTGTGTGTATGATTTCCTCCATGAACTATTTAGCTTAACTTATTCATGTTAACTGTGTGTATGATTTCCTCCATATACTGTATTTATGTTCAAGTTATATTTTATAAATGTTCATATGAATGTAGGGTATGAATCAAATGCCTGTTATTGAGCTTGTACATGATTGAGACTATAATACAGTCCAGGTAATTGGTAACCGTCTCTAAACTGGTGGTTGAGGCTGTTATCGCCACGCAGGATGTGCTCAGCGAATCCGAGTCATGCTTGGGATGTTCGACAGTGGTTAGGCCACACGGAATGCTTATGTATTTCATGTCGTTCAACTCAACGCGTGCTTGGCCTAGTTGAGCTTATCAACTAACCCGATTGACTGATGTATGTTCACCATGTTTGGTCGTTACTGTTTGAATCTAAGGCACCGAACTCACTAGTGAAGATTCCGTTAACCTTGGTACCGTGATCCCCTAAGACTCATGAGCTGGACATAGTGGTATGGGACACCGTGGTCGAGCTGTTTGCCTTCGCTGAGGCGACGAGCCTCCCCGTAATGACCAGTGAGCACCCTACTCTCGTGAGCCGATTATGGTGGTATGGGACACCGTGGTCGAGCTGTCGGCCTATGCTGGGGCGACGAGCCTCCCCGTAGTGACCAATGAGCACCCTACTCTGGTGACGGTGATTCCTGCGAGGCGGAGCCGGAGTTCAACGAGGACGAGGAGGCGTTCTCATTTATGCAGTTCTGAGGCGGGTTCATGTTAACCTTTACTGTATAATTCCACTGAGTTGATCACTCACTCCCACGTTCTGGGACGGTGCTTAAACACCAACCAGACTCAGACTTATCTGCAAGTGACGGTGATGCCTGCGAGGCGAAGCCGGAGCTCGACGAGGACGAGGAGGCGTTCTCATTTATGCAGTTCTGAGGCGGGTTCATGTGAGCCTTATCCTGACTGGCGGGGATTCTGGGTTATGATTGTATTGAGTATACACAGTTTGATACATATATTTTGAGACACAGATTGTACTTATTGCCCAGGCAGAGCTCGCATATTTTGGGGATTATTTTTGGTTTATATATGTATTTAAGACTTTCGCTTGCATTGTCTCACTATCCCTGAATTATGTCTGCTAATTTAGCTTAATCTACTTCATGTTTTATACACTAATACAGACGACATACATCCATCATTAATTATGTTGCATAAGTGATGTTTTGGAACTCGGGAACTGAGTTATGCTCGACCCCCGAATTTCAGGTTGGTATCAGAGCATGATATGGATTAAACTAGACTTGAGTTATGGTCACATGCTGCACGTTGATGCCACTGTAGCGTAGTAGGGAGCGAGAACAATTTAGAAAAGGTTTAGGACTCTCAGAGTTGTTGTTGGCAAAGGTTTACAGAAAATGATTGCCGAGATTGAGTCCGTACACTCCTTATCACACACGACGACCCCAAATCACTTCTAGACCGTCAATTGATGGGTTTAGATCGTGTTCCAATCCTTTTCAGCCGTTAGAAATCAGTAAATATCAATATGTATCAGTTATGTTCCGAATCAACCCAAAACGAGTCAAACAGAGGTAGGGGCCCAATCGGGGCTGTTTTAAAGGGACCCGGGGTGGGACCCATGGCAATTTGGACCCAAGGGGGGGGGGGGGAGGACCTCGCCGGTTGGGTGAGCCCTCGTTGGGAGGTCTAGAGAGTGGCGAGGCCTCACCGACCGGCGGGCTCAGCTAGGTTGGGCCGTCAGGCTGATCAAGTTTGGGGTCTTATGGACCCCACTGATGCATGGTTCATTGATTAAAACATCCCTAATTGCATACTTCCTTCACAAACTCCACCCCCAAGCTCTCTATTTTCTTCAAAACAACCAATTTCTCTCAAATCGCCCTTCCAACCTTTCTTTCTTCCATTTTCCTTTAAGCCCTACGTCCTTCCATCGTACACAGCCATATCCATCACCTAACCCTTCGATTTCCTTTGACTTGAGCCCTTAAATCCCCTATTTAAGTCTCAAAATCGAGCAAACCCACTACCCATCCTATTTTGTTATTTTCTTTCTTCAATATTTCCTTTCTTTGAGCCTTTTTACCCTCTTTGAGGCTCAGATCCGTGGAGACCCAAATAGTGCAGCCCTTTTCTTCCTTTTCTTCACTTTTCCATGGCTTTCATGGAGTTTGTTGTGGCCTTATTCCCCATTTCCTCCATCCTTTCTTTCATGGAGAAGAAGCGAGCCCCCGTTGATGAAGCCGGGCCTAGTCACCCAACCCGCTAGTCACCCAACCCGTTCTAAAAGACCGAGAGGTGCCATCGCTAGTTCAAGCGCCACTCATGAATTGCATACGAAGTGGGATCTAGGACCCCATGCTCCACTAGGAAGATCCCTGTTGGCGGAGTTGTCTCATGGTATTTTTGAATGCCACAGAGTCCTGTTTGAAGCTCATGTTGATGAGCGGCTGTTTGAAGAATTTCTGTTGTTCGAGCGCCTAGTTAAAGCTGGTTGGGGTCCGCTATTTGAGGGTGAACGTCGTGCTAATGTGGGTACTATTTAAGTTTTTTATGCCCACATCCGAGAGCCGACGCTGGAGCCCTTGCAGTTTAGAATCCCAGTTGGTAGAGATCAGGAGGCCACTATTGATGTTGGTTTCATATATCGGCTTCTGAAGGTACCACTTGGTGAAGTTCATACAAGTGAGAAGAATCTGAGTAGTGCACGTGAGAGGGATCACCACACATGGTTCCCTTGTGGTCGTCTGGTTGAATGGTAGCCTAACTGAAGCCTCTTAGCATTGAATATGGCAGACGACTTCCGTTTGCTTCACCACATCTGTACGTTCAATGTTTATCCAAGGTGGAGCAACCGCAGTGAGTGCACATGCCTAATGGTGGATTTCTTGTATCAGGTGGGGCAGGGAGAGAAGCTTTGTGTAACTACTTATATCTTGTGAAAGATAGTCCTTATCGCACGTTCAAATAGAATGACTGAATCTCTCCCGTTCGGCCGCCTCATATGTAGGATTGCACTTGAGTTTGGCTACAGGCTTGGGGCGAAGATGCCGGCGCCAGTCCATTACATTTTTGAGACTACTCTTAATCAGATGGAGATCGGGCCTCGACAGCGACAAGCCCTCCTTGAGGAGAGTGAGGATGAGTCTGAGAGTGAAGAAGAGGAAAGCAATGAAGAAGGTGGACCAGAGATAGAAGAGGAAGGAGAGAAGGATGAAGAAGAAGAGGAGGCTCGAGATACCGATGAGAGTCCTCCTCCTGCGACTCAGGAGCATGATTCCGATAGGGCTGATAGAGAAGCCCGTTTGGTTAGGCTTGAGGAGGGCCAGGCCACTCTTCGACAGGACATTATGGATTTACGTGGCTACGTGAAGCACAAGTTCAAGAAAGTAACCCGCACTTTGAAGACGATCATGTGTTGTCTGCAGGAAAAGGGTGCCTCTCCTCCATCTCCAGATTCTGAGGAATAGTCTTTTATATAGTTTTTGTTTGTCTGTTTGTTGTTTATCTTTGTGTGTGCTTTGGTAGTTGTTTAGTGGTTTGTTAGTTTGATAGTTGTTTTGTGTTTGAAGCTTAGTGTTTGAAACTTAGTTGTTCTGCTCACATGCTTTCTCCTTCGTGATTCATGTAATGCTACACATCATGTATTGTGAGAATTTTATTAATGAAATGCATGTTGTTTATTTGGCTTGTGAAGTTAATACTGTGGATGGACTGTGTGAATGCCTAATCTCATTGGTTGCTACCCTCTGTTGTGTGTAGGGTATGCCACCTAAGGGCTTGAGATCTTCAGCCCGTCTCTCTCTGGGTGATTCTCTTAACGGGGCCCTTGCCCTGTGCGATAGTCATATGGACCCCCATTCAGACCCATCTCGTTCTGATCCCATGCCGAGTTCTCAGTCGGCTTCTGGCCCTGCTGCTGGGCCACCTCCTGTGACACGTTCTGTGGTGCTTCCTCTCACACTTGCGGTTCCTAAGCAAAACCGTGTGTCTGCGTCGACACCTTCTACATCATAGTCCGCTCCACCTCCTGATAGGCTAGAGTAGATGATGCTGTTGATGCAGCAGCAGCAGATACAGCAGCAGTAACAATAGTTTTTATCCTCCATGCTAGTATCTTTGCTCAGTCGATGGGGCGACTCCACCTGCCTCGCCTCTATACCCTGTTGGGAATACTAGTGCCAACGGCACATTCGAGCGATATCAGTGCTTGAGACCTCCTACATTTTCGGGTACTCACTGTAACATCTTAGAAAAATTCGTGCTTAGACCCGAGTACCACCTCTAGTAGAAATCATTTAGAACCAAATCCCTTAGAAATTTAAGGTGTATTAGCTAGTGCTAAACTAGATTACATGTGAAATTATTCCTAATAACTTTCAATATGATCTGTAAGACCCAAAAACTATAGAATCATTGACGCTATATTACCCTAAAATTTAGAATCCAACTCTAAACCCAGTTGCTCTTGGGAGTACTTTGTAACTTCGTATTGGATCTAGACCGCACGTCGAAAGTCTGATATCGATGAACTTAGACCATTATAACCGCCTAGTTGGACTTGACTATCACCTCAAAAATTAAACCTAAACGATGTCCTGAGACCATTTCCTTGAGCCCGAAGTAAAAAGAGTGAGAAAGCGAAGATTTTTAGAAAATTAAATATGATTTTAAATAATCTGAGACGTGTCGCTTGTGCGTTATTTCTAACCATTAGATTTTGACCCAAATTCACCCTCGGATCAGGATAGGTGGCCCATACATGTCAAAGTACTTGTGGCCCTAATTGAATTTCGGTGACCGTTGAATTGAAACTGGTCCGCCACGGACGATCTAGAAACTCGATTGGACTAAAAACTTAACTTGCTTAAGATCCAATACTAGTGAGCTTAAGTACGACCGCATTTAATAAGAGGACCTCCTGAAGTACTTCGTTGGATCAGAAAGAGCCCGATTTGGTTTTAACCTAAGTAGACCTTGGCCCTAAAGCTATTTTCATCGACTTTAGGCTTATAAAAAGGCCTTAAAACCTCATTCCCAAATCCCATACGAATTTCCTAAACCCTGGCTATTCAAGAGAGAGAAAAGAGAGAGAAAGTAAGAGGGAACCTGTTATTTTTCCATGGGATTCTTCCTAGCTCTTCTACCTATCGATCCTGCATATCTGAATCGTTCTTCAGGCGATTCTGATTCCGTTCTTGGGTAAGTTAAGCAAACCCTAACCTATTTGAAGCTAAGAATAGCTGTAGTGAAGTTATAGCTAACTTGTTTCATGCCTTAGGTAGCGTATCCGCCGTTAACGAAGACTTACCATCTAAATCACATCTTATACGCATTTTCTAGTTTAAGGTGCGGACTATATACGTTTAGGATATGGTTTTCAAGGTTTTCAATGTTAGATAATGATTTATTCATGACGTGAATGCTATTACACATGCCAAATGCGCTATCTATTTTGATTTGCAGATATGTATAATTTATGCTATAAATAGCGTATTTTGTATATATGTTAGAATAACCGTATACGTATGGAATTTTCTGTTATGGTTTCCATGATTATTTGTCGTAGACGTATGCTTGATATGTATACGGTGACTCCTTGGCGAAAGGACTTGCCCTAATAAGTAATGGAGTCGACATACGTAATGTATGTTGAATAGTGTAGTCTAAGTGTTTGTATAAATGCTTGAATGAGTTATGAGTTGGTAAAGTGTGAATTTCAATGTTGTTGAGATATGAATTGCAATCACCTTACCGGTGTATATGATTTCCTTCATGAATTGATTTTCTTGGATTGTTCATGTTATCTATGTGTATGATTTCCTCCATGTACTGTATTTATATTCAATTTATATTTCATAAATGTTCATATGATTATAGGATATGAATCAAATGCCTGATATTGAACTTGTACGTGATTGGGGCTGTACTACAGTCCAGGTAATCAGTAACCGTTCTTCAAATGGTGGTTGAGGTCGTTTTCACCACGCAGGATAAGTTTAACAGATTCGAGTCGTGCTTGGGATGTTCGACAATGGTTAGGCCACACGGAGTGCTTATGCATTCCATGTCATTCAACTCAACATGCGCTTGGCTTAGTTGGGCTTATCAACTAACTCAATTGACCGATGTATGTTAACCATGTTTGATCGCTACTGTTTGAATCTAAGACACTGAACTTACTAGTGAAACTCCCATTAACCTTGGTACCGTGATCCCCTAAGACTCATGAGCCAGACATGGTGGTATGGGACACCATGATCGAGCTGTCGGCTTACGCTGGGGCGACAAGCCTCCCCATAGTGACCAGTGAGCACTCTACTCTCGTGAGCCGATTATGGTGGTATGGGACACTATATTCGTGCTGTCGGCCTACATTGATTGGTGACGAGCCCTCAGTAGTGACCTCGAGTATATCCTGACACTACATAAGGATGACAAGTCTTGTTGCAGTATTTGGGACATAACTAGACCTATATTGATTGGTGACGAGCCCTTTACAGTGATCTAGAATCGTACATCGTATGAGATTTCCTTGGACTGACGACCCTAGAATGGATCAATGTTTGAGAATTGGTATAAGGGAGGTGTCTTCGCTTCCTAATCCTGCTGTATGAAAAGGACTAATAAGAACTAGATAATCATGCTCATATCATCGCACTGCATGTGCTATCGGTGTTGGTGTAAGAGCACTGAGGAAGTGACTGACATGAGCGAATATAAGATGAAGATCGCAGAGGGAGATTGTGGTGAGGGCATACATCATTCTCTCATATCATTCTTGCATTAACAAGAGTATCTAGGACGTGTTTGATTATACTGTTTTATCATTACTTCTTAATTGAATTGATAACATGTTAACCTTTGCTGTATAGCTCTACTGAGTTGATCACTCACTCCCACGTTATGGGATGGTGCATAAACACCAACCAGACTCTGACTTAGCTATAGGTGACGGTGATGCCTGCAAGGTGGAGCTAGAGTTCGACGAGGACAAGGAGGCTTTCTCGTTCATGCTGTTCTCAGGCGGGTTCATGTGAGCCTTGTCCTGACCGGCGAGATTTCTAGGAAATGTTTATATTGATTTCGTACAGTTTGACATATGTATTTTGATACACAGTTGTACTTATTGCCCTGGGCAGAGCATACATGTTTTGAAAATTATTTTTGATTTATATATGTATTAAAGTCTTCCGCTTACATTTCCTCTCTATCCCTGAATTATGTCTACTGATCTGGCTGAATCTACTTCATGTTTTATGCGTTAATACAGACAACATACATCCATCATTATTTATGTTGCATAAGTGATGTTTTGGAACTCGGGAGCTGAGTTATACTCTACCCCCAAATTTCAAGGCGTTACACTCACAGACCCGAGGAAGCTGAGTATTGGATCGACAGCATCTCAAAAATACTGAGACCGCTACACTGTTCTGAGGTGGAGCAGGTTGAGCTTGTCACCTTCATGTTTGAGAAGGAGGCTAGCTTATGGTAGGATAGAATTCTCTGCACAGTTGCAGAGGGATTTGTTTGGACATGGGCGGCGTTTGAGGCATGCTTCCACGAGAAGTATTTTTCGGTCACTTACCGACACGAGAAGGAGAGTGAGTTCCTTCGCTTTCGCTAGGGAGGAATGTCGGTGATAGAGTACAAGAATCAGTTTACCGAGCTAGGCAGGTATGCTCCTTTGATTTTGGGTGATCAGCCGTTGAGGATGCAGCATTTTTCTGAGGGTTTGCGGCCTGAGATTTGATCGAAGATGTGCTGTACGAGCATCTCTTCCTATGCTGAGTTGGTCAGCATATCCTTGTGAGCAGAGCAGGATGGGGATAAGTTATCCCGTATGCGTGCACCTATGGCCCCCAGGCCGCGACCCGATTTCTCGAGTAGGCTTTTCCTTGGTAAGAGGCCTCGCATTGATTCATCGCTGGGGTTCATGGAACCTCCTGCCCATGTGAGGCGTCCTGATGTGTGGCGCAGCTATTGTAAGAAGCCTGGCCACGCTGAGGTGTCTTGTTTCTCCAGGATGTGAGATAGTGGTTTCTCGCCGCCTCAGAGGATCGGCCGTCCGATACCTCAGGCTATTTCTGCACCATCCCTTCGATCAACACCAGCTCATTCTTCCTTTAGACCTCCAGCACCTCATTTCAGGCCGCCACAACGGCCCATGGTACCGCCACCACATCGCCCACAACAGGCTCAGGTTCATGCGCTCACAGCTGAGGCGCCTGAGGAAGAGTCAGCACCGACATCTTTTGAGGTTCCCGCTCACATCTTAGGTATGCTTATCTTTTTATTGGTGGACACTGGGTCCACTATTTTGATAATTTCTTACGCTGCAATCAAGCTGCTAGGTTTGGTTACGGCTCCTGCGAAGGGAGTGAGACTCACGACAACTATAGGGACTACTTCAGATATCACTTGGACCTGTGAGTCTTGCTCGATAGATTTGGATAACAGGATAGTGGTTGTCGACCTGATTGTCGCCCCACTGTGTCACTATGATGTTATATTTGGGATGGATTGACTCACCAAGATGAGAGCAGAGATTGATTGTAAGGCCAGAGTTGTGACAGCTTATGGACCTGAGGGCACGGTCTTTTCATTTCTAGTCCAGGTCAGTTGGTCCTGTTGTATTAGCAGCTACGCTTCTTTGTTAGAGAGTTCTGATGTTCCAGCATTAGAAGTTATGCCAGTGGTTCGTGATTTTCCTGATATTTTTGAGAAGATTTTAGGGCTTCCTCCTCGGCACAAGATTGACTTCACTATCGATCTTGTGCCCGGTGTGACACCTATTTCCTTGTCGATGTATCGTATGCCTCCATGTGAGATGGAGGAACTGAGGAGTCAGATTGATGTATTGTTAGAGGCAGGTTTTATTCGACCGAGTGTGTCACTTTAGGGAGCGCCTGTCTTGTTTGTGAAGAAGAAAGACGGTTCCCTGCGGTTATGAATTGATTATTACAGGCTGCATCAGGTGACAGTGAAGAATAAGTATCCCTTGCCCAGGATTGATGATCTGTTCGATTAGCTGAAGGGGGCACGTTATTTCTCGAATATAAATTTGCAGTCTGGGTATCATCAGTTGCGCGTCAGGGATGAAGACGTGCAGAAGAATGCGTTTAGGACTAGTTTTGGTCATTGTGAGTTCCTTGTGATGTCTTTTGGACTCACGAATGCTCCGGTCGTGTTCATGGATCTGATGAACAGGGTGTTTCGACCATTTCTGTTCCAATTTATCATTATCTTTATTGAAGACATTTTGATATACTCCATGAGTCAGGAAGAGCATGATGAGCATCTGAGAGCGGTATTGAATACTCTTAGGGAGAACCAGTTATTCGCACAGTATAAGAAATGCGACTTCTGAAAGGAAGAAGTTAAGTTCCTGAGACATGTTGTGTCCAAGGTGGGTATTGCTATAGACCTCGCTAAGGTTGTTGTGATTCAGGAATGGAAGCAGCCCAGTTCAGTTACTGAGGTGAGAAGTTTTCTAGGTTTGGTAGGTTACCATCGACGATTTATTCGAGACTTTTCCAAGATTGTCAGACCGTTGTCTCAGTTGACACGGAAGGACTTGAAGTTTTCCTGGAATGAGAAGGCCGAAGGAGCTTTTCAGGAGCTACAGGACAAGTTGACGTCTGCCCCTATGCTAGTATTGTCAGAGCAAGGGGTTAAGTATACAATATATACTGACGCGTCTCGCGTTGGTCTGGGTTGTGTCCTGATGCAGAAGGACAGGGTGATTACTTATGCCTTGAGACAGTTAAGGAAACACGAGGAGAATTACCCTATGCACAACCTAGAGTTGGCAGCTGTCATTTTCGCATTAAAGCTGTGGAGACATTACCTCTATAGAGAAGAGTTCGGGCTCTTTTGCGACCACAAGAGCCTTAGATATATATTCTCATAGCGAGACTTGAATATGAGGCAGCGCCGATGGATGAAAACTTTGAAAGACTTTAAGTTCAAGGTTTCCTACCATCTGGACAAGGCAAACCTTGTGGCAGATGCATTGAGCCGCAAGAAGACTAGAATTTACGGCTCCACTTATGATTGCAGAGTGAGATATGGTGGAATTCGTGCAAGACTTTGAGCAGAAACTCACGGTAGAAGAGTGTAAGACCCGTATCTTGGTCTGTACCTTTCCGTAGACTTCCGCGATCTTACCGGTCGAATTTCGGCAACCTTCGACCCTTAGCTGATATCGACGCGCGACCCTTATTCATATACCGACAACCTGAGTCGACTCAATCCGAGACCAATACTATACCGACCGCGCCGTCGTTGCGGTTCCGATGCCGCGACTCACGCGCCGAGGCGATACCCTGGTCAAGAGATGTGGGGCAACGTTCGGTGCGAGAAAATGTCGCGCGTTGTGAAACCCAAGAGAATCTCTACGATGTGTCACATCAATCACATCAATCCCATCAATCAATCAATCCATCAAGCCATCACATGTCAAGTACACATCACTTTCATCCCTTTTCCCAAGCAACCACAAAAGTCTCCCAAACCCATACCTCTCTTACACAAAAAGCCACAAAAGTCAAGCTTTTCTTACACCTCCCATACCTCTCTTACACAAAAGCCTCAAAAGTCAAGCTTTTCTTACACAACCATCACTCACCACATCCATCCATCACTCTCTCTCTCTCCCTTTACAACTCTCTCTCTATCTCTCTCTCCCTCTCTTTTCTTTTAATTATTTGTTTTATATGATGAAATGACCTTATGGCCTACTTGGATGGACTCCACCATGGAGCATGTATTAGATCCAAACCATCTAAAGGAGGGGCCCACTTTACACATGTAGTGCAACCTCACCACCTCATCATGTGGTGGCCCACCTAAACAGGGCCCACCCTAAATGTATTTGATGAGGCCAAAAATTAAAAAAAAAGGAAGAAGAAAACGTCCAGGGACGTTGCTGGACAAAAGCAAAGCAAATATATTGGCCTTTCTTTTAAAGGTCATTGGGGTAGACCACTTGTATAGGCCCCACCGTGATGTTTGTATCCAATCCATACCGTCCATCCTATTCTTTGGACCATTTTAGGCGTTGAGCCAAGAGGTGGGTTTGATCGGGGTATTTAGTGGGCCATAGTGTTAAAAATAACCTTGTTACCATTAAAAATCCATTTAGATTACTTCTTCAGGTCGGAAGTGGGCCGTTAGCGGACTCATTGGATTGGTCTTGAGAAGGGGAAACTAGTGAGCGGAGCAGATTCATGTGATGCGGGCCCCACACTCGAAAAACCCTGAAAATTGGGTTTTTTCCCAAAAATTTCAAGAGGGCTGCCTCCTCTCTCTGACATGTACAGCAGCTGCACGCAGTAGCGTGCGGGCGGGCGTCCGGCAGGGACCCACGGCTCTAGTCGTGGGCCCCACCGTAATGTTTGTTTGTCATCCAATCTGTTCACAAGGCGGGTCCCCTCAGTTGGGCCCTCCAAGTTTCGGCTCGATCCAGAACTCGGGTGGCCCACACCACAGGAAACAGTGGAATTGAATTTCTGCCATTGGAATCCTTTTTGGGGCCCACTGACATTTTGAACCAGGCTGAAATTTTTCTTTTCCCTTCAAACAGGTCTGTTCGACCTTATCAATGAGTTGGATGCCAATTAAATATTACAGTGGGCCCCACATGGGACCCACAATGATGTTTGTGTTGTAAGTCCACTGTCCAGTGGACGGTGGCACCCACCTTGATGCAGCATTGCCTCCTTGATACGTGTGCCATCCTTGATACGTGTGCCATCCCGCACTGTCCACTGGATACGTGTCAGTGGGACCGGTGGAGCCCTCCTTGATACGTGTGCCATCCCGCACTGTCCACTGGACAGTGGGACCCACCATGATGCACGTGATGCATCTAGACCGTCCATCCACCTGGTGGGATCATTTTAAGGCCTGAGCTATTGGTTGGGTGGGCCACTCGCCTATGGGTTAGGCCCATTTGACTCATATAAGGCCTATGGGTTAGACCCATTTAATTTATTAAAAGCTCATGGGTTAGGCCCATTTGATTTGTTTAAGGCCTAGGGATTTAGGCCCATTTGACTCATATAAGGCCTATGGGTTAGACCCATTTAATGTACATGTGGGGGCCCAATTGGTGTGGCCAATTTGTTACATATTAGACTGATGAGGCTAGGCCCAAACTGATGCAATCCAAGGCCCACGGGTTTTGACCCATTGCAATGCACTTAAGACCCATTAGTGTGGCCCATTGATGTGACCCATTGATGAATAAAAGGCCCATATGATAGAGCCCATTTGATGTATTTAAGGTCCAATGGGATGTACCTAAGGTCCATTGCAATGTGTGAGCTCAACATGGATTATGTAACGATATTTGCGACGATCGTGCCTTGGGAGCAATGTTGGTTTGACGTCCACATTGCGAGTGTAATGTTGGTTAGATGTCCACATTACGACTCTCCTTAGGGCCCATTACTGGGCCTGGGCCGTACTTGCTGTGAATAGGCCGTCCAGGCCCATCTGTGTTGTAAGAATGGTTCATCACTCATTTACATGTTTAGTATAGTTTCATGACTCATGATCATACGCATCATATGCATGCTTGATATGAGGATTGACTGATCATAGCATATGCCTTCGGGTAGGTTGTTTATGGGCTCCTGGTTAGGCAGTGTTACCCTACATGAGCACACGATATGCGCAAGATTTTTTGCATGACTGGATAGCGTGAATCATGCATTTCGCATTTACGTGATATGGGTATTGTACGCCCTAGCGACATCAGGGCCGTAGCCTCCACAGACGCATCATGGTTGGCAGGATTGGATACTGGAAATCTTATTCTACATGGGGTGCTACTAATATCCCTGGGTGAAAGTCCCTAAACCCTTATGGTACCAAGAGGTTGCTCCAACGTCTAGACCGAGTGGGTAGATGAGCGTTGAGTGCCGATTACCAGATGGTTACGCTCTCCAATGTGTCGTGGTGGGTTGGAAGGGGGTGCGGCCTTATCCACCCGAGAGTAGGGGGCAATGCTAGGTTGAGTCTGACCAGCTCGAGGAATGGGTCCGCTATCGACGAGTCACGCCCGATATTGACAGACGGATAGTGCGATCTCTTCCACTTACCTTATTACGCGCGATGTGGCGACAATCTGGTTTAGAGTGTACTAGACCCCGGTGATATCCCATATTTTGAGCTGTATTGATGTATGGACATAGATGAGGATCTATATGCTTGAGTTGCATTGAACATCGCATGGCCTTGGGATGGCCGATACCATTCATGTCTTGCATCGCATAAGCCTTGGTGCGGCTCATGATATTATAGATCCATCTGCATATTCCACTTTACTCCGACATTGCATGTTCATATTACTACCTTGTGCACACACTTTCACTACCCTCTAAGCTTTCTGTAAGCTTATGCACGATCGTTGCGTGCAGGTGACGTTGGATCGTAGCAGCGCTGAGGCAGGAACACGTTGCAGATCGTTTTGGAGTTTTTATTCTTTACCATTGTATTTCCCTTTATGCTTATTGTATTTGTAAAGTTTTTTATCATAGTGAAAATGTAATGGAGTTCTTGGTTGTTGTTTGTGGGTTATGCCTTTGGTTATGCTTATTACGAATCAAACTGACATTGAAAATCCTCCTCGTAGCATCCCAGGATCGGAACCTGGCGAATGGGAGCTAGGAGCTGAGAATGGAATTCTACGGAGGCTGTCGGCACCGGATTCGGTGATCGAGAATTTTGTGAGCCCGATTTTTGAGTTTGGGGCGTGACAGAAGTTGGTATCAGAGCATAACTTGAGAATAACCGAGAACAATATTACATGTCTACTATGAATGTAGAATGGCTAAGTTCTGAAGTTCGAATAGCTTCGCGACCTTGCAATACAGAATGTTAACGTGTGTACCTTCGAGAGTTTTGAAGTTGATAAGCGCGTTCGCTCTTTGCTATAGGACATGGCACATGGGAGGGTTACCCAATCGACTCCCACACCACCACCTGAGGATTCCGCTTCACCACCAGAGGTTCCAGCTTTACCACCTACGTCTCTCATTCCACCCTCAGAGATCCCTGCTCCCTTCCATGAGGATGACATTCTTCCACCTGAGGCCGATGCGGTGCCGACTGTGACTGTGAGTGCCTCTCAGTTGCAGCAGATGTTACAGGCTGTGACAGCCGCACTCCAGGGACAGGGCATACGCCCAGTTGTTTCACCAGCTCAGGCAGAGCAGGAGCGCACGAGCGCCTTACTTCGTGAGTTCAGACGGCTTGATCCCCCACGTTTCCAGGGCGAGCCAGATCCGACTGTAGCAGAGAGATGGCGCTCCGATGTGGAGAAGATTTTCGATACCATGTCATGCACGACTGAGCAACGCGTCCGGTTAGCAGTATTTCTCTTCCAAGGTGAGGCCGAGCATTGGTGGACCTCTGTTACCCGTGTTGTCGGACCTGATTATGTCTGGACATGGGAGGACTTTGTTGATCGATTCGAGGAGCAGTACTTCCCTGATCATATCCGTCGTCAGCGAGCCTTAGAGTTCGAGACTCTGGTGCAGGGGGACATGACTGTGGCACAGTACGCGGCCCGTTTTGTGGCGCTATCGAGATTTGCACCGTATACGGTTGATGACGAGGGGCGGAAGGCCCGCCGTTTCGAGCACGGCTTACGTTACGACCTTCGAGGTCGTGTTATCGGCCATGAGCTCCCTACTTTTCAGGCAGTGGTGCGGAGAGCTCAGATTTATAAGACTGAGTGGGCCAGTTCTCAGTCTGATCGTGGTCAGAGGAGAGACCGGAAGAGGCAGGCTTCTTCCAGTCCTTCCCAGCAGCGTCGACCACAACAGCAGAGGCGCACAGGTCGCCCAATCTTCCGAGCACCATTAGCACCAGCAGCACCTCCACCACCACCTCAGAGGCAGTTCACCGGCACTTGCTTCAGGTGCGGTGCGACGGGACACCGTTCATGGGAGTGTCCCAGCCCCCAGCAGCAGCAGAGAGGTCCACAGCAGTAAAGGGCTCCCCAGCAGCCTCCACCGCAGCAGCGACAGCACCCTCCACCACCGAGGCCACCTCAGCAGTAGCATCAGCATCATTACCAGCCTCAGAGGCCACAACAGCAGAGGCAGCAGTTTCGACCGCCTCAGCGACCCCAGCAGCAGCAGCAGCATGTTCAGAGGGGACAAGCATCTCCCCAGCCAGCTCAGGCTAGATTCTATGCGGCTCAGCAGAATCCGTAGTCATCTGGAGGAGTCGTTAAGGGTATACTTCCAGTCTCTGCATGCATTGCACGTGTGCTATTTGATTCCGGTGCATCACACTCTTTTGTGGCCTAGAGCTTCTGTCGATCGACTGGCTCACCATTGGAGTCTGCTGGTGAGAGCCTATCAGTATCGACTCCCTTGGGGAGGACTGTAGTGTTGGGACGATTTTGCTCGTCTTGCCCCATTCTGGTTGGGGATACCTTCCTGCCCGCTGATTTGTTTATTTTCGATGTCCGAGTTCGACGTCATCCTGGGTATGGATTGGCTCGCTGAGTATTATGCCATTTTGGACTGCGCCACGAGGACCATCACATTTTGTATACTCGGCGTGCTGCAGTTCGAGTTCGTTGAAGAGGCCAGAGGAGAGCGGTTGTCTTGTTTGATATCTTGCGCCATAGAGGAGCCTGTTGCCGTTTGCATCGACCATTTGCCCATAGTATGTGATTTTCCTGATGTGTTATAGGAGATTCCGGGATTACCACCTCGTCGACTCACCAAGTTTCAGATTGATCTCGTGCCCGGTACCGCGCCTATTTCGAAGGCCCCGTATCGTATGGCACCGTTGGAGTTACGGGAACTGCAGAAGCAGTTGGACGAGTTACGTGAGTTGGCTTTATCCGTCCGAGTAGTTCTCCGTGGGGAGCACCGGTACTCTTCGTGAAGAAGAAGGATGGTTCGTTGAGGCTCTGGTTGACTACCGCGAGCTCAACAAAGTCACGATCAAGAACAAGTACCCGCTCCCTATGATTGATGATTTGTTCGACCAGCTGTAGGGTGCACAGTTCTTTTCGAAGATTGACCTGCGTTCCGGTTATCATCGGATTCGGGTCCGAGATGAGGACATTCCGAAGACAGCATTCAGGACGCGTTACGATCATTTTGAGTTTCAGGTCATGTCCTTCGGACTGACCAATGCACCTGCGGTCTTCATGCAGCTGATGAACGAGGTCTTTCACCCATATCTGGATCAGTTTATTATAGTCTTCATCGATGACATTCTGATCTATTCGAGGACCCGTGAGGAGCACGAGCAGCATTTAGAGATTACTTTGTACACCCTCCGTGCACACCAGCTGTATGTGAAGCTGGAGAAGTGCGAGTTTTGGCAGAAGGAGGTGAAGTTCCTCAGTCACGTGGTGACGAGGGATGGTGTCTCAGTGGACCCCTCGAAGGTCAAGGCAGTGCGTCAGTGGGGCCAGCCCATGACTGCGACAGAGATCCATAGTTTCCTTGGCTTGGCGGGTTATTACGGACGTTTTATTGAGGGCTTCTCTCGTAATGCAGCCCGGCTGACCAGGTTGACCCAGAAGGGCGCAGAGTTTATTTGGAGTGACGCCTGCGAGCGAGTATTTATGAAGTTGAAGGACCGTCTGACGTCCGCTCCTGTCCTCACTCTTCCCTTTGGGAGTGATGGATTTATTGTATTCACTGATGCCTCGCATATCGGTTTGGGTGCTGTCTTGATGCAGCACGGGAGACCAGTGGCCTTTGCGTCTCGTCAGCTCAAGGTCCATGAGCTGAACTATCCTACGCATGACTTAGAGCTAGCTGCAGTTGTCTTCGGACTGAAGGTGTGGAGGCACTATCTTTATGGAGTCAGGTTCGAGCTCTTCTCTGATCACAAGAGCTTGAAGTACCTCTTCTCGCAGTCTGAGTTGAATATGAGACAGAGGCGCTGGATGGAGCTCTTGAAAGACTATGATTTTGATCTCCAGTACCACTCGGGTAAGGTGAACGTGGTGGCAGATGCCCTCAGCCGTCAGCCACGAGGCCTAGTGGCCCATATGATGATTCAGGAGTGGCGGATGCTTGAAGATATTGCAGCGTATGACTTTGAGTTCGGCCTGCAGTCTTCCATTGTACAGTTATTGAGCTTGTCGATTCAACCCTCTCTTGTCGCTAGGGTGATCGAGGCTCAGCAGGTTGATGAGTCGTTGCAGAGTTATATGGCTGAGGCGGTATCTGAGGGTCAGGCTGATTGGTAGACCGGTACAGACGGTGGACTTCGCTTCAAAGGCCGATTATGTGTCCCGGATATTCCAGAGTTGCGCAGAGATCTTATGACCGAGGCACATCGATCGCAATTTTCTATCCACCCGGGTTCGACGAAGATGTACCGTGACATGAGGCGACAGTACTTTTGGACAGGGATAAAGCGTCAGATCACCAGTTTTGTGGCCGAGTGTGACATGTGCCAGCGTGTCAAGGCCGATCATCAGAGACCTCCTGGTCTGTTGCAGTCGTTGAGCGTCCTGATGTGGAAGTGGGAGCACGTGTCGACTGATTTCATTATGGGTTTACTGAGGACTCAGCTCGGTCATGACGCCATTTGGGTTGTTGTGGATCGTCTGACGAAGTCAGCACATTTCCTTGCGATGCGTGCGACTTGGTCTATGGACCGGCTTACGAGATTATTTATTGAGAAGATTGTGAGACTGCATGGCGTTCCAGTCTCGATTATTTCTGACCGAGACTCGAGGTTCACGTCTCAGTTTTGGAGGAGCTTTCAGCGTGCGATGGGGACTGATTTGTAGCTCAGCACCGCGTACCATCCACAGACCGATGGCCAGATCGAGAGGGTCAACCAGATCCTTGAGGATATGCTTCGGGCTTGTGCGATTGATTTCGGGAGTAGCTGGGATGAGCATCTACGATTGGCTGAGTTCGCGTACAATAACAGCTATCAGGCGACCATCGACATGGTTCCTTTTGAGGCACTATATGGCAGACCATGCAAATCACCGAGTTATTGGAATGAGGTTGGAGAGCGTCGTCTCCTAGGTCCCGAGCTTGTGCAGGAGACTTCAGAGGCTATTGACATCATCAGGCAGAGGATGCGCACAGCTCAGAGCCGCCAGAAGAGTTCTGCTGATTGTCGGCGTCGTCCCTTGGAGTTTGATGTAGGGGACCATGTGTATCTCAAGGTCTCACCCATGAAGGGCATAGTTCGATTTGGAGCGAAGGGTAAGCTTGCCCCGAGATTCATAGGACCTTTCAAGATCACTGGGCGCGTCGGCGCCACGGCCTATTGGCTTGCCTTGCCATCACAGTTGTCTGGCGTCCATGACATTTTCCACATCTCCATGTTGAGGAAGTGTGGGTCAGACATAGTTCCCGTTATTGATTGGCAGCCGCTGGAGGTTCGTGAGGATGCTTCTTACATTAAGCAGCCGGTCCGTATCCTTGATCAGAAGGAGCAGGTCCTCAGAACCAAGGTCATTCCATTGGTGAAGGTGCAGTGGGGTCACCATTCTGTAGAGGAGACTTCGTGGGAGCGTGAGGCTGAGATTCGAGAGCGTTATCCTCATCTCTTTGATGGTTGATCGTGTGATGTATTTTGTATGCTATCTCCGATTCTATATAATGATATTATGACATTTCTTTTTCATGAGTAATGCTTAGTTACGATGCTTGTGTAAATTTCGAGGATGAAATTTTTATAAGGAGGGGAGAGCTGTAAGACCCGTATCTTGGTCCGTACTTTTCTGTAAACTTTCGCGGTCTTACCGATCGAATTTCGGCAACCTTCGACCCTTAACCAATATCGACGCGCGACCCTGATTCATATGCCGACAACCTGAGTCGACTCAACCCGAGACCAATACCATAGTGACCGCGCCGTTATTGCGGTTCCGATGCCGCGACTCGCGCGCCGAGGTGATATCCTGTTCAAGAGATGTGGGCCAACGTTCGGTGCGAGAAAACGCCACGCGTTGCGAAACCGAAGGGAATCTCTATGATGTGTCACATCAATCACATCAATCCCATCAATCAATCAATCCATCAAGCCATCATATGTCAAGTACACATCACTTTCATCCCTTTTCCCAAGCAACCACAAAAGTCTCCCAAACCCATACCTCTCTTACACAAAAAATCACAAAAGTCAAGCTTTTCTTACACCTCCCATACCTCTCTTATACAAAAGCCTCAAAAGTCAAGCTTTTCTTACACAACCATCACTCACCACATCCATCGATCACTCTCTCTCTCTCCCTTTACAACTCTCTCTCTATCTCTCTCTCCCTCTTTTCTTTTAATTATTTGTTTTATATGATGAAATGGCCTTATGGCCTACTTGGATGGACTCCACCATGGAGCATGTATTAGATCCAAACCATCTAAAGGAGGGGCCCACTTTACACATGTAGTGCAACCTCACCACCTCATCATGTGGTGGCCCACCTAAACAGGGCCCACCCTAGATGTATTTGATGAGGCCAAAAAAAAAAAAAAAAAAGGAAGAAGAAAACGTCCAGGGACGTTGCTGGACGGAAGCAAAGCAAATATATTGGCCTTTCTTTTAAAGGTCATTGGGGTAGGCCACTTGTATAGGCCCCACCGTGATGTTTGTATCCAATCCATACCGTCCATCCTATTCTTTGGACCATTTAAGGCGTTGAGCCAAGAGGTGGGTTTGATCGGGGTATTTAGTGGGCCATAGTGTTAAAAATAACCTTGTTACCATTAAAAATCCATTTAGATTTCTTCTTCAGGTCGGAAGTGGGCCGTTAGCGGACTCACTGGATTGGTCTTGAGCCGGGGAAACTAGTGAGCGGAGCAGATTCATGTGATGCGGGCTCCACACTCGAAAAATCCTGAAAATCGGGTTTTTTCCCAAAAATTTCAAGAGGGCTGCCTCCTCTCTCTGACATGTACAGCAGCTGCATGCGGCAGCGTGCGGGCGGGCGTCCGGCAGGGACCCACGGCTCCAGCCGTGGGCCCCACCGTAATGTTTGTTTGTCATCCAATCTATTCACAAGGCGGGTCCCCTCCTCAGGTGGGCCCCCTCCAAGTTTCGGCTCAATCCAGAACTCGGGTGGCCCACACCACAGGAAACAGTGGAATTGAATTTCTACCATTGAAATCCTTTTTGGGGCCCACTGACGTTTTGAACCAAGTTGAAATTTTTATTTTCCCTTCAAACAGGTATGTTGGACCTTATCAATGGGTTGGATGCCAATTAAATATTACAGTGGGCCCCACATAGGACCCACAATGATGTTTGTGATGTAAGTCCACCGTCCAGTGGACGGTGGCGCCCACCTTGATGCAGCATTGCCTCCACCGTCCAGTGGACGGTGGAGCCCTCCTTGATACATGTGCCATCCCGCACTGTCCACTGGATAGTGGGACCCACCATGATGCACGTGATGCATCTAGAGCGTCCATCCACCTGGTGGGATCATTTTAAGGCCTGAGCTATTGGTTGGGTGGGCCACTCGCCTATGGGTTAGGCCCATCTGACTCATATAAGGCCTATGGGTTAGACCCATTTAATTTATTGAAAGCTCATGGGTTAGGCCCATTTGATTTGTTTAAGGCCTAGGGATTTAGGCCCATTTGACTCATATAAGGCCTATGGGTTAGACCCATTTAACGTACATGTGGGGGCCCAATTGGTGTGGCCAATTTGTTACATATTAGACTGATGAGGCTAGGCCCAAACTGATGCAATCCAAGGCCCACGGGTTTTGACCCATTGCAATGCACTTAAGACCCATTGGTGTGGCCCATTGATATGACCCATTGATGAATAAAAGGCCCATATGATAGAGCCTATTTGAAGTATTTAAGGTCCAATGGGATGTACCTAAGGTCCATTGCAATGTGTGAGCCCAACATGGATTATGTAACGATATTTGCAACGATCATGCCTTGGGAGCAATGTTGGTTTGACGTCCACATTGCGAGTGTAATGTTGGTTAGATGTCCACATTACGACTCTCCTTAGGGCCCATTACTGGGCTGTACTTACTGTGAATAGGCCGTCCAGGCCCATCTGCATTGTAAGAATGATTCATCACTCATTTACATGTTTAGTATAGTTTCATGACTCATGATCATACGCATCATATGCATGCTTGATATGAGGATTGATTGATCATAGCATATGTCTTCGGGCAGGTTGTTTATGGGCTCCTGGTTAGGCAGTGTTACCCTACATGAGCACACGATATATGCAGGATTTGTTGCATGATTGGATAGCGTGAATCATGCATTTCACATTTGCGTGATATGGGTATTGTACGCCCTAGCGACATCAGGGCCGTAGCCTCCACAGACGTATCGTGGTTGGCAGGATTGGATGCCGAAAATCTTATTCTACATGGGGTGCTATTGATATCCCTGGGTGAAAGTCCCTAAACCCTTATGGTACCAAGAGGTTACTCCAACGTCTAGACCGAGTGGGTAGATGAGCGTTGAGTGCTGATTACCAGACGGTTACGCTCTCTACTGTGTCGTGGTCGGTTGGAAGGGGGTGCGGCCTTACCCGCCCGAGAGTAAGGGGCAATGCTAGGCTGAGTCTGACCAGCTCAAGGAATGGGTCCGCTATGGATGAGTCCTGCCCGATATTGGTAGACGGATAGTGTGGTCTCTTCCACTTACCTTATTGCGCGCGATATGGCAGAAATCTGGTTTAGAGTGTACTAGACTCCGGTTATATCCCATATTTTGAGCTGTATTGATGTGTGAACATAGATGAGGATCTGTATGCTTGAGTTGCATTGCACATCGCATGGCCTTGGAATGGCCGATACCATTCATGTCTTGCATCGCATAAGCCTTGGTGCGGCTCATGAGATTATAGATCCATCTGCATATTCCGCTTTACTCCGACATTGTATGTTCATATTACTACCTTGCGCACACACTTTCACCATCCTCTAAGCTTTCTGTAAGCTTATGCACTACCGTTGCGTGCAGGTGACGTTGGATCGCAGCAGCGCTGAGGCAGGAGCACGTTGCAGATCGTTTTAGAGTTTTTGTTCTTTACCATTGTATTTCCCTTTATGCTCATTGTACTTGTAAAGTTTTTTATCATAGTGAAAATGTAATAGAGTTCTTGGTTGTTGTTTGTGGGTTATGCCTTTGGTTATGCTTATTACGAATCAAACTGACATTGAAAATCCTCCTCGTAGCATCCCAGGATCGGAACCTGGCGAATGGGAGCTAGGAACCGAGAATGGGGTTCTACGGAGGCTGTTGACGCCGGATTCGGCGATCGGAAATTTTGTGATCCCGATTTTCGAGTTTGGGGCATGACAAAGAGCCATATGAAGTCGTCGCACATGTTCGTGTGCAGCCCCTCCTAGATGGCCGAATTATCGAGGCTCAAGCAGGAAATGAGCTTCTAGTGAAGATGAAGGAGCGGGTTGATACTGGTGAGGACTTGTTCACTCCCCAAGTGTAGGGTTGTGATGTAGTAATAAACTCGGTAAGACCGAGGTCGAATCCCAAGGGACTGAAACTCGTATGTTATCTGAAACTAATTAGAAATAGAACTAGAATGAGACGAAATCTAAATCAACTAGAATTTAAGGAATAATTGTGGATTAATTAATTTAAAACTTAGGAGAAATCAAAGATAGGAAACTAGGGATTCAGAGGACCCACTTGTAGAGATCAGAGAGATCTTACGCCTGCTTCATGAGTCATGGAGATTAACTGAACTGCTATTGATATAGTTTTTAAGAGATGAAAGGTATATGAATTAGAATGGATTCCATCACCAAACCATGCCCAAGAGACTATAGCAAACAACAGAATTAAACTAATTACTAACCAATCAGTATGCCATGAAGGTTAGGAAGGGTACCGTCATCCGACCATGCCTAGGAGATGATGGTGAACAACAGGGCTTCCTTGCGTCATAAACATCAAAAGGAAAAGAACATGCTCAAAGCCATTGCAGACCCATTGTAATTTCAATCACAACAGACCATTAAAGACTAAAAGCATGCCATTAATTAAACTATAATTAAAATTAGATCAGTCTTAAACAAAACACAAGTAAAAAGTTTCCATCACGCTATAAGCTTCACTTCTTAGCCCTAGCTAAGAGGTTTAGCTGACCATGTTTAGGCTATCCTCTAAATTCATGAAAAACAGTGAAAAAACGAATAAATAAAAATATTAACACTCCCTGTTTCTCTCTCTTCCTTGCTCCACATCCAATCTCCAGCCCAGCTCCCCCGTCCTTTCTCTCTTCCTCTTTCTTATATCTGTCAGGGCGGTGGAAGTCCTTACGCAAGATGTTACGCAGCAATCCTCCTTTCGCAGCAGGGAAAACCGAAGATCATACGCAGTCCGTGCGTATCTATTATGCAGCCGCGTGCATAACAGGGCCCACCAATGTATCGGCGCTGGACTCTTTGTGGGACCCACTTCCATCGACCTTTGAGAATTCCAAACCATCCATTCGTTTTCCAACGAAAAACGTTCAGTCCTACTCGATTTTGGATCCAAACTGCGGTGTTTCACGGATGCTTGCTTGGTGCCATCCAACTTGTGTCAAAGCTCTCATATACATGCATTATCCAAGAAAATCAAGAACAAGGTCATGGGGTGGTCGGTTTCACCTTCTTGTCTCAATGAACGGCTTGGATCAGTGAATGGAATGACTATGGTGGGCCACCAAGCTTCGTTCGAAACTCTGCTGCGGAACAGAGACTCCGCAGTTCGCCCCAGCTACATGCACTGGCCCACTTAAGGAGGCTAATTGAAAATTTCACTTCGTCCATTGGTTCCAGGACAAAAACCATCTGGGAGGATGTATTTTTGTAGTGAAATCGGTGTGACCCACTTGATCTTTTATTTTGCCGTCCATCTTGCTTTCAATGGCCAGGATGTTCCAATAGCTTGCATGGGACCAAAAGATCACCTAGGTAAGGGTCGTGGCCACCCCCTGAGGTACTTTGACGGTTCGGATCATCGAAAAGGACTAACAACTGAAAAAATGGACGGACAGTGAAGGACGCTGTCCGTTTTTTCGCTTTGAAAGATAAGAGTCGGTCAGCGTCTTTGCTGACCGAGCTCCTTGGCGTGGTGCACGTCATCATGTGTGTACACCATGTACACACGATGCATTGTGGGGCCCACTACAATGCTTATGTGAAATCCAATACAGCCATCTGTTTACTCATAATATTTTAATGGTTGGGACCAAAAGTGAGGTATATCCAACTATCCAGCAGGCCTGAAATTGACGATTAATAGGCTGATCTATCCATTGGCTCACTTTCTGAGATCTTCAATGACTGAGATTTAATATGTACGGTTAATTTATGGCCTCCATCACATGTATGAAATTTCGAGTCAATCGAATGGCGTGAACCATGTGATCTTGCATTCTAGATGTCTTTCGGGCCACTTGAGCTTCAGTTTCTCAGTTTTCTTGGATCCCTGGCGTCGATGTTGGTCCCCTGGAGTCCGTCCCTTGCCTTAGTGTCACCAGAGCACTAATTCCATACTTTTAGCAACCTTTTTAGTCCACGTCCGTAAATCCACCTTACAACACAAACACGATTAAAATAGGGCATTAAATGGTATCATGTTTGTAAATCCAGATAATAACTGGGGTCTAATATGCAATATTTGACCCTCAACACAACCCCTAACCAGCATCTTGTTAGTCCCGAGCAAAGAATGCGAAAATTAAGTTGAGACGCATAAGAAAATTTCTGTAAACCCGAGTGATTTTTGAAAGACAATCCAAATACAAGAAATCTAAGATTCATGAATGTTGAAAAATATTTTCTCCTGGACTCAAGCACACAGTAAGCTTTATAATCAAGTTCAAAGTATTAATCCATCAATTAGAATAATTCTAAACATTAAGATCCATTGGTGTATAGTGTAATCTCGGCTTATCAACACTAAGATTCAATTCTCTATTTCAAGATATCATTGGTAATCAACAAGAGAATTCATAATAACCAATACGTGCCTCATAGATCAGTCTTATTATTCTTTCAACTTTTAATTTTTCCTTTAAAAGTAACAACAAGAAGGGGAATCAAATCCACACCTATAGGGAGTAAACCTATGGTGAAGACTGTACACCCAACCCTTTTCTTTATATCATTCATGGAGAATTAAATCTACACCTATAGGGAGCAAACCTAAGGTGAAGATTATTCACCCAAATATTTTCAAAGATATCTCTTTTTTTTTTCTTTTTTTTTCTTTAATTAGTCATTACGAGCAAATGTTTCAGGCTAGTTCCTTTCATACTTAATGATTACCAAATTAACCCTTCAATATCAGAATGAAATCGTAATGTGGAAGCGAGATGTGACATGTGAAATCATGGCTCAATCAATGTTTAAAACTTCTAATTTTAGATTAATAATTCAAACTTAACTGTGAAATCTAACAGATACTGAATCTAAGAGTCATAAATTACCAATATCATGTATCTTGAAATTTTAAATGTAAGATGGTCGTCAAAATCACTTCGAATTCGCACGAATTTTCAGAAAAAAAAAATTCACAATTTTTGTTCAAGACCAAGAAAACACTGATTAGATAACTTAATCCCCCACCCCTAACCTAAAATCTACATTGTCCTCAATGTAAAAGATATATGAGCATGCAATGCATATGGGACAACGAAACTAATTGAGAAGTGATGGGAGGATAGTACCTGGATAACGAATCGAGAGAGATTTTTCAAGAGATCGCTGGGAGAGAGCAGATTAGTACGAGAGAGAAAGAAAAATAAAAATAAAAAAATAAAATCCTACCTATACCACTTTCACAGGTGCTCTTGATTGCATTTAGCGTATGCAACAAGCCTTTAAACCCCTAGGTTACCCCCAGTGGACGAGTTGTAGTCTCGTGAGGGTTTACAGTAATGTTACCCACAAATATTGAATTGATCATGCCGCAAGGTTCCTCTTTTGGCCAATATCTTGATAAGTTTCTCAGTAAGTTCCTCAACAGGATCATCCAAAAGCCCTTTTTACAATAGGCTTGGGCCTTGGAGCATGACTTTCCAGAGAAACTTATGTACCTCATACGAAATCTTCCATTAAATTATTTGAGGTATCCATAATAGATACGATTCACCTATAACAGAAGAAGTTTCAACGTTAGTATTGCATGGTGAATCAAAGACTACAAATAAATAAAGTTTAGAAAACTTCTTAAGAAGTGATGTAGTCTTAACACATTCCGAAGCTCCAAACTTCGGTTCAATTTTCAACTCCTCTTCCTTTACTAGTAGACGTTTAGGATTAGGGGAAGAGAGGCTTTCAGAATAAGGGTTCTCTCGGTCAGTGATGACTATCGAGATGTTCTCTCGCAAGGCATCTGCTTTGTCTCTTAACATGGGATCGTTTGAAACTACAAAGTGTGCCAAGGAATCCCAAGAGTTAGGAAGTTCAGCTGAGTGTGACTTATTGTGGCTTGTGATGATCTGCGTAAAGAATCCATCATCTTTGAAAGTAGATGGAAGTACGCTCTCTTACTCCAGTCCTGCACAGACAGATTAAAAATCAGTGAGGCATTGATGTGAGCACTCTGCTTATTGAAATTACTCAATTGAGGCATTGAATTGTCAAACGTGTACAACTCAGATGGTGGCCTTAATTGAGTGATTTCAAATTCCAGGGTCGTAGAGAGCAACTTGTCCTTCTCATGAATCACATCATCATTCGATTTAGAGGAGTGGTCCAAACATATTTCACAAGAGTTAGAAGGGTCGGTTGTAAGGGGCTCATTCTCCACCTTGAAATCAGACATATCAGGTGAGGGGAATGGCTCATTATGACCAACCACTTCGTATATGGCTTGATCATTGACCTGGACCACACTTGAGATGGATTCCAGGGGAACTGTGGCTGCACATTCAAGATCATCATCCCAATACGCATTATCATCCAGTTCCATGCAGTGCACAGTTGGGATGGGATCACCTTCCTCGCATTCTATTCCTAAACTCAGTTGAGGTTCGAATAAACTAACCTCCTCATCATTAAAATCATGTGTTATGTAAGGAAGGTGTGTCATCATCAATGTATTTAAAAGACACTCATGTATCTTCACCATTCTTTCGAACAGTCATCGAGATTGACTCATCGGAAAATTGAACCACATGCTCATTAAAGGAATCTAACTCCTCATTCCAAAATCCAAATTCTTTCAAAAGTGAGTGCGGATCACTTTCCTCACATTGTATTTATGGATTGGGTTGTGGTTGGGATGAGCAAGCCTCCTCTATCCTGTCGAGGTGCGAATTGAGTGTTTCCATTATTTTCATTATTTTTCTCATTTCCTCAAGACAAGCCGAAAAAATATTACGCTGATATGAATCCTCTTGCATCGTTTCTGGTTGAATCTCAAAGGTAGGGGATCCAAGAGAATAATCATTATAATATGTTGTTGGTTCATTTTTTCAATTTTGATATTTTCACTGGTTATAGTCATACTGATCATAGGTGGGAGAATCTGCTGATTGGTAATACTTATTATCACTCATGATATAATCACACATTGTTTTCTTTTTATTGGATGGGTGATAATAATTCTCACAACCATAGTTATGATAACCCCAACACTCGTGTACTATTTTATTAATTCGTGGGGTATAATTGTTCTCCTGCATATAATCACGTAAGGACTTTTTAGCCGGTGGATCTTTATATTCTGATCGGTTCTCAATGATAGTTTTAGAAAAGTTTTGAGACATAAGTTGATTTATCTTATCATCATCCCAAAATAGGTAATTCTTCTCAACATACTGACGTTGCCACTCGTGCATATACATGATGAAACCCTTAATCTGAATTTGATCCTATGAAAACTAGAGGAAAATGTCCTACAGTAAAGTGAAAAATAAGAGGAGGAGAAGTTAGAAAGAATGTACCAAATGAGCAGTTCCTATGTTGAGATCCTGAAAAAGAAAAATAAAAGAAATTAGTTTCTAAAAATAGGAAACCTAAAGTTAGAAAGTTCTAAATTAGAAATCCTAAGATGAAAAGTAATGTTAGTTTCTAGAAAGGAAAAAATTTTAAATTTCTAAAACTAAAAGCCTTATTCTAAAAAAAGAAAAAGCAGAGAAATTAGAAAGGGATTACCAAATTAGAACTTATGTCAAGATCCTACAAAACAGGAAAACATATTAGTTTCTAAAAATAAAAAAAGAATTCTAACAAAAAAATTAGAAAATCCTAATCTTAAACTAATCCTAAAACTAGTTAATCTCAGACAAATGTAGTCGTCAGTCCTCGGCAACGGCGCCAAAAAATTGTTCACTCCCTAAGTGCAGGGTTGTGATGTAGTAATAAACTCGATAAGACCGAGATCGAATCCCAAGGGATTGAAACTCGTACATTATTTGAAACTAACTAGAACTAGAATTAGAATGAGACGAAATATAAATCAACTAGAATTTACGGAATAATTATCGATTAATTAATCTAAAACTTAGGAGAAATCAGAGATAGGAAACTGGGGATTCAGAGGATCCACTAGTAGAGATCAGGGAGATCTTACGCCTGCTTCATGAGTCATGGAGATTAACTGAACTGCTATTGATATAGTTTTTAAGAGATGAAAGGTATATGAATTAGAATGGATTCCATCACCAAACCATGCCCAAGAGAGTATGACAAACAATAGAATTAAACTAATTACCAACCAATCAGTATGTCATGAAGGTTAGGAAGAGTACTGTCATCCGACCACGTCTAGGAGGCGATGGTGAACAACAGGGCTTCCTAGCATCATAAACATCAAAAGGAAAAGAACATGCTCAAAGCCATTGCAGACCCATTGTAATTTCAGTCACAACAGACCATTAAAGACTAAAAGCATGCCATTAATTAAATTATAATTAAAATCATATTAGTCTTAAACAAAACGCAAGCAAAAACTTCCCATCACGCTACAAGCTTCACCTCTTAGCCCTAGCTAAGAGGTTTAGCAGACCATGTTTAGGCTATCCTCTAAATTCATGAAAAATAGTGAATAAACAAATAAATGAAAATATTAACACTCCCTGTCTCTCTCTCTTCCAAGCTCCACATTCAATCTCTAGCCCAGCTCCCCCGTCCTTTCTCTCTTCCTCTTTCTTATAGCTGTCAGGGCGGTGGAAGTCCTTGCGCAAGATGTTACGTAGCAATCCTCCTTTCGCAGTAGGGAAAACAGAAGATCATACGTAGTCCGTGCGTATCTATTATGCAGCCTCGTGCGTAACAAGGCCCACCAATGTATCAGCGTTAGACTCTCTGTGGGACCCACATCCATCGACCTTTGAGAATTCCAGACCGTCCATTCATTTTCCCAACGAAAAACGTTCAGTCCTACTCGGTTTTGGATCCAACTGCAGTGTTTCACAGACGCTTGCTTGGTGCCATCCAACTTGCGTCAAAGCTCTCATATACATGCATTATCCAAGAAAATCAAGAACAAATTCAGGGGGTGGTCGGTTTCACCTTCTTGTCTCAATGAACGGCTTGGATCAGTGAACGAAATGACTATGGTGGCCCGCCAAGCTTCGTTTGCAACTCTGCTGCGGAACAGAGACTCCGCAGTTTGCCCCAGCTACATGCACTGGCCCACTTAAGGAGGCTAATTGGAAAATCCACTTCGTCCATTGGTTCCAACCATACGGGAGGATGTATTTTTGTAGTGAAATCGGTGCGACCCACTTGATCTTTTGTTCCGCCATCCATCTTGCTTTCAACGGCCAGGATGTTCTAATAGCTTGCATGGGACCAGAAGATCACTTAAGTAAGGGTCGTGGCCACCCCTTGAGGTACTTTGACGGTTCAGATCATCGAAAAGGATTAACAACTGAAAAAATGGACGGACAGCGAAGGACGCTATCTGTTTTTTCACTTTGGAAGATAAGAGTCAGTCAGCGTCTTTGTTGACTGAGCTCCTTGGCGCGGTGCACGTCGGCATGTGTGTACACCATGTACACACGATGCATTGTGGGGCCCACTACAATGCTTATGTGAAATCCAATCTAGCCATCTGTTTACTCATAATATTTTAACGGTTGAGACCAAAAGTGAGGTATATCCAACTATCCGGCGGGCCTGAAATTGATGATTAATAGGCTAATCTGTCCATTGGCTTACTTTCTGAGATCTTCAATGACTGAGATTTAATATGTATGGTTAATTTATGGCCTCCATCACATGTATGAAATTTCGAGTCAATCGGATGGCGTGAACCATGTGATCTTGCATTCTAGATGTCTTTCGGGCCACTTGAGCTTCAGTTTCTCAGTTTTCTTGGATCCTTGGCGTTGATCTTGGTCCCCTGGAGTCCGTCCCTTGCCTTAGTGTCATCAGAGCGTTAATTCCATACTTTTAGCACCCTTTTCAGTCCACCTCCGTAAATCCACCTTGCAACAAAAACACGATTAAAATAGGGCATTAAATGGTATCATGTTCGTAAATCCAAACAATAACTGGGGTCTAATATGAAATATTTGACCCTCAAAAAGACTCTGAGTGGACTATTGGTATGGATGGGGGCTTGCATTATCGAGGCCTCCTATGCATTCCAGACATTCCTGACTTGAGACGAGAGGTTTTCGAGTCAGCCCACAGTTCGAGGATTGCGATGCATCCGGGTAGCACGAAGATGTATCAAAACATGAAAAGATCATACTGGTGGGACAATATGAAGGTTCACATTACTAAGTTCATATCCCGTTGTCTCACGTGTCAGCAGGTTAAGGCCAAGCATCACCGACCTCCTAGATTGCTTCAGCCCATGCCCATAGCTGAATGGATGTGGGACTTTATTTCCATAGATTTTATTTTTGGACTACCGAAGACGAGGAATGGACATGACTCTATTTGGGTGATCGTTGATAGATTGACGAAGTCAGCTCATTTCTTACCGATTAGAGTTACGAATTCTGTAGACGAGTTGGCTAGATTGTATATCAAGGAGATTGTACGCCTGCATGGAGTTCCCTTGGAGATTGTGTCCGATCGAGACACGTAATTCACATCTATCTTCTGGACTCGTATCTAGGAAGCGATGGGTGTAAGTTGAAGTTCAGTACCGCGTTCCATCCGCAGACAGACAGGCAGATGAAGCGTATGAATCAGATTTTAAAGGATATGTTGTGAGCTTGTGTATTAGATTTCAAGGACAGTTAGGATGACTGTCTTCCTTATGCAGAGTTCACGTATAACAATAGTTTTCAGGCAAGTATTGGTATGGCTCCCTATGAGGCACTGTATGGTCGCCCGTATAGAGCGCGCATTATTGGGCAGAAGTGGGCAAGAAGACTCTGATTGGCCCAGAGTTAGTTCAGGCGACTTCAGAGAAGATCGACATTATTAGACGTCGACTGCTCTCAGCACAGAGCAGGCAGAAGAGCTACGCTGATATGAGACGGCGACCGCTTGAGTTTGATGTTGGGGACATGTATTCCTTAAGGTTTTCCCTATGCGAGGAGTTCTTCGGTTTGGTAAGAAAGGGAAGCTCACGTCGAGATTTATTGGCCCATTCCAGATACTTGATCGAGTGGGGCAGTAGCGTATCGCCTTGCTTTGCCCACACCACTCGCAGGCATGCGTAATGTTTTCCATGTGTCCATGTTGAAGAAGTACGTTCTTGATCCTTCGCATATTATCAGATGGGAACAGATGCAATTGAGCGAGGATGCCACTTATGAAATGCGACAGACGCGTATTTTAGATAGGAAGGAGCAGGTATTGCGTAGCAAGGTTATTCCACTTGTGAAGGTGCTGTGGACGCATCATAGCGAAAAAGAAGTTACTTGGGAGACTGAAGCTGAGGTTAGGAAGAATTACCCCCAGATCCTTGAGGAGTATGAGAAGGTACGAATTTCGAGGATGAAATTTTTTCTTTAGGAGGGTAGATTGTAATGTCTTAAAAAAATCCGTACTTAGACCCGAGTACCGCCTTTAGCAGAAATCATTTATAACCAAATCCTTTAGAAATTTAACGTGTATTAATTAGCGCTAAACTAGATTACTTATAAAATTAGCTCCAATCACTTTTAATACAATCTGTAAGATTCAAAACCTATAAAATTGTTAACGCTATATTACCCTGAAATCTAGGATCCAACTCTAAACCCAGTTACTCCCGGAAGTACTTTGAAACTTCGTATCAGACCTGGACTACACGTCGAAAGTTTGATAGCGACGAACTTAGAACAGTATGACCGCTTAATTGGACTTGGCTATCACCTTAAAAATCAAGCCCAAACGATGTACCGAGACCATTTCCTTGAGCATGGAGTGAAAAGTGTGAGAAAGTGTAGATTTTAAAGAAAATAAATATGATTTTAAGTAATCTGAGACGTGTCGCTTATGCGGTATTTTAAAGCATTCTGACCGTTAGTTTTTGCCCCAAATTCACCCTCGGATCAGGGAAGGTGGCCCATTCATGTCAAAGCACTTGTGGCCCTGATCGAGTTTCGGTGGCCGTTGAATTGAAACTGGTCCACCACGGATGATATGGAAACCCGATCGGACTGAAAACTTAACTTACTTAAGATCCAATACTAGTGAGCTTAAGTCCGACCGCATTTAATAAGAGGACCTCTAGAAGTGCTCCGTTGGATCAGAAAGAGCCTGATTTGGTTATATCCTAAGTATACCTTAGCCTTAGGCCTATTTCCATCGATTTTAGGCTTATAAAAAGGCCTTAAACCCTCATTCCAAAATCCCATACGAATTTCCAACAATAGCAAATTCAAGAGAGAGAAAAGAGAGAGAAAGTAAGAGAGAACCTGTTGTTTCTCCATAGAATTTTTTCCAACTTTTTTACGTATCGAATCTACATATCTGAATCGTTATTCCGAGATTCTGATTTCGTTCTTGGGTAAGTTAATCAAATCCTAACATATTTTGAAGCTTAGACTAGTTGAAGTGAGGTTATAACTAACCTATTTCATGCCTTAGGTAGCGTATCCACCGTTGACGAAGACTTATCATCTGAATCATATTTATTACGCGTTATATGGTTTAAGGTGCAGATTATATACGTTTAGGTTATGGTTTTCAAGACTTTCAATGTTAGATAATGATTTATTCTTGTTGTGGATACTAATATACATGTTGAATGTGCTATCTGTTTTGATTTACGTATACGTATAACCTATGTTGCAAATCAAGTATTTCATGTATATGTTAGAATACCCCCATACGTATGAAATTTACTGTTATGATTGCCATGATTATTTGTCATAGACATGTGATTGATATGCATGCGGCAATCTTAGGTGAAAGGAATTTCCCTAATATGTACTGTAGTCGACATACGTGATGTATGTTGAATAGTGTAGTCTAAGTGTTTGTAAAAATGCCTGAATGAGTTAGTATTTGGTAAAAGCATGATTTTGAGGATATTAAGATATGAATCTCAATCACCTTACCTGTGTGTATGATTTTCTCCATGAACTATTTAACTTAACTTATTAATGTTAACTGTGTGTATGATTTCCTCCATGTACTGTATTTATGTTTAAGTTATATTCATAAATGTTCATATGAATGTAGGGTATGAATCAAATGCCTGTTATTGAGCTTGTACATGATTGAGACTATACTACAGTCCAGGTAATCGGTAACTGTCTCTAAACTGGTGGTTGAGGCTGTTATCGCCACGCAGGATGTGCTCAGCGAATCCGAGTCGTGCTTGGGATGTTCGATAATGGTTAGGCCACACGAAGTGCTTATGCATTCCATGTCGTTCAACTCAACGCGCGCTTAGCCTAGTTGAGCTTATCAAATGACCCGATTGACCGATGTATGTTCACCATGTTTGGTCACTACTGTTTGAATCTAAGGCACCGAACTCACTGGTGAAGATCCCGTTAACCTTGGTACCATGATCCCCTAAGACTCATGAGCCAAACATGGTGGTATGGGACACCGTGGTCGAACTGTCGGCCTACGCTGGGGCGACGAGCCTCCCCTCTCGTGAGCTGATTATGGCGGTATGGGACACCGTGGTCGAGCTGTCGGCCTACCCTGGGGCGACGAGCCTCCTCGTAGTGACCAGTGAGCACCCTACTCTCGTGAGCCGATTATGGTGGTATGTGACATTATATTCGTGCTGTCAGCCTACATTGATTGGTGACGAGTCCTCTGCAGTGACCTCGAGTATATCCCGACACTGCATATGGATGACGGGCCTTATTATAGTATCTAGGATATAACTAGACCTATGTTGATTGGTGACGAGCCCTTTACAGTGATCTAGAACCGTAATATCGTCTGAGATTTCCTAGGACTGATGAACCTAGAATGGATCCTTTTTTGAGAATTGATATAAGAGAGGTGTCTTAACTTCCCAATCTTGCTATATGAAAAGGACTAATAAGAACTTAGTAATCATGCTCATAACATTGCATTGCATGTGCTGTTGGCATTGGTGTAGAGAACTGAGGAAGTGACTGAAATGCGCGACCGTTAGATGAAGATCACAGAGGGAGATTATAGTGAGGGCATGCATCATCCCCTCATATCATTCTTGCATTAACAAGAGTATCTAGGTTATATTTGATTGTACTGCTTTATCATTATTGCTTGATTGAATTGATAACATGTTAACCTTTACTGTATAATTCCACTGAGTTGATCACTCACTCCCACGTTCTGGGACGGTGCTTAAACACCAACCAGACTCAGACTTATCTGCAAGTGACGGTGATGCCTGCGAGGTGAAGCCGGAGCTCGACGAGGACGAGGAGGCGTTCTCATTTATGCAGTTCTGAGGCGGGTTCATGTGAGCCTTGTCCTGACTGGCGGGGATTCTGGGTTATGATTGTATTGAGTATGCATAGTTTGATACATGTATTTTGAGACACAGATTGTACTTATTGCCCAGGTAGAGCACGTATATTTTGGGGATTGTTTTTTATTTATATATGTACTTAGGACTTCCACTTGCATTGTCTCACTATCCCTGAATTATGTCTGCTGATTTGGCTTAATCTACTTCATGTTTCATGCACTAATACAGACGACATACATCTATCATTAATTATGTTGCATAAGTGATGTTTTGGAACTCGAGAGCTGAGTTATGCTCGAGCCTCAAATTTCAGGGCGTTACATTTTTCAAGACAGCTCCTCCCACTATCATGAAGATGTATCATAAAGTAGACTTCTTAGCATCAACGTAACCTATGAAGTCTGCATCTGAATATCTGATTAACAATTGATCAGATCTTCTGTATGTGAGTCCAAACTCTTTCGTTATCTGAAAATATCGTAATACTTTCTTTATAGCTATCTAATGTTGCATTCTTTGATTAGATAGATATCTTCCCAACATTCTAACAACAAAGGCAATGTCCGGTTGTGTACAGACTTGAGTATACATGATGTTCCCTACTACTGATGTGTACGGAAATTCTTTTATTCGATCCTTTTCCAAATCATCCTTTGGACACTGAAATAAACTAAATTTGTCGCCCTTCACAATGGGCGATTTTCCAGAAGTATAATTTTACATGCCATACCTTTCGAGTACCCTAGTAATATAGGCCCAATTTGATAGGCTGAGCAGTCCAAGTGTTCTGTCACGGCGAATCTCAATGCCAATGACGTAAGAAGTTTCACCAAGGTCTTTTATTTTAAATCTTTAAGATAAGAATTTCTTGGTGTCGATCAACATCCTGGTATCACTACTAGCCAATAGAATGTCATCAACATACAAAATAATCATAACAAACTTACTCCCATTGGTTTCAATGTAGATACATTCATCTGCAGTATTTTCTACAAAGCCATATGAGGAAATTACTTCATGAAACTTAAGGTACCACTATCGCGATGCCTGTTTCAACCCATAGATGGACTTCTTAATTTTACAAACCAAATGTTCTGAGCCAGTAGATATAAAACCTTCGAACTGCAACATGTATACATTCTTATTTAGATCCCCATTGAGAAATGCAGTCTTTACATCCATCTGATGTGACTCTAAAGCCATATAAGTTACAAGAGCCATTATGATCCTAAATGAGTCTTTCTTGGATACTAGTGAGAAAGTTTCCTTAAAGTCAATGCCCTCACATTGGTTAAAACCCTTGGAAACTAGTCAGGCTTTATACCTTTCGACATTACCCTTGGAGTCCCTTTTAATTTTAAATATATATTTAGAACCAATCGGCCTTATTCCAAAAGGTAACTCTACAAGATCCCATACTTTATTGTCCTACATGGATTTTAACTTGTCTTTCATGGCATCAAACTAACGAGAAGGATTAGCACTTTATTTGACTTGTGTAAAGGATTCATGATCCTTTTCCAACCCTATGTTAAGTCGTACTCTTGTAAGTATACGATGTAATCATTTCGATTTACAGGCCTTTTCTCTCTTTCAGATCTTCTTAATGGTTCAGTTTGTTGGGTCTGATCTTAATTTTTCTCATCACTGGTTTGTATATGAGGTTCTACATGGTGTTCTGTAGCGACTGCAGAATCGACTGCATTATTAATATCCACGTGATCTGGATTGACTATGACTAGAGTCACAGTCCTTTGTTATTCAAATATAAATTTTTTTATGTTTGTACTCCCACTATTTTTAATGTCCTCAATGAATCTGGTATTCTCAGTCTCAACAATCCTGATAAAGTGGGAAGGACAGTAGAATTGATAGCCTTTTAATCTTTTTGGATATCCAATGAAGAAACAACTTACATTTCTAGGATCAAGCTTCTTTTCATGCAGTTTATAGATTTTGACTTCAGCAGGACAACCCCAAACATATAGATATCAGAGACTTAGTTTTCTCTCATTCCATAACTCAAAAGGAGTTTTGCTTATTGCTTTGCTGGGAATCCTATTTATTATATGAACTGTGGTTTTGATTGTATCACCCCACAGAGATTCTGGCAATGTTGAATTGCTGACCATGCTTCGCACCATATCCATAAGGGTGTGATTATGTCTCTCAGTCACTCCATTCTGTTCTAAAGTACCAGGCATAGTGTATTGAAAGACAATGTCACAATCCTGCAAGTATTTAGCGAACGGCCCTAGATTGCGTCTTGATTCGTTATATCTGCCATAGTATTCACCACCACGGTCAAATCTGACAACTTTAATTTTCTTATCGAGTTGATTTTCAACCTCGACCTTATAGATTTTAAACGCATCCAGGGCATCTGATTTCTCACTGATAAGATATAGGTACCCGAAGCGAGAGTAGTCATTTATAAAGGTAATAAAATATTTATGGCCACTCCATGAGGCTTTAGGGAATGTTCCACAGATATCTGTATGTATACCCTCTAATAGACCTACACTCCTGGTTGCACCTTTCTTTCTCATTCTAGTCTATTTCCCTTTAAGCAATCAATGCATACTTTATAGTCAGGGAAGTCTAGAAAATGAAAAATTTCTTCTCGCACAAGCCTATCTAATCTCTCATGAGATATATGGTATAACTGTCTATGCCACAACATAGAGAAATTCTCATAGTCTAGCCTTCGCTTTGATCCCACTTGATTTCCATGCAAGGTATTAATATTATAGACGTGAGAGGCAATCAAGTCTAACTGGTATAAGTTGTTTACTATAGAGTCGGTTCCAACTTTAACCGAATTAAAGTAAATACTAAAACTTTTATTTCCAAAGTGGAATGAATATCCCAACTTATCCAAATAGGAAATTGAAACTAAATCAAGTCTTATAGATGGCACACAAAATGTATCTACTAAATCCAAAAAATGATCAGACTTTTAACTTAAGTTTATAGACTCATATTACATCCACGTTAACCTTAACACCATTGCCTACGTATACTGAGCGCTCTGCATCAGTTGGTGGCCTGACCTGCAATAATTCCTACATAGAAGTGCATATATGAATAATAGTTCCTGAATTTATCCACCAGGAATCTGCTGACACATCAGTTAGATTAAAATTCAAAATAGACAAGAACAGAATGATAACTTTCTTTATGAGCCAACTCTTAAACCCTTCGCAGTCTTTCTTTAGATGTTCCACCTTTTTACAAAAGAAGCACGGTTTACCTTTAAGCCATTTGCGTTTAGATCCATTTCTAGATTGATTCTCATGGTTTTCAGATGGAGGACCAGAGAATCCATTATTAGAACTTTGTTTCCTTTTCCTTTTACCTTTATTCCCTTGCCCATGCCCATGACTGGAGGTCACCATATTAACATTTTAAACTTTAACCATCTGCCTAATCCTGTCTTCTTCTTGGATGCACTGAGTCATAAGTTCATCCAATGTCCACATGTCCTTCAGAGTGTTATAGTTGACCAGGAATGTGCCGAATTGGGGAGGTAGGTTGTTCATGATTAAATGAACCAGTTGATCATCAGAGAGTATAACCCCTAGAGAACGGATCTTAGATACAACTTCAATCTGCTCTAAAATGTATTCACGGATATTGCCTTTTCCATCGTAGGAGGAGTGAGTCAATTTATTCAAAAGGATGCCCACTTCAGATTTATCAGATTTCTTGAATTTTTTTCCCATTTCAATCAGGAAAGTTTTGACATTGTCTGTTTCAGGCATGGCGGCCTTTATAGATTCAGAAATCGAATACTTAATTACTTTCAGGCATGTATTATTTGATCTAAACCATGCAACACATCGATTATATTCAGCTTCAGTGGCATCATCAGATGGTTCTAGCAGTTCTGATGTTATCAAGGCCAGATCTAATTGAAGACAACCTAATACAACTTCAATGGCGTTCTTCCACTGAGCGTAATTAGATCCATTAAGGGAAGGGACTTGATTCTGATTAATTGAAATTAAGATTGAAATAAAAGAGACATTTATACTCACATTAATTCATAGTTTCACAAAACAATTTCGTGAATCTAAACAAAATTATTAAGCAAAGTTAATCAATTCAGTTGTAAAGAGAGGCATCAACTGAATCATCCAAGATAAAAATGGGCCCAACCATCACATCCTCGTGAGAATTTGTTACATCATCATCATTCCTCTTGGGGGAGGTAATAATATGTTAGTGATCCTCCTGAACATGAAGCTAAGTGATGTCAGTGATATAAATCTGAGACACTTAATACCTATGGGTGAGATGAGTCTTTCAGCTTTACATTACCTACACCATTTACTCCACCTGTTCACGTGATTGCCATACGATAATCATCTATGTTTTTGTTACCATACACATGAAAATGTGAACGCAACTATATGCAATCCGCTTATCCCAATGTTACAAGTTTGTACTTGTAATATTTTCATCGATTAAGGTCACTATGGTGGCTAACACAACCGAATTCAACATTACAAATATGGACTTAGGATTGCGATGATAACCCTGCCTCTCAATGAATTATATCTTAATTAGTCTAATCCGACCCACAAGATGGTCGGTATTGATCATTAGAAAATATAGGAACCTTAAAGTGAAACATGTTGATAATTTTCACATCATTTATTCCAATGGTCCATATTAACTCCTAAGGATGGGTGATGGGCCAGTGATAGGGCCGAATCAGAACTTTTATATGATCTTGGCATTATAAATGAGTATAATAAGCCTATTCTACAGCATTCACATGATAGACAATTGGTTGGAACAAGTCAGACGAATGTTTTGATCCTAAAATTAGTGTTCATTAGATGGAAATGTCAGATCAGATACTTGATCAAGGATCCTTATTCCCATATTTTCTATCTAGTGAATGATATAGATTGTATCCTCATTTTTAATCCAAACAGGCAGCTTAGATCTAATAAACGGATCCCAATTTAGGCCCGAATGAGAAGGGCCTAATTGGAATGGGTTAATTCAGATACGTACACCCTAAACGGGTCTGAACAGCATTATCTTGAATGGGCCCTTGATAAGGTCAGGCCCAATTCCACTAAGAATGTGGATCTGGGTCCCAATTACCGGTGAAACCCGAAACATCAAAGCAATCGGGTCCGCAGACCCAACCACTTATAAGGTCATAAATGACCTAACTAAGAATTGATACTCCCATCGCCGCAAGCAGCAGAAGAGATAGGCGATTCCTCTATTGCCGCAAGCAGCAGAGAAGAGATGCGATTCCTCTATCTCTGCCTTCCTGATGAGAAGAGAAGAAGTTACTCTCTCTGCAACTCGCTATCAGGTGGTTCCGATGGGCTGAGATAGATCTATGGTGTCAAGAACGCCATCTAAAGTGGCAAACATGGCCTTTAGCGATGAAGATTCAACCATGTGACACTGGCAACGATTCCGAAACATGGTTTGAAGGGAAGATGGCATGTCATTGCTTGTGTTTGTAAATTTGGAGATTGGCAATGGCAATCGGCTCCCTCAAATCGCAGGTAAGGGTCCACTGGATGAACCGGTTTCGAAATCCCCAATCTGATATGGGATTCCAAATCCCTAATCTCCAGATTTGGGGTTTCTGAATGCAAAATACGCAATCTCTGATATGGGATTTGGATTTCAAAAGTCCCTGATTACAAATATGGGTTTCGATAGGAAAACTCTAATTCAGATGTGGGTATCAAAGATCCCTAATTACTAGTCTGAATTTCGGGTTATGGAACTGAAATCCCCAATTAGGGATTTGGGATTCAAAGTCTCTAATTATCATGATTTAGGGTTCGAATCCGACATCCCTAATTAATTGAATCTATATATGGGGATTCTAATTCAAAAATCCTAATATATCAGGATCAGGATTTTGAATGTAAAATCCTTAACTAGCTACTGCATCAGAATTCAGGGTGTCGAAAATCCCTGATATATGATTTTTGGATTTCAAAAACCCTAATTGCTATCTAGATTTGGGATTTCTCGATTTGAAAATCCCATATTGATGAAGGGTCCGAAATCCCTAATCTCTAGATGTTAGATATGAATATCGAAATCCCTAATTGCATATATGGGATTTTGATTTGGAAAACCTTGATGATCGAATTGAATTTGATATAACTGAATACGATCATCCATGCCTCTGCATAGTAAGCTTTAATACAAAATGTGGGATTTAACATACATGCGAAATGGGCCCACGGATCTATCTGTGCATAGGACATGGTGATCGAGGGTTCAAATGGCTTACCTAGCTGTGATGCCATAGAAGCCGGATAAGAATACCAGAATATCGATAGGACTTAAGATCTTCCTCTCCTTCACACCCTTTCTACAACTCAAAAGATGGGACTCAAATTCTGCATAGTGTAGGATCGGGGACCCAACTCTTTTATATAGAGATTGTGGAGGGAGAGTTTGAAACCCATCAAAACTCCCTCTCCCATGCTCCACGTTGTTGTGTCCTAGTTTGACTCAAATTGTTGTCTGCGTAAATAGCTATAGCATTCCATCCCTAATACGCACTGCTGCGCAATCAGAGTTGTGCAGAGAATCACCTGAAGTGGGGTTCACTGGTCTACTCAATCATCCAGTCTAACTAAATGACAATCCAGACTGTTGATCAGTAAGGCCCACTAGATAGAGTTCTTACATTGCAAAAACTTAGAAGTGAGAATATAATGTGGTGAAAAACACGTTTTGATAGATGCATGTGTGAATGCAGCCATGGTTAGTAGGAGATGGATTAAAAGATGAAGAATCACTATGTGAAAAAAAGAAAAAAAAAAGAAGAAAGAAAGATGAATTTTGAGATGGTTGTGGACCGTTTGTAAAATTCCTTGGTTTAAAGACATTTTAGAGATAGCCGTAAACCGTCTCTAAAATTTCAGACGGCTCTTGGCCGTCCTTAATAGAAGGAAAATTGTCTTTGCATTTACGACGATCAGAATCCATCGTTAACTGCGGAGAAAAGACGGCTATTGACCGTATGGAATAAAAGACAGTCTTTAACTGTCTTGTATGCAGTCATCTGAGACGGTCAAAGACCGTCCACATTAGAGACTGCCATTAGCGGTCATATAGCGGTCATTTGAGACTGTCAATGACCGTCTGCATTTGAGACTGTCCTTAACTGTCATATAAGTAGTCATCCGAGACAATCAACGACCGTCTGCATTAGAGACGGTCATTGGCTATCTTTTACTGGTAATTTGAGACTGTTAAAGACCGTCTGCATTAGAGACGGTCCTTACCTATCTTATAGCGGTCTTTTGAGACTGTCAAAGACCGTCTACATTAGAGACGGTCCTTAGCCATCTCATAGTGGTCATTTGAGACTGTCAAAGACTGTCTGCATGAAAGACGGTCCTAAACCGTCATACCCTTCCATTACCATCACACATTAGAGCATGCTTTAATGTGGGGTTACTGTGGAGGCCACCTTCATGTATGTATTATGTATCCAGGTCAAAAATTGAGAAGTTCAAAAAAATTATGAATTTTGAAAAAAAAAAAATAGTTGATAAGCTTAGAAAAATAATTAACAATGTTTAAGAAAAATTTAGATTTTGAAAAAAAAAAAAAAAAAACTGTGATTTATAAAAATCTAGATTTTGAAAAAAAAAAATTAACAACTTTGAATAATGTTGATAATTTTGGAAAAAAAAATATTTTGATAAAAAAATGAAATTTTGAAAAAGAAAATTAAAAAAATTAAATAAAATTACGAAAAAATTGGTAAATTTGAAAAACATATATATATTAAAAAAAAAACTAGATTTTATATTTTGACAAGAAAAATTAAAAAGTTAGATAACAAAAGTGAGATTTTGATGATGTGTTGTATATCCTTGCCGCCCATATGTTTCTCCAACCCATTTTTGGGTCGGGTGTAAAAAATTGTGTAGATTTAAATCTTAAGTGGACCACACCACTGGAAAGAATGATAATATAGTACTTCACCATTAAAAATTATAAAGTGCCCATCGTAAGGTTTTAGTAATGTTTATTTGCAATCCAACTTGTAAATAATGTAAAGAAGATCTAGATGAAGGTAAACTACAAAGATCAAATTGATCCAAAACTTTTGAGCCCTTCAAAAGCTTTTTAATGGTTAGTCATCATTGTTTTGATTGGTATGACCCACCTGAGATATTGAGCTCTTATGATTTGAAATCACACCTTAAAATATGATGGAAAAATATATGGACGGTGTCAATATACATAAAATATATCAAGGTGGACCCTACACAATTAGAGTAACACCCATGAAGGAGTTACCTAAATAGTGAAATGGTACTATAAGGTCACATCATGGGAACTAATTCCCATGAGATTAATCTGTGTGGGCCCCACCATGATGTGTGTAGAACATCAACACCATGCATTTGATGTGACCCCTTTAAGTCCAAAAATCAATCATATACGAAACTCAGGTGGGCCATAGCATCTAAAACTATGTGAAGACATCCCTAAAACATATAAAAGCATTTGGTAGGGCCCACGTGAGTTTTGGATGTGTATGAAACTTGGTCTGACTACTCATCCAAGTGGGAAACACATAATGAATGAGCAGGATCTATGAACCACATCTAAGGGGGCCTAATAAATGATTATGAATGTTTTAATGTGAGGGTAACCCTCTTAACTATAGTGTGTGGTGTGGCCCACCCAAGTCATGGATTGACTTTATTTTTAAGGTCATGGCCCACCATGGAATGGTGCATCTGACTGATGAGGCAGATCCAAAGTTCAAGTCACTACAAGAAACAGTGTTTTTAGCGACGAAATTTTTACCGACGAAAAATTTTCATCAGTAAAAGTAATGTTTTACCGACGATTTTTTTTTTCATCGGTAAAACAACACTTTTACCAATGAAATTTTTTTCATTGGGAATAAATTTTTTACCGATGAAAATTTTCGTCGGTAAAAGTAATTTTCCCGCTATTGTGAAAATTTTCCCGCTAAGAGTTTTACCGACGAATATTTTCGTCAGTAAAATGTAGAGAACCATTTTTAGTGATGAAAATTTTCGTAGATAAAGGGTGTTTTGAATTTTTGAAAAAATAAAAAATTAAAAAGTTTCCTTTTACCGAAAAAATTAATTTCGTAGCTAAAAAGCCACCTTTATCAACGAAAAATTTCGTCACTAAAGGGTGTTTTGAATTTTTGAAAAAAAAAAAGTCGAGAAGTTTCCTTTTACTGATGAATTTTTTAGAACAAAATAATTCTTTTGAAGGAAAAAATCAGCATTTTGAAATTTTTGAGAAAAAATTAAAATATGAGAAATTTTTTGAGATTTTGAAAATAAAAATTCAAAATTTGTATTTTAAATATTTTTGAAATATTTTATAATAAAAATGATATTTAGTTAAAAGAGTAAAAAAAATCTTCATAAGGTCACAAAGACCTGGATGAAGAGGAAAAAAAAATTTCATATTGATCCAAAACTTTCGTGACCCCCAAAAGGGTTTCAATGGTAGACGTTCAATCCCCTACATGCTTTCGATCTTGTGGTCTAGTTGATAATTAGATCTGTCTTATTGTTTGTCTCAAGCCTTATGATGAGCTCGCCACATGGATGAACGGTTTGGATATAACACATACCTGATGATAGGACCCACAGAACTTGCTGATGTCACCCAGCCCCTCTCTCTGGGAGACAGATTGGCTACTCCCCCTGACTCCAGCTCCGTGGCTGGTGGTTGGTACTCTGTGGGCCCCATTATGATGTATTTGTTTCATCCATTCCGTTCATCCATTTTTATAGATAGATGAAAAAAATGATAGGGATATAAATCTCAGGTGGACCACACCACAAGAAAACAATAATGATTGATATCCACCATTAAAATCCTCCTAAGGCCCACTGTACTGTTTATTTGGCATCCAATCTGTTGATTGGGTCATAAAGACCTAGATGAAGAGAAAAAATAAATATCAGCTTGATCCAAAACTTTTATGGCCTCCAAAACGTTTTTAATGGTCACTGTCCATTCAACACTATTTCCTGTAATGTGTTCCACTTGAGATTTCAATATACCTCATTTTTTCTCTCATAATATAAAATGATCTATAAAAATAGATGAACGGCATGGATGAAACACATACATCATGGTGGGGCCCACAAAGCACTGACCACCAGCCATTGGCTGGTGTCAGGGGGGTAGCTAATTCGTCTCCTTATCTGCGGATTGGCTACTGACAAGTTGAGTAGGGAGACTGCTACTTAGTGACGTCACCAAGTTCTGTGGGCCCCACCATGATGTATGTTTTGTATCCACGCCGTCCATCCATCTGGAGAGATCATTTTAGGGTAAGATCCAAAGAATGAGTCACATCCAAAGCTCCAGTGGACCCCACCAAAGAAAACAGTGGCGAGAGTGACACCACCGTTAAAAACTTCTAATGAGAACTAGTTAGGGCACCAACCCTAACCAACCCGTCTCTCTCCCTCTCTTTGCGCCTCTCCTTCCCTCTCCCTCCATCTCTCTCTCTCTCTCTCTCTCTCTCTCTCTCTCTCTCTCTCTCTGCGTCTCTCCCTCTCCCTCTCCCTCCATCTCTCCTCCCTCTCTCTCTGCACCTCTCCCTCTCTCTATGCCTCTCCCTCTCCCTCTTCGGTCACCTCTCTCTATCTCTTTGTTTGATCTAAAGGTGGGAGACAAAACCCTAACCCTATCGCAACTACACACCCCCATGAAATCTAGTCATAGGATTCTATCCAGAGACGAGAAATCTAGCCAACAATCATCGAATCCAAGTATCTAGTTTGAGATCTTTTGGGTTCTTCTTGTGCGTTGGTGCATTTTCCCTGTTTTGGATTTTTTTTTTCTTTTTTATACAATTATGGAATGAAGTAATTAAAAATCTTATACAAAGATTCATTGGGATTTAAACAGAATACCCATTTTAGATTAATACTCCTTCAACCAGGCTCTAACCATTTTTTTCATTTGTTTCATGTAGGTGTTGGAGATTAATGTTAATCCTCACAGATACTTGCGAAATCTTGCTCGATTTCAGCCATAAATCAGCCAAAATCATCTACAAATGCATCAAAACAAGTTGGTGAAAATCTGAAGTCGCAGGTGAGAAACCTTTGTGACGATTTTCTATGTATTTTTATTTTTTATTAATGTAAAATTTCCTTTACTTTCTATGTATTAATGTCAATTTCCAAATTTGAGGAATTCAGGGTAGAGAATGGCTTTCAGGTTTTTTGTTTTTTTAAATGGGATTTGAGGCTTTTGAATTGAGGAGATGTGCATACCAAATGTTTGACTGATTACATGTCTTTGCCATTTACCAAAAATGTAAGTTTCACTATCTAGAGGCAAGCATTCATTTGGAATATTTTCTCATAGATTTAATTGTGGACACTTGTTTCTTATTAAGAGAAAATATTAGGTTTATAGGCCATCTACCATTATTCAGTGTCTTTCCAGGCGATTAACGAAACTCTACGGATGACGAATATTATCAATGGGGTATGGAGAAAAGATTAAAGGTATTTTTGATGGTTTAAAAGCTTCAGAGATGCAATGTATATCATTGGACGCATATGAATAAGTGTGTTATTGAGCCTGCCTAAATCTGATAGAAGTCATAAAATTTTAATGATACTTCAAAGATGCAATGTATATCATTGGTGCATGCATATGTAGACGCATGGTTTTTTGTTGTTCCTTCACATGGGTAAGGTTCCTTGTTTGTTTGATTTTTTATTTTTTTTTTGGTTGCATCTTCACAGCGCCAAGGTTCCATGTTTGTTTGGTTAGAGTACCCAAGAGACAACAAAGTATATGCAAAAAAATGCTTTGCATTTGCTCCCTCCATATGCTCGTAGGTGTCTTATGCTTGCATCATCTGAAGTTTCTACTTAAATTTTAATGCAATCATTTGTTTGCGTTGCTGTAATACTAATATGACATGGGTGGAATAGTCGATCCTCCTAGTTGGGTTAGCATATGAAAATGGAAGATGCTCCATAAGATGTCTTTGTTGTGCAAGTCTTGTCTTAACTTTGGAGTTGTGTTTGGCTGCTCAGTTGAAATTATTTGCAACAGCTCAATGCAGTAACAAGGACAAATGTAGGGCTAACCCATTTAACAATTATCCACCAATCCAATGGTCAGATAATCAAATAAGCAAAATTTTTACTACATGATACATTTAGACTGGGATCCATAATCTGGACAGTTCACTTTGAAATTTCCTGTATGCCAATTATGGATTTTTAAAGCAATTTCTGGTGCTTGTGTATAATATACTGAAGTTTGCAGAATATCAACATTCTTCTCTTGATTTCATGCTTTAATTTGAGAGGATCCGAGTTGTTCATATGCCAGGATCCATAGCGTGTTGTAGACCATGCTCCAAAAGTCTCCTCGATGAGACAATCCTAAACCTTTGTGAACCAAGCTGTTTTTCTTGACTCTTGAGGGTGTAAACAGAAATGTTGGCCATGTTAAATTACCAAAGCCACTATCTACAGACAGATAAAAACACCCTTTTAGATTTGTATACACCCATCAGTCATTTTTTGAATTGAAATAGCTACACATCCTTTTTTATTTGCATACATCCATTTTCTGTTTCAGAGTTCAAATACTGTTGTATGATTCTAATCCTAAAGATGAAAAATGGTGAAGAATTACTCTCTCAACCTTAACATTTGTGGATAATTATTAATCGCTCAGTTAAAGACCCACGTATTTAATTCAACCATCAGAAGGGAACTTGCATCAGGATCTTGAATCCTACCCTCCCTGCTTGTGCCATGTGGCTCTTGTAGGATCTAGATCATTCATTGGGTGGGTACCCCCATGTGTGTATCGTAGCTTGAAAATCAGACTGTAGGTGTTCATGAGATGGGTGATACGTCTACTTTGAATATGGACCATTTGTCAATTCTTTTTAACTGTCCATCTTCCTTACGGTTGTGGATTGGAGTACTATATGATATGATTCCACTACTTGTAAATGCAAGTTGGTTTGCCTTAATAATGCTTGGTTTTCAGTAAACAGAGGATTACAAAGTGTGTACTATTAATTTTCTTTTCTTCCATATGTTTTCTTGGATAGATTCGTGCAACCCATCTTAACATAATAGCCAATGTGTGATTCTAAAATTTTAACGTCATAAGATGTCATAAACTTAAATGAAGTTATCGTCCCCAACAAAGTGGAATGACAAAACAGGATTTGTGTCGCTGACCCCAAGTACTTAGGGTAAGGCTTAGATGATGATGATGATGATGATGATGATGATAACATGTCACAAATTTGTATTGATTTCAACATCTTTTTCTTGTGTGACTTTGGATGCATTCCAAACATATTGCGCAGAGTTCATGTTTTGCCTCCAAAAATAAAGATTTTTTTTTCAAAACATGGAAAGACTAATCTGTCCCACTTCTTGTAACTTTAGCCACTACTTCAAATGGAGGGACTGCACAAAGATTTAGTTAGGGAGACTACCGATGGTGAACTAGCAGCTGCAATAAATATGAGAGTTACAAAGGTGAAAAGAAACATAAGGCGATCGAGTTACAAGACCAATTTCTCATTCTAGAGAATTTCACATTTTTAAACTGTTTAAGGGCCACGAAAGTTTTAGATCAAGCTGATATTTGTGCCACTTCTGAAGGTCAATGGAAGAAAGAGAACTTGTTAGAATTTGGTATTGTCACTCAATGCATTGCGCCTTAAAGAGTCAATGACCAATGCCTAACAAATGTTCTTTTGAAGATAAATGCCAAGGTGAGCTGTCACTGAAATATCATGTCCCTTCCCTATGGACTTTCAGGTGTGATCTCTCTGTCTAGCTGACAACCTCCTTTCCTTTCTTTTCAACAGCTTGGTGGAATGAATTCCTTACTTGTAGTTGAACGCTCACTTTCCGTTCCCCTAATTTCTAGAGTTCCCACAATCATCCTGGGGATGGATGTATCACATGGTTCCCCAGGCCAATCTAACGTGCCGTCAATTGCGGCGGTAAGATAAGATGCATGATTTTTCTTTTCAACTATTAGTCATAAAGAGACAGTACTTGTTTCAATTTTCTTGGATGGATGATGAATGTATTTGCGAATGTAAATGAAAATAAAAAAAAACTTATAATATATTTATATGTTATCAATGGAGGATACCTTGTTTAGGGGGACATGAAATTCTTGTAGCTTATGGTATGGTGCTCCAATATTGGTTGTATGTTACTAGTATGTAGTAGATAATACTAGGTTCAATAGTATATAATACTAGAGAATACCTAAACCCGATCCGAACCCGAAACCGAACTTGATTCCCTAAACCTAAACTTAAACCGCGGAGGTCCCTGGAAAGTGAGAACTGTTGTTATGACCATGATGAAGCTGTCTATTTCAAATGAAAAGCATTAGAGTGGCCTGGCTATTTAGATAAGTCGTGTTTATGTATTAGCTCGAATTTATTGGAGAAGACCCGGATGTGCGTTGGAGCAATCCGGATGTTGAGCGGGGATCCCTGGAAGGTGGGAACTACTGCTATGACCATGATGAAGCTGTCCATTTTCTATGGACAGCATTGGAGTGGCCTGACCATTTGGACAGGCCTTGTTTATATTTGTATTTGCGGGGACCACACCCTTAACCTATAACCTAAACCTATTCTCAAATCCCAAAACCTATAACTACAACCTAAACCTATAACTGATAACCTAAACTCAATTCCCTAAACTTTAAGCTACAACCTAACCTAAACGTATACTTATAACCTAAACCTATTCTCAAATCCCAAAACCTATAACCTTAACCTAAACCTATAACCTATAACCTAAACTCAATTCCCTAAACCTTAACCAATAACCTAACCTAAACTTATTCTCAAATCCCAAAACCTATAACTATAACCTAAACCTTAAGGAAAAACCTATAACCTAAACTTTATTTCCTAAACCTTAACCTACACCCTAACCTAAGCCTATAATGATAAAATAAGCGTATTCTCAAATCCCAAAACCTATAACCTAAATCGAAACCTATAACCTAAAATGGAACATAAACCCGAACCCGAATTTCTAAACCTAAACCTATACTTATAACCTAAACCTATTCTCAAATCCCAAAACCTATAACTATAACCTAAACCTTAACCAAAAACCTATAGCCTATAACCTAAACTTAATTCCCTAAACCTTAACCTACACCGTAACCTAAACCTATACTTATAACCTAAACCTATTCTCAAATCCCAAAACCTATAACATATAACCTAAACCGAAACCTATAACCTAAACCCGAACATAAACCCGAACCCGAATTCCTAAACCTAAATCTATATTTATAACTTAAACCTATTCCCAAAACCTATAACTATAACCTAAACCTTAACCAGAAACCTAAACTCAATTCCCTAAACCTTAACCTACACCCTAACCTAAACCTATACTTATAACCTAAACCTATTCTCAAATCCCAAAAACTATAACCTATAACCTAAACCAAAACCTATAACCTAAACCCAAACATAAACCCGAACCTGAATTCCTAAACCTAAACCTATACTTATAACCTAAACCTATTCTCAAATCCCAAAACCTATAACTATAACCTAAACTTTAACCAAAAACCTATAACCTATAACCTAAACCTTAACCAAAAACCTATAACCTATAACCTAAACTCAATTCCCTAAACCTTAACCTACACCCTTACCTAAACCTATGCTTATAACCTAAACCTATTCTCAAATCCTAAAACTTATAACCTATAACCTAAACCCGAACCCGAATTCCTAAACCTAAACCTATACTTATAACCTAAACCTATTCTCAAATCCCAAAACCTATAACTATAACCTAAACCTTAACCAAAAACCTATAACCTATATCCTAAACCTATAACCTAAACTCAATTCCCTAAACCTTAACCTACACCCTAACCTAAACCTATTCTCAAATCCCAAAACCAATAACCTAAACCTATAACCTATAACCTAAACTGAAACCTATAACCTAAACCCGAACATAAACCCAAACCCGAACCCAAATTCCTAAACCTAAACTTATACTTATAACCTAAACCTATTCTCAAATCTCAAAACCTATAACTATAACCTAAACCTTAACCAAAAACCTATAACCTAAACTCAATTCCCTAAACCTTAACCAACACCCTAACCTAAACCTATACTTATAACTGTAACACCCTGAAAATCGGGGGTCGTGTATAAACTCAACTCCCGAGTTCCAGACCGTCACTTATGCAACAAAAATGGTTATGATTCAATGTTGTCTGATTTAAAGCATTCACATGAGTAAAAGTATACCAAAACTGCAATTCATACTTCAGATCCAGTGATAAAAGCAAGCGGAAGACTAAACAAGATATATATCACTGTATGGAAAAACAAAGTAATCTCAACTGTCTCCAAAGTATGACTACATCTCTGAGTCTCATATACATGTACATAACAAAAGAATAATGTTCAAAAAGAAAAGTCCCACTGATGTCCCCTCGATCCAGGTCACCTACGGGAAGCCGTCATGATACTGCATATATGAGAACTCATCCTGGTCCTCGTCATCATCTAGCTCCACCTCCTGGATCTCATCGTCACCTGCAACTACAACAGGGTCTGGTGGGTGTTGCAAACACCATCCCGTAACGTGGGAATGAGTGATCAACTCAGTGGAATCATAGAGCAAAGATTAGCATGTTCACAATTCAGTCACGCGATAATAGTAAAGCAGTAAATCAGACAAGTCCTAATACTGTTGTTAATGCAAGATGATATGACGTGATGTATGCCCTCACCGACGATCACCCTCATACGGCAACATCTTACGACCGCGGCATGCCACACTCCCTAGAGTGCTCCACATCTTCCAGGCACATGCAATGCTATGGTGATATGATTACCAAGTTGTTATTAGTCCATTCAAACAGCAGGATTGGGAAACTAAGGTACCTCCCTTGTATCAATCCCAACACGGATCCTGTCTAGGGTCGTCACTCCTAGTAATCTCATACGATGTACATTTCGTAGGTCACTGCAAGGGCTGCCAGGGCTGTTGCTCGCACTCGTTGCACCGCTCCCCCATCACCTTATCAATACAGGCCTACTGTACTCTACTGCACGGAAGGGTCGTCGCCTCCCATGAACTCAGAATACGCTCGCGGTCACTACAAAGGGCTCGTCGCCTGATCAGTGTAGGCCGACAGCTAGAATATAGTGTCCCATACCACCATAATCTGCTCACGAGTCTAGGTGCTCACTGGTCACTACGGGGAGGTTTGTGGCCCCAGCGTAGGCCGACAGCTCGACCACGGTGTCCCATACCACCATGCCCGGCTCATGAGTCTTCGTGGATCAAGGTACCACGGTTAATAGGGTTTACAATGGTAAGTTCAGTACCCTAGGTTCAAGCAGTTATGTTACATACAAGGTGAACAAACATCGGCCAGTCGGGTTACTTGACGGGCTCGACTAGCGCGATCGCATATCGAATTGAACGACATGAAGTGCGTAAAACACTTCGCGTGGCCTAACCACTGCCGCCAACTCTCAACACGAATCACATTCATCGACGCGTCGTTCGTGGCTATGACCAGTCAGCCACGAAATCGCTCGGTTACCGACTGCCTGGACTAAGTCAAGTCCCACACATCTATGGAATTACATTAACACTATAAGAAGGTATTGGAATTGAAATACATCATGTGAGCATGTTAGCACATGTTATGGCATTCAACTTAAGCAAATCTTCAAGGCATACTTCCCATGCATATTCAACTTAAGCAAATCCTCAAGCACATACATTCCATACATGTAATGAAATCATGCATTTTGTCAACATGTAGAAAATCATTTAGGTCGGTATAATAATTGAAAAATCAATCACAAAGTATCAAATAACATCATTTAATTCAATACATACTAATACAAGCATTCATACAAACACATGCACTACACACTTAGGTCTACATATAGAGTGTCGACCCAAAGTGTGCAACTAGGCGAATCTCTTCGCCAAACTAATTATGCACGCATTCCTAACTTCCTAATGCGACAACAAACCATGTCAATCACATCAGCAAAATATGAATGCAAACAGTACTTCCTACAAATGACTAAAATGCCCTAAATCTCATATTCTTCGTTAGCTTACGAAACGGGAAACGGAGAGCATTTTGTACATGTCAAACGGCGATGCCGTCAAGAATCTACTATTAAACGACATTGAAAGCATTGGGAACCGTCAATCAAAGCGTCTAAAATCCTCACCTAGTGTCTTGTAGACTCGGGAATTGAAGCGGAGTGTATATGCTTCGTCTACGGCGAGTAAGGAGCCTAATACATAAGATCCATAAGCTACATCGCTATGGAAACAAGAAAAACTCAAATCACCAACTATTTAGGGTTTTTACTTACCTAGGATTGCGGTGGAATCGCCGGGAAAGCGGTAGAGGAGTGTCGCTTAAGCATGTGCAACACGTAGCACAAGTGGCGGAAGAACTCTCCCACTCTCTCACAATCTCTCACTCTTTTTCTCTCTCCCAAGCTAGGGCTTCTCTCAAATTCGGATGGGAGAGAGGAGTGAGGGTTTCAACCCCTTTTATAGCCTAAAACATTCCCAAAATAGGCTTGGGAACAATGTTTACTTGGTGCCTAACCAAATCGGGGCCGTTTCGGTCCAAAAGGGCATTTCTGGAGGTCCTCAGGCCAAATGCGGTCGGACTTAAGCTCATGCATACTGGATCTAGCATACATCCAGTTTTCAGACCGGTTGGGTTCCCAGATCGCACGTGGCGGCCCAGTTTCAGTTTAACGGTCACCGCACCAAGATCAGGCCTATAAGTCTCGTGATATGTAATAGATATTTTTCCTGATCCAAGGGTGTAATTTGGCTGTATTCTGATGGTCAGAATGCTTAATACTGATGCGTCAAATTTGTGTGCCAGATTTGAATTTGAAATTCCAACTGTCCCTATTCACACTCTCTTCGGTCCGGGCTCAATGAAATAGCCTGTGATAATCGGTTTGACTTGATTTTTGGAATGAGTGTCAAGCCCAGCTAGACGGTCCTAACGGTCTAAGATAGGAGGTATCGGACTTTCAACGTGCGGTCTAGATCCAATACAAAGATTCAAAGTGGTCCAGAGAACAAACCGGCTTAGAGTTTGATCCGAGGCTTTAGAGCATTATAGCACCCTTAGTTCCACTCGCTTCGGGCCTTGTAGAACGTATTTAAAGTGATCAGGGACCATTTCCCAGCTATTCTAACGTTGCACTAGCTAACCTAGTCAAATTTTCCAAAGGAATGAATTCTACGCAAATTCGGGTCGAGTTGGTACTCGAGCCCAAGTATGGATTTTTCACGGGCGTTACAATCTACCCCCCTTAACAAATAATTTCGTCCTCGAAATTTTGTACCTTTTCGTACTCCTCGAGAAGCTGTGGGTAGTTCTTTCTGATCTCGGCTTCTGTCTCCCAAGTAGCCTCCTCCTCAGTATGATGCGTCCATAGTACCTTCACAAGGGGAATCATCTTGCTACGCAGTACCTGCTCCTTCCGGTCTAAGATGCGTGTCGGTCGCAGGATATAAGTAACATCCTCTCCTAACTGCACCTGCTCCCATCTGATGATATGAGAAGGATCAGCAACGTACTTCTTCAGCATAGATTCATGAAATACGTTGTGGACGCTCGCGAGGGGCGTGGGTAAAGCCAATCGGTAAGCCACTGCTCCCACACGATCGAGGATCTGAAATGGACCAATGTATCGCGGTGCCAGCTTCCCCTTCTTCCCGAACCGAAGGACTCCCTTCATAGGGGAAACTCGCAAAAACACATGATCCCCGACTGTGAACTCTAGTGGTCTCCGTCTCGTATCGGCGTAGCTCTTCTGTCTGCTCTGCGCTGTAAGTAGCCGACGTCGAATAATATCAATCTTCTCTGACGTCGCCTGCACCAACTCTGGGCCAATCAAGCTGTGCTCACCGACCTCTAACCAGCAATGCGGTGCGCGACAAGGTCGCCCATACAGCGCCTCATAAGGTGCCATGCCGATACTCGCCTGGAAGCTATTGTTGTACGCAAACTCCGCATATGCAAGACAGTCATCCCAACTGTCCTTGAAGTCCAATGCGCAAGCTCGCAACATGTCCTCCAGGATCTGGTTCACTCGCTCTGTCTGTCCGTCCGTCTGTGGGTGGAAGGCAGTACTGAACTTCAACTTCACACCCATAGCCTCCTGAATGCGAGTCCAGAAAATAGAAGTGAACCGCGTGTCTCTGTCCGACACGATCTCCAACGGAACTCCATGCAGACGCACGATCTCCCTAATATACAATCTAGCCAGCTCGTCTGCAGAGTTCGTAACTCTGATCGGTAGGAAGTGCGCCGACTTCGTCAATCGGTCGACGATCACCCAAATGGAATCATGCCCCTTCCTCGTCTTCGGCAACCCAGAAATGAAGTCCATGGAAATGAAATCCCACTTCCACTCTGCAATAGGCATAGGCTGCAAAAGTCCAGGTGGTCGGCGATGCTCTGCCTTCACCTGCTGACAAGTGAGACAACGGGACACGAACTCAGCTATGTGGGTCTTCATACCTTCCCACCAGTACGTCCTCTTCACGTCACGATACATCTTCGTGCTGCCAGGATGCATCGCGAGTCTAGTAGAATGCGCAGCCTCGAGAATCTCTCGTCTCAAGTCAGGGACATCAGGAACGCATAGGCGGCCACGGTAACGTAAGCCCCCATCCATGCCAACTCGCCAGTCGGCGTCAGCATCATCACTGGCCTGCTCTCGAAGCTCAGTAAGATGCGCGTCGTCCCTCTGCGCCTCGATGACACGGTCATCGATCGGGGATCGCACCTGAACATGTGCGATGAACTCAAATGGCTCCTCTACGGTGAGTTTCTGCTCAAAGTCTCGCAAAAACTCAACCATATCCCACTCGGCAACCATCAGCGGAGCCGCAAACTCTATCGCCTTCTTGCGGCTCAACGCATCAGCCACAAGGTTCGCCTTCCCAGGATGGTAAGAGACTTCAAACTTGAAGTCCTTCAGCGTCTCCATCCATCGCCGCTGCCTCATATTCAAGTCCCGCTGTGTGAATATGTACTTGAGGCTCTTGTGGTCGCAAAAGAGCTCGAACTCCTCTCCGTAGAGGTAATGTCTCCAGAGTCTCAGTGCGAATATCACGGCTGCCAACTCCAGGTCGTGTGTAGGGTAATTCTCCTCGTGCTTCCTTAATTGTCTCGAGGCATACGAAATTACCCTGTCCCTCTGCATAAGGACACAACCTAAACCAACGCTAGACGCGTCAGTGTATATAGTGTATTTAACCCCTTGCTCTGGCAATACTAGCACAGGGGCGGACGTAAGTCTGTCCTTCAGCTCCTGAAAAGCTGACTTCGCCTTATCATTCCAGGCGAACTTCACGTCCTTCCGTGTCAACTGAGATAAGGGTCTCGCGATCTTCGAGAAGTCCTGAATGAAGCGCCGATAGTAGCCAGCGAGACCCAAGAAACTCCTCACCTCAGTGACAGAACCAGGCTGCTCCCAGTCCTGCACCGCAGCTACCTTAGACAGGTCAACTGCCATGCCATCCTTGGACACCACGTGTCCCAGAAACTTCACCTCCTGCTTCCAGAAGTCGCACTTCTTATACTGTGCGAACAACTGATGCTGTCTGAGCGTATCAAGGACCAAACGCAAGTGCTCCTCATGCTCCTCTCGACTCTTAGAGTATACCAAAATGTCATCGATGAAGACAACGACGAATCGATAGAGGAAAGGCCGCAATACCCGGTTCATCAGATCCATGAACACGGCCGGTGCGTTCGTGAGACCGAACGACATCACGAGGAACTCGTAGTGACCAAAACTGGTCCTGAACGCTGTCTTCTGCACGTCCTCATCTCTGACGCGCAGCTGATGATATCCTGACTGAAGGTCAATCTTCGAGAAGTACTGCGCTCCTCTCAACTGATCAAACAAGTCATCGATCCTGGGCAAAGGGTACTTGTTCTTCACTGTGAGTTGGTTCAGCCTGCGATAATCAATACACAATCGCAGCGAACCATCCTTCTTCTTCACGAACAAGACCGGTGCTCCCCAAGGAGATACGCTAGGTCGTATAAGGCCAAGCTCTAGTAGACCATCAATCTGCGTCCTCAACTCCTCCATCTCACATGGTGCCATGCGATACGTCGGCAGTGAGACGGGTGTAGAACCAGGAATCAGATCGATAGTGAAATCGATCTCACGTCGGGGCGGCAAACCAGGGATCTTCCTGAACAGATCCCCGAACTCAGAAACAACTGGCGTCTGCTCAGGTACCTGGGCACCAGCGTCGCGCAATAGAGTGGCGTAGTTAAGAATGCGGAAAGGAAGATTTACCCGCACTGAAAATGTGAAAGGCGTGCCCTCAGGCTCGTACACCGTCACCACACGAGCCTCGCAGTCAATCTCGGCTCTCGCTGCAGTCAACCAGTCCATGCCAAGAATGACGTCGAGATATACGAGCGAGGGATCGACGACCAGATCAAGAGTCATCGTCCTACCTCCCAGATCAACTAAACAACCCTCACACATCTGGGTGACATCCGAATAATCTCCATGAGCTGCAAGGACTCGCACGCTATCCATAGTGATAGTCTGCAACCCAAGACGTCTGACTACGGCACGCGATATCAAGGAAATCGTGGAACCAGTGTCCACCATGACAAGAACGGGAGTACCTCCGATATGGCCCGTGACCTCGAAGGCTGAATGCTGGAAAGTCGGGGTCGTAGCTGCCTCAGCGGTCAGTGCATGAACTCGAGCCTGCTGTGGCCGGTTCGGCCGCTGTGTCAAGGGCCGTGGGGGCTGTCGAATCTGCGATACTGTGGGTCTGAAAGAGGACTGCGCAGGAGCTGACCGTATAGGCGGTGCTGATATCGCCTGTGGACGTACACGATCAATCTTCTGCGGCGGCGAGAACCCACTGTCCCGCATCCTCGAAAAGCAACTCGGCGCTAGGTGGCCCGTCCTCCCACAGTATGTGCACGATAAATCAGGGTGCCTAAACGGTCCCACTGGCGCCGTGGTCCTGGTAGGAGGATCAATGCGAGGCCTCTTGCCCGCGAAGGGCCTATCTGGCAACTCCGGTCGCGGCCTGGAAGTAGTCGGGTCTCGTGATCGCGCAAGTCGATCCACGTCCTGCTCTGCCCGCATGGACATGTGAACCAACTCCGCATAGGAGGAGAAACTGATGCAGCACATCTTCGACCAAATATCCGGTCGCAAGCCCTCCAAAAAGCGCCGTATGCGCATCTGCTCATCAGCTAGAATCGTCGGGACGTACCTGCCCAACTCTGTGAACCGATGCTCATACTCGGTGACCGTCATCGCTGCCTGCCTGAGACGGAGAAACTCATTCTCCCTCTCGTGCCTGTAGGTCTGAGGATAATACTTCTCATGGAAGCGAAACTCGAATGCTGCCCATGTCCACACGAAGTCTGCGGTAACAGTCCGCAATACACTATCCCACCACATACTGGCCTCTCTCTCAAACTGGAAGGTAGCCAGCTCTACCTGCTCTGCCTCAGTACAGTGCAACATGCGCAGAATCTTCGACACTCGGTCGAGCCAAAACTCAGCCTCCTCGGGTCTGTGAGAACCCGTGAAAGTAGGAGGCCGCATGTCACGCCCCAAACCCGAAAATCGGATTCACATGAATCCCGATTGCCGAATCCGGTGTCGACAGCCTCCGTAGTGTCCCATTCTCGGCTCCTGATAATCTAATGCCAGATTCCGACCCTGGGATCCTACAAGGAGGATTTTCAGAATGAAATTTTTTTTTTTTTTTTTTTTTTTTTTTTTTTTTTTTTTAAAGGAGCATAACCACAGACATAACCAAGTCACAAACAACATCACCACGTATCCACTATAACAACAATTTTAAGTACAATGCAGAAAGGGAAATACAAGGTGATCAAAAGCTCCAAAAGGTCCTGATGTGCACTCCTGTCTCAGCGCTGCTGTCGTCCAACGCTACCTGCACGCAACTATCGTGCATAAGCTTTCAAAAGCTTAGAGGATGGTGCAAGTGTGTGCGTAAGGCAAACACCAAGTGTACAATGTCAGAACAATGCGGAAGCATGCGGTAAGTCCATGAATATACCAAGGCTGTGTAATGCAAGGCATGATGCGAGATATGAATGTCATCGGCCACACCGATGCGATGCAAGGCCTACATAGCCAAATGTCATATGCGAAATGCAATCCAAGCAAGTCGGTATTCCTCACATGCGTATACCAGTACAGTTCCTCTCTGGATATCACCGGGGTCCAATACACATGCAGAGACTGCCACCTCCCTAGCTGCACAGTCAAGCAAGCGGATAAGACCTCACTATCCGCCTGACCAGTAGTATGCCAATACCTACCCGGCTCGTCGATAGCGGACTCATTTGCGAGCTAGTCAAACTCAGCCTAGCTTATAGCCCTCTCACTCAGGCGGATAAGGCCACACCCCCTTCCAACCGACCACGACACAGTGAGAGACGCGGCCTACTGGTATTTGGCACTCGGGCGCTCGTGTATCCACTCGGTCTAGACGTTGGAGCATCTCCTGGTACCAAAAAGGTTCTGGGACTCTCACCCAAGGACATCCTAAGTGCCCACAGTGCTAGAATATGCATTTCCGGTATCCCATACGGCCATCCACGATGTACCTGTGGAGCCATGGCCCTGATGTCGCTAGGGCGTGCAGTGATCAAGTCATACGTATGCGAGATGCATGAATCACGCTGTCAGAACATGCAACAATCCAGCGCGTACTGCGCGATCATGTGGGGTGCTCAGTCACCTAACGAGCCCCATAGATGGTCTGTCCAATGGCGTATGCTATGATCAGTCATTACTCATATCAAGCATACATATGATGCGTATGGGCATGAGTTATGAGATTATTCTAAACATGTTATTAGGCAATGAATAGTAACAGGTATGGACCTGTCAATGGACCCTAAAGAGAATTACAATGCGGACATTTAACCAACATCGCACATACAATGTGGACGTCAAACCAACATTGTTTCCTAGGCACGGTTTGCCATAAATATCATTTCACGAACCATGAGAAACGTTCATTGCAATGGACTCTAAGGTCTTCCGTTGGGCCTCGATCCCTGGGCCTTGGATATATCAAAATGGGTTGTATTACATGGGACTCACATCCACCAAATGGGTTGCATTAATGGGCCTCACCAATGAGCCTTATGTACATTGCAATGGTCCATGATCCATGGGCCTTGAAATACATCAAAGTGGGACTACACACATGAGCTTTAAATAGGTCCAATGGGCCATTCTATTTGCGCCCCATGCACATCAAATGGGCTTGATCCCATGGGCTTTATATGTACCAAATGGGCTTATTTCCATGGGCTTTATATGTACACCAAGGTGGGCCTAAATGAATGATCATAATGGATCAACATGGGCCCTATATACATATCAAAGCGGGCCCATTTAAACCATAGATCTGGCTCATTTTCCTTTGGGCTCACGTCATGAAATGAGCCCTCAAAATAGGAGGATAGTTTGGATGCTGCTTATCCATCATAGTGGAGGCCCACATGAAGGCCCACCAATGCACATCTATACATATATAATATATATAACATTCTATATAACATATATATATATATATATATATATATATATATATATATATATATATTTACACGCACACACACACCCATACACAAATGGACAGAGTGGATAGAACATATAAATCATAGCGGGTCCCACTGTCCAAATAGTGGACAGTGTGGATAGTCACATACATCACAGTGAAGTCCACCGTCCATACGGACGGTGGCAATATGACACATATATCACTGTGGCTTCATGTGGGACCCACCATAACCTATATTTTCCATCCAATCTTTTGCTAAGATCACAAAGACCTGGATGAACGGGAGACACAAATTTCAGATTGATCCCGAACTGCAGTGGGCCCAAAAAGAAATTGCAATGGTAAGGTCCAATCACCACTGTTTCTTGTGCTGTGGGCCGCCTGAGCGTTGGATGTGCCCCGTTTCTGAACGGCATAGATACAAAATATACATCATGTGGGGCCAGCCAACCCATTCCCACGGTTCCTGCTGTCGTGAGTACAGCAGCTATGGAGCTGCTGTACGATGCAGCATTAGCTGCTTCAACGGTAAAAGTGGGTCCCACGTGGGGCCCACCATAACATTTATTTGTCATCCAACGGTTGATAAGGTCACTCAGACCTGAAATACATAAATAAATAAATTTCAACAGGATTAAAAGCTTGGGTGGACCCCAAAAAGGATTTCAATGGTAGATTACAATCACCACTGTTTCTTGTGGTGTGGGCCGCCTGAGACTTGGATGGGCCTCATTTTTGGGGAGGGCCCACCTCAGCATGTGGGCCACCCTTTGGACGGCGTGGATACAAAGTATACATCATGTGGGGCCCACCCGTGGAGCCGTGGACGGCCTGCGTCCGCCGACCGACCGCCCGCCGCTGGAGAGTGCAGGACGCTCGGCGTCCTGCGTTTGGTCAGAGGCAGCAGCGCCTCTGCTGCTCCTTTTAAGAAAAAGAGTTTGGAAGGAAAGCGGTTTTTCCGCGATTTTTGGCCTGTGGGGCCCGTGAAAATGAAATCTACTCCGGCCATTACGATCAGTGGCCCGAGGCCGTCCTAATGAGTCCAGAGTTTGAATTTTTTTGATGCATGGAAGTGAAATAAACTAAGAAAGTGATATTTGAATGGTAAAGGTGCGACCTTTGACGCTATGGCCCACCAGGTGATTGGATCAGCTTCAAACTTCTACCCAACGGCTACAATGCCGTGGGTAAGAGGATGGGCGGCTCAGATCGGATATAAGCATCAGGGTGGGGCCTATGCAAGAAGGCCACCCAAATTTTTTTTTTCTTTTCTTCTTTCCTTCTTCCCTTTTTCTTTTTTTCTTTTTCTTTTTCTTCACAGCGTCCAGCGTCTGGGACGCTGGACGGTTAAATAAATTCATGTATTTATTTTTTTTTATATGGCAGGTCCTGATGAAGTGGGCCACCACCTGATGGGCGGCATGAAAATGGTGTGAAAGGTGGGCCCCACTTGGTTAACATAAATACATCAGGATGGGATCTATTCAAGTGGGCCATCCCATCCTTTTGTAATGAATAAAATAAAATAAACTAAAATAAAAATAAGATAGAGAGAGACATGGAGTGGGACACGGCTTATGATGGAGGGTCCCCGTCATTATGGGCCCTCCCTTACATGAAATCATACAACAACGGGCCCCTTTGAACAAAGGACCATCAAAAATATAAATCAACGGTGGAGATCCATCCTCCACCGTTATGGACGGTCTAGATGACCTTTTTGAAATGAAATAAACATCATGATGGGGTGCATGGAGAATGGCCCCATCATGGAACGATCATGATGATCCAAGTGGTCCATCGGCCACAAATAAAGGTCCCAAGTGAGATCTACACCATTGATCGGTGGGCCTCACTTGGTCCACCATAAAAACACATAAATCTACCCTATAGAAGCACCCACCTCTAGATCTTCTTGGTCCGTTGGATAGCCGGTCTCCTAGAGCTTTACTTAGATGGTGGAGATGGGAATTAGATGGCTAGGATGGAAGATTTGGGAGTGGAAAGTGGGCCTCACATATGCACTTCTCTCCATGGGGAGGCTTGGACGTTGGATGCTCTCCCTTGCTTGGGTTGAAGTGTTGAGAAATGAGAGAGAGAGAGGTGTGATTAATGAGAGATGGAGTGATGTGAGGTGAGTGATGGGTGAGGTGAGTGATGGGAGAAGTGAGTGATGGGTGAAGTGAGAGGTTAGTTGACTTAGGTGGTTGCTTGCCTTGTGGAGAAAGGAAGCATGGGTGTGTGTGTACTTGACATGAGAGGTGATTGATGGGTGATTGATGGGATTGATGGGACATATTGTAGAGATTCCTTGGAATTTGCAACGCGCGGTGTTTTTGCTCGAACTGAACGTGGGTCCGTATCTCGTCGTCTGGGTATCGGATCGGTGCGTGAGTTGCGGCGTTGGAACCACGGCGACGGTGCGGTCGCAACGATACAAGTCTTGGATTAAGCCGGCTCAAGTGAATAGGATACGACTTACGGTCGTGCGCAACGTCAACCATAAGTCGCGGATTGCCGGAATCTGACGAGAAGGGTCGCGGGAATCAACGGAACAGTGCGGATTAGGATACGGGTCTTACACCGCAAGCGCTGAAATCGCTCCAGAAGGCCCCGTGTGTCGGCAGGGTTCCCCGCAGGGAAAGCAGGCTGCGCAGGAAGTGCTATGCCCTCATCCTGGGCGTAAGCATAGGCATCCTCAGCTGGATACGCAGGTGGTGCAGGCGGAGTAGATGCAGTCGCACCCCCACCCTGGGCTAAAGTCCCGACTATAGTAGTCAATAGCTGCTGCTGCTGTAGCATCATAGCCATCATCTGCTCGAATCTATCAGGTGGTGGAGCAGGCTGTGGCGGATGAGGTGCGGAAGTAGATGCGCGCTGTGGCTCTCTAACTGATGGTGTAAATGGCGGTGGTCCATCTGTAGGACCAGTAGCAGGCTGAGACGATCGAACAGTCTCAGGAATCGGGCCCACAGCAGGGTCCGGACGAGTGCCAGACTGAGAAGGAGTCTGATCCATCTGCTCAGACAACGAAAGCCGAACCGTGCTCCTCGTAGTCTTAGGTGGCATTCCCTAAATTCAAAATAGGGCGCAACCTTGTCAGTCTCAATTGCTCAAATACACCACAATCATTCACTAAAGAGTCAAAGGCATTCCATGCATTTCAATTAATCAAAATTGTCACAGTACAAGGGATATATCCTTACAAGCATCATGACTAGAATGACATGGAAATTAAGACAGTTAAGCAACAACGACAAAAGCAAAGCACTAGCCCTAATAGGCTTTACACACATGAAACAGAAAATAGCTAACTACTCATAACAACATCGAAGATCGCGTTGCTAGTCAGAGTCTGGCGACGGAGGAGGAGCACCCTTATCCTGTAAACAACACAGGATTGCCTTCAAGGTGCGAGTCACCTTGCCCAACTTCTTCTTCGTAACGGCCTTGGCATCAGCGACCTCTGCTCGAAGTTCTTGGACTTCCCTTCGCAAAGCGGTCTGACTCTCCTCCATCCGAGCAATGCGATCGTCAATAGTAGTCTGCGCAGAAGGAGGAGGGCTCTCATCAGTATCCTGAGCCTCCTCTTCTGCTTCTTCCTGAGTCTCTTCCTGAACCTCTGCACTAGGTTCTCCTTCGCTTTGATCTTCCTCTTCATCAAAGTCGTCCCCACTATCCCTTTCAAGTTGATTTTCACGATATTGCGACCCAATCTTCATCTTAACCATCGTCGACTCATCGATGGTGTGAATCGATACCGGCAACTCGGGTCCAAGTCTATAGGCAAACTCAAGCGCAATCTTGCAAATGAGTCGGCCAAAGGGAAGGGATTCGGATGTTCTTCTCGACCTGGCTATGAGAACTATCTGCCGTAAGATGAAAGTGGCCATACATACGTTCTCTCCCTAGGCCACCAGAAATAAGAAATCGACCATAAGACGTGTACATTCAATGCGGTTCGTCGACCTAGGATAAACATTGAACGTGCAGATGTGATGCAGCAGACGTAAATCCTCAGACATGTACGTCGCCTTGAGGCTATTATTAGGCTGCCATGGAACCAACTTACCGCACAGAAACCTGGTGCGGCGATCTCGTTCACGTCTAGTCCTCAAATTCTTCTCACTTGGATGTACATCACCTAGAGGCACGTTGAGAAGTCGCGCAACCAACCGGACGTCGATCGTAGCCATCCGATCTCTACCAAAAGGGATTTTGAACTGCAAGGGCTCCAAGGTAGGACTCTGGATGCTAGCATAGAAGGCACGAACAGTGCTCACATTAGCACGAGCGCGAGCTTCAAAGATCGGTCCCCAGTGCGCAGCTTCAATGCGTTCGAACAACAGATACTCGCCGAACAATCGCCCATCTACGTCCGCCTCAAATAACACTCTACGATCAGTGTATTCACCATGAGGCATCTCTGATAGGATGGTTCGTCCAAGATGTGCATGGGGATCCAAATCCCGCTTTGTACGGCACTCCAGGACTGCAGCTGGACCTGCGGCGGCGCTTGAACTTGCGGCACCACCCCGCGGTCTTCTCAATCGAGCAGGGCGGCTCGGCCCAGCCTCGTCTGTTGCAGTTTTCCTCTTACCCATCAAAGACAGGATGGATGAGAGTGACAAAAGACCCAAAATAGCTTCCACGAAAGCCATGGAAAACGCCGAAAATGCAGAGAAATGGCTGCCCAATCTGACAAAAGGAAATCTAGGCGTCGTAGAGGGATGCTTCAAGCTTCCCAAGGCTGTAGTTTCAGGGAAAAATAAGAACAAAAAGATGGAATGGAGCTGCTCACGATTTCGGCACTATTTGGGGGATTTTGGAGCTCCAAATGGGAAAATCTTCAAGGAAAGGGGCTGCCAACACCCAATAATCAATGGGTGGTGGTCGGTTTTGGCCAAGGAAGGGATTAGGAGGGGTTTGGGTCGCCGGGGTTTGGAATGGAGCGCTGAAAATCAAATCTAGGGCATGCAAGGGGGCTGTTTGTGAAGGAGAGGGGTGTTTTAGGGGTTTTCATGGGATAGGAGGTAGCTAGGAGTGATGGGGGAGGCATTTAAGTGGGTGCGCCCAAAGGGCAGCACCATCGGAGATGGCCGGCCGGCAATGCATCGCCCGGCCGGCGATGGCATCGCCGGCCAACCTTCAGGCTGGCCAGCGGGACCCCATGGGTCTGGTCCCCCATGGTCCCAGGGCCCCAAAAAAGTTGGTCCCACCCCTTGGTTCATTATATTTTGGTCCCTATGAGCCCAAACATGTGTTCGGGGCTTTCCGGGTCCACATCGCAATCCCGAATACCAAACCATATGATGCAGCATATGAATTTGGGGTAGAAGGATCCAGTACATCTTTCTAGCTCCTTAGTTGCTAAAGAAAGTGATGTTAGAATGGCCTTATGGCCATTTTTCATGAAATTTTACTATTCACTGTAAAATTTGGTGAATGTACTAATTTGTGTTATTTTCACATTAGGTTTGATGCCTAACATGAAATGGATAAGAAAGAACTGAAGGTTGAAGTGTTTAGAGAAGGAATTTTGAGAATTTTTGGCAAAACGGGGTTTTTAAGCCCTGGCGATTGATTACTAGAGTCGTGGTCATTCCACGGCCCATGGATTCACTTTTGCGGTTTAAAACCGCTCATAGGACATCTCCACCCGACTTCCTACAGCTTAGAAGTGATTCGGGTCGCTTTACGCGACCCGAGATACGTTACAGACTCGATCTTGCGATCGATCCTTATAGACTTCGCCTATCGGCGAATCTGTGATCCTAGAAGTGTTTCTAGACCCTTCTCGCACCCACCTAAGTCAAAGGAAGCGACAGCGTACGTCGCAAGACCATAACCCAGGCCCAGTATACTCTCATTCATGCTCTGATACCAACTTGTAACACCCTGAAAATCGGGGGTCGTGTATAAACTCAACTCCCGAGTTCCAGACCGTCACTTATGCAAAAAAAATGGTTATGATTCAATGTTGTCTGATTTAAAGCATTCACATGAGTAAAAGTATACCAAAACTGCAATTCATACTTCAGATCCAGTGATAAAAGCAAGCGGAAGACTAAACAAGATATATATCACTGTATGGAAAAACAAAGTAATCTCAACTGTCTCCAAAGTATGACTACATCTCTGAGTCTCATATACATGTACATAACAAAAGAATAATGTTCAAAAAGAAAAGTCCCACTGATGTCCCCTCGATCCAGGTCACCTACGGGAAGCCGTCATGATACTGCATATACGAGAACTCATCCTGGTCCTCGTCATCATCTAGCTCCACCTCCTGGATCTCATCGTCACCTGCAACTACAACAGGGTCTGGTGGGTGTTGCAAACACCATCCCGTAACGTGGGAATGAGTGATCAACTCAGTGGAATCATAGAGCAAAGATTAGCATGTTCACAATTCAGTCACGCGATAATAGTAAAGCAGTAAATCAGACAAGTCCTAATACTGTTGTTAATGCAAGATGATATGACGTGATGTATGCCCTCACCGACGATCACCCTCATACGGCAACATCTTACGACCGCGGCATGCCACACTCCCTAGAGTGCTCCACATCTTCCAGGCACATGCAATGCTATGGTGATATGATTACCAAGTTGTTATTAGTCCATTCAAACAGCAGGATTGGGAAACTAAGGTACCTCCCTTGTATCAATCCCAACACGGATCCTGTCTAGGGTCGTCACTCCTAGTAATCTCATACGATGTACATTTCGTAGGTCACTGCAAGGGCTGCCAGGGCTGTTGCTCGCACTCGTTGCACCGCTCCCCCATCACCTTATCAATACAGGCCTACTGTACTCTACTGCACGGAAGGGTCGTCGCCTCCCGTGAACTCAGAATACGCTCGCGGTCACTACAAAGGGCTCGTCGCCTGATCAGTGTAGGCCGACAGCTAGAATATAGTGTCCCATACCACCATAATCTGCTCACGAGTCTAGGTGCTCACTAGTCACTACGGGGAGGTTTGTGGCCCCAGCGTAGGCCGACAGCTCGACCACGGTGTCCCATACCACCATGCCCGGCTCATGAGTCTTCGTGGATCAAGGTACCACGGTTAATAGGGTTTACAATGGTAAGTTCAGTACCCTAGGTTCAAGCAGTTATGTTACTACAAGGTGAACAAACATCGGCCAGTCGGGTTACTTGACGGGCTCGACTAGCGCGATCGCATATCGAATTGAACGACATGAAGTGCGTAAAACACTTCGCGTGGCCTAACCACTGCCGCCAACTCTCAACACGAATCACATTCATCGACGCGTCGTTCGTGGCTATGACCAGTCAGCCACGAAATCGCTCGGTTACCGACTGCCTGGACTAAGTCAAGTCCCACACATCTATGGAATTACATTAACACTATAAGAAGGTATTGGAATTGAAATACATCATGTGAGCATGTTAGCACATGTTATGGCATTCAACTTAAGCAAATCTTCAAGGCATACTTCCCATGCATATTCAACTTAAGCAAATCCTCAAGCACATACATTCCATACATGTAATGAAATCATGCATTTTGTCAACATGTAGAAAATCATTTAGGTCGGTATAATAATTGAAAAATCAATCACAAAGTATCAAATAACATCATTTAATTCAATACATACTAATACAAGCATTCATACAAACACATGCACTACACACTTAGGTCTACATATAGAGTGTCGACCCAAAGTGTGCAACTAGGCGAATCTCTTCGCCAAACTAATTATGCACGCATTCCTAACTTCCTAATGTGACAACAAACCATGTCAATCACATCAGCAAAATATGAATGCAAACAGTACTTCCTACAAATGACTAAAATGCCCTAAATCTCATATTCTTCGTTAGCTTACGAAACGGGAAACGGAGAGCATTTTGTACATGTCAAACGGCGATGCCGTCAAGAATCTACTATTAAACGACATTGAAAGCATTGGGAACCGTCAATCAAAGCGTCTAAAATCCTCACCTAGTGTCTTGTAGACTCGGGAATTGAAGCGGAGTGTATATGCTTCGTCTACGGCGAGTAAGGAGCCTAATACATAAGATCCATAAGCTACATCGCTATGGAAACAAGAAAAACTCAAATCACCAACTATTTAGGGTTTTTACTTACCTAGGATTGCGGTGGAATCGCCGGGAAAGCGGTAGAGGAGTGTCGCTTAAGCATGTGCAACACGTAGCACAAGTGGCGGGAAGAACTCTCCCACTCTCTCACAATCTCTCACTCTTTTTCTCTCTCCCAAGCTAGGGCTTCTCTCAAATTCGGATGGGAGAGAGGAGTGAGGGTTTCAACCCCTTTTATAGCCTAAAACATTCCCAAAATAGGCTTGGGAACAATGTTTACTTGGTGCCTAACCAAATCGGGGCCGTTTCGGTCCAAAAGGGCATTTCTGGAGGTCCCCAGGCCAAATGCGGTCGGACTTAAGCTCATGCATACTGGATCTAGCATACATCCAGTTTTCAGACCGGTTGGGTTCCCAGATCGCACGTGGCGGCCCAGTTTCAGTTTAACGGTCACCGCACCAAGATCAGGCCTATAAGTCTCGTGATATGTAATAGATATTTTTCCTGATCCAAGGGTGTAATTTGGCTGTATTCTGACGGTCAGAATGCTTAATACTGATGCGTCAAATTTGTGTGCCAGATTTGAATTTGAAATTCCAACTGTCCCTATTCACACTCTCTTCGGTCCGGGCTCAATGAAATAGCCTGTGATAATCGGTTTGACTTGATTTTTGGAATGAGTGTCAAGCCCAGCTAGACGGTCCTAACGGTCTAAGATAGGAGGTATCGGACTTTCAACGTGCGGTCTAGATCCAATACAAAGATTCAAAGTGGTCCAGAGAACAAACCGGCTTAGAGTTTGATCCGAGACTTTAGAGCATTATAGCACCCTTAGTTCCACTCGCTTCGGGCCTTATAGAACGTATTTAAAGTGATCAGGGACCATTTCCCAGCTATTCTAACGTTGCACTAGCTAACCTAGTCAAATTTTCCAAAGGAATGAATTCTACGCAAATTCGGGTCGAGTTGGTACTCGAGCCCAAGTATGGATTTTTCACGGGCGTTACAATAACCTAAACCTATTCTCAAATCTAAACGTATAACCTAAACTTATAGCCTTGACCTAAACCTATTCTCAAATCTCAAAATCTATAACCTAAACCTAAACCCATAACCTAAACATGTAACCTATAACCTAAACCTAAACTTATAACCTACACTTATAACCTAAACCTAAACCTAAAACCAAAATGTATTCTCAAATCCCTAAACCTAAACCTACACCTAATCCTAATCTCAACTCCTTAACCTAAACCTAAACCTAAACTTGAAAACCTAAACCCGAACCCGAACCCGATTTCCTAAACCTAAACCTACACCTATTATCAATTACCTAAGCCTTAACCTATAACCTAACCTAAACCTAAACCTATAATTACACTTATAACCTAAACCAAAAACCTTAACCTAAACTTAAAACCTAACCTAAACCTTAACCTATAACCTCTATAACCTAAACCTAAACCTTAACCTATAACCTAAACCTATTCTCAAATCCCAAAACCTATACTTATAACCTAAACTTGAACATTAACCTATAACCTAAACCTATACTTATAACCTTAACCTAACTTATGTCACTCCCCAGACTCGGTAACCGGACTCACAAGGAACCCGATGGCCGGTTCTGGCCGCAACATCCTCCGTAGTACCCCATTCTCGGCTCCTGAGGCAGGTTCTGATTCTAAGATCTTACAAGGAGAATTTTCATAATAGTATAATTATTTTTTTATACAAGCATACCCAAGATTATAGTAAGTACATCTGAAAATAACAAAGGCACACATCACAAAATCCACTATGAATTTGAACTTTTACAAGTTTACATCAAGTCTAAATGGACATACATCAAATAATGGGAAAAGAGAGAAAAGGGTCAGCAACACTGGAGTCCTCAAGCTCAACTCTACTCCATGCTCTGCCGCTATGTCGCCTGCCTAGAGTCTCTTGCACGCATCAATCGTGCATAAGCTTATAGAAGCTTAGAGGGTGGTGTAAGTGTGTGTCAATAGTACACAGAAGAATAGAAAGAGGTACAAGAAAATAACATGCTCAATGAGAATATCACTAGCCTTTCCAAGGCTTAGCATGAATACCATGCAATGAGTACTAGGCGCCATATCAAGGCAATGCATGAAGGGGCTTACACAGCCAATGCTAATGCGATGCAAGTAATGCCAGTGCTCATATCTAATCCACATATCAAATACATTTCCATTCATAAGAAAATCGACTGCCGCTCTACAGACCCGCACAATCAAACGAGCGTAAGAGACCTCACTACCTGCTTGTTGATAGTCAATCACCAATAAGGCCTGACGGTAGCAGACCCATTTATGAGCTGGTTAAACTCAGCCTAGCAATGTCTCCTCACACTAGGTAGGTAAGGCCACACCCCTATCCAACTAACTACACGATAGTGGGAGTCGCGGCCTAACGGTATAAGGCTCTCGTACGCTCATATATTCCACCTGGTCACGACGTTGGAGCAAATCCTTGGTACCATGGAAGTTTTAGAAATTTCACCCTTGGGCATCCTATGCACCCGGTATGCTCGAGTAATATTTCTGGTGTCCACACATACGGCCATCCACAAATGTCCCTGTGGAGGCAAGGCTCTAATGAAGTAAGGGCGGTATCATCATGAAATACGATGTCAATGGATTAGTCACACACACAGATCATGCATAAGCTTTAGGAACTTAATGTACATGAGGGGAGAAACTTCATCCCTCAATGACCACCATACAATGCAATCAATTCATATAGACGATGTATATGGGCTACAATGATGTAAGTGTGCTACCTGTGGAATATGAAATCCTCTATCCCAAGAAGGGTTAAGGTCTAGGCACATAGACAGGTGTTCTAAGGAGAAGAAAAATCCTCTAGTGGGAGCCCAGTACTTTGGGATGGCCCAGAAACTAAGAGAGTTAAAATCCAAAAGAGGAATGGTCCTCGCCAGGCCAAAGGTGGGCCTTCAACCACCTATAAGGGCCTCTATGGGCCTACCTTAGGGCCACCAAGGAGGACATCCAACCTCAACTGGGTCCCAAAATGTAGCCTATTACATATACAAAGAAAGGTTTAAGGCACAATCGATACATGGCCTAGTGGGCTATACACTAAGCCCACTACATAAGCAACCTGGTGGGCACTTAAACAAGGTTAGGGCCCAACCATAAGGGTCATGGGTTCACTCATTGTGGTGGGCCTAACGAGTAACCCATTATCCCAATATATGGAAAATCTTTATATTTTTAACACAAGTAAGTTGGGCCTAATGGGTAACCTATTATCCCAACATATGGGAAATCTTTATATTTTTAACACAAGTAAGTTGGGCCTCACATCTCAGCCCTAGTATGGATTTATTATAGTGGGCAAACAAGGGGCCAACTACTTGAGCATTTGGCCCATGAGATCCATCACAATGGCATGGTAAATATAGGACTTAAGGGTTCAACAAGCCTATCAAAAGTTTCAGCCCAACCAAGGCTATAAGCCCCGTACTTTAACTAAGAGACTAGCCCAAGAAGAACCCAATTGGGATGGGCCTTTAATCATGCACTAATTAAGCCCAAAAAAATAAAAATAAAATTAAGATGGTAAAATAACTGTCTTAAATTCTCCTCAAATCTAGTGGGCCATATTGTCCCAAAAGAACATCTATAGGCAACAATTGTTGGGCTTAATGCCAAATTCCAGCCCACCCAAATTTCTGGGTTGGTTGGAGTCCAACAATAGAAATATTTCTTAGTATAATTAATCCTTGATGGCCCACACACATCACTATGGGCCCCACTAGATGAGAAAGGATATGCAACACATATATCAAGTGGGTCAGGCCATTGGAATGCAGCCCCAGCAGTGGCCTACGGCAGGAATGTCCCATATGTAGGCAGCCCTATGGGCCCGGGGTATTTGGCCCAAAAATCACCCAATGGGCCCTAATTGAATACAAAAAGAAAAGGAGGATGATCAATCCCTAAAGGACCCCACGTGGATGGGTAGTGGGATACACAACACATCAAGGTGGGCCCACGAAGCAGGCTGGACGCCCCAGCCTGGGCGTTCCTGCCTAGTGGGCCACTCCCGACCATACCACGACTAGCTTAAATGTCCGTTGGGTTTGAAATTTTGTAGAGTGATACTTCCATAGGTGGTCCACACCCCCACAAAATTTTAGAATTTTTAGATATCCAAAAATATTTTAATTAATTTAAATAAAACAGTCTATCCAAAATAAAATTGAACTGACCTGGATGTCCTAATGTGGTGGGCCAGTCCGGCCCTTCTCACGCTGTGCAAAGGGGTCCATTGGCCCTCAAATTTGGTAAGTGGGTCCCACCATGAGTGGACCACACCTCCACAAAATTTTAAAATCTTTGGACATCTGTAAATATTTTAATTCATTTAAAGAAATCAATTTTCCTGAAAATCGGACTGATCTGGACACCATATTGTAGTGGGCCGGTCCAGCCACCACCATGCTATGTGCAGGCGTCCATTGGTCCCAAGATTTTGTAGGTTGGTCCTACCATGAGTGGGTCACCCCTCTGCAGAAGTTTATAATTTTTGTAGTGCAAGTATTTTTAATAATTCATACAATTTATGGATAACAATGTTGCAGAACAATTACAGGTTATTATCCCCTTTTGGATCACCCAGGAGTGGGCCTATGCTCATCAAATCAATGGAAAAAGGGAGGGTAGGTGCCTCCATTACTATACAACGAGGTAGGGTCCACATCAGCTAGCCACCTTCCCAAAATCAGATCACACTAGGGTCTTTCCCCCTTCCACCAACAAGGCTGGATGGTCCCATATGTTGGACCGTCCAGGCCCTTAGGCCTAGCCCCTGGATGTCTCAAAAAGGGCTACATGGGATAAGTTTTCAGCATGTATCAAGGTGGGGTCCACATACCAATGACCCACCCTTTTCTTCTTCAAAACAAAGCAACACATGGGCCCAAATAATTAGCAACATTGGCCAAACAAAATCTGGACAGCAAGGTATATAGCTGCCTAGTGCAGTCCACAATTAAAGTTTCAGTAAAATAATCTTCATGCACATCAAGGTGTGGCCACCTAGATGGTCCACACACATCTGGGACATACTCCCGAATGATCCAAACCTTGCATGTGTGAATGAACAGCAAGGTAGATCTCCACATGTCTAGAAAATGGGACATATGGACATCCCAACAAAGATGGACGGTTGGATGTGCCTTGCACATTAGGTGGGCCAACATGACTAATAATCATTTAGGGAGAAGAAATAAAAGGGACAGAAAAAAAGAGAGGAGGAGATCGGCCATTCAAGAGGGGTTTCACCACTAAAAACCCCTTATGTACAAAGAAGATTCAACCATACAATTGCACATCTATAGATCTATGCATGCATGGACCTCCATAGTAAAAAACTGAGGTGGGAATGCCATCCCCACCATAAAACAAAGGTCTAGATGACCTTAGGAGGGCTGAGATCATGAAACACATCATGATGGGGTCCATGGAGAATGGCCCCATCGTGGATTAACACATGCATGATAGATGGCCAATAGGCACATCCGAAGGGTTAGATAGGATCCCCACCATGGATTGATGGGTCCCACTTGTTCCCTACATGAAACAAAAGAAATAAGAGAGGGAAAAGAGGTTAGCATTTGTGGAAAACACTCACCTTGAATCTTCAAGCTACCACCAATACTAAGTACTCTAAGCTCCAAGCTTTAATGTTCAATGGTCAAGATGAGTTTGTGGTGGCTAGATGGAGGAAGAAAGAAAGGAGAAGTTGCTATAAATTGGGAGAGAAATTTGCTAGAATGAAGAAAATGAGGAGGGAGAGAGATAAGAAGAGAGAGAGGGAGTGAGTATAAGGGAGTAATCATGACTCTCACTAGAAAAGAGAGCAAGATCATGATGAGATTTCTAGGAGGTGCTTCCCAATACTCATGATGACTCTCTAGCTAGCTAGCTAGCTAGGGTAGGTTATTAGGATTAGGTAGGGTGCGTAAGACCCGTATTTTAGTTCGTACTGTTCCATAGACTTCCGCGGCCTTACCGGTCAAATTCCGGCAACCTTCGACCCTTAACTGAAATTTACGCGCAACCTTGATTCATATGTCGTCAACCTATATCGACTCAACCTAAGACCATTACCACAGCGACCGCGCCATTGCTGCGGTTCCGATGCCGCGACTTGCACACCGAGGCGATACCCTAGTCAAGAGATGTGGGCCAACGTTCGGTGCGAGGAAAACGCCGCGCGTTGCGAAACTCAAGAGAATCTCTACGAGATGTCACATCAATCCCATCAATCAATCCATCACATGTCAAGTACACATCACCTTTCACTTTTTCTCAAATAAGCCACAAAAGTCAAAAAGGTCTTACAAACCCATGCCTTTCTTACACAAAAGGCCACCAAAGTCAAAAAGTTCTTACACCCATCTCTCTCCCATCCATCACTCCATCACCCATCACTCTCTCTCTCCCCCTTTACAACTCCTCTCTTTCTCATTTTCAAAAAAATCCAAGCAAGAACCCTCCATACGTATGAGAATTTCTCCAAGCATTCCCAAGCTCCAAGTGTGGCCCACTTTCCTACCCCATCATCTCCCATCTTAGCCATCCATTTCTCATCTCCTCCATTGAAATCGAAGCTAAGGTGCTAGGGAACTCATAGGAGCAAGAAGATCGAACGGTGGGTGCTTGATGTCAGTAGTTTTTCATATTTTTAAGATGGGCCAAGTGAGGCCAACCGATCAATGGTTTGGATCTCACTTGGGACCCTAAGTTATGGTCGATGGACCACTTCGATCATCATGATCATCCATGATGGGGCCATTCTCCATGGACCCCATCATGATGTTTATTTCATTGCAATAGGAAGGTCATTTAGACCGTCCATGTTGGTGGGGAAAGGATCTCCACCGTTGCTTTTAGATTTCGGTGGTCCCACATGCTTTAGGGCCCACTTGATATATGATTCATTGCAAGGGAGGGCCCATAATGTAGGGGTCCCTCCATTATACGCGTGTCCCACTCTCTATCTCTCTCTTTCCCTCTCTCCCCCTCTCTTTTTCATATTTTTTTGATGATGATGTACTTGTGTGGCCCACTCGGTTAGACCCCACCATGAAGTTTAGATTTTATCCAAACTACCTTCAAGTGGGGCCCACCTTATAAGAGTTATTTTCACACCACCCATCATTTAGTGGCCCACGTGTGCAGACCACCTGAAATACACAGCCGTCCAGCGTCCCTGGACGCTGGACGTTGAGAGGAAAATACAAATATCAGCCTTAGTTCAAGGCTAATTGGGTGGGCTGCTCATGCAGGCCCCACCTTGATGCATGTTCTTAATCCACACCGTTCATTCTATTCTCCGGGTCATTTTAACCGTTGAGCCGAAGAATAAGGCTGACGTGATCATCAAATGGGCCATATTATATGGGCCTTTTATTCATCAAATGGGCCACATAAATGGACAGCACCAATGGGCTTTACGTGCATTGCAATGGGTCATAACCCATTGGCCTAGATTGCATCACAATGGTTCTCGACCCAGGTGCCTTATATATATCAAATGGGCCACACCGACTGGGCCTTACCTATCAAATGGGCCTAATCCCATAGGCCTTGGAATACATCAAAGTGGGTCCAGTCCCATGGGTTTCATACATATCGAATGGGCCTAATCCTATAGGCCTTATATAAATCAAATGGGCCTAAATCATAGGTCTTATATGTCAAATGGGCCTAAATCCATAGGCCTTATATAAATCAAATGGGTCTGGTCCCAAGGGCCTTGGGATATATCAAATGGTCCAATCCTATGGGCCTTACATCCACATCAAAGTGGGCCCCAATAAACTGTCACAAATACATTAAGATGAACCTCAAATCATGCCAAGATGGGGTCCACTTGGACTATGGATCTGGCTCATTCTTTGACTCATTCCATAAAACGATCTTTAAAATGGATGGACAGATTAGATGCAACACATGCATCAATGGTGGGGGCCCACATGAAGGCCCACCATCATGTATATTATAAAATATATAAATTACATATAGTATACACACACACACACACACACACACACATGCATACGCACCACAGCGGGCTCCACTGTCCGTTGGACGGTGGATGCAGCACACATACATCATGGTGGGTACCACCATCCGCCTGGACGGTGGATACAAACACATACATCACTGTGGGTCCCATGTGGGGCCCACCTCAATACTTGCATGCCATCCAATCCGTTCATAAGGTCACTCAAACCTGGATGAAGTAAAAACACAAATTTCAGATTGATTCGGAACTTCGGTGGACCCAAATTTGGGTTTCAAAGGCAGAGGTTCAATCCCACTGTTTTGTGTGGTGTGGGCCACCTGAGTTGTGGATTTGGCTGAGACTCGGAGGGGGCTCACCTGAGGAGGGGGCCCACCTCATGAACGGTTTAGATGGCATATAAAATCAAGGTGGGGCCCACGGCTGGAGGTCATGGGTCTCTGTCGTCCGCCCGCCCGCTTGGCAACAGCACAGGCGCTGCCTGCGCTGTCTGACAGCAGCAGCAAACAGATGCTTCTTCCTTTCTCTCTCTCCTCTATTTTTGGTTTTTCTGTAGTTTTCCACAGGTGGGGCCCATATTTGAACAGTTCATCCCAGCCATGGGATTCTTTAGCTCATAACAAACCAAATGAGTCTAAAGTTTGAAATTTTTGGATGATTGGAAACATCAGGCAATGCTTCTAATGGTAACTACCAAAGTTTCTGATATTATGGCCCACTGGATGATCACGTCAGCCTCATTCTTCGACTCAACGGTTAAAATGACCCGGAGAATAGAATGAACGGTGTGGATTAAGAACATGCATCAAGGTGGGGCCTGCATGAGCAGCCCACCCAATTAGCCTTGAACCAAGGCTGATATTTGTATTTTCCTCTCAACGTCGGCTGTGTATTTCAGGTGGTCTGCACACGTGGGCCACCAAATGATGGGTAGTGTGAAAATAACTCTTACAAGGTGGGCCCCACTTAAAGGTAATTTGGATAAAATATAAACTTCATGGTGGGGTCCAACTGAGTGGGCCACACAAGTACATCATCATCAAAAAAATATGAAAAAGAGAGGGGGAGAGAGGGAAAGAGAGAGATAGAGAGTGGGACACGCGTATGATGGAGGGACCCCTACATTATGGGCCCTCCCTTGCAGTGAATCATACATCAAGTGGGCCCTAAAGCATGTGGGACCACTGAAATCTAAAAGCAACGGTGGAGATCCTTTCCCCACCAACATGGACGGTCTAGATGACCTTCCTATTGCAATGAAATAAACATCATGATGGGGTCCATGGAGAATGGCCCTATCATGGATGATCATGATGATCGAAGTGGTCCATTGGCCACAACTTAGGGTCCCAAGTGAGATCCAAACTATTGATCGGTTGGCCTCACTTGGCCCATCTTAAAAATATGAAAAAATACTAACATCAAGCACCCACCGTTCTATCTTCTTGCTCCTATGAGTTCCTAGCACCTTAGCTTCGATTTCAATGGAGGAGATGAGAAATGGATGGCTAGGATGGGAGATGATGGGGTAGGAAAGTGGGCCACACTTAGAGCTTGGGAATGCTTGGAGAAATTCTCATACGTATGGAGGGTTCTTATTTGGATTTTTTTGAAAATGAGAAAGAGAGGAGTTGTAAAGGGAGAGAGAGAGAGTGATGGGTGATGGAGTGATGGATGGGAGAGAGATGGGTGTAAGAACTTTTTGACTTTGGTGGCCTTTTGTGTAAGAAAAGCATGGGTTTGTAAGACCTTTATGACTTTTGTGGCTTATTTGGGAAAAGGCGAAAGGTGATGTGTACTTAACATGTACTTTACATGTGATGGATTGATTGATGGGATTGATGTGACATCTCGTAGAGATTCTCTTTGGTTTCTCAACGCGCGATATTTTTCTCGCACCAAACGTTGGCCCACATCTCTTAACTAGGGTATCGCCTCGGCGTGCAAGTCACGGCATCGGAACCGCAGCGATGGCGTGGTCGCTGTGATAATGGTCTTGGGTTGAGTCGATACAGGTTGACGGCGTATAAATCAGGGTCGGGAATAAATATCAGTTAAGGGTCGAAGGTTGCCGAAATTCTACCGGTGATCTCAAAAGGTCCTATAAATCTCGGGGCAAGCTTGCCCTTCGCTCCAAACTGAACTATGCCTTTCATGGGCGAGACCTTGAGATATACATGGTCCCCTACATCAAACTCCAAGGGACGACGCCGACGATCAGCAAAACTCTTCTGTCGGTTCTGAGCTGTGCGCATCCTCTGCCTGATGATATCTATAGCCTAGGAGACGACGCTCTCCAACCTCGGTCCAGCAACTCGGTGATCTGCATAATCTGTCATATAGTGCCTCAAAAGGAGCCATGCCGATGGTCGCCTGATAACTGTTATTGTACGCGAATTCAGCCAATCGCAGATGCTCATCCCAGCTACCTCCAAAATCAATCGCGCAAGCCCAAAGCATATCCTCAAGGATCTGGTTGAACCTCTCGGTCTGCCCATCGATCTGCAGATGGTATGCGGTGCTGAGCTGCAAATCAGTCCCCATCGCTCGCTGGAAGCTCCCCAAAACTGAGACGTAAACCTCGAGTCTCGGTCAAAAATGATCGAGACTCGAACGCCATGCAGTCTCACAATCTCCTCAATGAATAATCTCACAAGCAGGTCTATAGACCAAGTCGCACGCATCGCAAGGAAATGTGTCGACTTCGTCAGACGATCCACAACAACCCAAATGGCGTCATGACCACGCTGAGTCCTCAGTAAACCCATAATGAAATCAGTCGACACGTGCTCCCACTTCCACAACGGGACGCTCAACGGCTGCAATATACCAGGGGGTCTCTGATGATCGGCCTTGACACGCTGACACGTGGCACACTCATCCACAAAACTGGCGATCTGGCGCTTCATTCCCGCCCAAAAATGTTGTCGCTTCATGTTACGGTACATCTTCGTCGAGCCCGGGTGGATAAAAAATCATGATCGATGTGCCTCGGTCATAAGATCTCTGTGCAACTCTGGAATATCCGGGACACATAATCGGCCTCTGAAGCAAAATCCACCGTCTGTACCAATCTTCCAATCTGCCTGACTCTCAGATGCCACCTCAGCCATATAACTCTGCAACAACTCATCAGCCTGCTGAGCCTCGATCACCCTAGCGAAAAGAGAGGGATGAATCGACAGGCTCGATAACTGTACGATGGAAGACTGCAGGCCGAACTCAAAATCATACGCTGCGATATCCTTAAGCATCCACCACTCCTGAATCATCATATGCGCCACTAGGCCTCGTGGCTAACGGCTGAGGGCATCTGCCACCACGTTCGCCTTACCTGGGTGGTACTGAAGGTCAAAATCATAATCTTTTAGGAGCTCTATCCAGCGCCTCTGCCTCATATTCAACTCAGACTGCGAGAAGAGGTACTTCAAGCTCTTGTGATCAGAGAAGAGCTCGAACCTGACCCCATAAAGATAGTGCTTCCACACCTTCAGTGCGAAGACAACTGCAGCCAGCTCCAGATCATGCGTAGGATAGTTCAGCTCATGGACCTTGAGCTAACGAGACGCAAAGGCCACTGGTCTCCCGTGCTGCATTTAAGGCCCAATGGGACGTAGCTAAAGTCCATTGCAATGTGTGATCCCAATACGGATTATGTAACAATGTTTACGACGATCATGTCTTGGGAGCAATGTTGGTTTGACGTCCACATTGCAAGTGTAATGTTGGTTGGACGTACACATTACGACTCTCCTTAGGGCCCATTGTTAGAACCGTATTTGTTGTCTATAAGTTGTCTAGGCCCATTTGCTTTGCAAGGATAGTGCATTACTTTATAACATGTTTACTCTAGTTCTATGACTCATGATCATACGCATCATATGCATGCTTGGTATGAGAAGTGACTGATCATACTATATGCCTTCGGGCAGATTGTTTATGGGACCCTGATCAGGCGGTGTTACCCTACATGAGCGCACGATACGCGCAGGATTTGCTGCATGATTGGATTAAGTGATTCATGCATTTTGCATTGTGTGATATGGTTACTGTACGTCCCAGCGACATCGGGGTCATAGTCTCCACAGACATATCGTGGTTGGTAGGATTGGATACCAGAAATCTCGTTCTATATGGGATGCTATAGATATCCCTGGGTGAAAGTCCCTAAACCCTTATGGTACCAAGAGGTTGCTCCAACGTCTAGACCGAGTGGGTAGATGAGCGTTGAGTGTCGATTACCAGATGACTGCACTCTCCACTGTGTCGTGGTCGGTTGGAAGGGGGTACGGCCTTACCCGCTCGAGAGTAGGGGGCAATGCTAGGCTAAGTCTGACCAGCTCAAGGAATGGGTCCGCTATCGACGAGACGAGCCCAATATTGGCAGACGGATAGTGAGGTCTCTTTCACTTACCTTATTGCGCGCGATGTGGCGACGATCTGGTTTAGAGTGTACTAGACCCCGGTGATATTCCAGAGTTGAGCTGTATTAACATGTGGATTTAGATGAGGATTGTATGGTTGACTTGCATCTTGCATCGCATAGCCTTGGTACGGCTCATGATATTATGGATCCATCTGCATACTCCGCATTACTCTGATATTGCATGATCATATTACTACCTTGCGCACACAATTTCACCACCCTCTAAGCTTTCTATAAGCTTATGCACGACCGTTGTGTGCAGGTGACATTGGGGCGCAGTAGCGCTGAGGCAAGATCACTTTGCAGATCATTTTGAAGTTTTTATTCTTCATCATTGTATTTCCCTTTATACTCATTGTACTTGTAAAGTTTTTTATCATAGTGGAAATGTAATGGAGTTTTTGGTTGTTGTTTGTGGGTTATGCCTTTGGTTATGCTTATTACGAATCAAACTGACGTTGAAAATCCTCCTCGTAGCATCCCAGGATCGGAACCTGGTGAATGGGAGCTGGGAGCCTAGAATGGGGTTTTACAAAGGCTGTCGCGCCGGATTCGACGATCGGGAATTTTGTGAGCCCGGTTTTCGAGTTTGGAGCATGACAGGGTGTATGCTACGTTATGGTGCAGGTTTTTAGGAATGAGAACCTAGGTGGGGTCTACCATGGGAAAACTTGTGGGCCCCATGCACATGGGTCCCACACATTGATGAATGACTGATAATTTATGGGGCAATAACATGAGATGCACACGTCGGATGGACACATACGATACGTAGTTGGAAACACAATGACGATGCGAACAAGATGGCATAGATCTCGAGTCGATTCGTGTTGGGTCTACGTGACCGAACTCAATGATGACCGCAAACGCTACCCAAAGGTTACGGGTCACCGGAATTCAATCGGTAGGACCGCAAGACCATGAGAAATGAAATGTATACCTACACACACATGTACACGCAAGAACTCGGGTCGAGTCTTACAACTCTCCCCACCAACAAAGAAATTTCAACCCTGAAATTGACCAATGAAGGACAAAACGAAAAGTAAACACCATCATTATATAGTAATCATCCAAAGAGATGGTAATACAATCTGCATATATCAATCAACAAACAAATGGGGATAATGCTCGCTAATCTCGGCCTCGAGTTCCCAAGATGCCTCGGCCTCCAAATGATGACCCCATTGCACCTTCACCAAGGGAATGACCTTGGTCTTGAGGACCTGATCCTTCCGATCAAGAATATGAATCGGCTACTCAATGTAGGAAACATCCTCACGGACTTTAAGTGGCTACTAATCAATCATAGGAATAGTGTTCGACCCACATTTTCGTAACATAGAAATATGGAATATATTGTGGATCGCAGACAACTCAAAAGGTAAGGCAAGCCTATAGGCCACAGCGCCTAAGTGCTCGGTAATCTCAAAAGGTCTAATAAATCTCGGGGCGAGCTTTCCCTTCACACCAAAGCGAACCACTCCTTTCATAGGCGAGACCTTGAGATACACCATGTCCTCGACTGCGAACTTGAGGGGTCGACGCCGGCGATCAACATAAATCTTCTTTCAGCTCTGAGCTATGCACATCCTCTGCCTAATAACATCAATAGCCTCTGGCGTCTACTACACAAGCACGGGACCTAAGAGACAACGCTCTCCTACCTCGGTCCAACAACTAGGAGATCTATACGGTCTGCTATAAAGTGCCCCGAAAAGAGTCATGCTGATAGTCATCTGATAACTGTTGTTGTACGCGAACTCGACTAGGCGCATATGCTTATCCCAACTGCCTACAAAGTCGATCACATAAGCCCTGAGCATATCCTCAAGGATCTGGTTGACCCTTTCAGTTTTCCTATCTGTCTGCGGATGATAAGTGGTGCTGAGATGCAAAGTGACCCCTAATGCCTGCTGAAAACTTCTCCAAAATTGAGACGTAAATCTAGAGTCTCGGTCAGAAACGATCAAAATCGGAACGCTGTACAGTCTCACTATCTCTTCAATAAACACCTTTGCAAGCTAGTCTATAAATTAGAAAGCACATACTAGAATGAAATGAGCCGACTTCGTCAGATGATCTACGATAACCTAGATAGTATTGTGACCGTGTTGAGTCCTTGACAAACCTGCGATGAAGTCCATCGATACGTGCTCCCACTTCCACTCTAGAATGCTTAATGGCTGTAAGGGACCAGGGGGTCTTTGATGATTGACCTTAACACGCTGGCATGTGTCACACTTGGTCACAAAACTCATAATCTAGTGCTTCATCCCTTGCTAGAAGTACTGCCTCCTCATATCATGATACATCTTCATGGAGCCCAGGTGGATAGTAAGTCTCGATCGGTGTGCCTCGATCAACAGATTACGACACAACTCAGGTACGTCCGGGACACACAATCGGCCTCTAAAGCATAATCTACCATTAGAACCAATCTACCAATTTGACTGCTCCATGGAGGCGACTTCTGCTCGGTACTCCTGAAGTGACTTGTCCGTCTGCTGAGCTTCGATTACCTTAGCCACCAAAGAGGGTTGAATCGATAAGCTCGAAAGCTGAACAATGAAAGACTGCAGGCCAAACTCAAAGTCATACTCTGAAACATTCTCAAGCATCTGTCACTCTCGCACCATCATCTGTGCCACTAGGCCTCATAGCTGACGGCTGACGTGTCTGTCACCACGTTTATCTTGTTCGGGTGGTACTGAAGGTCAAAATCATAATCTTTCAACAACTCCATCCATCACCTCTGTCACAGGTTCAACTCGGACTGCGAAAATAGATACTTTAAGCTCTTATGATCCGAGAAGAGCTCGAACTTGACCCCATATAGATAATGCCTCCACACCTTCATTGCGAAGACAACTGCTGTAAGCTCCAAATCATGGGTGAGGTAGTTCATCTCATGGACCTTAAGCTGGCGCAAGGCATACATCACTGGCTTTTCGTGCTGCATTAGTACAACACCCAAGCCAACTCTGGAGGTATCGGTAAAAATAACAAAACTTTCACTCCCATCAAGAAGAGTGAGAACAAGAGCAGACATGAGGCGGTCCTTCAACTTTGTAAATACCTTCTTGCAGGCGTCACTCCAAACGAACTCGACACCCTTCCACATCAACCGGGTCAGCGGTGCTGCAATACAGGAGAAACCCTCGATAAACCGTCGATAATATCCCGCTAGACCAAGGAAGCTGCGAATCTCGGACGCATTTATGGGCTGGCCCCACTGATGCACTACATCCACCTTCGAGGGGTTCACAGCGACACCTTCTCTCATCACCTCGTGACTGAGGAACTTCATCTCTTCCTACCAAAACTCACACTTCTCTAGCTTCGCGTACAGCTGGTGGGCACGGAGGGTCTCAAGCACAATCCACAAGTGCTCGACATGGTCCTCACGGCTCCTCGAATATACAAGTATATCTGTAAGACCCGTATCTTGGTCCGTACCTTTCCGTAGACTTCCGCGGTCTTGCCGGTCGAATTCCGGCAACCTTCGACCATTAACTGATATCGACGCGTGACCCTGATTCATATGCCGACAACCCGGGTCGACTCAACCCGAGACCAATACCATAGCGACAGCGTCGTCGTTGCGATTTCGATGCCACGACTCGCGCGTCGAGGCGATACCCTGGTCAAGAGATGTGGGCCAACGTTCGGTGTGAGAAACCGTCGCGCGTTGCAAAACCCAAGGGAATCTCTACGATGTGTCACATCAATCACATCAATCCCATCAATCAATCAATCCATCAAGCCATCACATGTGAAGTATACATCACTTTATTTTCTTTTCCCAAGCAACCACAAAAGTCTCTCAAACCCATACCTCTCTTACACAAAAGTCACAAAAGTCTTCACCACCCATACCTCTCTTACACAAAAGCCTCAAAAGTCAAGTTTTTCTTACACAACCATCACTCACCACATCCATCCATCACTCTGTAACGCCCGTGAAAAATTCGTACTTGGGCTCGAGTACTAACTCGACCCGAAATCGCGTAGAATAAATTTCTATGGAAATTAAGCGTAAGTTAGCTAGCGCAACGCTGGAGTGGCTGGAAATAGTCCCTGATCACTTTAAATACGTTTTATAAGACCCAAATCGAGTAGAACCAACGACTCTATAACACTCTATAACCTCGGATCAAACTCTAAGCAGGTTTGTTCTCTGAACCGCTTTGAATTTTTGTATTGGATCTAGACCACATGTCGAAAGTCCGATACCTCCTATCTTAGACCGTTAGAACTGCCTAGTTGGACTTGACACTCATTTCAAAAATTAAGTCAAACCGATAATCACAGGCTATTTCATTGAGCCCGGACCGAAGAGAGTGCGAATAGGGACAGAGTTGGAATTTCAAATTCAAATCTGGCACACGACTTGACGCATCAGTATTAAGCGTTCTGACCATCAGAATTCATCCAGATTACACCCTCAGATCAGGAGAAATTTCTATTTTATATCATGAGACTTTCAGCCCTGATCTACGTGCGGTGACCGCTGAACTGAAACTGGTCCGCCACGTGCGATCTGCGAACCTTACCAGACTGAAAACTTAATACATGCTAGATCTGGTACGCAAGAGCTTAAGTCCGAACGCATTCGACCAGGGGACCACCAGAAAGTATCTTTTGGACCGAAACAACCCCGAAATGGATATACACTAAGTAAACTTCGTTCCGGAGCCTGTTTTCGGCATTTTTAAGCTTATAAAAGGGGTTGAAACCCTCATTCCTCTCTCCCATCCGAAAATTGCAAAACCCTAGCTTTAGGAGAGAGAAAAGGAGAGAGTTTGAGAGAGAGAGTGGAAGGATTTTTCCGGCCTTCGTGTCGCTGATTGCACATGCTTCAGCAATTCTTTCCAATCACCTGGCCGGTGATTTCTCCACTTTTTCAGGTATGAAACAACCCTAAAAGTTGCTGATTTAGGGATTACTTAGATTCATAGGGTGTTAGCAACGTAACTTGTAAAACAGGTTCTCCTACTGCCGTAGATGAAGCGTATACGCTCCGTTCGAAACGACACGTCTTTAAGACACTAGGTGAGAATTTTAGACGCTTTGATTGACGGTTTACAACGCTTTCAATGTCGTTTAATAGTAGATTATCGACGGCATCACCGTTTGACATGTACAACATGCTCTCCGTTTTCTGTTTCGTAAATTAACGAAGAATATGAGATTTAGGGCATTTTAGTCATTTGTAGGAAGTACAGATTACATTCATATTTTGCTGATGTGATTGACATGGTTTGTTATCGCATTAAGAAGTTAGGAATACGTGCATAATTAGTTTGGTGAAGAGATTCGCCTAATTGCGCACTACGGGTCGACATACTATATGTAGACTTAAGTGTGTAGTGTATGTGTTTGTATAAATGCTTGTATTATTATGTATTGAATTAAATGATGTTATGAGATAGTTTGAGATTGATTTCTCAATTAATATGCTGACCTAAATGATTTCCTACATGTTGACTATATGCATGATTTCCTTACATGCATGAAATATATGTGCTTGAAGATTTGCGTAAGTTGAATGTTATAACATGTGTTGACATGCTCACATGATTGTATTTCAATTCCAATACTCTTACATAAATTGCTGATGTGATTCCATAATTGTTTGGGACTATACTTAGTCCAGGCAGTCGGTAACTGAGCGAATTCGTGGCTGGCTGGTCTTAGCCACGAACGACGCGTCGATGAATGCGATTCGTGTTTGGAGTTGGCGGCAGTGGTTAGGCCACGCGAAGTGTTTTACGCACTTCATGTCGTTCGACTTGAGATGCGATCACGCTAGTCGAGCCCGTCAAATAACCCGTCTGGCCGATGTATGTTCACCCTATATGAGTCATAACTGCTTGAACCTAGGGTACTGAACTTACCATTATAAACCCTATTAACCATGGTACCTTGATCCACGAAGACTCATGAGCCGGGCATGGTGGTATGGGACACCGTGGTCGAGCTGTCGGCCTACGCTGGGGCCACAAACCTCCCCGTAGTGACCAGTGAGCACCTAGACTCGTGAGCAGATTATGGTGGTATGGGACACTATATTCTAGCTGTCAGCCTACACTGATCAGGCGACGAGTCCTTTGTAGTGACCGCGAGCGTATTCTGAGTCCACGGGAGGCGACGACCCTTCCGTTGTAGTAGAGTACGGTAGGCCTGTATTGATAAGGTGATGGGGGAGCGGTGCAACGAGTGCGAGCAACAGCCCTGACAGCCCTTGCAGCGACCTACAAAATATACATCGTATGAGATTACTAGGAGTGACGACCCTAGACAGGATCTGTGTTGGGATTGATATAAGGGAAGTACCTTAGTTTCCCAATCCTGCTGTTTGAATGGACTAATAACAACTCGAAATCATATGACCATAACATTGCATGTGCCTGGAAGATGTGGAGCACTCTAGGGAGTGTGGCATGCCGCGGTCGTAAGATGTTGCCGTATGAGGGAGATCGTCGGTGAGGGCATACATCACGTCATATCATCTTGCATTAACAACAGTATTAGGATTGTCTGATTTGCTGCTTTACTATTATCGCATGATTGATTTGTGAACATGCTAATCTTTGCTCTATGATTCCACTGAGTTGATCACTCACTCCCACGTTACGGGATGGTGTTTGCAACACCCACAGACCCTGTTGTAGATGCAGGTGAGGCTGAGATCTAGGAGGCAGAGCCAGACTTCGATGAGGACCAGGATGAGTTCTCATACATGCAGTATCATGATGGCTTTGCGTAGGCGACCTGGATTGATGGGACCATTTTGGACATTTACTTTTGTTCATGTATATGTATATGAGACTCAGAGATGTATTCATACTTTAGAGACAGATGAGATTTACTTTGTTTTTCCATACAGTGATATATATATTGTTTAGTCTTCCGCTTGCTTTTATCACTGGATCCGAAGTATGAATTGCAGTTTTGGTATACTTTTACTCATGTGAATGCTTTAAATCAGACAACATTGAATCATAATCATTTTTTTTGCATAAGTGACGGTCTGGAACTCGGGAGTTGAGTTTATACACGACCCCCGATTTTCAGGGTGTTACAAGTTGGTATCAGAGCATGAATAAAAGTATACTGGGCCTGGGTTATGGTCTCACGACGTACGCTGTCGCTTCTTTTGACTTAGGTGGGTGCGAGAAGCGTCTAAAAACATTTCTAGGATCGCAGATTCACCGATAGGCGAAGTCTATTTGAATCGATCGCACAATCGAGTCTGTAACGCATCTCGGGTCGCGTAAAGCAACCCGAATAGCTCATAGGTCGTAGGAAGTCGGGTTAAGACGTTCTTTGAACGATTTTAAACCCGTAAAGGTAAATCCTTGGGCCGTGGGATGACCACGACTCCTGTATTCAATCGTCAGGGCTTAAAAACCCCGTTTCACCAAAAATCTTCAAAATTCTTCCTCTCACCACTCCAATATTCATTTCTTTCTTATCCATTTTATGTTAGGCATCAAACATAAAGTAAAAATAACATAAAATAATACTTTCACCAAATTTTACAGTGAATAGTAAAATTTCATGAAAATGGCCATAAAGACATTCTAACTTCACTTTCTTTAGCAACTAAGGGTCTAGATGGATGTACTAGATCCTTCTACCCCAAAATCATATGCTGCATGATAGGGTTTTGTATTCGAAATTGCTGATTGGTCCCGAAAAGCTCCGAACACATATTTGGGCCTATGTAGGTCAAAATACTATAAACCAAGGGTTGAACCGTACATATCTGGGGTCCTTGGACCATGGGGGACCAAACTCATCTGGTCCCACCGGCCGGATACACCACCGGTCGGTGATGTCATCGCCGATCCGGCGATGCATCGCCGTACAGGTGGGCCCACTTGAATTGGTTTTTGGGCGCACGCCCTAACTTGGGTTGTATACACCTCACATGTAGGGTTCGTGGGTAGAAAACTCCTAAAACATGCCTCTCCTTCACAAACAGCCCTCCTCATAGCCCTATTTTCATTTTTCAGCAACCATCTCCAAAATTCGTGGTTCCAAATCACCCCTAGATCTATCCTTGGCCAAAAACGACCACCCTCCATCAATCTATTTCGGTTGGCAGCCCTCCCTCTTGAAGATTTCGTCATTTGGAGCTCCAAAAACCTCCAAATCGAGCTGAAATCGTGAGGTGCTCCATTCCACTTTTTCATTTTTATTTCTCCTTGAAAATACATCCTTGGGAAGCTTGAAGCATCCCTCTACGACACCTAGATCTCCCTTTTCCAGATTGAACAGCCACTTCTCCACATTTTCTTCATTTTCCATGGCTTTCGTGGAAGCCATTTTAGGCCTTTTGTCACTCTCCACCATCTTATCTTTGATGGGTAAAAGGAAGACTGCAGTAGACGAGGCTGGACGAAGTCGCCCTGCTCAATCGAGAAGACCGCGGGGTGGTGCCGCAAGTTCAAGCGCCGTCATAGGTCCAGCTACAGCCCTAGAGTGCCGTACAAAGCGGAATTTAGATCCCCATACTCACCTTGGGTGAGTAATTTTATCAGAGATGCCTCACGGCCAATACACTGATTGTAAAGTGTTGTTTGAGGCAGACGTGGAAGGGCGATTGTTCGGTGAATTTCTGTTGTTCGAGCGCATTGAAGCTGTGTATTGGGGTCCGATCTTTGAAGCTCGTGCTCGTGCTAATGTGAGCACCGTTCGTGCCTTCTACGCTTGTATCCAGAATCCTACCTTGGAGCCATTACAGTTTAAAATCCCTTTTGGTAGAGATCGGATGGCTACGATTGATGTGCGACTGATTGCGCGACTTCTGAAAATGTCTCTTGGTGATGTTCATCCTAGTGAGAAGAATCTGAGGAGCAGGCGTGAACGAGATCGTCGCACTAGGTTTCTGTGCGGTAAGTTGGTTCCATGGCAGTCTAATAATAGCCTCAAGGTGACGTATATGTCTGATGATTTACGCCTGCTGCACCATATCTGCACGTACAATGTTTATCACAGGTCGACGAATCGCATTGAATGTACACGCCTTATGGTTGATTTCCTTATCTGGTGGCCCAGGGAGAGAATGTATGTATGGCCACTTTCATCTTACGACAGATAATCCTCATAGCCAAGTCAAGAAGAACATCTGAATCGCTTCCTTTTGGCCGACTGATTTGCAAGATTGCGCTTGAGTTTGCCTACATACTTGGGCCGGAATTGCCAGTTTCGATTCATACCATTGATGAGTCGACTATGGTCAAGATGAAGATTGGGTCGCAGTACCGTGAAAATCAGCTTGAGGAGGACAGCGAGGATGACTTTGATGATGAGGAAGATCAAAGCGAAGAAGAACCTGGAGCAGATGTTCAGGAAGAAGCTCAGGAAGAGGCAAAAGAGGAGGCTCAGGATACAGATGAGAGCCCTCCTCCTTCTGCGCAGGCTACTAGCGACGATCGCATTGCTCGGATCGAGGAGAGTCAGGTCACCTTGCGAAGGGAAGTTCAAGAACTTCGCGCTGAAGTCGAAGATGCCAAGGCCGTTACAAAGAAGAAATTCGGCAAGGTGACTCGTACCTTGAAGGCGATCTTGTGTTACTTGCAGGATAAGGGTCTCCTCCTCCGTCACCTGACTTAGACTAGCGATGTGACTTTGATGTTGTTATTAGTAGTTAGTCATTTTCTGCTTTATGTGTGTAAGCCTGTTAGGGCTAGTGCTTTGCTTATGTTGCTGTTGTAATTTTAACTGTCTTAGTTCCCATATATTTCTCGTCATGATGCTTGTAAGGATATATCCCTTGTATTGTGACAATTTTAATTAAATGAAATGTATGGAATGCCTTTGACTCCTTGTGTGAATGATTGCGGTGAATTTGTGCTATTGGAACTGACAAGGTTGCGCCCTATTTTGAATATAGGGAATGCCGCCTAAGGCTACGCGGAGCACGGTTCGGCTTGCATTGACTGAGCATATGGATCAGACTCCTTCGCAGTCTGACACCCATGCGGACCCTGCTGTGGGCCCGATTCCTGAGGCAGTTCGAGCGTCTCAGCCTGCCGCTGGTCCTACAGTTGGACCACCGCCATTTACTCCATCAGTCAGAGAGCCACATCGTGCATCTACTTCGACATAGCATCCGCCACAGCCTGCTCCACCTCCTGACAGATTTGAGCAGATGTTGGCTATGATGCAGCAGCAGCAGCAGCTTCTGACTACCATCGTGGGGACATTAGCACAGGGTGGGGGTGTGACTCCACCTGCACCACCTACGCATCCTGCTGAGGATGCTTATACATACGCCCAGGATGAGGCCATGGCTCATCCTGCGCCGTCTGCTTACCCTGCGGGGAATGCCGCGGATACATGGGGCCTATTAGAGCGATTTCAGCGCTTACGGCCTCCCACTTTCACGGGTTTTCACAGACCCGAGGAGGCTGAGTACTGGCTCGACCGTGTGTCGAAGATTTTGCGGATGTTACATTGCACAGAGGCCGAGCAGGTAGAGCTGGCTACATTCCTATTTGAGCGAGAGGCCAGCCTGTGGTGGGATAGCGTACTGTGGACCGTTGCCGCCGACTTTGTATGGACATGGGCAGCGTTTGAGTTCCGCTTCCATGAGAAGTATTATCCCCAGACTTACAGGCACGACAGGGAGAATAAGTTTCTCCGCCTCAGACAGGCAGCCATGACAGTTACATCCCGACGATTTTGGCTGATGAGCAGATGCGCATACGGTTCTTTTTGGAGGGTTTACGACCGGATATTCGGTGGAAGATGTGCTATTTGAGCATTCCCTCTTATGCGGAGTTGATTCACATGTCTATGCGGGTAGAGCAGGATGTGGATTGACTTGCGCGATCTCGCGGCCCTGTTGCTTCTAGGCCGCGACCAGACATGCAGGACAGGCCCTTCGCGGGCAAGAGGCCTCACGTTGACCCTCCTACTAGGACTACAGTGCCTGTACCACCGTTTCGGTGCCCTGATTTGACATGTACATACTGTGGGAGGACAGGCCACTTGGCGCAGAGCTGCTTTTCTCGGATGCGGGACAGTGGGTTCTCGCCGCCGCAGAAGATTGACCGTGCTCATTCACAGGCGATATCAGCACCGCTTATACGGTTGGCTCCTGCGCACCCTTCTTTCAGACCTCCAGTATCGCAGATCAGACAGCCTCCACGGCCCTTGACACAGCGGCCGAACCGGTCACAGCAGGCTCGGGTTCATGCATTGACAGCTGAGGCAGCTGCAACACCGAATTTTCAGCATTCAGCCTTCGAGGTCACAGCCCATATTGGAGGTACTCCTATTCTTGTGATGGTGGACACTGGTTCCACGATTTCTTTGATATCGCGTGCTGTAGTCAGGCGTCTTGGATTACAGACCATTACCATGGATAGGGTACGAGTCCTTGCATCCCACGGAGATTATTCAGATGTCACCCAGATGTGTGAGGGGTGTTTGATTGATTTGGGAGGCCGGACGATGGCCATTGATCTTGTCGTGGACCCCTCTCTTGTTTATCTCGACGTCATTCTTGGCATGGATTGGTTGACTGCAGCGAGGGCCGAGATTGACTGCGAGACTCGTATAGTGACTGTGTACGAGCCTGAGGGTGCATCCTTCACGTTTCCAGTGCGGGTAAATCTTCCTTTCCGCATACTTAGTTACGCTACTTTATTGTGCGACGCTGGTGCCTAGGTACTCGAGCATGTGCCAGTCGTTTCCGAGTTCGGGGATCTGTTCAGGAAGATCCCTGGTTTGCCGCCCCGACGTGAGATCGATTTCACTATCGATCTAGTTCCTGATTTTACACCCGTCTCACTGCCGACGTATCGCATGACACCATGTGAGATGGAGGAGTTGAGGATGCAGATTGATGGTCTGCTAGAGCTTGGCCTAATACGGCCTAGTGTGTCTCCTTGGGGAGCACCGGTCCTATTCGTGAGGAAGAAGGACGGTTCGATGCGATTGTGTATTGATTATCGCAGGCTGAACCAGGTCACGGTGAAGAACAAGTATCCTTTACCCAGGATCGATGACTTGTTTGATCAGTTGAGAGGAGCGCAGTACTTCTCGAAGATTGATCTTCAGTCAGGATATCATCAGTTGCGCGTCAGGGATGAGGACGTGCAGAAGACAGCATTCAGGACCAGTTTTGGCCACTAAGAGTTCCTCGTGATGTCGTTCGGTCTCAGGAACGCACCAGCCGTGTTCATGGATCTGATGAACCGGGTATTTCGGCCTTTCCTCTATCGATTCGTCGTTGTATTCATTAACGATATTTTGGTGTACTCTAGGAGTCGAGAGGAGCATGAGGAGCACTTACGTTTGGTCCTGGATACGCTCAAACAGCATCAGTTGTTCGCACAGTACAAAAAGTGTGACTTCTGGAAGCAGGAGGTGAAGTTTCTTGGACATGTGGTGTCCAAGGATGGCATGGCAGTTGACCTGTCTAAGGTATCTGCGGTGAAGGACTGGGAGCAGCCTGGTTCTGTCACTGAGGTAAGGAGTTTCTTGGGTCTCGCTGGCTACTATCGGCGCTTCATACAGGACTTCTCGAAGATCGTGAGACCCTTATCTCAGTTGACACGGAAGGACGTGAAGTTCGCCGGGAATGACAAGGCGGAGTCAGCTTTTCAGGAGCTGAAGGACAGACTTACGTCCTCCCCTGTGCTAGTATTGCCAGAGCAAGGGGTTAGATACACTATATACACTAACGCGTCTAGCGTTAGTTTGGGTTGTGTCCTTATGCAGAGGGACAGAGTAATTTCGTACGCCTCGAGACAATTAAGGAAGCACGAGGAGAATTACCCTACACACGACCTAGAGTTGGCAGCCGTTATATTCGCACTGAGACTCTGGAGACATTACCTCTACGGAGAGGAGTTCGAGCTCTTTTGTAACCACAAGAGCCTTAAGTACATATTCACGCAGCGAGACTTGAAAATGAGGCAGCGGCGATGGATGGAGACGTTGAAGGACTTCAAGTTTGAAGTCTCTTACCATCCTAAGAAGGCGAACCTTGTGGCTGATGCGTTGAGCCGCAAGAAGGCGATAGAGTTTGCGGCTCCGCTGATGGTTGCCGAGTGGGATATGGTTGAGTTTTTACGAGACTTTGAGCAGAAACTCACCGTGGAGGAGCCGTTTGAGTTCATCGCACATGTACAGGTGCGATCTCAGATCGATGACCGAGTCATCGAGGCGTAGAGGGACGATGCGCATCTGACTGAGCTTCGAGAGCAGGCCAGTGATGATGCAGACGCCGACTGGCGAGTTGGTATGGATGGGGGCTTACGTTATCGTGGCCGCCTATGCGTCCCAGATGTCCCTGACTTGAGACGAGAGATTCTCAAGGCTGCGCATTGTACTAGACTCACGATGCATCCAAGTAGCACAAAGATGTATCGTGACGTGAAGAGGACGTATTGGTGGGAAGGTATGAAGACCCACATAGCTGAGTTCGTGTTCCGTTGTCTCACTTGTCAGCAGGTAAAGGCAGAGCATCGCCGACCACCTGGACTTTTGCAGCCTATGCCGATCGCAGAGTGGAAGTGGGATTTCATTTCCATGGACTTCATTTCTGGGTTGCCGAAGACGAGGAAAGGGACATGATTCCATTTGGGTGATCGTCGACCGTCTGACGAAGTCGGCGCACTTCTTACCGATTAGAGTTACGAACTCTGCAGACGAGCTGGCTAAATTGTACATCAGAGAGATTGTGCGTCTGCATGGAGTTCCGTTGGAGATCGTGTCGGATAGAGACACACGGTTCACTTCTATTTTCTGGACTCGCATTCAGGAGGGTATGGGTGTGAAGTTGAAGTTCAGTACTGCCTTCCACCCACAGACAGACGGACAGACAGAGCGGGTAAACCAGATCTTGGAGGACATGTTGCGAGCTTGTGCATTGGACTTTAAGGACAGTTGGGATGATTGTCTTGCATATGCAGAGTTTGCGTACAATAATAGTTTTCAGACGAGTATCGGTATGACACCTTATGAGGCGCTGTATGGGCGACCTTGTCGCGCACCGCAATGCTGGATAGTGGTCGGTGAGCGTAGCTTGATCGGCCCAGAGTTAGTGCAGGCGACGTCAGAGAAGATTGATATTATTCGACGTCCGCTCCTTACAGCGCAGAGCAGACAGAAGAGCTACGCCGATACGAGACGGAGGTCACTAGAGTTCACAGTTGGGGATCATGTGTTTTTGAGAGTTTCCCCTATGAAGGGAGTCCTTCGGTTCGGGAAGAAGGGGAAGCTGGCACCGCGATTCATTGGTCCATTCCAGATCCTCGATCGTGTGGGAGCGGTGGCTTACCGATTGGCTTTACCCACGCCCCTCGCGAGCATCCACAACGTATTTCATGTTTCTATGCTGAAGAAGTACGTTGTTGATCCTTCCCATATCATCAGATGGGAGCAGGTGCAGTTAGGAGAGGATGTTACATATATCCTGCGACCGACACGTATCCTAGACAGGAAGGAGCAGGTACTGCGTAGCAAGGTGATTCCCCTTATGAAGGTATTATGGACGCATCACTCTGAGGAGGAGGCTACCTGGGAGACAGAAGCCGAGATCAGAAAGAACTACCCACAGCTTCTCGAGGAGTACGAAAAGGTACAAAATTTCGAGGATGAAATTATTTGTTAAGGGGGGTAAATTGTAACGCCCGTGAAAAGGTACAAAATCCGTACTTGGACTCGAGTACCAACTCGACCCGAAATCGCGTAGAATAAATTTCTATGGAAATTAAGCGTAAGTTAGCTAGCGCAACACTGGAGTGGCTGGGAAATAGTCCCTGATCACTTTAAATACGTTCTACAAGACCCAAATCGAGTAGAACCAACGACTCTATAACACTCTATAACCTCGGATCAAACTCTAAGCAGGTTTGTTCTCTGGACCGCTTTGAATTTTTGTATTGGATCTAGACCGCACGTCGAAAGTCCGATACCTCCTATCTTAGACCGTTAGAACCGCCTAGTTGGACTTGACACTCATTTCAAAAATCAAGTCAAACCGATAATCGCAGGCTATTTCATTGAGCCCGGACCGAAGAGAGTGCGAATAGGGACAGAGTTGGAATTTCAAATTCAAATCTGGCACACGACTTGACGCGTCAGTATTAAGCGTGCTGACCGTCAGAATTCATCCAGATTACACCCTCGGATCAGGAGAAATTTCTATTTTATATCATGAGACGTTCAGCCCTGATCTACGTGCGGTGACCGCTGAACTGAAATTGGTCCGCCACGCGCGATCTGCGAACCCTGCCGGACTGAAAACTTAATACATGCTAGATCTGGTACGCAAGAGCTTAAGTCCGATCGCATTCGACCAGGGGACCACCAGAAAGCATCTTTTGGACCGAAACAGCCCCGAAATGGATATGCACTAAGTAAACTTCATTCCGGAGCCTGTTTTTGGCATTTTTAAGCTTATAAAAGGGGTTGAAACCCTCATTCCTCTCTCCCATCCGAAAATTGCAAAACTCTAGCTTTGGGAGAGAGAAAAGGAGAGAGTTTGAGAGAGAGAGTGGAAGGATTTTTTCGGCCTTCGTGTCACTGATTGCACGTGCTTCAGCAACTCTTCCCAATCACCTGGCCGGTGATTTCTCCACTTTTTCAGGTATGAAATAACCGTAAAAGTTACTGATTTAGGGATTACTTAGATTCATAGCGTGTTAGCTAACGTAACTTGTAAAACAGGTTCTCCTACTGCCGTAGACGAAGCATATACGCTCCGTTCGAAACGACACGTCTTTAAGAAACTAGGTGAGGATTTTAGACGCTTTGATTGACGGTTTACAACGCTTTCAATGTCGTTTAATAGTAGATTATCGACGGCATCGCCGTTTGACATGTACAACATGCTCTCCGTTTCCTGTTTCGTAAATTAACGAAGAATATGAGATTTAGGGCATTTTAGTCATTTATAGGAAGTACAGATTACATTCATATTTTGCTGATGTGATTGACATGGTTTGTTGTCGCATTAGGAAGTTAGGAATACGTGCATAATTAGTTTGGCGAAGAGATTCGCCTAATTGCGCACTACGGGTCGACATACTATATGTAGACTTAAGTGTGTAGTGTATGTGTTTGTATAAATGCTTGTATTATTATGTATTGAATTAAATGATGTTATGAGATAGTTTGAGATTGATTTCTCAATTAATATGCTGACCTAAATGATTTCCTACATGTTGACTATATGCATGATTTCCGTACATGCATGAAATATATGTGCTTGAAGATTTGCCTAAGTTGAATGTTATAACATGTGTTGACATGCTCACATGATTGTATTTCAATTCCAATACTCTTACATAAATTGCTGATGTGATTCCATAATTGTTTGGGACTATACTTAGTCCAGGCAGTCGGTAACTGAGCGAATTCGTGGCTGGCTGGTCTTAGCCACGAACGACGCGTCGATGAACGCGATTCGTGTTTGGAGTTGGCGGCAGTGGTTAGGCCACGCGAAGTGTTTTACGCACTTCATGTCGTTCGACTTGAGATGCGATCGCGCTAGTCGAGCCCGTCAAATAACCCGTCTGGCCGATGTATGTTTACCCTGTATGAGTCATAACTGCTTGAACCTAGGGTACTGAACTTACCATTATAAACCCTATTAATCATGGTACCTTGATCCACGAAGACTCATGAGCCGGGCATGGTGGTATGGGACACCGTGGTCGAGCTGTCGGCCTACGCTGGGGCCACAAACCTCCCCGTAGTGACCAGTGAGCACCTAGACTCGTGAGCAGATTATGGTGGTATGGGACACTATATTCTAGCTGTCGGCCTACACTGATCAGGCGACGAGTCCTTTGTAGTGACCGCGAGCGTATTCTGAGTCCACGGGAGGCGACGACCCTTCCGTTGTAGTAGAGTACGGTAGGCCTGTATTGATAAGGTGATGGGGGAGCGGTGCAACGAGTGCGAGCAACAGCCCTGGCAGCCCTTGCAGCGACCTACAAAATATACATCGTATGAGATTACTAGGAGTGACGACCCTAGACAGGATCTGTGTTGGGATTGATACAAGGGAAGTACCTTAGTTTCCTAATCCTGCTATTTGAATGGACTAATAACAACTCAAAAATCATATCACCATAACATTGCATGTGCCTGGAAGATGTGGAGCACTCTAGGGAGTGTGGCATGCCGCGGTCGTAAGATGTTACCATATGAGGGAGATCGTCGGTGAGGGCATACATCACGTCATATCATCTTGCATTAACAACAGTATTAGGATTGTCTGATTTACTGCTTTACTATTATCGCATTATTGATTTGTGAACATGCTAATCTTTGCTCTATGATTCCACTGAGTTGATCACTCACTCCCACATTACGGGATGGTGTTTGCAACACCCACCAGACCCTGTTGTAGATGCAAGTGAGGCTGAGATCCAGGAGACAGAGCCAGACTTCGACGAGGACTAGGATGAGTTCTCATACATGCAGTATCAAGATGGCTTTGCGTAGGCGACCTGGATTGATGGGACCATTTTGGACATTTACTTTTGTTCATGTATATGTATATGAGACTCAGAGATGTATTCATACTTTAGAGATAGATGAGATTTACTTTGTTTTTCCATACAGTGATATATATATTGTTTAGTCTTCCGCTTGCTTTTATCACTGGATTCGAAGTATGAATTGCAGTTTTGATATACTTTTACTCATGTGAATGCTTTAAATCAGACAACATTGAATCATAATCATTTTTGTTGCATAAGTGACGGTCTGGAACTCGGGAGTTGAGTTTATACACGACCCCCGATTTTCAGGGTGTTACACACTCTCTCTCTCCCTTTACAACTCCTCGCTTTCTCATTTGCAAACTCCAACCTAAAAAAAAAATCCCACATATGAAATTCTTCGAAGCCTCCTAAGCTCCAAGTGGCCCACTTTCATATCCCAAGATCTCTCATCTCAACCCTCCATTCTTCATCTCATCCATTGAAGTTGAAGCTAAGGTGCTAAGGAACCCCTAGGAGCAAGAAGATCGGACGGTGGGTGCCTCTTTAGGGTAGTTTCCTTCTTGTTCTTATGATGGGCCAAGTGAGACCCACCGATCAATGGTGTGGATCTCGCTTGGGACCCTAAGTTGTGGCCGATGGACCACTTGGATCATCATGATCATTCCATGATGGGGCCATTCTCCATGGACCCCATCATGATATTTATTTCATTTATAAAGGTCATCTAGACCGTCCATATCGGTGGGAAATGGATCTCCACCGTTGATTTGCATTTTTGATGATCCCATGTTCAAAGGGATCCGTTTATTGTATGATTTCATTCAAGGGAGGGCTCATAGTGGCGGAGCCCTCCATCATCAAGGCGTGTCCCACTCTCCATGTCTCTCTCTCTCTTTTATTTATTTTATTTTATTTTATTTTATTTTATTTTTATGCAATAGGATTGTGTGGCCCACTTGAATGGATCCCACCTCGAGGTATTTTATTTTTATTCAAGTGGGGGCCACCTTAACCGTTGTACCCATGTCACCCCTCAGTGGTGGCCCACATCATCAGGGCCCACCACCATCAAAAATAATAATAATAATAATAATAAAACCGTCCAGCGTCTGGGACGCTGGACGTTTCAAAGGAAAGAAGAAAAAGGAAAGAAGTAAAGGGGCTTTGGTGGTCCACTTGCTTAGGCCCCATCATGATGTATTTGAACAATCCAAGATGTCCATCCTCTTACCTACAAGATTTTAGCCGTTGGGTAGAAGTTTGGGACTGATTGGAAGACCTGGTGGGCCATAGCATCAAAGAATGTACCACTACCATTCAAGGATCCTTTTTCTTATTTTATTCATTTTCTATCATAAAAAAAAATTGAACTCTAGACTCATTGGGACGGCCTCGAGCCACTGATCGCAATGGCCGGGACGGATTTTGGCGCAGCGGGCCCCACGTGTGAAAAACCTCAAAAAAATTGAATTTTTCCAATTTTTGCGAAGGGCCATGCCCTCTCCCTGACAAAGTGCAGGCGCTGCACGCTGCTGCGTGCAGCGTCAGCCGACGGGTGGACGGTGTCCAGCAAGGACCCACGGCTCCAGCCGTGGGCCCCACCTTGATTTTGTATGTCATCTAAACCGTCCAGGAGGTGGGTCCCATCCTCAGGTGGGACCCCTCCAAATTTCAGTTCGATCAAAAACTCAGGTGGCCCACACCATAAGAAACAGTGTGAATTGAATTTTACCATTGAAACTTCTTGCTGGGCCACAGACGTTTTGGATTCAATATAAAATTTATTTTTACTCTTCATCCAGGCCTACGTGACCTTATCAACGGCCTGGATGGTTGGCAAATCTGATGGTGGGCCACACACGTGGATCCCACCATTAATGTATGTGTTTTACTACACCGTCCACAGCCGTGGACGGTGGACTCCCACTATGATACATGTGTTATTCTCGCACCGTCCAGCGGACGGTGGAGCCCCTACTTGATACGTGTGCCATTCCGCACTATCCACTGGACAGTGGGACCCACCATGATGCACGTGATGCATCTAGACCGTCCATCCACGTGGTGGGATCATTCTAAGGCCTGAGCTTTTGGTTGGGTGGGCCACTCACTATGGGTAAGGCCCATTTGATTCATTTAAGGCCTAAGAACTTGGGCCCACTTGATATGTAAAGCCTATGGGCTTAGGCTCACTTGATATGTAAAGCCTATGGGCTTAAGCTCACTTGATATTTAAGACCTATGGGTTTAGGCCCAATTGATATGTTCTAAGGCCATGAGACTAGGCCATTTGATATATTGTAAGGCCCATGGGACTAAACCCATTTGATTATAAAAAGGGTCCATGGGATTAGGCCCATTGGACTTATTTGAGACCCATGAGTTAGGCCCATTTTATTTGACTAAGGCCTAGGGGTTTAGGCCCATTTGACTCATGTTAGGTCTATGAGTTGAGGCCCACTTGATCTACATGTGGGACCCAATTGGTGTGGCCCATTGGTCGTATATTAAACTCATAAGACTAAGCTCATTTGATGCAATCCAAGGCCCACAGGTTTTGACCCATTGTAATGCACATAAGACCCATTGGTGTGGCCCATTTATGTGGCCCATCTGATGAATAAAAGGCCCATAGGATATGACCCATTTGATATATATATGAAAAGTCCAATAGGATAAACCTAAGGTCCATTGCAATGTGTAATCCCAATTCCGATTATGTAGCAATGTTTAAGGAGATCGTGCCTGGGAAGCAATGTTGGTTTGACGTCCACATTATGAGTGTAATGCTGGTTGGATGTCCACATTACGACTCTCCTTAGGGCCCATTGTTAGGCCGTACTTATTATGTATATGCCATCCAGGTCCATCTGCATTGTAAGATAGTTCATTTTATTATAACATGTTTTGTACAGTTTCATGACTCATGATCATACGCATCATATGTATGCTTGACATGAGAATTGTCTGATCATAGCATTTTCCTTCGGGCAGGTTGTTTATGGGCTCCCGGTTAGGCGGTGTTGCCCTACATGAGCTCACGATATGTGCAGGATTTGATACATGACTGGATAGCGTGAATCATGCATACGCATTTGTATGACATGGATATTGTACGCCCCAGCGACATCGGGGTCGTAACTTCCACAGATGTATCATGGTTGGTAGGATTGGATACCGAAAATCTTGTTCTACATGGGGTACTATAGATATCCCTGGGTGAAAGTCTCTAAACCCTTATGGTACCAAGAAGTTGCTCCAACATCTAGACCGAGTGGGTAGATGAGCGTTGAGTGCCGAATACCAGACGGTTACGCTCTCCACTGTGTCGTGGTCGGTTGGAAGGGGGTGCGGCCTTACCCGCCCAAGAGTAGGGGGCAATACTAGGCTGAGTTTGACCAGCTCGAGGAATGGGTCCGCTATCGATAAGTCGCGCCCGATATTGGCAGACGGATAGTGTGGTCTCTTCCACTTACCTTATTACACGCGATGTGGCGGCATTCTGGTTTAGAGTGTATTAGACCCTGGTGATATTCCATATTTGAGCTATATTGATGTGTGGACATAGATGAGGATCTGTATGCTTGAGTTGCATTGTACATCGCATGGCCTTGGGATGGCCGATACCATTCATGTCTTGCATCGCATAAGCCTTGGTATGGCTCATGATATTATAGATCCACCTGCATATTTCACTTTACTCCGACATTGCATGTTCATATTACTACCTTGCGCACACACTTTCACCACCCTCTAAGCTTTCTGTAAGCTTATGCACAACCGTTGCGTGCAGGTGACGTTGGATCGCAGCAGCGCTGAGGTAGGAGCACATTGCAGAGTGTTTTGGAGTTTTTATTCTTTGCCATTGTATTTCCCTTTATACTCATTGTTCTTGTAAAGTTTTTGATCATAGTGGTAATGTAATGGAGTACTTGGTTGTTGTTTGTGGGTTATGCCTTTGGTTATGCTTATTACGAATCAAACTGATATTTAAAATCCTCCTCGTAGCATCCCAGGATCGGAACCTGGCGAATGGGAGATAGGAGCCGAGAATGGGGTTCTACGGAGGCTGTCGGCGCCGAATTTGGCGATCGGGAATTTTGTGAGCCTGGTTTTCGAGTTTGGGGCGTGACAATATCATCAATGAATACCACCACAAAATGATCGAGGAACGGCCGAAAAACTTCATTCATAAGCTGCATGAATATGGCAAGTGCATTGGTCAGTCCGAATGACATGATTCGAAACTTGAAGTGACCATAGCGCGTCCGGAAGGCCGTCTTCAGAATGTCCTCCTCTCGGACCCGAATCTGATGGTAACCGAAGCGCAAGTCTATCTTGGAAAAATACTATGCACCCTGTAACAGATCGAACAAGTCATCAATACGGGGAAGCGGGTATCGATTCTTGATGGTGACTCTATTGAGCTCGCGATAGTCTACATAGAGTCGCAACAAACCATCCTTCTTCTTCACAAACAATACTAGGGCTCCCTAAGGAAAACTGTTGGGACGAATAAAACGTAACTCCCGGAGCTCATTTAACTACTCCTACAATTCCCTCAACTCCAACGGTGCCATCCGGTAGGGGGCCTTTGAGATAGGTGTGTACCGGGCACCAAATCAATTTGAAACTCCACCTGTCGATGCGGCGGCAAACCCACAATCTCCTAAAACACATCTGGGTACTCACATGATTGTATTTCAATTTCAATACTCCTACATAAATTGCTAATGTGAATTCATATGTGTTTGGGACTATACTTAGTCCAGGAAGTCGGTAACCGAGCGAATTCGTGGTTAGCTTGTCTTAGCCACGAACGACGCGTCGATGAACGCGAGTCGTGTTTGGAGTTGGCGGCAGTGGTTAGGCCACGCGAAGTGTTTTACGCACTTCATGTCGTTCGACTTGAGATGCGATCGCGCTAGTCGAGCCCGTCAAGTAACCCGACTGGCCGATATATGTTCACCCTGTATGAGTCATAACTGCTTGAACCTAGGATACTGAACTTACCATTGTAAACCCTGTTAACCATGGTACCTTGATCCACGAAGACTCATGAACCGGGCATGGTGGTATGGGACACCGTGGTCGAGCTGTCGGCCTATGCTGGGGCCACAAACCTCCCTGTAGTGACCAGTGAGCACCTAGTCTCGTGAGCAAATTATGGTGGTATGGGACACTATATTCTAGCTGTCGGCCTACACTGATCAGGCGACGAGTCCTTTATAGTGACCACGAGCGTATTCTGAGTCTATGGAAAGCGACGACCCTTCAGTAGCAGTAGAGTACAATAGGCCTGTATTGATAAGGTGATGGGGGAGCGGTGCAACGAGTGCGAGCAACAGCCCTGGCAGCCCTTGTAGCGACCTACGAAATATACATCGTATGAGATTACTAGGAGTGACGACCCTAGACAGGATCTGTGTTGGGATTGATACAAGGAAAGTACCTTAGTTTCCCAATCCTGCTGTTTGAATGGACTAATAACAACTCGAAAATCATATCACCATAACATTGCATGTGCCTGGAAGATGTGGAGCACTCTAGGGAGTGTGGCATGCCGCGGTTGTAAGATGGTGCCGTATGAGAAAGATTGTCGGTGAGGGCATACATCACGTCATGTCATCTTGCATTAACAACAGTATTAGGATTGTCTGATTTACTGCTTTACTATTATCGCATGATTGATTTGTGAACATGCTAATCTTTGCTCTATGATTCCACTGAGTTGATCACTCACTCTCACGTTACGGGATGGTGTTTGCAACACCCACCAGACCCTGTTGTAGATGCAGGTGATGCTGAGATACAGGAGGCAGAGCCAGACTTCGACGAGGACCAGGACGAGTTCTCATACATGCAGTATCATGATGGCTTTTCTTACGCGACCTGGGTTGACGGGACTTCAGTGGGACTATTTTGAACATTTGATTTTGTTCATGTATATGTATATGAGACTCAGAGATGTATTCATACTTTAGAGACAGATGAGATCTACTTTTTTTTCCATATAGTGATATATATATTGTTTAGTCTTCCCATGTATTTCTCGTCATGATGCTTGTAAGGATATATCCCTTGTATTGTGACAATTTTGATTAAATGAAATGCATGGAATACCTTTGACTCTTATGTGAATGATTGCGGTGTATTTGTGCTATTGAGACTGACAAGGTTGCGCCTTATTTTGAATATAGGAAATGCCGCCTAAGACTACCCGGAGCGCGGCTCGGCTTGCATTGAGTGAGCCTATGGATCAGACTCCTTCGCAGTCTGACACCCATGCGGACCCTGCTGTGGGCCCGATTCCTGAGACAGTTCGTGTGTCTCAGCCTACTGCTGGTCCTACAGTTGGACCACTGCCGTTCACACCGCCAGTCAGAGAGCCTTATCGTGCATCTACTTCGATGCAGCACATGCCACAACCTGCTCCACCTCCTGACAGATTTGAGCAGATGATGGCTATGATGCAGCAGTAGCAGCAGCTTCTGACTACCATTGTGGGGACATTAGAGCAGGGTGGGGGTGTGACTCCACCTGCACCACCTGCGCATCCAGCTGGGGATGCTTATACATACGCCCAGGATGAGGGCATGGCTCATCCTGTACCACCTGCTTACCCTGTGAGGAATGCCGCAGATACACGGGGCCTATTAGAGCGATTTTAGCGCTTACGGCCTCCCACTTTTACGGGTTCTCATAGACCCGAGGAGGCCGAGTATTGGCTTGACCATGTGTCGAAGATATTGCGGATGCTTCATTGCACAGAGGCCGAGCAGGTAGAGCTGGCTACATTTCTGTTTGAGAGAGAGGCCAGCCTGTGGTGGGACAGCGTATTACGGACCGTTGCCGCCGACTTTATATGGACATGGGCAGCGTTTGAGTTCCGTTTCCACGAGAAGTATTATCCCCAGACTTACAGGCATGACCGGGAGAATGAGTTTCTCCACCTCCGACAGGGAGCCATGACAGTCACGGAGTATGAGCATCGGTTTACAGAGTTGGGCAGATACGTCCCGACTATTTTGGCTGATGAGCAGATGCGTATACGGCGCTTTTTGGAGGGTTTGCGACCGGATATTCGGTCGAAGATGTGCTGTGTGAGCATTCCCTCATATGCAGAGTTGATTCACATGTCTATGCGGATAGAACAGGATGTGGATCGACTTGCGCATTCTCGTGGCCCTATTGCTTCTAGGCCACGACAAGACATGCAGGATAGGCCCTTCGCGGGCAAGAGGCCTCGCGTTGACCCTCCTACTAGGGCTACAGCGTCTGTACCACCATTTCGACGCCCTGATTTGACATGTACATACTGTGGGAGGTCAGGCCACTTAGCGCAAGTTGTTTTTCTTAGATACGGGATAGTGGGTTCTCGCCACCGCAGAAGATCGACCGTGCACGTTCATAGGCGATATTAGCACCGCCTATACGGTTAGCTCCTGCGCACCCTTCTTTCAGACCTCCGGTATCACAGATCAACAGCCTCCACGGCCCATGACACAGCGGCCGAACCGGCCACAGCAGGCTCGGGTTCATGCATTGACAGCTGAGGCAGCTGCGACACCGACTTTTCAGCATTCGGCCTTCGAGGTCACTGCCCATATTGGAGGTACTCCTATTCTCGTGATGGTGGACATTGGTTCCACGATTTCTTTGATATCACGTGCTGTAGTCAGGCGTCTTGGGTTACAGACTATTACTATGGATAGGGTGCGAGTCCTTGCAGCTCATGGGGATTATTCAGATGTTACCCAGATGTGTGAGGGTTGTTTGGTGGATCTGGGAGGCAGGACGATGGCTCTTGATCTTGTCGTCGATCCCTCTCTTGTTTATCTCGACGTCATTCTTGGCATGGACTGGTTGACTGCTGGGAGGGCCGAGATTGACTGCGAGACTCGTATGGTGACGGTGTACGAGCCAAAGGGCATGCCTTTCACATTTTCAGTCCGGGTAAATCTCCCTTTCCGCATACTTAGTTACGCCACTTTATTGTGAGACGCTGGTGCCCAGGTACTTGAGCATACGCCAGTCGTTTTCGAGTTCAGGGATCTGTTCAGGAAGATCCCTGGTTTGCCGCCCCGACGAGAGATCGATTTCACTATCGATCTGGTTCCTGGTTCTACGCCCGTCTCACTACCGACGTATCGCATGGCACCGTGTGAGATGGAGGAGTTGAGGACGCAGATTGATGGTCTGCTAGAGCTTGGCCTTATACGGCCTAGTGTGTCTCCTTGGGGAGCACCGGTCTTGTTCGTGAGGAAGAAGGATGGTTCGATGCGATTATATATTGATTATCGCAGGCTGAACCAGATCACGGTGAAGAACAAGTACCCTTTACCCAGGATCGATGACTTGTTTGATTAGTTGAGAGGAGTGCAGTACTTCTCGAAGATTGATCATCAGTTGCGCGTCAGGGATGAGGACGTGCAGAAGACAGTATTCAGGACCAGTTTTGGCCACTACAAGTTCCTCGTGATGTCGTTCGGTCTCACGAACGCACCAGCCGTGTTCATGGATCTGATGAATCGGGTATTTCGACCTTTCCTCTATCGATTCGTCGTTGTATTCATTGATGACATTTTGGTGTACTCTAGGAGTCGAGAGGAGCATGAGGAGTACTTACGTTTGGTCCTGGATACACTCAGACAGCATCAGTTGTTCGCACAGTACAAGAAGTACGACTTCTGGAAGCAGGAAGTGAAGTTCCTGGGACACGTGGTGTCCAAGGATGGCATGACAGTTGACTTGTCTAAGGTAGCTGCGGTGCAGGACTGGGAGTAGTCTGGTTCTGTCACTGAGGTGAGGAGTTTCTTGGGTCTCGCTGGCTACTATCGGCGCTTCATACAGGACTTCTCGAAGATCGCGAGACCCTTATCTCAGTTGACACGGAAGGACGTGAAGCTCGCCTGGAATGACGAGGCGGAGTCAGGTTTTCAGGAGCTGAAGGACAGGCTTACGTCCGCCCCTGTGCTAGTATTTCCAGAGCAAGGGGTTAGATACACTATATACACTGACGTGTCTAGCGTTGGTCTGGGTTGTGTCCTTATGCAGAGCGACAGGGTAATTTCGTATGCCTCGAGACAATTAAGGAAGCACGAGGAGAATTACCCTACACACGACCTAGAGTTGGCAGCCGTCATATTCGCACTGAGACTCTGGAGACTATACCTCTACGGAGAGGAGTTTGAGCTCTTTTGCGACCACAAGAGCCTCAAGTACATATTCACGCAGCGAGACTTGAATATGAGGCAGCAGCGATGGATGGAGACGTTGAAGGACTTTAAGTTTGAAGTCTCTTACCATCCTGGGAAGGCGAACCTTGTGGCTGATGCGTTGAGCCAAAGAAGACGATAGAGTTTGCGGCTCCGCTGATGGTTGCTGAATGGGATATGGTTGAGTTTTTGCGAGACTTTGAGCAGAAACTCACCGTAGAGGAGCAGTTTGAGTTCATCGCACATGTACAGGTGCGATCTCAGATTGATGACCGAGTCATCGAGGCGTAGAGGGACGATGCGCATCTGACTGAGCTTCGAGAGCAGGCCAGTGATGATGCAGACGCCGACTGGCGAGTTGGTATGGATGGGGGCTTACGTTATCATGGCAGCCTATGCGTCCCAAATGTCCCTGACTTGAGACGAGAGATTCTCGAGGCTGCGCATTGTACTAGACTCGCGATGCATCCAGGCAGTACGAAGATGTATCGTGACGTGAAGAGGACGTATTGGTGGGAAGGTATGAAGACCCACATAGCAGAGTTCGTGTCCCGTTGTCTCACTTGTCAGCAGGTGAAGGCAGAGCATCGCCGACCACCTGGACTTTTGCAGCCTATACCGATCGCAGAGTGGAAGTGGGATTTCATTTCCATGGACTTCATTTCAGGGCTGCCGAAGACGAGGAAGGGACATAATTCCATTTGGGTGATCGTCGACCGTCTGACGAAGTCGGCGCACTTTCTACCGATTAGAGTTACGAACTCTGCAGACGAGCTGGCTAGACTGTACATCAGAGAGATTGTGCGTCTGCATGGAGTTCCGTTGGAGATCGTGTCGGATAGAGACACGCGGTTCACTTTTATTTTCTGGACTCGCATTCAGGAGGCTATGGGTGTGAAGTTGAAGTTCAGTACTGCCTTCCACCCACAGACAGATGGACAGACAGAGCGGGTGAACCAGATCTTAGAGGATATGTTGCGAGCTTACGCATTGGATTTCAAGGACAGTTGGGATGATTGTCTTGCATATGTCGAGTTTGCGAACAACAATAGCTTTCAGGTGAGTATCGATATGGCACCTTATGAGGCGCTGTATGGGCGACCTTTCGCGCACCGCAATGCTGGATAGTGGTCGGTGAGCGTAGCTTGATCGGCCCAGAGTTAGTGCAGGCGACGTCAGAGAAGATTGATATTATTCGACGTCGGCTCCTTACAGCGCAGAGCAGACAGAAGAGCTACGCCGATACGAGACGGAGGTCACTAGAGTTCACAGTTGGGGATCATGTGTTTTTGTGAGTTTCCCCTATGAAGGGAGTCCTTCGGTTCGGGAAGAAGGGGAAGCTGGCACCGCGATTTATTGGTCCATTCTAGATCCTCGATCGTGTGGGAGCAGTGGCTTATCGATTGACTTTACCCGCGCCTCTCGCGAGCGTTCACAATGTATTTCATGTTTCTATGTTGAAGAAGTACGTTGCTGATCCTTCCCATATCATCAGATGGGAGCAGGTGCAGTTAAGAGAGGATGCTACTTATATCCTGCGACCGATACGTATCCTAGACAGGAAGGAGCAGGTACTGCGTAGCAAGGTGATTCCCCTTGTGAAGGTATTATGGACGCATCACTCTGAGGAAGAGGCTACCTGGGAGACAGAAGCCGAGATCAGAAAGAACTACCCACAGCTTCTCGAGGAGTACGAAAAGGTACAAATTTCGAGGATGAAATTATTTGTTAAGGGGGATAGATTGTAACGCCCGTGAAAAATCCATACTTGGGCTCGAGTACCAACTCGACCCGAAATTGCGTAGAATTAATTCCTATGGAAATTAAGCGTAAGTTAGCTAGCGCAATGCTGGAATAGCTGGGAAATAGTCCCTGATTACTTTAAATACGTTCTACAAGACCCAAATCGAGTAGAACCAACGACTCTATAATACTCTATAACCTCGGACCAAACTCTAAGCAGGTTTGTTCTCTGGACCACTTTGAATCTTTATATTGGATCTAGACCGCGCGTCGAAAGTCCGATACCTCCTATCTTAGACCGTTAGAACCGCCTTGCTGGACTTGACAATCACTTCGAAAATCAAGTCCAACCGATAATCACAGGCTATTTCATTGAGCCCGGACTGAAGAGAGTGCGAATAGGGACAGAATTGAAATTTTAAATTCAAATCTGGCACACGACTTGACGCGTCAGTATTAAGCGTTCTAACCGTCAGAATTCAGCCAGATTACACCCTCGGATTAGAAAAAATTTCTATTTCATATCATGTGACTTTCAGCCCTGATCCATGTGCGGTGACGCTGAACTGAAACTGGTCTGCCACATGCGATCTGCGAACCCTGCTGGACTGAAAACTTAATACGTGCTAGATCTGGTACGCATAAGCCTAAGTCCGATCGCATTCGGCCAGGGGACCACCAGAAAGCATCTTTTGGACCGAAACAGCCCTGAATTGGATATGCACTAAGTGAACCTTGTACCGGAGCCCATTTTCGACGTTTTTAGGCTTATAAAAGGGGTTGAAACCCTCACTCCTCTCTCCCATCCGAATCTGAGAGAAACCCTAGATTTGGAGGGAGAAAAGGTGAGAGTTTGAGAGAGAGTGTAGGAGAGAATTTTCCTGTCTTCGTGCCGCCTGTTGCACGTGCTGTAGCAACACCTCCTAATCACCAAGCCAGTGATTCTTCCGTGTTTTCAGGTATGAAACAACCCTAGAAGTTGCTGATTTAAGGTTTACTAGGATTCGTAGCAAGTTAGCTAATGTAACTCGTAAAACAGGTTCTCTTATCGTCGTATATGAAGCGTATACGATCCGTTCGAAACAACACGTCTATAAGAGACTAGGTGAGGATTTTAGATGCTTTGATTGATGGTTTTCAACGCTTTCAGTGTCGTTTAATAGTAGATTATCGACCGCATAGCCGTTTGACATGTACAACATGCTATCCGTTTCCTGTTTCGTAAATCAATGAAGAATATGAGATTTAGGGCATTTTAGTCATTTGTAGGAAGTACTAATTACATTCTTATTTTGCTGATGTGATTGACATGGTTTGTTGTCGCATTAAAAAGTTAGGAATACGTGCATAATTAGTTTGGCGAAGAGATTCGCCAAATTGCGCACTTCAGGTCGACATACTATATGTAGACTTAAGTGTGTAGTGTATGTGTTTGTATAAATGCTTGTATTAGTATGTATTGAATTAAATGATGTTATGAATTAGTTTGAGACTGATTTCTCAATTAATATGCTGACGTAAATGATTTCCTATATGTTGACTATGTACATGATTCCATTATATGCATAAAATGTACGTGCTTGGAGATTTGCCTAAGTTGTATGTTATAACATGTGTTAACATGCTCACATGATTGTATTTCAATTCCAATACTCCTACATAAATTGCTAATGTGAATTCATATGTGTTTGGGACTATACTTAGTCCAGGCAGTCAGTAACCGAGCGAATTCGTGGTTGGCTGGTCTTGGCCACGAACGACGCGTTGATGAATGCGAGTCGTGTTTGGAGTTGGCGGCAGTGGTTAGGCCACGCGAAGTGTTTTACGCACTTCATGTCGTTCGACTTGAGATGTGATCACGCTAGTCGAGACCGTCAAGTAACCCGACTGGCCGATGTATGTTCACCCTGTATGAGTCATAACTACTTGAACCTAGGGTACCGAACTTACCATTGTAAACTCTGTTAACCATGGTACCTTGATCCACGAAGACTCATGAGCCTGGCATGGTGGTATGGGACACCGTGGTCGAGCTGTCGGCCTACGCTGGGGCCACAAACCTCCCCGTAGTGACCAGTGAGCACCTAGTCTCGTGAATAGATTATGGTGGTATGGGACACTATATTCTAGCTGTCGGCCTACACTGATCAGGCGACGAGTCCTTTGTAGTGACCGCGAGCATATTCTGAGTCTATGGGAGGCGACGACCCTTCAGTAGCAGTAGAGTACAGTAGGCCTGTATTGATAAGGTGATGGGGGAGCGGTGCAACGAGTGCGAGCAACAGCCCTGGCAGCCCTTACAGCGACCTACGAAATATACATCGTATGAGTTTACTAGGAGTGACTACCCTAGACAGGATCTGTGTTGGGATTGATACAAGGGAAGTACCTTAGTTTCCCAATCCTGCTGTTTGAATGGACTAATAACAACTCGGTAATCATATCACCATAACATTGCATGTGCCTAGAAGATGTGGAGCACTCTAAGGAGTGTGGCATGCCGCGGTCGTAAGATGGTGCCGTATGAGGGAGATCGTCGGTGAGGGCATACATCACGTCATGTCATCTTGCATTAACAACAGTATTAGGATTGTCTGATTTACTGCTTTACTATTATCGCATGATTGATTTGTGAACATGCTAATCTTTGCTCTATGATTCTACTGAGTTGATCACTCACTCCCACGTTACGGGATGGTGTTTGCAACACCCACCAGACCATGTTGTAGATGCAGGTGATGCTGAGATCTAGGAGGCAGAGCCAGACTTCGACGAGGACCAGGACGAGTTCTCGTACATACAGTATCATGATGGCTTTGCTTAGGCGACCTGGGTTGACGGGACTTCAGTGGGACTATTTTGAACATTTGATTTTGTTCATGTATATGTATATGAGACTCAGAGATGTATTCATACTTTAGAGACAGATGAGATCTACTTTATTTTTCCATACAGTGATATATATATTGTTTAGTCTTCCGCTTACTTTTATCACTGGATCTGAAGTATGAATTGCAGTTTTGGTATACTTTTACTAATGTGAATGCTTTAAATCAAACAACATTGAATCATAATCATTTTTGTTGCATAAGTGACGGTCTGGAACTCGGGAGTTGAGTTTATACACGACCCCCGATTTTCAGGGTGTTACACTTCCCCATAAGAGTCGAAACTGCCAAGGCTCGAACACAGAATCCGATGGAACACCGGTCGATCGGAAAAACTGCTCGGCCACAAACGAATGGGAAACACTAGAATCAAACAAAACATGAGCAATGCAGGTAAAAATAAGAAGAATAACCTCGATGACTCCTCCGGTCAATGACTGTGGGTCCTGGTCTGGCGCCTGCTATGCAGAATAAAAGCGGCCCTGAGCTGGTAGGGGAAGCAACCCGGAAGACTGAGGGTCTTGAGTCTGAGCCTACTGGGCTGCTACACACTGGACCCAGGGATTGAACACAGGGATATCCTCTCTACTGGTGCTGTGACTGCTGCTGTCTCTACTGAGGAGGTCTGCCTGGCTGCCTCTGTTGCTGAGGAGGATCCCTAGGAGCGGCGGGTGGAATCTGTGCTCTCTGCTGCTGCTGAGGAGGACAAGGAGGGGGCAACTGTGGTAGCCTTTACTTATGAATGGGGAGAGGACACTCAAGCCTTCGATGCCTGGCCTGTCCACAACCGAAGCATATACTAGAAAAGGGGTCGAAAGATGAAGTGGTTGGCGGTGCTGATGATAATGAAGAAGCTACTGTCTGAACCAGGGGCTGCCGAAATCATGATCTGCCCCTCCCATCTCTACTGAATGAGCTGCTTGGAATTGCTGGTTGGTGCCCTCTTCTTTCGGTCTCCACTGAAACTCTGCTCTCTCAACCTCTAGGTCATGGCCCAGTCCTCCTCATAAACCAGTGCTCAATGAACAATTTGGTCGAACGTCTCCAAACAATGCCTTACTAGACGACTATAAAGGGTAGGGCACAAACCAGTCACCGACGGGCCCTCATCTTCTCATCGCTATTGAGATGAGGTACAAATCTAGACAAGGCCAAGAAACGAGCCTCATACTGAGATACAAACAAATCACCTTGCACTAGGGTCTCAAACTCAACCGCCCGCTGGATCTAAATATGCTCAGGGAAGAACTTCTAGTCGAAATGAGTCACGAACTCCTCCCATGTCCAAACGAACTGAGGCCTGACCATCCTGGATATGGATGACCACTAATGACGGGCCTCACCCTGAAGAAGGTAGGTCACAAGGGATACTCTCTAACCCGCAGGGCACTGTATAGTGTCAAAAACCCTCACAACCTCAGTGTGCCAAGCCTCGGCGGTAGAAGGGTCAGGATCACCACTAAACCTCGGAGGATCATGCTGCCGGAACTCTCGAGCTATGGCACTAGCATGTGGTAAGTCAGACTACCCGAAAACCTCAGCGGTAGCTGGCTGACGGGTCTGCAATGCGATGGCAACAAGCTGCATCTACTGTTGGAAATGCTTGGCTCCTATAAGTACTTTCAGAAAGGCAGGGGTGACACTCTCCTTGGGTAGAGGCACGAGTACGGCCGACGGAGCATGAGCCTCAGTAACTGGAATAACAGGCTAAGGAGGAGGGATATGTGGGGGAACCGGAGCAACTGGAGCCTCTGTAACCGGAACAATAGGCTAAGGTGGAGGAATAAGTGGGGGAACCAGAGCAACTGGAGGAACAGGCTGGGTCAGGACCTCTGGAATTGGATCCTCAATAAAAGAAGCAGGATGTGCTCGAGTAAGATGGGTATCTAGGGCACCTCATCCACGGGCACCACGACCACGGGCACCACGGGCACGGGTGCCACGACCTCGGGTCCCAAGTATAGGCAGCATCGTCTATAAAACAATGATGATGCAAAGAATCAAGACAATTATAGGCTCGATACGGAGGGAAAGAAAAGGTCTTGAGGCACTACATGTCCTATGCCCTAAGCAGACATGTGATGTTATCCCGAGTTATTCGAGAATTACTTGCTATGCTCTGATACCAACTCCTGTCACGCCCCAGACTCGGTAACTGGACTCATAAGGAACCCGATGGCCGATTCTGGCCGCGACAGCCTCCGTAGTACCCCATTCTTGGCTCTTAAGGCAGGTTCAATCCTGAGATCTTACAAGGAGGATTTTCATAATAGTATAATAATTTTTTTATGCAAGCATACCCAAGATCACAGCAAGTACATCTAAAAATAACAAAGGCACACATCATAAAATCTACTATGAATTTGAACTTTTACAAGTTTACATCAGGTCCAAAAGGACATACATCATATAATGGGAAAAGAGAGAAAAGGATCAACAACACTGGAGTCCTCAAGCTCAACTCTACTCCATGCTTTGCTGCTATGTCACCTACCTAGAGTCTCTTACATGCATCAATTATGCATAAGCTTATAAAAGCTTAGAGGGTGGTGTAAGTGTGTGTCAATAGTGTACAGAAGAATAGGAAGAGGTACAAGGAAAGAACATGCTCAATGAGAATATCACTAGCCTTACCAAGGCTTATCATGAATACCATGCAATGAGTACTGGGCGTCATACTAAGGTAATACATGAAGGGGTTTACACAGCTAATGCTAATGCGATGCAAGTAATGTCAATGCTCATATCCAATCCACATATTAAATACATTTTCAGTCATAAGGAAATCACCGAGGTCCATTACACTACTAAATGACTGTCGCTCTACAGACCCGCACAATCAAACTAGCGTAAGAGACCTCACTATCTACCTATGGACAGCCAATCACTAATAAGGCCTGATTGTAGCAGACCCACTTACAAGCTGGTCAGACTCAACCTAGCAATGCCTCCTCACACCAGGCAGGTAAGGCCACACCCCTATCCAACCAACTACATGACAGTGGGATTCACGGCCTAACGGTATAAGGCCCTCGTGTGCTCATATATTTCACCCGGTCACGGCATTGGAGCAGATCCTTGGTACCATGAAAGTTTTAAAATTTTCACCCACGGCATCCTATGCACCCTATATGCTCAAGTAATATTTCTGGTGTCCACATATACATCCATCCACAAATGTCCCTGTAAAGGTAAGACCCTGATGAAGTAAGGGCGGTATCATCATGAAATGCGATGTCAATGCATTAGTCGCACACACAATGTTCACTCCCCAAGTGCAGGGTTGTGATGTAGCAATAACTCGGTAAGACTGAGGTCGAATCCCAAGGGACTGAAACTTGTACGTTATGTAAAATTAACTAGAACTAGAACTAGAATAAGATGGAATCTAAATCAAATGTAATTTGAGAAATAATGGTGAAAATATTATCTAAACTTAAGAAAAATCCAAGGAAGGGAATTAGGGATTCAAAGGATCCACTTGTAGAGATCAGGGAGATCTTACACTTGCTTCATGAATCATGAAAGTTAAACTGAACTGTCATTGATCTAGTTTTCAAGAGATGAAAGGTATATGAATTAGAATGGATTCCATCACCAAACCATGCCCAAGGGACTGTGGCAAACAACAGAACTAAACTAATTACCAACCAATCACATGTATGGAGGTTAGGAAGGGTGCCGACATCCAACTATGCCCAGGAGACGATGGTGAACAACAGAGCTTCCTGACGTTATAAACATAAAGGAAAAGGAAATATGCAAAGCCATCTCAGACCCATTGTAATTTTAGTCACAATAGACCATTAAAAACTAAAAACATTCCCATTAAATAACTTCAATCAATATCAATTCAGTTTCAAACAAAAAGGCACAAGCAAGGTCTCTCCCATTACGCCACAAGCTTCACCTCTTAGCCCTAGCTAAGAGGTTTAGCCCGACATGAATGGGCTAATCCCTAATAGAGAAGAAAAAACATAAATAAATAACTAAATAAAACAAAGGGAAGAAAAACTCCTGGTAGAGAATGCTCCACGCTCCAGCCTCTCTCCCTATGCTCTCCACGTCCCCAGATGCTTCCACGGTTGCTTCACGTCTGGTTCAGAACCCTTCCCTCTCTTTCTCTCCCTCTTTAATAGGTGTTGTGAAGGCGGGGGAGACTGTCGGTGGAGAACCGACTCTAATGGAACTGTTTACGCAGCTATTTACGCAGTAACAGATACACATCACCGACTTGTATTTTTGGAATCAAAATCGTGGAACACATGCAAGATCTAAGACGTCCAATCTCTTTGGATATGGTCGGTCCCACCTTAGGGAAAATTTGGACGGTCCAGATGGTCGGACCGATCCCAATCACGACTGTAAAATGGCCTATAACGGTCGGATATTCAGACGCACGTAATGCGTAATCTTTTACGCAGTTGACGTTGGTGGGCCCACGATCTGGATTTCCAGAGGAATCCAACCCGTCCATTGAACTCGTGGTGATATTTCAGTGCAAGAGGAGTGGTTTTGAATTGATGCTGACGTGGTCCACTTGATTTTCCAATTTGCCATCCAATGCATTCAACAGCTAGGATCTTTACAATACCTTTCATAGGGTCAAACTGACACCTAGGCAAGGATACGTGGGTTGCTGGGATTCCAATGGATGGTCTGCATTGGACCATCAGTGTATGGTGGTGGCCCACTAAACTCGTCCGCAGGCTCTGTTGCGAAACAGAGCCTGTGCGTTCTGCGCTGTGATGGCCGGTGGCCCATGATCGGTGTCAGCTGCGGAATCCACACCGTCCATTGCAATGTCATCGAAAAACCAGTAAAGAATGGCTGGTTTTGAATCGAATTAGATGTGGTCCACTTAACTTTTCATTCCACCGTTAATTCTACGTTCAACGGCCAGAATTTTTCAATCATATGCATGGTGTGAAAAGGACACCTAGGCACTGGTTTTGGCCATCCTACAGATCGAATGAACGGCTCGGATCTTTCAAATAAATGATGGTTGGGCCACACAACTCAAAAACGGACGGACAGCGTCCGTCCGCTGTCTTCACGTGGGAGATGGCGCGGGTGCTGGTGTGAATATGGAAGGCGGTTGGGCGCGTGCACGGATGGCATACACATTGTACCGTGTACATGCATCACATACGGGCCCACTGTGGTGTGTTTCTAAAATTTGATCCATCCATTCATCTTCTCATCTTATTTAAACCGTTGAGACCAGAGTTGAGGTAGTTCCAGATATCAGGTGGGCCCCAATTTGAGATTTTATGGGCTGATTTGTCCATTGGGCCACTTCCAGAGAGATATAATGGCTGAAAATTGACTTGTACGGTTAATTTCTTGTCCTCAAGCCACATATGAAGTTTCGAGTCAAATGGATGGTTGGAACACTGTGATCTTGCGTTCTGGACCAATTTTGGGTCACTTACGCTTCAGTTTCTTGATTTCCGCAGATCACTGGCATGTGCATTCATCGATCGTGGTCCCTTTGGGTCCGTCCCTTGCCTTAGTGATCATCAAAGCGTTAAATCCAAGCTTTTAACACCCTTTTCAGTCCACGTCTGTAAATCCACCTTGCAACACAAACACGATTAAAACGGGCCATTAGACAGTATCATGCTCATAAATTCAGGAAATAACTAGGGTCTAATATGTAATATTTGACTCTCAACACAACCCCCAACCAACATCTTGCTAGTCCCGAGCAAGGTATGCAAAAAAATAAGTTGAGAATTACAGGAGAATTTTTATAAAACCGAATGATGTTTTGAATAAGATACGAGAAATTTAAGATTCATGAATGTTGGAAATTATGCTCTCTTGGACTCAAGCAAACGGTAAACTTCATAATCAAGTTCAAAGTATTAATTCATCAATCAGAAAAATTCTAACATTGAGTTTTATGAGTGTATAGTATAATCTCGACTTATTATCATTAAAATACACTTCTCTATTTCAGGATATCGTTGGTAATCAACAAGAGAATTCATGATAACCAAAATTTACCTCACAAATCGTCTTTTCATTCCTTAAGCTTTTGATGATTTTTTTTTTCCTTGAAAGTAACATCAAGAAGGAGAATCAAATCCTCACCTATAGGGAGCAAACCTATCGTGAAAATTATTCGCCAACCTTTTCCCAAATCATCCATTGGAATCAAATCCTCACCTATAGGGAGCAAACCTATTGTGAGAATTATTCACCCAAACCTTTTCCAAAGGTATCTTTGTTTTTTTCTTAATTGATCATGACGGGCAAATTTTCAAGCGGTTTCCTCACATGCTTAGTGATTACCAAGTTAACCCTTCAATATCAGACTGAAACCTTAATGTGAAAGCGAGATGTGACATGTGAACTCATGACTCAATCAATATTTACAACTTCTAATCATGGATTAATAATTCGATCTTAATTGTGAAATCTAATAGATAACTAAATTCAAGAGTCATAAATTACCAACATCACGTATCTCGCAATTCTAAATCAAAGATAGATGTTAAAATCACTTCGAATTCACAAAAAATTTCCAGAAAATTTTAAAATTTTCACCATTTTTTCTCAAGACCAAGAAAAACACTGATTAGGTAACCTAATCCCCCACCCCCAACCTAAAATCTACATTGTCCTCAATGTAAAAGATATAAACATGTAATGCACATGGGACAACGAAAGTAAATGAGAAGTGATGGGAGGATAGTACCTGGATAACGAATCGAGAGAGATTTTCAAGAGATCGCTAGGAGAGAGCAGGTTAGTACGAGAGAGAAATTAAAAATAAAAATAACAAAAATAAGATCCTACCTATACCACTTTCGCAGGTGCTCTCGATTGCATTTAGCGTATGCAACAAGCCTTTAAACCCCTAGGTTACCCCTAGTTGACGAGTTGTAGTCTCGTGAGGGTTTGCAGTGATGTTACCCACAAACATTGAACTAACTAACTAAAAAAAATGAAATGGAATAAAAAAACTGGGTTGCCTCCCAGGAGCGCTAAATTTACCATCTTCAGCCAGACAAATAAAGTAACTATCCTAGACCTATGAAAGCGATAAACCTACCTATACCTCCATCAGACTAGGAGATCAATCCTGGTAACAGGAGCAATCAGAGGCATGGACATGTCCTCTGAATCAAATGTCTCGACAAATGGCTTTAATCGATGTCCATTTACTTTAAACTCCTTGCCATTGTCGGGATCTCTTATCTCGACGGCTCCATGAGGATAAGCAGTAACAACAATGTAAGGGCCGGTCCAACAAGATCGAAGCTTACCCGAAAAGAGATGTAATCAAGAATCGTACAAAAGGACTTTCTAACCTGACGTAAATGATTTTCGAAGAATATGTTGATCATGAAATGCCTTTATCTTGTCCTTGTAAATTCTCAAGTTCTCGTACGCATCGTTCCGGATTTCTTCAAGTTCATTTACTGAAGTTTGCATAGCGAGCCAGCGTTGTCCAAATTAAAATTTAGATTTTTGATCGCCCAGTATGCTTTATGTTCCAATTCTACAGGCAAGTGACAAGCCTTCCCATAGACAAGTCTAAAGGGAGATGTTCCAATATGAGTTTTGAAAGCAGTACGGTATGCCCATAAGGCATCGGTCAATCGAATTGACCAATCCTTACAGTTAGGGTTAACCGTTTTCTCTAGGATATGTTTGATCTCCCTATTAGAAATCTCAGCTTGTCCACTTGTCTATGGATGGTATGGGGTGCTCACCTTATGAGAGATACCGTATTTCTTCATTAAGCTCTCAAATGGTCTGTTACAAAAGTGTGAGCCCCCATCACTAATGATGGCTCGAGGCGTTCCGAACCGCGACAGGATGTTTTCTTTTAAGAATTTAATGACCGTTCGATGATCATTGTTGCGGCACGGAATTGCTTCGACCCATTTAGTGACATAGTCTATGGCGAGTAAAATATATAAATTTTCAAAGGATTGGGGGAATGGTCCCATGAAATCAATGCCCCAACAATCAAATGCTTCTATAGTAAGGATGGAATTCAAGGGCATTATATTTCGACGGGACAATGCTTCCAATTTCTGACAATGCTCACAAGCCTTACAAAACTCATGAGTGTCCCTGAACATAGTGGGCCAGTAAAAGCCACACTGTAGAATTTTGGCCGTGGTCTTTTTAAAAGAAAAGTGACCACCACAGGCCTGTGAATGACATAAGGAGATGACACTCTGATGCTCATCGTCTAGCACACATCTCCTTAGGATTTGGTCTGAGCAATATTTAAACAAATATGGATCATCCCAAAAAAAGTTACGCACCTTGGTAAAGAACTTCTTCTTATCTTGTGATGTCCAATGTGTCGGTATGGAACCTGTAGCAAGATAATTAGCAATATCAGTGAACCAAGGTGAATGGGAGACTCTGAACAGTTGTTTATCAGGGAACATATCATTAATATAAGTCGTCTCAAGGGAATCAGAGGTATTAAGGCGAGAAAGGTGATCGGCCACTACGTTCTCTACTCCCTTTTTGTCTTTAATTTTCAAATCGAATTCTTGGAGTAGAAGGATCCATCGTATTAGGTGGGGCTTAGAATCATTCTTAGAAAGAAGATACTTATGTGCCGCGTGATCTGTGTAGATGATGATCTTGGATCCGATCAGGTAGGATCTAAATTTATCCAAAGCGAACACTACGGCTAAGAGTTCCTTTTCCGTAGTCCAGTAGTTCACTTGGGCAGGATTTAGAGTCCTACTTGCGTAGTGAATAACGTAAGGCCGCTTATCTTTTCTCTGGCCTAGAACCACTCCAAGAGCATAATCAGAAGCGTCACACATAAGTTCAAAAGGAAGACTCCAGTCGGGTGACTGCATGATAGGTGCAGTGGTTAACATGCCCTTAAGCTTAGTGAAAGCTTCTTGGCACTGCTCAGTCCACTCGTATGGTGTATCCTTTTGAAGAATATTACATAAAGGACGAGAGAGGAGACTAAAGTCCTTTATGAATCGTCTGTAAAAGCGTGCGTGTCCTAAGAAGGATCGCACGTCTCTGATATTCTTGGGTGGAGGTAGGTTAGAGATAAGATCAATTTTTACCTTATCTACCTCGATTCCTTTGGACGAGATGATATGCCCAAGGACAATTTCCTTTTGAACCATAAAATGACACTTCTCCCAGTTAAGTACCAAACTTTTTTCTTCACATCTTTTCAGCACACATTTAAGACTTGCTAAGCATTCACTGAAAGATGAACCAAAAACAGAGAAATTATCCATGAAGACCTCTAAATATTTCTCCACCATGTCAGAAAAGATACTCATCATACATCGCTGAAAGGTGACAGGGGCATTACATAACCCTAATGACATCCTTCTGTAAGCAAAGGTGCCATAGGGACATGTAAATGTGGTCTTTTCCTGATCCTCAGGGGCAATTTCAATCTGATTATAACCTGAATACCCATCAAGAAAACAGTAATAGGAATGACCAGCTAGCCTTTCCAAGATTTGATCAATGAAGGGCAAAGGAAAGTGGTCTTTCCTTGTGACGGTATTCAGTTTTCTGTAGTCAATGCACATTCTCCAACCAGTAGTAACTCTAGTCGGCACGAGTTCATTATTGGCATTGGCTACGATGGTGATCCCGGACTTCTTAGGAACCACCTGAGTTGGACTCACCCATTGACTATCGGATATGGGGTATATGATCCCCACTTCCAATAGTTTGAGAATCTCGACCTTAACCACTTCCTTCATGTTTGGATTTAGTCTACGTTGTGATTGCCGAACAGCCTTTGCATTATCCTCAAGATATATGCGGTGAGTACAAATCGATGGGTTAATTCCCTTGAGGTCCGCTATCGTCCATCCAAGAGCTCCCTTATGCTCAATGAGAGTAGATATAACATACTCTCTTGTTCTTTCTCCAAGTGGGCAGAGATCACCACTGGGTATGTCTCATCTTGACCTAAATAAACATATTTTAAATCAGAGGGCAAAGATTTTAGGTCAAGCTTCGGTGGCTTGAGGTTAGACAGTAGAGACATTACATCAGTTTGGGGTAATTCTTCAATTTGTGGCCTCCACCGGTTAACTTCAAGTACCAGTGTAGTATCCAGCATGGCACACATCTTCCTAATTATATCATCATCAAGATCATGGGAGTAGGACAGACACGTCTCTAGAGGATCAGAGGATAAGGTGAGAGGTGTTCTATCTTCCACAAAAGAATCAATCATGTTAACATCGTGAAAATCGTCATCATCCTCTGAGTTGCTGCCGTTATTGAAAAAGATATTCTATTCCAATGTCAAATTTTCAAAAGACATAGTCATGACACCATTCCTGCAGTTGATAATTGCATTTGAAGTGGACAGGAATGGGCGACCAAGAATGACGGGAATCTGAGTGCTCGTGTCATTGATGGGTTCGGTGTCCAAGATGATAAAATCAACTGGGTAGTAGAATCTATCAACCTGGACCAACACATCCTCGATGATCCCTCTTGGTACACGAACAGAATGATCAACAAGTTGTAGTGTGGTTCGAGTGGATTCTAATTCACTCAAACCTAACTGTTGGTATATCGAATAGGGAATCAGATTGACGCTTGCTCCTAAGTCAAGAAGTGCGTGATCAATTCAATAGTTTTCGATTACACATGATATGGTTGGGCAACTGGGATCTTTGAATTTTTACGGCACATATTGTTTTAGGATGGCACTCACTTTCTCAGTTAAGGAAATTTTCTTTTGAACACTTTTTCATCGTTTGGTCGTGCATAAGTCTTTTAGGAATTTAGTATATAAAGGTATCTGTTTTACAACATCAAGTAAAGAAATATTGACTTTCACTTGTTTCAACACCTCTAGGATATCCTGAGAGTTTTAGTTCAACCAAGCGTTGGGGAAACGGAGCAACTGGCTTTTCTAGAGGTTTCGGTTCAATTTTTTATGGGGCGTCACTAGATCCATCATTGTTGTCCTCTTCTAGTTCTTGAGGCTTTTCGGGCCTAACCGGAAGGGTTTTATCAATAACTCTCCCACTCCTAAGAGTGGTGATGGATTTAGCGTGCCCCATTTGATTTGAAGAGCTTGGGTCACTAACTTCATATTGTGGTTTAGGATTGGAAAGAGGTTGAGCTGGGAAGCTCCCCTTGTTTTCAATAGTATTTTCAGCCTTAAGTTCATGTATTGCTATTGTAAGGTCTTGAAAGGCTTACATCATACCCTGATTGAAAAGCTCTTGCTTTTGAAAATGTTTTAGAATCAAATCCTCTTGAGGTTTCTCTTGAGTTGAATTTTGGTTTAGAAAACCTTGAGGTGTAGCCGTTGGTCCATTCCTCCAACTGAAATTTGGATGATTTTTCCAACCAGGATTATACGTGCTGGAGGTAGGTCCATTGAAAGGTCGTTGATAGTTATTTACGGCATTAGATTGTTCATTCAACACTTCTCGAAAGGCAGGTATTGTAGGACAATTTTCAGTTGTGTGAATGTTGCAATCACAGATGCCGTAAACGATTTCATTAACCTTATCCTTCTTTAATTCTATGGCCTCGAATTTTCTGGTGAGATTAGCCACCTTAGTGTTAAGATCATCATCCTCTTTCAAGAGATATATTCCGTCCTTTTTCTTTGAATGAGTCGGCGTAGACGTAGTGTTCGGATTTGGATAATAGTCCCATGATTGTGTTTTTTTAGCCAGACTATCGAGATAATCTCATACCTCGTCAACATTTTTATTAATAAATTCTTCATTACACATTGTCTCGACCATTTGGCGCATGGAAGATGTCAGTCCATCGTAGAAAAAATTTATAATGCGCCACGTTTCAAAGCCGTGTTGTGGGCATGAACTGACCAAATCCTTGAACCTTTCCCAACATTGGAAGAATGTTTCATCTTCCTTTTGGGAAAAGTTCATGATTTCTTTTCTGAGGGTAATTATTTTATTATGTGGAAAAATTTTCTTCATAAATTCCCTCTGCATATCATTCCATGTGCCAATGGATCTAGGACACAGTGAGTGAAACCATGTCTTGGCCTTCTCTTTCAAGGAAAATGGAAAGAGTTTCAGCCTAATAGTATCCTCAGATACATTAGGAAAGTATAAGGTGGTTATAATCTCATCGAACTCTTTCAGATGTAGATACAGTTCTTCAGACTTGAGCCCATGGAACTTAGGAAGGAGTTGGATAACCCCTGGCTTGATGTCCATATGTCCTGTATTCTCAGGAAAAATCATGCATGAGGGCGTACTCACCCCCGCCGGTAGTAAATAATCTCGTAAAGTACGGGGCGGGGGTGCCTAATGCACCTTTTCTCATCATGTACTTCCTCAACCCTTGGTTGGGGTAGTGCTTGAGGTTGATTTTCAGCCATAACCTCCTCTAACTCAGGAGAATTCAAGTGGTGTCTAGTCCTGCGATGGACAGTCAACCCCTCAACTAATCCTCCTTCAGTCACGAGAGGTCGAGTGTTATCGCGTGCCCACTGGGGCATAAAACACACTTAGCCCTCGAGTTCTAACTTAAACCTAAGAGAAAGGAAGAAGAAGAAATCTAGAAAATAAAGGGGAGAGATGGAAAGAAATTACTAAATTTGAAGTCCTAGGTTAAGAACCTGTAGAATAAACAAAACAAGTTAGTTTCTAAGAATAGAAAGTTCTAATTAAAAGTAAACTAATTTCTAAAGAAAAGAAGAAATTTCAAAGAAAGAGAAATTAGAAAGAGCTTACTAAAGTAGAGGTTTCCTACAAAACAGAAAAATTGGATTAGTTCTAAAAATCAGATAGAATGAAGAATAGTAAGTTTCTAAAGTTAGGAAAAAATTTCTAACAAGGAAAATAACTAAGCTTCTAACACTAGAATTAGAAAATTCTAAAAAGAAAATCTAATCTTAAACTAATTCTAAAACTAATTAATTTCAGAAAAACGTAGCCGACAGTCCCCGGCAACGGCGCCAAAAACTTGTTCACTCCCCAAGTGCAGGGTTGTGATGTAGTAATAACTCGGTAAGACCGAGGTCGAATCCCAAGGGACTGAAACTTGTACGTTATGTAAAATTAACTAGAACTAGAACTAGAATAAGATGGAATCTAAATCAAATGTAATTTGAGGAATAATGGTGAAAATATTATCTAAACTTAAGAAAAATTCGAGGAAGGGAACTAGGGATTCAGAGGATCCACTTGTAGAGATCAAGGAGATCTTACACTTGCTTCATGAATCATGGAAGTTAAACTGAACTGTCATTGATCTAGTTTTCAAGAGATGAAAGGTATATGAATTAGAATGGATTCCATCACCAAACCATGCCCAAGGGACTGTGGAAAACAACAGAACTAAACTAATTACCAACCAATCACATGTATGGAGGTTAGGAAGGGTGCCGACATCCAACCATGCCCAGGAGACGATGGTGAACAACAGAGCTTCCTGACGTCATAAACATAAAGGAAAAGGAAATATGCAAAGCCATCTCAGACCCATTGTAATTTTAGTCACAACAGACCATTAAAAACTAAAAACATTTCCATTAAATAACTTCAATCAATATCAATTCAGTTTCAAACAAAAAGGCACAAGCAAGGTCTCTCCCATCACGCCACAAGCTTCACCTCTTAGCCCTAGCTAAGAGGTTTATCCCGACATGAATGGGCTAATCTCTAACAGAGAAAAAAAATATAAATAAATAACTAAATAAAATAAAGGGAAGAAAAACTCCTGGTAGAGAATGCTCCACGCTCCAGCCTCTCTCCCTATGCTCTCCACGTCCCCAGATGCTTCCACGGTTGCTTCACGTCTAGTTCAGAACCCTTCCCTCTCTTTCTCTCCCTCTTTAATAGGTGCTGTGAAGGCGGGGGAGACTGTCGGTGGAGAACTGACTCTAATGGAACTGTTTATGCAGCTATTTACGCAGTAACAGATACACATCACCGACTTGTATTTTTGGAATCAAAATCGTGGAACACATGCAAGATCTAAGACGTCCAATCTCTTTGGATATGGTCGGTCCCACCTTAGGGAAAATTTGGACGGTCCAGATGGTCGGACCGATCCCAATCACGACTGTAAAATGGCCTATAACGGTCAGATATTCAGACGCATGTAATGCGTAATCTTTTACACAGTTGACGTTGGTGGGCCCACGATATGGATTTCCAGAGGAATCCAACCCGTCCTTTGAACTCGTGGTGATATTTCAGTGCAAGAGGAGTGGTTTTGAATTGATGCTGACGTGGTCCACTTGATTTTTCAATTTGCCGTCCAATGCATTCAACAGCTAGGATCTTTACAATACCTTTCATAGGGTCAAACTGACACCTAGGCAAGGATACGTGGGTTGCTGGGATTCCAATGGATGGTCTGCATTGGACCATCAGTGTACGGTGGTGGCCCACTAAACTCGTCCGCAGGCTCTGTTGCGAAACAGAGCCTGTGCGTTCTGCGCTGTGATGGCCGGTGGCCCATGATCGGTGTCAGCTGCGGAATCCACACCGTCCATTGCAATGTCATCGAAAAACCAGTAAAGAATGGCTGGTTTTGAATCGAATTAGATGTGGTCCACTTAACTTTTCATTCCACCGTTAATTCTACGTTCAACGGCCAGAATTTTTCAATCATATGCATGGTGTGAAAAGGACACCTAGGCACTGGTTTTGGCCATCCTACAGATCGAATGAACGGCTCGGATCTTTCAAATAAATGATGGTTGGGCCACACAACTCAAAAACGGACGGACAGCATCCGTCCACTGTCTTCACGTGGGAGATGGCGCAGGTGCTGGTGTGAATATGGAAGGCGGTTGGGCGCGTGCACGACTGGCATACACATTATACCGTGTACATGCATCACATACGGGCCCACTGTGGTGTGTTTCTGAAATCTGATCCATCCATTCATCTTCTCATCTTATTTAAACCGTTGAGACCAGAGTTGAGGCAGTTCCAGATATCAGGTGGGCCCCAATTTGAGATTTTATGGGCTGATCTGTCCATTGGGCCACTTCCAGAGAGATATAATGGCTGAAAATTGACTTGTACGATTAATTTCTTGTCCTCAGGCCACGTATGAAGTTTCGAGTCAAATGGATGGTTGGAACACTGTGATCTTGCATTTTGGACCAATTTTGGGTCACTTACGCTTCAGTTTCTTGATTTTCGGAGATCACTGGCGTGTACATTCATCGATCGTGGTCCCTTTGGGTCCGTCCCTTGCCTTAGTGATCATCAGAGCGTTAAATCCAAGATTTTAACACCCTTTTCAGTCCACGTCTGTAAATCCACCTTGCAACACAAACACGATTAAAATGGGCCATTAGACAGTATCATGCTCGTAAATCTAGGAAATAGCTGGGGTCTAATATGCAATATTTGACTCTCAACACACAGTTTTGCACAAGTTTCAGGAACTCAATGTGCATGAGGGGAGAAACTTCATCCCTCAATGACCACCATACAATGCAATCAATTCATATAGATGATGCATTTGGGTCACAATGATGTAAGTGTGCTACCTGTGGAATATGGAATCCTCCGTCCCAAGAAGGGTTAAGGTCTAGGCACATAAATAGGTATTTTAAGGAGAAAAAAAATCCTCTAATGGGAGCCCAGTACTTTGGAATGGCCCGCAAACTAAGAGAGTCAAAATCCTGAGGAACGGTCCTAGTCAGGCCCAAGGTGGTCCTTCAACCACCTATAAGGGCCTCTATGGGACTACCTTAGGGCAATCAAGGAGGACATCCAACCTCAACTGGGTCCCAAAAGGTAGCCTGCTACGTATACAAAGAAAGGTCCAAGGCACAATCATCTATGGCCTAGTGGGCCATATACTGAGCCCACTACATAGGTAACCTAGTGGGCACTTAAGCAAGGTTAGGGCCCAACCATAAGGGTCATGGGTTCACTCATTATGGTGGGCCTAACGGGCAACCCACTATCCCAACATATGGAAAATCTTTATATTTTTAACACAAGTAAGTTGGGCCTCACATCTCGGCCCAAGTATGGATTTATTATAGTGGGAAAACAAGGGCCAACTACTTAAGCATTTAGCCCATAAGATCCAACACAATGGTAGGGTAAATATAGGACTCAAGGTTTCAACGGGCCTATCAAAATTTTTAGCCCAACCAAGGTTATAAGGCCCATACTTTAACTAAGAGACTAGCCCAAGAAGAATCCAATTAGGATGGACCTTTAATCATGCACTAATTAAGACCAAAAAAATTAAAATAAAATTAAGATGGTAAGATAACTGTCTTAAATCCTCCTCAAATCTAATGGGCCATATTATCCCAAAAGAACATCTATAGGCAACAATTATTGGGCTCAATGCCAAATTCTAGCCCACCTAAATTTCTGGGTTGGTTGGAGTCCAACAATAAAAGTATTTATTAGTATAATTAATCCTTGATGGCACACACACATCACTGTGGGCCCCACCAGATGAGAGAGGATATGCAACACATATATCAAGTAGGCGAGGTCGTTGGAATGCAGGCTTAGTAGAGACCTAAGGCAGGGATGTCCCATATGTAGGCAGCCCTATGGGCCCAGGGTATCTGGTCTAAAAATCCACCCAATGGGCCCCAATTGAATACCCCAAAAAAAGAAGGATGTTCAATCCCCTAAGGACCCCACGTGGATGGGTGGTGGGATATACAACACATCAAGGAGGCCCACGAAGTAGGCTGGACGGCCAGCGCAGGCGGGACGCCGGCCCTAGCCTGGGTGGCCCTGCTTAACTAGCCACTCCGGGCTGCACCACGGCTAGATCAAATGTCCGTTGGGTCTGAAATGTTGTAGGGAGACACTTCCATGGGTGGGCCACATTCCTAAAAAATTTTAGAATTTTTAAATATCTGAAAATATTTTAATTAATTTAAATAAAATAGTTTGTCAAAAATAATCAGACTGACATGGACGTCCCAATGTGGTAGGCCAGTCCGGTCCTTCTCACGATGTGCACAGGGGTCCATTAGACATTAAATTTGGTAATTAGGTCCCAACATGAGTTCAACACACCTCCATAAAATTTTAAAATTTTTGGATATCTATAAATATTTTAATTCATTTAAAGAAGTCAATCTATCTTGAAAATCGGACTGATCTGGACACCATATTATAGTGGGACGGTCCAGTGACAACCATGGTGTGTACAGGCGTCCATTGGACCCAAGATTTTATAGGTAGGTCCTAAAATGAGTGGTACACCTCTCTGCAAAATTTTATAATTTTTGAAGTAGTGAAAGTATTTTTAATAATTCATACAATTTATGGATAGCAATGTTGCAGAACAATTACAGATTGTTGTCCCCTTTTGGATCACCCAAGGAGTGGGCCTATGCTCATCAAATCAAGGGGAAAAGGGAGGGAAGGGTGCCTCCATTACTGTACAACAAGGTAGGGTCCACGTTAGTTGGCCACCTTCCCAAAATCATACCACACTAAGGTCTTTCCCCCTTCCACCTACATGGTTGGACGGTCCCATATGTTGGACCCTCCATGCCCTTAGGCCCATCCCCTGGATGTCCCAAAAAGGGTTGCATGGGATAGGTTTTCAGCATGGATTAAGGTGGGGTCCACATACCATTGACCCACCATTATCTTCTTCAAAACAAAGCAACAAAAGGGCCCAAACAATTAGCAACATGGGCCAAAAAAATCTGATAGCAAGGTATATAGCTGCCTAGTGCAATCCACAGTTAAAGTTCCAGCAAAATAATCTTCATGCACATCAAGGTGTGGCCACCTAGATGGGCCACACACACCTGGGACATACTCTCGAATGATTCAAACCTTGTATGTGTGAATGGACAGCAAGGTGGATCTCCACATGTCTAGAAAATGGGACATATGGATGTCCCAACAAGGATGGACAGTTGGATGTGCCTTGCACATCAGGTGGGTCACCATGACCAACAATCATTTAGGGAGAAGGGATAAAAGAGACAAAAAATAAGAGGAGGAGATCGGCCATTCAAGAGGGGTTTCACCACTAAAAACTCCTTAAGTACAAAGAAGATTCAACCATACAATTGCTCATCTATAGATCTATGCATGCATGGACCTCCATAGTAAAAAACTGAGGTGGGGATGGTCTAGATGACCTTAGGAGGGCTGAGATCATGAAACACATCATGATGGGGTCCATGGAGAATGGCCCCAACATGGATTAACACATGCATGATGGATGGCCAATAGGCACATCCAAAGGGTTAGATGGGATCCCCACCATGGATTGGTGGGTTTCACTTGTTCCCTACGTAAAGAAATAAAAGAAATAAGAGAGGGAAGGGAGGTTAGCATTTGTGGAAAACACCCACCTTGAATCTTCAAGCTACCACCAACACTAAGTACGCTAAGCTCCAAGCTTTAAGGTTCAATGGTCAAGATGAGTTATAGTGGCTAGATGGAGGAAGAAAGGAAGGAGAAGTTGCTATAAATTGGGAGAGGAAATTGCTGGAATGAAAAAAATGAGGAGGGAGAGAGATAAGAAGAGAGAGAGGGAGATAGTATAAGGGAGTAATCATGACTCTCACTAGAAAAGAGAACAAGAGCATGATGAGATTTGTAGGGGGTGCTTCCCAATACTCATGATGACTCTCTAGCTAGCTAGCTATGTAGGGTAGGTTATTAGTGTCACGCCCCAAACTTGGAAACTGGGCTTATAAAATTTTCGATCACCGAATCCGGCACCGACAGCCTCTGTAGAACCTCATTCTCGGCTCCTAACGCCCATTCGCCAAGTTCCGATCCTGGGATGCTACGAGGAGGATTTTCAACGTCAGTTTGATTCGTAATAAGCATAACCAAAGGCATAACCCACAAACAACAACCAAGAACTCCATTACATTTCCACTATGATCAAAAACTTTACAAGTACAATGAGCATAAAGGGGAAATACAATGATGATGAACAAAAACTCCAAAACTAACTGCTAAGCGCTCCTACCTCAATGCTGCTGCAAGCCAATGTCACTTTCACGCAACGGTCGTGCATAAGCTTATAGAAAGCTTAGAGGGTGGTGAGAGTGTGTGTACAAAGTAGTAATATGATTATGTAATATCAGAGTAATGAAGAATGTACTGATGGATCCATGAATACCATTAGCCTACCAAGGCTATGCGATGCAAAGCATGAATGATGTCGGCCATACCAGGGCTATGCGATGCAAGATGCAAGTCAAGCATACAATCCTCATATAAGTCCACATGTCAATACAGCTCAAATCTGAAATATCACCGGAGTCTAGTACACTCTAAACCAGATCGTCGCCTCATCGCGCGCAATAAGGTAAGTGGAAGAGACCTCACTATCCGTCTGCCAATATCGGGCTCGACTCGTAGATAGCGAACCCATTCCTCGAGCTAGTCAAACTCAGCATAGCATTGCCCTCTACTCTCGGGCGGGTAAGGCCGCACCCCCTTCCAACCGACCACGACACAGTGGAGAGCGCAACCATCTGGTATTCGGCACTCAACACTCATCTACCCACTCGGTCTAGACGTTGGAGCAACCTCTTGGTAACATAAGAGTTTAGAAACTTTCACCTAGGGATATCTATAGCACCTTATGTAAAATAAAATTTCTGGTATCCAATCCTGCCAACCACGATGCGTCTGTGGTGGCTACGGCCCCGATGTTGCTAGGGTGTACAGTAACCATATCACACAATGCGAAATGCATGAATCATTCTATTCAATCATGCAGCAATCTTGTGAACACCATGCGCTCATGTGGGACGCTTCGTCTCATATGGAGTCCCGTAAATGTCTCGGCCCAACAGCTTATACGATGATCAAACATTCCTCATATCAAGCATACATATGATGCGTATGGGCATGAGTATTGGAATTATACTAAGCATGTTACAAAGTAATGAATTATCCTTACAACGCAGATGGGCCTAGACGGCCTACACACAACAATTATGGCCTATCAATGGTCCTAGGGAGAGTCATAATGCGGACATTTAACCAACACTATACTTGTAATGTGGACGTCAAACCACCATTGCTCCCAAGCCATAACCCGTAGTAAACATCGTTACACAAACCATGTTGGTTTCACACATTGCAATGGCCTTAGGTACATCCTATTGGGCCTTCATTACATTAAATGGGCTACATAAGTGGGCCTTACGTTCATCAAATGGGCCGCATTACTGGGCTTCACCAATGGCCTTAGGTACATTGCAATGGGTCATAACCCATGGGCCTCAGAGTACATCATAATGGGTCAAATCACATGGGTCTTATGTGTCTTAAATGGGCCTAAACCCATAGGCCTGATATATCAAATGGGCCTAAACCCATAGGCCTTATATGTCAAATGGGCCTAAATCCATAGGCCTTATATAAATCAAATGGGCCTAACTCATAGGCCTTATATATCAAATGGGCCTAAACCCATAGGCCTTATATAAATCAAATGAGCCTAAATCCATAGGCCTTATATATCAAATGAGCCTAAACCCATAGGCCTTATATGTCAAATGGGCCACACCCAAACATAGGTGGCCCACTTAATCATAGATTGGTCTCCTGCTCCAACTCATGCCTTAAAATGATCTTTCCAAGTGGGTGGACGGTCTGGATGCATCACATGTATTACGGCAGGTCCCACTGTTGCTGGACAGTGCAGACCAAACACCAGAGGACTCCACCGTCCACTGGTCAGACGGTGTGAATAAAACAAATGCATCATGGTGGGTACCACCGTCCGCCTAGACGGTGGATGTAGAACACATACATCACTGTGGGTCCCATGTGGGGCCCACTATAATGTTTAAATGCAATCCAAACCGTTCATAAGGTCACTCAGACCTGGATGAAGAGAAAACACAAATTTCATCTTGATTCAAAACTTTTGTGGGCCCAGAAATAATTTTAAAGGCAGCTACCCCATCCCACTGTTTCCTATCATGTGAGCCACCTGAGTCTTGGATAGGGCTGAAACTTGGAGGGGGCCCACTGCTTGGAGTGGCCCACCTCATGAACAGGTTGGATTTCACATATACATCATGGTGGGGCCCACGGCAGGGCCGTGGGACGCTGTCCGCCCTCCCGCTGCATGCAGCAGCGTGCTACTGCTGCTGCATGTTAGAGAGGCAAAGGCACTGCCTCTTGCTTTTATATTTTTTTTGTTTTTTTGTTTTCTTGAGAAAAATCACATGTGGGGCCCACTCCTTGGGAATTCACTCCACCCAAAGGTTTCTAGTGCTCAAAACATGCCGAACAAGTCCAATGTTTGGCATTTTTGGCAGGTAGAAACAACAAGGTGGGTCCTAATAGTTTTAAACAATAGAAAACAGAGTTTTCTATAATATGGCCCGCCTGATTATCGGATTGACCTCATTTTTTCGACTCAACACCTAAAATGAGTTGGAAAACGGAATGAATGGCATGGATTGACAATATACATTAAGGTGGGACCTACATGTACAACCCTTCCAAAAATTAATTTTTTTTTTGTCCTGCTGCGTCAGTACACCCACTAGCAGCGTACACTTCACATATTAACAACGTCCAACATCCCTGAACGGTATATGGTTGTATATAACACATATATTTAAGGTGGGCCCCACCCTCATACATGTTACCAAGGTGGGCCACCAAATGATTGGATGGTGTGCATGAGGCCCACATCAAGGTAAGGCCCCTTTGATGAACGGTTTAGACATCTCACAACCTTTTAAGTGGACCACAAAATAGGGAAGGAGAGAAAGAGAGAGAAAGAAAGAGCGATAGAGTGATGGAGGGACCCCGCCACTATGGGCCCTCCCTTACATGATTTGAAACATACATCTAGTGGGTCCCATTACACATGGGCCCATTAAATTAAAATCCAACAGTGGAGATCCTTTCTCCACTAAAATAGACGGTCTAGATGACCCTAAGTATACAAGAAAATAAACATCATGATGGGGTCCATGGAGAATGGCCTCATCATGGAATGATCATGATGATCAAAGTGGGCCATCGGCCACAACTTAGGGTCCCAAATGAGATCCAAACCATTGATCGGTTGGCCTCACTTGGCCCATCTTAAAAAACATGAAAAACTAATATTATCAAGCACCCACCGTCCGATCTTCTTGCTCTATGGGTTCTTTAGCACCTTAGCTTTGATTTCAATGGAGGAGATGAGAAATGGATGGCTAGGATGGGAGATCTTGGGATGGAGAGGTGGGCCATACTTGAAGTTTTGAAAGAGAGGGAGAGGCTTGGAGAGCTCATACGTATGGGATTTTGGTTGCTTGAGAAAATGAGATGAGAAATGAGAAAGAGAGAGAGTTATAAGGAGATGTGAGGTGATGGGGTGATGGAGTGATGGATGGGAGGGAGATGGGTGTGTAAGGCTTTGTTGACTTTGGTGGCCTTTTGTGTAAGAAAGGTATAGGCTTGTAAGACCTTTTGGACTTTTGTGGTTGCTTGGGTATGGGTGAAAGGTGATGTGTACTTGACATGAGATGTGATGGGATTTGATTGATTGATGGGATTAATGTGACACCTCGTAGAGATTCTCTTAGGTTTCGCAACGTGTGGCGTTTTTCTCACACCAAACGCTGACCCACATCTCTTGACCAGGGTATTGCTTCGGAGCGCAAGTCACGGTATTAGAACCGCAGCGATGGCGCGGTCGCTATAGTAATGGTCTTGGGTTGAGTCAACTCGGGTTAACGGCGTACGAATCAGGGTCACGCGTAAATATCGATTAAGGGTCGAAGGTTGCCGAAATTTGACCGGTAAGACCGCGAAAGTCTACGAAACAGTACGATCTAGGATACGGGGCTTACAATTAGATTAGGTAGGGTGTAGGCTATGCTATGGTGTAGGTTTCTAGGAATGAAAGCCTAGGTGGGGCCTACCATTAAAAAATGTGTGGGCCCCATGCATATAGGTCCCACACATTAATGAATGACCGATAATTGTCGGGGAAATAACATTAGATGCACACGTCGGATGGACACATAAGATATGCCTTTAGAACGGAAACAACGATACGAATAAGATGGCATAAGTCTTGGGTCGATTCGAGTCTGATCTATGTGACCGAACTCAAGGATGACCGCAAACGCTACCCAAAGGTCGCGGGTCACCGAGATTTAACTGGTAGGACCGCGAGACTATGAGAAATGAAATGCATACCTACACACACATGCACACGCAAGAACTCAAGTTGGGTCTTATAACTTATAACCTTAACCTATAACCTAATCCTATACTTATTACCTAAACCTATACTTATAACCTTAACCTAAACTTCTAACCGTAACCTAAACCTATTCTCAAATCCCAAAACCTATAACCTAAACCTAAAACTTAACCTATAACTAAACCTATGACCTATAACATATAACCTAAACTCAATTCCCTAAACCTTAACCTATAACCTAAACACAATTCCCTAAACCTTAACCCATCACCTAACCTAAACCTAAACCTATAACCTACACTTATAGCTTAACTATAATTTAAACCTAAATCCTAAGCCTAAAACCCAAACGTAAACCCAATCCCGCGCGAACCCGAAACCGATTTCTTAAACCTAAACCTTAACGTATTCTCAAATCTCTAAACCTAAACCTACACCTAATCCTAATCTCAACTCCCTAACCTAAACCTAAACTTAAGCTTGAAAACCTAAACCTAAACCCGATCTCGAACCCGATCCCGAACCCGAACCCGATTTCCTAAATCTAAACCTTAACCTATTTTCAATTTCCTAAAGCTATAACCTATAACCTATAACCTAAACATAAACCTAACTTAAACCTATAACCTTAACCTAAACCTAAACCTAAAATCTAATTGTATTCTCAAATCCTTAAACATAAACCTACACCTAATCCAAATCTCAACTCCTTAACCTAAACTTAAACTTGAAAACCCAAACCTAAACCCGATCTCGAACTCGATTTCTTAAACCTAAACCTTAACCTATTCTCAATTCCTTAATTAAATCTATAACCTAAACCTAAACCTTAACCTTAACCTATAACCTAAACCTTAACCTATAACCTATAACTTATAACCTAAACCTATAAACTATAACCTAAACCCAAACCCAAACCTATAACCTAAACCTAAACCTAAACCTAAAATCTAAATGTATTCTCAAATCTTTAAACCTAAACCTACACCTAATCCTAATCTCAACTCCTTAACCTAAACCTAAACTTGAAAACCCAAACCTAAACCCGATCCCGAACTCGAACCCAATTTCTTAAACCTAAACCTTAACCTATTCTCAATTCTTTAAATCTATAACCTAAATCTAAACTTAAACCTATAACCTAAACCTATAACCTATAACCTAAAACCTAAACGTATTCTCAAATCCCTAAACCTAAACCTACACCTAATCCCAATCTCAAATCCCTAAACCTAAACTTACACCAAATCCTAATCTCAACTCCATAACCTAAACCTAAACTCGATCCAAAACTCGAATTTGAATTCCTAAACCCTTAACCTAAACCTATACCTATAACCTAAACTTAATTCACTTAATTTAAACTTACACCTTAACCCAAACATATAACCCGAACCCAAACCTGAACCCGAATTCCTAAACCTAAACCTAAACCTATAACCTATAACCTTAAACTAAACATATAACCTATAACCTATAACCTAACCTAAACCTAAACCTATTCTCAAATCCCTAAACCTATAACCTAAACCTAAACCTAAACATATAACCTAAACCTATTCCCAAATCACTAAACCTATAACTTAAACCTAAACCTTTAACCTATAACCTATAACCAAAACCCAAACCTAAACCTATAACCTTAACCTATAACCTGAAACCTAAAACCTAAATTCAAACCTAAACTCGATCCCAAACCCGAACCTGATTTCCTAAACCTAAACCTTAAACTATTCTCAATTCCCTATAGCTAAAACCTATAACTTAAACCTAAACTTATAATCTTAACCTAAACCTAAAACCTAGACCTACAACCTAAATGTATTCTGAAATCCCTAAACCTAAACCTACACCTAATCTTAATCACAACTCCTTAACCTAAACCTAAACTTGAAAACCTAAAGCTGAACCTGATTTTCTAAACGTAAACCTTAACCTATTCTCACTTCCCTAAACCTTAACCTATAACTTACACTTATAACATAAACATAAACCTATAACCTACACTTATAACTAAACCTAAACCTATAACCTAAATGTATTCTCAAATCCCTAAACCTAAACCTAAACCTATAACCTACAACATTAACATAAACTTATAACTTAAACCTATAACCTACAACATTAACCTAAACCTATTCTTGAATCCCAAAACCTATAACCTAAACCTAAACCTAAACCTATAACCTAAACCTAAACCTTAACCTATAACCTAAACATTATCCTATAACGTATAACCTATAACCTAAACCTATAACCTATAACCTAAACTCAATTCCCTAAACCTTAACCTATAACCTAAACCTAAACCTAAACCTATAACATACACTTATAACCTGAACCTATAACCTAAACCTAAACCTACAACCTAAACCTAAAACCTAAATGTATTCTCAAATCCCTAAACCGAAACCTACACCTAATCCTAATCTCAACTCATTAACCTAAACTTGAAAACCCAAACCTCAACTAGATCCCGAATCTGAACCCGATTTCCTAAACCTAAACCTTAACCTTAACATATTCTCAATACCCGAAAGCTATAACCTATAACCTAAACCTATAACCTAAACCTAAACCTTAACCTAAACCTAAACCTATAACCTTAACCTAAACCAAAACCTATAACCTAAACCTTTAACCTATAACCTACAACTTATAACCTATAACCTAAACATAAACCTAACCTTAACCTATTGTTGTTTCTATATTTTTTTAAACTCTCTTTTAATTCATTGCTTACTTTCAATAAGATTGTACATAATCTGTTGCAACGGAAAAGGAAAGGACTTAGTTTTTGAGTTCTTTTAAGCTTCCTTATCATCCATGCATAGCACTGCAAACTTTTACTAAACTGTAACTCTAATCAGAACTTTATGTGCAATCTGATCAAGTGCATTAACATCTAATATTATCTTATTCCTTTGCGGGATAACATTGCCGTATTTATGGGCCCTTGTGCTCTAATCATCATTGGACTCTCATACATGGGAATCAAGGATGTATCCCTTTAACACATGCCCCTTTTTACAAAGCTTTAATTTTTATTGTTGTTTCTATTAACTTGAATTGAAACACTTTTTTGCATTATTTGCTTGCATTAGTTTTATTTTAATGGTTAGTTTTATTTTAAAAAAGTGTGCCCACTTTTTTGAAAAAAAAAAAAGCGAATGAAGTTTCTGCAATTCTTTATGATTATGAATTATAATGTTTTGTTGGTTGAATATTTTTTTATTAGATGAAAGATACAAAAAGAAATTTGTTACAGATTTTTTTCCTTTTTTCTATTTTTAATGCAAGAAATTTTATGATGGCTTTAGGCCATCCAGATTTTTCTAAATATTCAAATCTGAGACAGTCCATAACCGTCCTTTTAAGGTTCATCAGAGATAGCTCATAACAGTCCTTTTAAAGGACGGTCCATGATCATCCTTTTAAGGTTCATCAAAGACTACTGATAACAGTCCTTTTTAAGGACGGTCCATGACCGTCCTTCGTAATAGATGGTCCATAGCCGTCGTTTTAATGTCTATATTTATTGACAGTCCATGACCGTCCTTATTTACAAATGATCCATAACCGTCCTTTAAATGTTTATAGCAATGACGGTTCATGACCGTCCTTTGAGTAATACGACGCCCCAAAATAGGATGGCCCATGTGACGGTTCAAAACCATCCTTTATTGTCATTTGAGACGGTTTTCAACCGTCTTTTTTCACTATTTTAGCGTAGTGAATAAAGAATAGCTCCCATAGGCACTCGTTTCATTCCCTTCTCCCAATTTCCTCCAAACATACTGCCAAGGGACTATATTTACCACAGCAATCCTGCAATGGTCATTCCTCCGGCTCTAGAGAATATGCATGCTTGTGAGGTTAGTCCACAACTTCCCATGCAACCTTGTTATTGTTAGGGGTGGCAACTGGATAGGCGACCCAAGCTGAGACTAGGGCCCCAGAACTTAGCCCGAGGGCAGTGTCAGAGACTGAGATCTAGGCCTGATGCTTGATGAATGGCCCCGTCCAATGATTAAGTAGCGTATGTTACAATGGTTTAAAGATACTTGTTAACATGTTTCCATTCCACGTAAATTAAATATGTAATTTAAAGACCAACGTTGGATCCAGGGTGACGTTTCATCAATCCAACCTGTTTATACCATGGTTAAAAGACAAACGTCTAGAGGATATTTCAAAACAAAAATATCTTAAATTGTACTCATTTTAAACCTTTGATTACTTTACATGTACCTCACCCGTAGGGCCAAGGCCATTCCAGCCCAATTAGGTCCGGGGATTAAGGGATTAAGTCCGGATTAGGGTCCATTGCCACCCCTAGTCATTGTTTAGGGTGTGGTGTGCTTTCAAGTAATAGGATTATATGAAACATCCTTAGCTTTTACTCATTTACTCTTGATTGAACCGAATGCCTGCAATTGGATTCCTTGTGGAACCAAATGCACCAATTTTCATTTACAAGAGAGGGATAACACATTTTTTTTGGGGTGTGCACGTGACAGAACTGGCTGCAGAGGCAGGTGATGAGCACGTGCCACGTGGCTGGAATAGTGCATGCATTGGAAGGATGGGATACACACGAGTGTGCCCACGAAATTCTCGATGTTGAAAAGGTATGGGATGCAGCTATTCAGCACGGATTCCTTCCACTGGGGGCATGAGTGATTTAGATGTGTTCGAATGATGAGAAAAAACCTCTTAGTTAATTATCTCTACATACTTATGCTACATTTAAACATGAGAATATCATAGACCCATACTATCATATGTAATGTGTGTCCTTAGCTTGTGGTTTGAAAACTTTGCAATATTAAGGCCAGTTTATCATACAACATGTCTCTAGTTTTTTTTTTTTAACCTCCAATCCTAAAGTATTGCAGGCCCTTGCAATAGAGCTAGGTATTAAGGTCTGTTTATCATACAAACATGTCTCAAAGATTTTAAAAATAAAAATAAAAACAGTAATGCAGGCCTGCTTGTGATGAATCACCACGTACAAGAGGTGTCAAAGTTAGGTATTGCATGTCAGATGATCCAAAACCCAAATTGTGATTACCTAACATTGCTTACACTACCAAAAAAATGGGCACAGGCTACGGATTTAATCCGTAGCACGACCATCGTCGTAGGTGCTAAGCCAATAGGTCTAAAACCTATGGCTAAGGATTTAATCCGTAGCCATGTTTCAACAAGAAAACAAATGCATTTGACTTAAGGATTTATCCAATGATAACAAAGAATTTGATGAGAGAATATTGATCACATTTATCTGAGTTCATTTACATCCTCGGATTACGTTGATTATGAAAACAAAGTACAATTAATGCAATGTAATGAAAAAGAAGATAGTCTAATGGCAATTTTGACAGCATTTCGACATTTTTTTATCACATCTCCAGGGGAGATGGGTTGTGCGGGCTTGAAACGCTTGATCTGACCGTTGAGATCAGTTCCAATTATCTTTTCGTTGGAGCGATGATCATCTCTTGAAATGTAGAGCGATTCCTTGAATTGTGGAGCAATCCCTTGAATTGTGGAGCAATCCCTTAAATTGTGGAGCGGTCCCTTCCATCATACCCTCTTTTCTCTCTCTTCACTGTGAATTCCTTAATACTTAACTTCTGAAGGTGTGGGGTCCATGAGGTGATGCATGGAGCTTTCTTTAAGACAACATAAGGCTTGTCTTAAGACAAGCTCCTCTTGATGTGGCGTATGGGCTATTCATTAAGACAACAAAAGACCATCTTTAAGACATTTCCATGAGAAATGGCATTGGAACCAAGCATCAGGACATATCCCCTTAGGAAGTGGCATTAGAACCCTCTGTTTGGACAAGCTTCCTCATCAAATGGCGTTAAAAGCCTTGTGTTTGGATATCTTCCTCACAAAATGGCGTTGGGAGCCTTGTGTTTGGACATCTTCCTCACAAAATAGCATTGGAAGCCTTGTCTTAAGACATCCTCCTTAGGAGGTGGTGCAGAAGGGAGATGTTAAGACATGAATTCCATTTAAAGTGGCGCAAAAGGGTTTTTCCCAACCTCCATTGCGCGGTTCCACGCAACCAACTTCTATTGTGCAGTTCCTCGCAACTAACTTCAGGACAATGTCCCCTTGAAAAGTGGCGCAGGAGAAATTCTCTCCCAAATGGATTGCGCAGGTTGGCATAATGGGATTTTCACCTAGATAAGCTCCACTCTAGGTGGCGCAAGAGGGCTTCTCCATTTCCATTGTGCGGTTTTGTGCAATGGACTTCTGTTGCGCAATTCCGCGCAATGGACTTCTGTTACGCGGGCTGGCGCAACGACTTCTTCCCCTCCTTCTCTTACCTTGCTTCTCTCTCACTTTCTGGCCCACCAACTGATCAAACTGATCCAATTCCTCAAATGAAGTAGGGGAGGGGTGTTTATAGGCCCCACCACTCTTATAGAGTGGTGATCACCACAACTTATCTCTTCACATATGACATCTTCTTTTCTTAAACTATGGTGTCCACCAAGCTCCCTCTTAAATGGTGGTGTACAACCTCTCTCCCTTAAAATAACACTTGTGCACCCTTTTTTACTAAACTACCATTTTCAATGCCTTTTATTGAAATACCTAAACTACCCTTGGACTTAGATTTTTACCAAAATACCTCTCGGACATGAATTTTACCAAAATCCCCCTAGACATGGATTTTACCAAAATAACCTCAGACATGAAATTTACCAAAATACCCTTGGACATAGAATTTACTAAAATACCGCCGGACATGGCATTTACCAAAATACCCCCGAACATGAAATTTTACCAAAATACGGAGTGCACAACCCTGGAAAAGATCCACACCATGGAATTCTCTGACCACTTCAATGGAATATTTTTTATGCCTCAACAAGCCATAGCTTAAAATAGCTACAGATTTAATCCGTAGCGAATGTTTCTGTAGCCAAAAGCACCTACAGCTATGGATATTATTGGTAGCTAAAAGTATTGGTGGATCCATAGCAATATGCCAAATTTTATAACAGCTACGGGTAATATCCATAGCTATCTCCTACATTAAAAAAATGTTATAATTATTCATTCATTCAATTACCACCTGCATAATCATTCATTCATTCAATAACAATCATTCATTGATTCAATTACCACCTTCATAATCATTCAATAATGAATCAATTACAATCATTCATTCATTCAATAATGACTCAATTAGAATCCTTCATTCAATCAGCTAGCAACGTTGTGCATTGTGATCAGATAGATGCCTGCGGCAGCTTCACTTTTTCTTATCAAACTTTGCCAATTCATGGAACCTACAATGTAGTCAAATAACTACAATATCAACATCCTAAAAACAAATTAAAACAATTGCTAGAAACAGGTCAGAAGGTTGAAACCAGTGTTTTAAAACTCTGACCCTAATAAAGAATTTGAAGACCATAAAGAAAATTCAAGATCTAAGATTCTATCTTTACAAACTTAAATTCAAGTGAAGAAAGATATCTCGCAATTTTCTTGCCTCAAAATGTCTCAGGAAAGAAGAAGAAACAACCGAATTGAAAGGTTGTACAAAGATGGCCCATAACGCTGCCGTTGCTCCTCCACTGGCCTAAAGTATAAGAAATGTGCAGTATGAAATTAACACATTTTAATTGCATTATATTTCTTTGATAAAAACTTAAGGGCCTATTTGGTTTTCCATTGTACATGTAAATCACGATAAATAAGTAATTATTACTTTTTCACCTTGTTTGAAAATATGAGAGTAATTCCACCTCGAAAATTAAAACAAAAGTGTTGACTTAAATATGCGGACCCCACCATAATGTATATGATATATCCACACCATCCATCTATTTTATTAGAACAATTTGGAACATGAACCCAAAAATGAGGCAAATCCAACACTCAAATGACCCACACAAAAGGAAACGGTGGCCTTATTTCGTCCACCATTGAAAGTTATTTTCTTCGCTAGGCCCACATTGACATTTTTTCATCATCTAACCCGTTCATACGGTCACACAGGCATGGATAAGGGGAAAACACAAATATCAGCTTGATCCAAAACTACTATACACCCCAATAAGTTTTTAATAGTAGATGTTCAATTCCCGTTGTTTCTTGTGGTGTGGTCCACTTGACCTTTGGATCTACCTCATTTTTTTGCTCATGTCATAAATTTGACTGGCATAACAAATGAGCGGTGTGGATAAGTAACATACATCATGATGAGCCCCATATTGATGTTGTAAATTTCTCGATTTAAGTGTTGAAAAAGTAAGTTGTCACATCTGCATTGGGAAAGATGTGGTTATTACCTAGGTAAATAATTATTTTACATGCAAATTACATTTTAGTTGGAAAATCAAACAGGCCCTAAAGGTAAAGCAACCCAATACACAAATGAGAATTGGAATAGCTACTTCTAAGAAAATAAAACATACCCCTGATCATCATTTATTTGTCGTATAAAATCTAGTAAAACTTGCGCAGGTATTGGATAAAATCATATGAGGTGATAGAGGACTTGATTATACACTATGACATAGGTTAGGATCATTAATGGTGTATGATTGAAAGAAATTAACATCTATATGGTAGTGGTAAGAACATAAATGGTTCAGATTAGTCTAAGAATGTACCCTGACTGTAGCCACCCCTGTAAAAATACACCCATCATGTCTTCTTTTTACTTGTATTATTATACGACATGCAAAATTACGTGAAGGAATTCAAGCCAAAAAATGTTGTGTGAAGAGAATGTGACAGATGATTGAAAAAGAAAAGAAAAAAACATACCTTATTCTTTTTCCTCCCCTTCTTCCTCTTTGGCAGCACCTGAAACTTCAAAGAGTGAAGAGAGATGGAAGAGAGGTTAAAGACATCTTCAAAGAAACTTAGGGGTGGTTTAGCAAATAGATATTTGAAGAATCCAAGTCTAGTAACTGGATTCTTGAGAATTTCGTGTGTCAAGTTATGTTCGACACTTTGGAATTTGAATCCTATTTCTAAGAATTTGAAAAGTTGCTTTTCAGGAAGAGTTGTAAATGGCTTAAAATCAAAAATTGAGTTCCAGCTAAATTCCGCATTGCCAAAATTCTAAAGTAGCTCTAGAATTAAATTTTAATTCCAAAAGACAAATATTTGATAAAACTTAGATACTCTAACAAAGTGTCATCATGATAATAAGGCACTTATTTGATTATTTGACAAAGTTTTTTCACTATAAGCAACAACAAAGGCCTTGTTTCACATGTCATTCACATCACCTCTTCAACTGCTTTTTCTATAAGGTGTTCTGAGTACTTCAATGCCTTGATTTCTGCCTGTGCATCTACCAATTCCATATCTTTATCTGCAAATATATATATATATATATATGAAAAAAAATCCAATCAATATCAAAGACAAAAACCATCAAGGCAGACCACTGAGACATGCCATCATATCGACAGTTCAGATCGCTCCACTGGCATGTCCGTGGCTCCTAATTTTATTTTTAAAAGCTCTAGAGGTTTCTTTCTCAGCATTTAAATTTCAAAAAAGCAAAGTTACCATACGAAGTCTAAAATAGACTTGTTAGACACTTGTACAAGCATATGGATATCCAAGCAAAAACCTATGAGAGCAAAAGAAAATAAAGAAACCTTCATTGCTACTTTGCAATAAGACAGGAACATCAATATCATTGTGGTATCTGTCAAAAATGATACAGATCTTCAGTGGGGGAAAATGCTCTTCAATCCAATAGTCAGTTTCTAGACGCTAGTAGAATATATCAACCTGTATGCATGCACACAAACATCGTACATGTGGCACAAACATGTAGCTATTGAATGCTAGAAAGAGTTCTAGTATAAACAAATATACCAAAGAGGTATAAAACACCTATGGTTACCAATACGAAGGCTTGAGGAGCTGCCAAAGTAAGCTTCATCATCTAGATTGTCATCCTCCTCATCCTCATACTGATAAATAGCTTCTTGTTGGTAGGAGGCTTCTTCCTGAGCCTCCAATGTTAGAGGCACAAACCAAGTGGCTCTAATGAGCAGACAAGCACTCTCCTCGAACATGTAATCATCAAAATGAAATGCCACAACAATGGGTCAGACCCATTACCATTGCATACTCATTCAAACCAGTGAACATGTTGGTCAGCCTAAAGTTCAGGGGTGTTGTATATAGGCCCTTATGTTTTTACTATCAACTTGATGTAAGTATAACAGGCCTGTATATTAGTGAATCAAAAGTATACGAAAGGTTGAAACCTTACACTAGTTGCTAGGTAGGCAGCCAAACTAATTGATTTTGAAATGTTGGCTATAGTTGCAAGAAGCAAAAAATACTGGGGAAACATTGGAGTTAGCAACTCAACTCCAATGCTCAAACCGAATAAGATTGATGTTCAGAACCTTACCCTCTGCATATGAGACAAAAACAACACATAGCAAGATCAATCACTAAACCTAATACTAATGCCACCAAAAGGTTGAATTCTAGAACAAGTAACAATACTCATACCTTCAAGTTGGCATCGAATGCAAATCTAAGGCTAGCGGTGTATATGCATCGGCTAAGTCGTCCAAGCCAATCCTTCAGCTCCCAATTCAATGCAACAGCCAATGGAAGGGACCAAGAGGACCCAATCCCTATGGCTTGAAACATTGCCTGAAAATCAATCATTCAAGCATTCCCATAAGAATCTTCTTTTTTTCTTTTTCTTTTTTCTTTTTTTCCAAATTACTACAGTGAGGAGAAAATATCCAATGTTCAATCAGAGCCAGGGGCATTTTAGTCCATGCTAGAATTTTGTATAGGTAAAGACACCCAAAATGGATCCTGATCCTCATGTGGTCTGCCCCACTGTGGATGGGTAATGTTGCAAAAATAGTGGAGAAACCAAGCAACCAATGCCTACCTTGGAAATGGATGGTTGGAAATCAAATAAAGAAAACAGTCCACATGTTAATGCTACAAGTAAGTTTACTGATTGAAAGGCTACTATTGTTCACTGGAGGGCATCTTTTGTCCATCACCATCCATAGTGGGGTCTGCCAGACAAACACTATCGATCACCAAAAGGTAGGTCCCACCTGATTTTACAGGCCCACCTACTTCCTGGCCCCTGATCGAGCAGCAAACTCCCTGTTCTTGATCATCCTCTTCTGCCTCCTCTCAACAATCTTCTCGACCACGTCACCTGGTGCAACCCGCCTTTTTTGCAAAACGAAAAGAAAGTGAAAAATCGATCAAACAAATAAAACATGGCAAGATAAGATAACATTACCTCCATCGAGCTATTGTAACTATCTAGAGAAAATGGCTACAGAGCTCTACCACTGGCCTATCGGAAAAGCACCTACTAATGAAAGAGAAATGAGTAAAACAAAAAATATACCTTCATGTTTCATTAGCATGCAACCCCAACACTATAGAGTCACATCTCCTCCTCACCCACTCACTCAACTCTTTAACTCTATTCGAAACATTTCCATCAACCTCTTCATCCTTTTGAACTATCAAATCAGGGCAATAGAGCATATCATGTTGAGGAATCTCCTGGTCATTGGTTTAACTAGGAGGCATTATACAATGCTTAAGCTGAGAGCTTGTAAAATATGTTCAGTTTGCACAGGTGGGGCACATGCTTCAGTGATCCCAAAACCATTGAAAAAAAGGACCTCATGGACAAAAAGTACCCCAGATTGGAAGATCCTAGCTATATAATATTTGGCTTTTTCCCATTGAATGTGAAGGTTGGCTGCATTTTCTTTCTTAACTGTCCATTTATTTGGCCAACTATTGAAGGGTCGGGGTTTTTCCACTTGGGAGATGAGCATGGGTCATCCATAGAGGGGACAATCATACCGACGGTTTGGATTACTGAATCATGGGCCTCGCTCTTATGAAATGAGCTCAAATAGTATTGTACAAATATCATGATCTTGGTTTTCAATTACAATTTTTATGATAAAAAGTCCTAAATGGTACCTTAACCATTCCAGTTCCATTATCACACACAAGAGGTTGAATATCTTCAGCATCAACCATCTTCTAGTACCTACCAGAAAATGGTGCCGACCTCAGAATAGAAGAATTAGCAAAACAAAAGAGTACTTTCATAGCATTTTTCATTTAAAGCACTGGAGATTCAAATTTCAAGCAATGGCAAATTCACAATCTATGTAAATCATCCCTTGTGCCTTTGGTAAATTTAGTAAAGAATAGTGGTTTCCAGAGCCTCTCCTGCCCAATAACTTCATGGCAGACATATCATTACTAAGAAAGAACCAAATAATAACAAAATCAATTCCGAATAACACAACCAAATGACTGAGGTTAAGCAGAAGTTCCCATCCCAATTTTTAAGTGAAAAATAATCCCGACCATCCAAATTAAAAACCATCATTAAATTGCCAATAAACAAAATTATCACCGTGGATAGATTAAGCCATAAAAGTTTGGATGAGGAAACAATCCGGACTCTGCAATTAATGCATGCTACATTCATGATAGATGAAATGCTAAAAGTAGAGAAGAAAAAATGGTAATGGGCTATCACTAGTCCATAACACACTCAAAATTCCCATCAACCATATTATCAAGATGACAACTTTATGGAAATGAGGACCACAATTTAGATAGGTCCAGCTGATGTGCATACATCCAATGCGTCCAAAAGATGATTTGCCTGAGTTAAGTAAACACTTGCCATTTTTTTGTTTTCAAACCCTTCACACCCTTGTACAAGAATTCAATGTAATCATATCCATGCCTGCTCCACAAAATCGACATATTTTCATGGTGAAAATTCACAAATTACCTGCGAAAACTATTCTTTTCTATTTAAAAACTAAAAACATTGCAACTTTAGAAAGAAAAATAAATATTCTGAAATTTACTTCTTTCAGTTGGGCTCTAAATGGCACAAAATTAGGAGAAAGATCGAATGTGAAAAAATATAAGAAAGATGCTTACTGCGGTCTCGCTGACCGATGCCTGGCCTCAACAGTTGGCGATGCACCACCAGCTCCTCTCATCTTGATCCAATTAAAGCAGTGGAAGATAACATCTGATCTATGATCAATACAAAATCAAACCCAAATGAAACAGAATTAAGTAAAAAACAGAAATAGCCAAACATACCCAAGAAAGATTCAATAATCACAATACAATAGAAGAGAATCTGGCAAAGAATGAAAAAACCCGTATCGCATATTCTTATCATTCTTTGCCAGATGGAATCTGGAGATACTCCACCAAAAAAAAATAATAATAAGGTGAATAGAGGAAACATTAATAATAATTAAAAAAATGTGGAAACCTGTTTCACATTGACCGGAATGCAGAAGTACATGAAAGTGGCTCCAAATGGCAAGTGAGCTCTTTTGTTCATTATGAAGACATGAGCTTGTCACCTTCCATTTGATCCAATGACGATGCTACTCAATGCAAACTTACTTCAAACACACCCTCAAAGTGTCTCCATAAACTACCTTTTGGTAGATATGGCTTAAATGCTTTGAAGGTTTAATGTTTGTACCAACCGTTTGAATCATTTTTCCCATGACCCAGTTACAAAATAATAATAAAAAGTTACAGGACTGACTATTGTTACACCAATCAAGTGATCTTGATTGTCGATTCAGTATGATTAGGAACATTCCACTAATTAGGCCCTACCTTGGATTACCATGGTGCTCAAGGACTTCAATATGACAATCTTAGCCATCCAATATATGAAATGTAACTATCAGATTCTAAGTGTTTTGTGATGGAACTTATTAAATGAGGATTTAGTTTTGTTGGGAAAAATAGGTTTAGGTTTTTCCTAGTTTGTTCAATATTTTTATTACTTAGTTCTACCAATCCAATGTTTATTTTGGAACAGTAAATTGTAATGATAATGAAACCATGCAATGTTACTACAGATCTGGTTCTTGACATTGTGATGCACCCGGAGAAAGTGGAGTGGCAGAGTTTTCTTGGGTGCCATTAAAATAAATCTATTTCTAATGATACAATCATATTTTATGATGTGAGTAGGCAACGGGTGGATAACTTACGGATCATTGTTGGATGGTTTGACATAATGTCAGACCCAAAAATCAACTAACTCAGAAAGGAAAAACGATGGGGCCGGGATTCGCACGAGAGAGAAGGATGTGAGCACTGTCACAGGGAAATTTGGATGCAAGGCTTGTTGCCTTCCAAAGACCTACCCTGGCTTACCCCCATGCGTCGGCCTGTTCATTTGTGGGATGACATGGCAGAATAAATTAAATTAAATTAAAAACACATCCTTTTTTTAAGCCCTTTGGGAAAAATCAAAACCTTTTTTTACCATAGAACCACACCCAACCAGAAACTCCACGATCTAGGTAGAGACAAAAAATAAATAAATAAATAAAAATCACATCTGCATATTTCAGTGAATCGAAGTAATAAGATTAACAACCAACATCCCATGCCAGATTTTATATAAGAAACAAATCCAATCCTCATTTTCAAACAAAAGCGAAACAATAACCTTAATATTTCACAATCGGGAATAATAAAAAAAACGCAAACCAACAGCCAATCCTATCCACATATTTTGACAAATTGAAGCAATCGGCTGCGAGATCTGATGCAAAAAGCCTCAAGTCAAGCAGAAAGAAATCCGGTATCACAGATCACATAAATCACCATATTCTAACTAGAGAAAAAGGGGGGAAACGAGATCAAATGATTCCAACCATGGAAATTAAGGAGAAAAAAAAAACCTTAGTTGTAAAAACTGCACCAATAACCTTTTTTAAACGGAATAAAGGAAATACTCAAATCAAGCAGAGAAAAAAAAAAACCTAGACTGTATCATAATCGCATAAATCAACCAATTCTAACCGGTGAAAAGGCGGAAACATCAAATTAAGCAAATAAGAAAAAACATAGATTATTGAAAGAACGCATGCATCAACGGATCTCCGCCAAAAAAAAATGGAAAAATTATTATTGATTTTCCAGGAAAAACGAGAACAATCACTTCAAAGCAAAGCAAGAAACAAAAAATGAGCAAAATTCAACAACAAATTCAAATAAAAGGCAGGAAAACTAATCCGAAGCTTCATATTCATGAAAATATCAATGAAATTACTTCAAACAAGTCATTGAAACCGCTCCTTTTCAAATCCGAACCTTTTTCTATGGAGAATCTCTCGATCTTAAGGCTAAAGAGCATGCATTTTCACATGGGAACATCTTGAAGTCTGTCTACATAGAGATCTTCTTCTCCTTCTCCTTCTTATTCTCCTTCTTACGGTGAAAGGGGGTTTTGAAGATTGAGAGATGGGTTTTGGGAGGTCTGCTGCGTGCAGGAGAAAAGGGCGGACTAAGATGGAGAGGCTGAGCACGTGAGGGAGAGCGGGAGATCGAGAGAGGGCGAGGGAGATGGAGAGAGAGATTGAGAGATGGGTTTTGGGAGCTTTGTTGTGCATGGGAGAATAGGGCAGACTGATTTTGGATTTGAGAGGGCGCGTTTAGTTTTAGGAGGGGCGCTTGACGGACGGCCCATAAATCATTTGGGTTTTAGGACAGTGGGGCCCACCGTGATGTATTTTATTTATCCACTCCGTTCATTAATTTTTAAATATTATTTCAAGTATTGATTAGAAAAATGAGTCAGATCAACGTTGTAAGAAGACCACACAACATATTAACCATAGAAATTTAATTTTTATTATTTCTTATGGTGTGGTCCATTTAGACCTTAATCAACATAATTTTTGGGCTCATCGACTGAAATTGTATATCAAAATTGATGGACGGCTTAGATCAAAAAAATATATTCCAATGGGCCACATGGAGCCCCTTAAGCAACATCTATATGTAATAAGGCAATGGCGAAGATGTAAGTTTAGCTACGAATCAAATACGTTTTAGTTACGGATTAAATTTATTGCTACGGATCTAATCTGTACCCAATAACGCATGGAGCGCTTTGCTTTATTTTTTGGCAGTGTTAGTGTGTTTGGTTGCAGTAAATTAGACTAATTAAACACGAAATTTCATGATATTTGGTGCAAACAAATGCCTGCTAAAAAAGGGAGAAAAAAATAAAACATTTCTAATGAATTACTTCCTAGCTACATTCCATCAAAACAGCACTACTATATTGATAGTGTAGCCGAATAATCAAATTGATCCACTGGTAAACTAGACCATAGCTTACAGAACAAAAGCCAAAACTTTTTATAGCCCATTATTATGGGAATGGGATTTACAAAGGACTAACCTGATAGATGAATTAGATATTCTATGTATGTGGCATGCAGGCACACGCGTGGCCTATACACGAGCTTTATCATGCATGTCAGAGTTTATTTTTTAAACACACAATCACCCACCTGCACCTTACATGGACACTCAAACCTAGGACTTCAATGTTGAAACGCATAGCATTTACCACTTAGCCATGCATAATTATGAGTTTCCAGTAAACATATAATATGCTTAATTAACCCATATTCAGTCTAAATTGAGCCTAAAGCCACCGCGAGCCAAGAACCACATAGCTCATGCTCAGCCCATTGCTTAAGCCCAGCCCAACACAACTATCTAAGCTCATTGGGTCAACCAAGGCCCAAATTAAATCCGAGTTCCATATCCAGCCATGTTGACACTCGGAGAGACGTGATGAAGTCGATCACCATCTTCCTCATGGAATAACTACTCCAAATCGATAGAGCTCTCTAGACTCATCAGAGAGCTTCCCTGAATCCACGAGAGATAAAAATAAAAATAATTTCTAATAAATTCAAAATAAATTGATTGATGATAATAAATAATAAAATTACAATCCTTTAAATAATGAGCTCAGGTCCGTAACATTGAAAGTACGGATATCTCCATGTCATCTGAAAGATCAACAACGTGAGTATTGTCATTGATCTTTTGAAGGATTAGTACCGATCCAATCTTCTTGTTCATCAACTTGTTGTAAGTCCCAGTAAAAAATCTCTCCTTGCATAAATGCACCATAACATGGTCACCCACCTCAAATACCTTTTGCCTCCAATGCTTGTCGACTTGCTCCTTATACTTGTCATTCGAAGCTTGCAACTTGACTTGTACATCCACATGAATGCATATAATTCAGTCCGTCATATGTTCTAATACAATGCTCATGCCCGAGAGTTTGGGCAAAGGTACCAAGTCAAGTGTGTGGAGGGGTACTCGACCATAAATAATTTGGAATGGGGACTTCCCTATTGAGCAGCTCACCATGTTGTTGAATGCAAACTCCACTTGAGACAAGGCCAAATTCCACTGCTTCAATTTGTCATATGAATTACACTGTAATTTGTAACTTCAGTCTACCCATCGATCTGTGGGTGGTAAGCACTACTAAACTGAAGTTGGGTACCAAACTGATTCCACAAAGTCTGCTAGAAATAGCTAATAAACTTCGTGTCACGGTCAAAAGTAATGGTCTTGGGAACGTCGTGTAGCTGCACTACCTCTCTGAAGAATAGATTTGTCACATGTGTTACATCGAGAGTCTTCTTACATTGGATAAAGTGTTCTATCTTTGATAAATGATCTACCACCACGAATATTGAATCTATGTCATGTTGTATTCATAGGAGACCAAGCACAAAGTCCATAAATTAAGTCCTCCCAAGGACCATCATGCACAGGTAATGGGGTGTAGAAGATCGTATTCTGAGACTGCCCCTTAGAGGTCTGACGAACATGACAGCGTTGCACGACTTTACCCACATCACATACCAATTACAGTTGCTAGTAATATCGCTCCTCAACAAGAGTCGGCGTCTTGTCTTGTCAAATGTATCCACTAAGGCCACTCTTATGTAACTCTTGAATAATCTGCTCCCTTAGTGAACTTCGGGGGATGCACAATTGATTCCCTTTGAAAAAGAAATCATCTTGTGTATATAGGTTAATGAGATGACCCTCTTGACACATCATTCATGCATCCTTGCAGTCCTCGTCCTCATCATACAGCTACTTGAGACAGTTGAATCCAACCACCTCATTACTCATCGTAACAAGTAGTAATGTACGGTGGTTAAGTGCATCAACTACCTTAATTTGCTACCTTGACTTATGCTTAAGAATGAACAAGAATTCCTGTAAAAATGTGACCCATCTAGCATGCACACGATTTCACGTTAACCTGACTATTAATAAACTTTAAGGCTTAATAATCAGTGCAGAGAACAAACTCTCTCTAATTAAATATTGTCGCTAATGTCATAGCGCTTAAACCACTATGTACAGTTCAAGCTCATATGTCGACCACTTCTTTTGGGCTTCATTGAGCTTCTCACTGTAAATGGCTATCGGCCTGCCTTCCTGTGATAAGACTCATCCAATTCTGACATATTAGACATCACGCTCAACCTCAAACTGCTTGTCGAAACTAAGAAGAAATAAGACCAATACTGTTGTGGATAATCAACGCTTGATTTTAGAAAAGCTCTTGTCAACCTCATCGGTCTACTGAAACAACCTTTTTTATGCAATATGTAATGGGTGCAACTATAGTGCTGAAAATCTTCACGAATTGACGATAGAATGTCATCAACCCATGGAAACTCCTCTCTTCATGAATGTTTGTCAAAATTAACCATTCCGTAATGGCTCGCACCTTTTCATTTTCCACACAAATGCCCGTGGATGTCATAATAAATCCTATGAACAATAGGTCACTCATTAAAAAACTTCACTTCTTCAAGTTGAGGTGTAACTTGTTAACTGTCAGGACCTGTAGCACCTACCTAAGATGATACATGTGCTCCATCTCACCATGCCTAAATATCAGAATATCATCAAAATATACTATCACAAACTAGCCAATGAACAGCTTCAGCACTTGATTCATCAGACGATAAAAGTTCTCGATGTGTTCGATAAACCGAAGGACATGATCAGTCACTTATACAACCCATCTTCAATATCGTGTTTCTACTCATCACCGGGCCAAATACAAATCTTATGGTACCCGCTCATTAAATATAGTTTAGGGAACACCTTGGCATATTCTACCATATCAAGCATGTCATCCAATTACGATATCGGGAACCAATATTTAATAGTAATCTTGTTAATTGTCCGGTTATTGACACACATGCGTTAGCTCCCATCTTTCTTTGGCGTTAATAAAGCTAGCACGACACATAGGTTCATGCTCTCTTAAAAGACCCTTACTAATCAATTCCTCTACCTACCCTTGAAGTATCTCACACTCTTTCAGACTCATCTAATAGTGGGGGTGGTTGGGCAAGTTAGCCTCAGGGAAGAGGTCTATGTGATGTTGGATGTCCCGCATGGGGGGCAATCCATTGGGTAATTCTTCAAGCCAGATTTCTTTGAATTCGTTCAGCATCAGCCTTAAACTTAGAGGAATATCTAAGGGTTCTAATTCCTCACCCTTTACCACTACGATTTACACCTTGCCGATTTTCTTGGATTTCTCCATGAAATTCCGAATGGTCAGGAGGGAGATCTCCTCCACTTTAGAACCTTCGAGGTAGTTCTCTAGTGTCATATGGGCAAGGATCGTCTTTCGACCATCCTTGACGAATACGTAAACATTGTCTCATTCTCAGTGGGTCACATCATGGTCCAATTTTCATGGTCGACCGAGTAACATAAGACATTCTTTCATGTCGACCACGTCACAAAATACTTAATCTTTATAATTCCTACCAATTGAAAATAACATAGTGCATTGTTCAGTTACTTTGGTCTCATTCAACTTTTTTATCCGCCAATCGAGTAAGGGAATGGATGCTTTGTTGTACATAGCCATAACTTATCAACCATCACCTTCAAGACGATGTTCTCACTACTACCATTGTCTATGATTACATCACAGACCTTGAAATTGATTAGTACACCCTGTACATAATATATTTTGCCTTTATGGGTACACCTCCTTCTTTAGAGTGTATAATAATCGTCTTATGACCAAGGATTCATCATGATCGTTAGTTAACCATTCTTCATCACTAACTCCTTCCTCAATGGCTTGTTCATTATCAAATGTAAGACTTTCTTCTGATGCTTTACCTTCAGTGCCCCCTTCATTAATGGCTAAGTGGGTTGTGGGGCATTGAGGGCATGTGTTTGATAAGTGGCCTGGTTGGCCATAGTGGGAACAATTGTTTAGCCTTGGTCGATCATATGGATTTGAAATCCTACCCGGACCCACTGTTGTGGGTGCTGCATGTTGAGGCTTAGATAGACACTCCCTGTGTCATAGTTTGCGGTTGTAGGAGGTTGAGGACACCCTCCTACTTGTTCATTTCCTTTGGCCAGCATTAAATCCTGTATAGGACCCATCATGATGTCCGAGTCAAAAGATAAGGTCGAGTAGGGACTTACAAGCTGTGTTTCTGCCCTACCAACCAACTGAACCGCTTCATCCACGTTCTCGACCAAGTGCATCTGAACTTGGTCTTGAATTATCAGTCGTAAACCACTTATGAGCCATGCCACCTTCTACGATTTGGTCTCTGACAAATCATTTTGCATTGCCAACTACTGAAATTCTTCGGTGTAATATGTGATAGTTCAATTCCTCTACTAGGAATTTTGGTATTGTTAGAACAATACCTGCTCATAATCACTAGGAATGAATCGTGATTGAAGAACGCGTCTCATGCATGGCCATGATCGGATGGGCACCTTATTCTGTCGGGCACGTGAGAATTGTAATTGCTCCCACCATGAAGAAGCACCGGATTTTAATTTGAAAGCTACCAATTTTACTTTCTTATGTTCTAATACGTTCATGTAATCAAAATATCGCTCTACTTCGGCTAACTGATTGAGGAAGTCTTCTATACGTAATAAGTCATTAAAACTAGGGACTTGGCTTACCTCGATAGTGTTTTTCAGAACAATCTAATTGATCGTCTCCATAGACCGGTCGTCGGGCAACGACGCAACCGACATCATCGTCACTAAAGCTCGACTTATATAGGATATCCTTATGATTCACCCTCTACGAAAATCGAGGTTGTTCCATATAATGATCTCGAGCAGCCAAGCATCGCCTTAGGCTCAGGGCAGAATTAACACATTATCGAGGGTCGCTTATAGTCCTTGCATAGTCAACTGACTCTTCCAGTGAAAAGATTTCATTCTTCGTAATAAATAACAAATGCCTGGATCACCGCCCACAGGATTTTGGTTCATTCCATCGTTGTTGCCATCAGTCCTAAGGAGTCCTCGCTCTAATACAAATTGACGCAGGAAGGGACATGATGAGGTCAATCATCGTCTTCCTTAGGGAATAACTACTCTAAATCCATGGAGCTTTCTGGACTCCTCATAGAGCTTCCCCAAATCCATGAGGGATAAAAAATAGAAATAATTTTAAATAAATTCAAAATAAATTGATTGATGATTAAAAAACAAAATTACCATCCTTTAAATAATGTGCTCAAACCTAAGACCGAGTTTTAAACTCAAACACCCTAAAAAGGTGACTTACTATTTATAGATGGTCACCATTCCTATTGGACTTCATGGTTTTTGTCAAAAAATAATAAGTGTGCCAACCATTTTACCCAACCAAATTATTCTCCTAATTTTTCTAAGCCCTTTTCATGTTGGGCACAACTCCTACATCTCAAAGAATCAAAAGTTATACTCAAAATAAAATTTACTATTTATAGTAAAAATGAAAATAAAAAAAGACTTTGTAACCATCGATTTGATAGAATCTTGCAAATCCGGTGTGAGTGATACGTTGAAAAACTCATTTCAATTTGCGAGATGTCGCTAAGGTTTTGACAATCTGAATCATTTTTTCCTCCAATTGGGCCTTTTCTGATCCACCGTTCTCATGAAATTGTCTGCAACTCGCTCTATATCACGTGTTATTAAATCACAATAGTTTTGCTACCATTGTATTCACGTTAAAGTGTTTTATTCATTGTTGGAATGACTGCCAAAATCGTGAATTTACGACGGATTTTTGGAAAAATCACTTGGTTTAACGACAGATTTAATCCGTCGCTAACGGAAAATGCCCGTCGCCAATCCCGTCTTTCTTGAAATTTGGGTCCAAACGTCATGGAATTTTGCAATGGACCAAAATCCGTTACTAAAATCGGATTTACGACGGATTTTGGTCCGTCGTAAATTGGCGACGGACTAAATCCGTCGTAAATTTTGATTTTACGATGTAATATGATTAGTTGCAAATTCCCACCCAAAATAGCAATTCCCAACATTTTGTAGTTGCTTTTGCGACAAATCATGGTCTATCATAAAAGGACTTTTGCCTTAAACATTTATTTTTTTTCATTTTTTTTTTTACAATATGGTGGAAAATTATGTTTTTTTCTAGTCTAAGAATCGTTTTTCAATACAAATTCGGTTGTTTAATTGTATATATTTGTATCTAATATTATTTTTTAACAATTGATTAAATGCAATATATATAAATATATAAATATATATATATATATATATATATATATATATATATATATATATATATATATATATATATATATATATATATATATATATATATATATATAGTTTTTATATCAAGTGAGTGGAAATTATTATTATTTTTTAAATTTAAAACTAATATTTAAATGATTTGTAATATGACATGCTAAAAAAAAAAACATTGAGAAGTTAAAAAAAATTAACAATGTTTAAGAAAAAATGAGATTTTGAAAAAAGAACAATCATGATTTAATAAAAATCTATTTTGTGGGGGAAAAAAAAAGAATATTGAATAAAGTTGACAATTTTGTAAAAAAGAATTTGATTTCGAGAAAAAAATAATATCCTGAAAAAGAAAATTAAAAATATTTTTAAAAATGTGAAAATTTTGACGATGTTGAAAATTGAAAATATTTTGAAAAAGAAAATGACAGTTTGTATTTTGAAAAATAAAATAAAATAGAGAAATTCAAAAAAAAAATGACAAGTTTGGAAAAAAAAATGCTTTAAAAAAATGGAGAAGTTAGAAAGAATCGAAATATTTAAAATTAAACAATATTAAAGAATCGACACTTTAACAAAAAAAAAAAACTTTGAAATGAAAAATAAAGAAGTTGAAAAAATTCGTGATTTTAAAAAATAATTCAAAATGTTAAATTTTTGAAATTAAAAGAAAAAGTTATTTATAAAAACATTGAGATTTTGAATATATATTGTAAAAATTTTTAGGGCCAACCCATTTGACAATTCTGGCCCCATTTGGAAGCTTGTCGAGTTACCACCCAATGTGCGTACCTTATTTTCGTAGCTAAAAAACTTGGATGAGACTTTTAGCGACGAAAAGGTTCGTCGCTAAAGGCTGTAAACAATTTTTGTAAAAAATTGAAACGTTTATTTTTAGCTACAAAAATTTTCATAGCTAAAAAACGCAGATGAGACTTTTAGTGACAAAAATGTTCGTTGCTAAAGGCTGTAAACAATTTTTCAAAAAAATCGAAAGGTTTATTTTAGCTACGAAAATTTTCGTAGATAAAAAATGTGGATGAGACTTTTAGCAATGAAAATTTAGGTAGTAAACAATTTTTCAATAAAATCGAAAGGTTTACTTCTAGCTACGAAAATTTTCATAGCTAAAAAACGTGGATGAAACTTTTAGTGACGCAAAGTTTAGTTGCTAAAGGCTGTAAACAATTTTTGAAAAAAATCGAAAGGTTTGCTTTTAGCTACGAAAATTTTCATAGCTAAAAAATGTGGAAGAGACTTTTAGCTATAAATTATTTTGTCGCTAAAGGCTGTAAACAGTTTTTGAAAAAAATCGAGTGGTTTGCTTTTAGCTACGAAAATTTTCGTAGCTAAAAAATGTGGATTAAACTTTTAGCCATGAAACGTTTCGTTGCTAAAGGCTTTTTAAAAAATTCGAACTTAATTTTTTGATAAAAATTCGATAAGTTGACATTTGGCTACGAAAATTTTCGTAGCTAAAAGACGTTAATGAGCCTTTTACCTACGAAATATTTTGTAGGTAAAAGTTTCTTTTTTAAAAAATATTTCATCTCAAATTTCCTGATATACACCTGTTAGAATATAATTCATCATATTCTGCCTGATATACACCTGTTATATAATATATTTCATCATATTCATATTCACATCCATCTAAACCCAAATTACGTAAATCCATCCAGACATAAACTACATTCATCCAGACATAAACTGCATCCATCCAAACACAAACAATCCTATGGAAAAAAAAATGAAAAGAGAGAGACCATATGAGAGGTAATCCAGACAAATGAAAAGAAAATTAACCTTAACCTAAACCTAAACGTATAACCTACACTTATAGGTTTAGGTTAAGGTTAGGTTATAGGTCATAAGTTTAGGTTATAGGTTATGGGTTATAGGTTATAGGTTAAGGTTTAGGTTATATGTTATAGGTTTTAGTTTAGGTTAAGGTTATAGGTTTAGGTTTAGGTTAAGGTTTAGGTTTAGGTTATAGGTTATAGGTTATAGCTTTAGGGAATTGAGAATAGGTTAAAGTTTATGTTTAAGAAATTAGGTTCTGGTTGGGGTTCGGTATCGTATTTAGGTTTCTATTTTCAAGCTTAGGTTTAAGTTTAGGTTAGGGAGTTGAGATTAGGATTAGGTGTGGGTTTAGGTTTAGGGATTTGAGAATAGGTTTAGGTTATAGGTTTAGGTTTAGGTTATAAGTATAGGTTATAGGTTTAGGTTTAAGTTAGGTTATAGGTTAAGGTTTAGGGAATTGAGAATAGGTTAAGGTTTAGGCTTAGGAAATCAGGTTTAGGTTTAGGATTTCAAGTTTAGGTTTAGGTTAAAGAGTTGAGATTAGAATTAGGTGTAGGTTTAGGTTTAGGGATTTGAGAATACATTTAGGTTTTAGGTTTAGGTTTAGGTTATAAGTGTAGGTTATAGGTTTAGGTTTAAGTTAGGTTATAGGTTAAAGTTTAGGGAATTAGGAATAGGTTAAGGTTTAGGTTTAGGAAGTCGGGTTCGAGACCGGGTTTAGGTTTGGGTTTTCAAGTTTAGGTTTAGGTTAAGGAGTTGAGATTAGGATTAGGTGTAGGTTTAGGTTTAGGTTTAGGGATTTGAGAATACATTTAGGTTTTAGGTTATAAGTGTAGGTTATAGGTTTAGGTTTAAGTTAGGTAATAGGTTAAGGTTTAGGGAATTGAGAATAAGTTAAGGTTTAGGTTTAGGGATTTGAGAATACATTTACGTTTTAGGTTTAGGTTTAGGTTATAAGTGTCGGTTATAGGTTTAGGTTTAAGTTAGGTAATAGGTTAAGGTTTAGGGAATTGAGAATAGGTTAAGGTTTAGGTTTAGGGATTTGAGAATACATTTAGGTTTTAGGTTTAGGTTTAGGTTATAAGTGTCGGTTATAGGTTTAGGTTTAAGTTAGGTTATAGGTTAAGGTTTAGGGAATTGAGAATAGGTTAAGGTTTAGGTTTAGGAAATCCGGTTCGGGACTGTGTTTAGGTTTGGGTTTTCAAGTTTAGGTTTAGGTTAAAGAGTTGAGATTAGGATTAGGTGTAGGTTTAGGTTTAGGGATTTGAGAATACATTTAGGTTTTAGGTTTTAGGTTTAGGTTTAAGTTAGGTAATAGGTTAAGGTTTAGGGAATTGAGAATAGGTTAAGGTTTAGGTTTAGGGATTTGAGAATACATTTAGGTTTTAGGTTATAAGGGTACGATATAGGTTTAGGTTTGAGTTAGGTTATAGGTTAAGGTTTAGGGAATTGAGAATAGGTTAAGGTTTAGGTTTAGGGATTTGAGAATACATTTAGGTTTTAGGTTTTAGGTTTAGGTTTAGGTTTTAGGTTTAGGTTTAGGTTAAGGTTATAGTTTTAGCTTTAAGTTTAAGTTTAGGTTATAGGTTATAGCTTTAGGGAATTGAGAATAGGTTAAGGTTTAAGTTTAGGAAATCGGGTTCGGGTTCGGGTTCGAGATACAATTTAGGTTTGGGTTTTCAAGTTTAGGTTTAGGTTTAGGTTAGGGAGTTGATATTAAGTTTAGGTTTAGGGATTTGAGAATACATTTAGGTTTTAGGTTTAGGTTTAGGTTTTAGTTTGTTTATAAGTTTAGGTTATAGGTTTAGGTTTAGGTTTTAGGTTTAAGATAAGGTTAGGTTATAAGTTATAAGTTTAGGTTATAGGTTATAGGTTATAGGTTAAGGTTTAGGTTATAGGTTTTGGTTAAGGTTTAGGTTTAGGTTATAGGTTATAGCTTTAGGGAATTGAGAATAGGTTAAGGCTTAGGTTTAGGAAATTGGGTTCGGGTTCGGGATTGGGTTTAGGTTTGAGTTTTCAAGTTTAGGTTTAGGTTAGGGAGTTGAGATTAGGATTAGGTGTAGGTTTAGGTTTAGGAATTTGAGAATACATTTAGGTTTTAGGTTTAGGTTTAGGTTTAGGTTTTAGTTTATAGGTATAAGTTATAGGTTTAGGTTTTTGTTTTAGGTTTAGGTTAAGGTTATAAGTTTAGGTTACGGGTTATAGGTTATAGGTTAAGGTTTAGGTTATAGATTTTAGTTTTGGTTTAGGTTATAGGTTTTGGTTTAGTTTTAGGTTTAGGTTATAGGTTTTCGTTAGGTTTAGGTTTAGGTAATAGGTTATAGGTTATAGGATATAGCTTTAGGGAATTGAGAATAGGTTAAGGTTTAGGTTTAGGAAATCGGGTTCGGGTTCAAGATCGGGTTTAGGTTTAGGTTTAGGTTTAAGTTAGGTTATAGGTTAAGGTTTAGGGAATTGAGAATAGGTTAAGGTTTAGGTTTAGGGATTTGAGAATACATTTAGGTTTTAGGTTATAAGTGTAGGTTATAGGTTTAGATTTAAGTTAGGTTATAGGTTAAGGTTTAGGGAATTGAGAATAAGTTAAGGTTTAGGTTTAGGGATTTGAGAATACATTTAGATTTTAGGTTTAGGTTAAGGTTTTAGGTTTAGGTTAAGGTTATAGGTTTAGGTTTAGGTTTTAGGTTTTAGGTTATAGGTTTAGGTTTAGGTTATAAGTTATAGCTTTAGGGAATTGAGAATAGGTTAAGTTTTAGGTTTAGGAAATTGGGTTCGGGTTCGGGATCGGGTTTAGGTCTGGGTTTTCAAGTTTAGGTTTAGGTTAAGGAGTTGAGATTAGGATTAGGTGTAGGTTTAGGTTTAAAGATTTAAGAATACATTTAGGTTTTAGGTTTAGGTTTTAGTTTGTACGTTAAGGTTTAGGTTTAGGTTATAGGTTTAGGTTTAGGTTTAGGTTATAACTTATAGCTTATAGCTTATAGCTTTATGGAATTGAAAATAGGTTAAGGTTTAGGTTTAAGAAATCAGGTTCTGGTTCGGGTTCGGTATCGAGTTTAGGTTTCTGTTTTCAAGTTTAAGTTTAGTTTAGGTTAGGGAGTTGAGATTAGGATTTAGTGTATGTTTAGGTTTTGAGATTTGAGAATACATTTAGGTTTTAGGTTTAGGTTATAGGTTTAGGTTTAGGTTATACATGTAGGTTATAGGTTTAGGTTTAAGTTAGGTTATAGGTTAAAGTTTAGGAAATTGAGAATAAGTTAAGGTTTAGGTTTAGGAAATTGGGTTCGGGTTCGGGTTGAGGTTTGGGGTTTCAAGTTTAGGTTTAGGTTAAGGAGCTGAGATTAGGATTAGGTGTAGGTTTAGGTTTAGGGATTTGAGAATAGGCTTAGGTTATAGGTTTAGGTTTAGGTTATAAGTGTCGGTTATAGGTTTAGGTTTAAGTTAGGTTATAGGTTAAGTTTAGGGAATTGAAAATAGGTTAAGGTTTAGGTTTAGGAAATCGAGTTCGGGACCGGGTTTAGGTTTGGGTTTTCAAGTTTAGGTTTAGGTTGAGTTGAGATTAAGATTAGGTGTAGGTTTAGGTTTAGGGATTTGAGAATACATTTAGGTTTTAGGTTATAAGTGTAGGTTATAGGTTTAGGTTTAAGTTAGGTTATAGGTTAAGGTTTAGGTTTAGGGATTTGAGAATACATTAAGGTTTTAGGTTATAAGTGTACGATATAGGTTTAGGTTTGAGTTAGGTTATAGGTTAAGGTTTAGGGAATTGAGAATAGGTTAAGGTTTAAGTTTAGGGATTTAAGAATACATTTAGGTTTTAGGTTTAGGTATAGGTTTTAGGTTATAGGTTTAGGTTTAGGTTATAAGTTATAGCTTTAGGGAATTAAGAATAGGTTAAGGTTTAGGTTTAAGAAATTGGGTTCGGGTTCGAGATCGAGTTTAGGTTTAGGTTTTCAAGTTTAGGTTTTCAAGTTTAGGTTTAAGTTAAGGAGTTGAGATTAGGATTAGGTGTAGGTTTAGGTTTAGGGATTTGAGAATGAATTTAGGTTTTAGGTTTAGGTTTAGGTTTAGGTTTTAGTTTATAGGTTTAGGTTATAGGTTAAGGTTAGGTAATAGGTTATAAGTTTAGGTTATAGGTTATAGGTTAAGGTTTAGGTCATAAGTTTTGGTTTAGGTTAAGGTTATAGGTTTAGGTTTAGGTTAAGGTTTAGGTTTAGGTTATAACTTATAGTTTTAGGGAATTGAGAAAAGGTTTAGGTTATAGGTTTAGGGTGTGGTTTAGGTTAAGGGTGTGGTCCCTGCAAATACTCATAAAAACATGGCCTGTCCAAATGGTCAGGCCACTCCAATGTTGTCCATAGAAAATGGATAGGTTCATCATGGTTCATAACAGTGGTTCTCACCTTCCAGGGACCCCCGCTCAACATCCGGATAGCTCCAACGCACATCCGGGTCTGCTTCGTCAATTTCGAGCAACTACTTAAACACGGCCTGTCAAATGGCCAGGCTACTTCAATGCTATCCATAGGAAATGGACAGCTTCATCATGGTCATAACAGCGGTTCCCACCTTTCAGGGACCCCTGCTCAATATCCGCATAGCTCCGATGTACATCCGGATCTGCTACATCAATTTTAAGCAACAGAAGGCAATGGAACAATATGTACTTAGTAATCAAGGAATAAATAGGTTATACTGAAATTACTATTAAATAGAATCAGAAACCAAAAATGAAAGAGATCAAAAGCTCAAGTGACACCCAGACTTTAAAACTTCCTAGTGGTAGGTGTTCTATGGGCCCCACCTGAGATTTACATCCCTCTAATTTTTGGGATAAAGCCCTAAAATGATCTGTAAAGTGGGCAAAATGCATTTACTTGAAATTTAATCTTGGAAAGTGGGCAAAATGAATGGTAGGAACCGTTATTTTATGTTCTCTTCTTTTACCTATTTTAACAATCATGAATGAATGGTAGGAACCATTATTAATTTTTTTATCCCATTTATTAAGGGCACATTTGATTTGATTCCACCAAATGTGCAACCAAAATAACCCAAGCCAAATGCTAAGACAACCAAAACGTGCCTCTACAAGAATTATTGAGGCACCACTCAACTTCAACAATGGTTAACTACAAGATATTTAATGATGAAACCTTAGCATTCACAGTGAGAATTCAATTGATCCAAGAGGAAGTGACAAAAAATAATGATGAAACCTTAACATTCACAGCGAGAAGCAGCTGACAAATATCACTACAAGGGATATTTGCATTAACTCAATACAACTCCAGGAAAAAATGAAAATAGGATAAAGATTAAACAGCTAGGACCTTCCAATTTGGAGAACTTAGGCAAGGCCCATTTGAACAACACACTAGATCACTAAACCCTGGATACCACATTTTCAAACTGAAGACCTGAAGATGCTATAGATTCCCTCAGTTTAGGATCATGTCAATTGTCTTGAATGAAGTTCTACCTAGAACTATTACACCCTTTGGCAAGGATATTAAGAAAACCAAACAAAAGGCGAACACGATGGACAATAACATTAGATTGCAATCTAATTTGAAACCTAACAATAAGTCATTTTGGGAACGAGGGTAAAAGCTTACAATCTAGTATTAATGGCACTTTGGCAAAAAATTTATTGATAGGGACTACATGGCTATAAATATGCAATATGAGGAAGGGTCATAAACAGAGAAAAAAGCGACAATCTAATGCATGGGAGCATTTTGGGAACAAATGGTGCAAACTTTCAAGCTAATGGATGAAGGTAATTTGAGAATGATTGGTAGAAATTCAGTCTAATGAGGGTTAGTTTGGGAATGAACACTAAAAAACCATAAGTATGGGAATGAACACATTTCATTTCCATGCCCAAATACCCACATTTCCCCACATTTACATAATCTTGTTATTAAAAAAATCAAATATATGTATTTTTCCTGAAAAACCATCAAAATCCCACGCTCCAATAAGAGGTGATTTGGCACCTAGAATTTTTTAAGCTTTTAAGATTTGGAATCCAAATCTAACCCCAAAATCTTGTGTTTGGCACCACTGAAATCTGGTAGATTCGAAATCCTCAAAGCAGGGTGGCAAAATTGAAGCATTTTCAATACACTTTCCAACAGTCATATTTCAAATGACTCCATTGCTATTTTTATAAGAAAAGGATGAAAACCCAAACTGCTTAACAAAATTTCTGATTCCACAGATTGAAAATCCAATTTGCCAAACGACTTGCATAATGACACATAATGAAAATCTCTAGGATTCCAAATCTTAGATTCGTATACTTGAGAAAATAAATAAATAAATAAAATCTAATCGAAGCTGCCAAATAACGCATTGCGTAAATACCCATTTCGGGTTCTTACACATATACATCTACATCCACATAATTTATCCCCTCTACCTCCAAAAATCTATCCCCTCTACCTCCTTTATCTTTTTTTTTTCTTTAGTTTTCCTACTGCATATACTATTATACTCCCAATCTTAAACCCATGTGCAAAAACTGAAGAAGAAGAAGAAGAACTCACCTTGTCGACGAGATCAGGTGGACGTTCGGGCAGCGTACAGGGCCTCGGGCAGACGGGCAGTCAGGCGGTCGGGCGGGCGTGTGGCGAGCAGGGGCAGCGGGCTGGGTGGCAACCATGGGGTAGGGATAGAGAAAGAGAAGAAAAGGGAGAAAGGGAAAGGGAGCTAGGCAGCCGTGCGGGTGGGGTGGGGTAGGGTTTGAAGGGAAAAGGTTCTATACGATCGAGCGCATGGGAACTCCCCATGAGGTCAAGTTGTGTGGGCCCCACCATGATGTGTGTCAATCATCTACCCCATTAATCAGATGCACCATTCCATGGTGGGCCTAGGGATTAAAAATCAAGTCAATCTTTGACTTGTGTGGGCCACACCACATACAAAAGTTAAGAGGGATTACCCTCCATTAAAACATTCATAATTATTTTTTGGGCCCACTGAGATGTGGTTCACAAATTTTGCCCATCCATTATGTGTATGCCACTTGGATGAGGAGTCATACCAAGTTTCAGCTGCATCCAAAACTAAGGTGGTCTCCACTGGAGCTTTGGATTTAACTCGTTCTTTGGATATTGTCCTAAAATGATCTATCCAAATGGATGGAAGGTGTGGGTACAAAACATACATCATGGTGGGGCCCAAAAATGAGAGGTATATAAATCTCAGGTGGACCACACCACATGAAAATAATAGTGATTGAATATCCATCATTAAAATCCTCTTAAGGCCCACTGTACTATTTATTTGGCATCCAATCTGTTTAGTAGGTCGTACAAGCCTAGATGAAGGGGAAAACCAAAAATCATCTCGATCCAAAACTTTTATGGCCCCCAAAATGTTTTTAATGGTTGACGCTCATTCAACATTATTTCCTGTAATGTGGTCCACTTAAGATTTGGATATATCTCATTTTTGGTCTCATACCGTAAAATGATTTGTAAAAATAGATAATTACTTTGGTGTAAGCAGGACATGGAATTACTCAGGCATGATTTTGGGGTATGTCGATTGTTTTTTTTTTTGGATGTGGTCACTGAAAATCTTAATTTTTTCAACCCATTTCACAACATTAGCTGGAGCAACTGCTCAGAGTGGATGTCATGCAAGAGTGGATCATCTTCTTCAAATTGAACATGATGTAGTTTATTTCTTTGACTTTGATTTAATAAAATGATGAAAGTTGCATAAGACTTTGAAATGTTTGGGCATTGTGTTCAAGTAGAGATTTCTCGCATTGATAGTTCTTTGAAAATAAAATGTATTGATCTATTTAGCAGTACAATACTTGATTTATTCTTCAATTTGGTATTGTGCCTTATGTTTAAATTGAGAATGTGGTGTGTTAGCTAAAGAACAATAGTTTTCCATATTTCAAATGTTTCCTTCTTGGTATGCCATTACTTTATTTTGAATTCATGTATGACTTGATGTTAAAGTTTAGTTTTCTCCATGCAATAATATTTCTGGTGCAATTGGAGATCTGAAATGCCTACTCTCCATGTATGTGTCTTCTATATCTCAATTTAGTCTCTAACATTTATATATAAAGTCATTGTTATATCTAATGTCAGCAGATGGGTGATTTTGTTGTAAGTTATGGATTCTTTGGCGTTATTTTTGTTGCTGACATTTTTTTAGTGGGTTTGTGGGTGTTGCCCTCAGGATTGGTCTTTCAACGACATCTATGGGGATATACCATTTTCAATTTCAAAGTTGAAAAAGTTGGAATTCATGTAAGTCACATTCTTCTATAGTGTGTTTTACTTGCATGGGAAACCATTGTTTCTATAGAAATTTTCATTTTGATTTACGTTTAGCAGGAAACCGGTGTCGACTGAAATCTCACTACTGGTCGGGCAAATCAAATCACCGCACTAATTTCTCTTCCTCGAGAGGGCCAAAAGTCACCTCGCCGCCATTTCTCTCTCTTTCTTTCTCTTTCTCTTTCTCTTTAAAATGTACTCATTCTAGAGTGAGCAGCGATGCAGGCTCTACGTGTGAGTTTGATTTTGACCTTCGTAGCGTCACTCACAAGCATGAATCTTTTTACTAGATTTACAGCGAAAATGGAAGTCAATGGTGAAATTTTTCCAAAGTTACCTCTGGGTTTTTCGGCTGCCAGAGGTGTCACCTTATTGAGGGTTGATGATGACGATCTTATTGAAGAAGATGGCCCTTTAAAGGTATATATATATATATATGCTCACACACACAACTAATGGATGGGAATTTCAGGTGTGATGCAGAAATGTTCTTTATCATTAGGGCTGCTTTCGCCGGGTTTGATGCAGAAATCGTCGCCAACTTCACAGAAGACAAATAACATCAGTGGCCACAGATTGTAACATGGATTTAAACAAGGTTCGAGGTGCCCTCAACAATGCTAACAGAATCCTCCAGGTCAGATTGTTCATTGGACCTGATTTTATTTAAATGATCTTGATAATCCATTTTATTTAAATAAGCAGACCCAGATGTGCGCTGGAGCTATTCGGATGTTGAACGGGGGTCCCCGAAAGGTGGGAACCACTGTTATGACCATGATGAAGCTGTCCATTTCCTATGGACAGCATTGGAGTGGCTTGGCCATTTGGATAGGTCGTGTTTATGTATTTGCTCGAAATTAATAGAGCAGACCGGATGTGCGTTGGAGCTATCCAGATGAGCAGGGGTCCCTGGAAGGTGGGAACCGCTATTATGACCATGATGAAGCTGTCCATTTTCTATGGATAGCATTGGAGGGGCTGGCCATTTGGAAAGGCTGTGTTTATGTATTTGCTTAAAATTAATGGAGCAGACCCAGATGTGTGTCGGAACTATCCGGATGAGTAGGGGTCCCTAGAAGGTGGGAACCATTATTGTGACTATGATGAAGCTGTCCATTTCCAACGGACAGCATTGGAGGGGCCTGGCCATTTGGACAGGCCGTGTTTGTATTTGTATTAACAAGGACCACACCCTTAACCTAAACCAAACCCTAAACCTATAACTTATAACCTAAACCTATTCTCAAATCCCAAAACCTATAACCTATAACCTAAACCTAAACATATAACCCATAACCAAAGCCTATACCTAAACCTAAAACCTAAACCTAAACTTAAACATATAACTTAAACCTAAACCTATAACCTATAACTTAAACCTATAACCTAAACTTAAACCTAAACCTAAACCTGAACCTAAACCTTAACCTATAACTTAAACCTAAAACCTAAACATATAACCTACACTTGTAACCTAAACCTAAACCTATAACCTAAACATATAACCTTAACCTAAACATAAAACCTAAACATAAACCTATTCTTATAACCTAAACCTATACTTATAACCTAAACCTATTCTCAAATCCCAAAACCTATAACCTAAACCTAAATCTATAGCCTAAACCTAAACCTAAAACCCAAATGTAAACCCAATCTCGAACCCAAACACGATTTCCTAAACCTAAACCTTAACCTATTCTCAAATCCTGAACCTAAACCTACACCTAATCCTAATCTAAACTCCCTAACCTAAACATAAACCTATAGTTTAAAACCCAAACCTAAACCCGATCCTGAACCCGAACCAAATTTCCTAAACCTAAACCTAAACTTTAACCTATTCTCAATTCCCTAAAGCTATAACTTATAACCTAAACCTAAACCTAAAACCTAAGACCTATACCTAAACCTAAAACCTAAATGTATTCTCAAATCCCTAAACATAAACCTACACCTAATCCTAACCTCAACTCCCTAACCTAAACCTAAACCTAAACTTGAAAACCTAAACCTAAACCCGATCCTGAACCTGAACCCGATTTCCTAAACCTAAACCTTAACCTATTCTCAATTCCCTAAAGCTATAGCCTATAACCTATAACCTAAACTTAAACATAAACCTTAACCAAAACCTATAACTTAAACCTTAACCTACAACCTATAACCTATAACTTATAACCTAAACTTATAACCTTAACCTGAACCTAAAACCTAAACCTAAACCTATAACCTATAACCTAAACCGAAACCTAAAGCTAAACCTAAAACCTAAACCTAAACCTAAACCTAAACCTAAAACCTAAACCTAAACCTAAATCCTAAACCTATAAACTAAAACTTAAAACCTAAATGTATTCTCAAATCCCTAAACCTAAACCTACACCTAATCCTAATCTCAACTCCCTAACCTAAACCTAAACTTGATAACCCAAACCTAAACCCGATCTCGAACCCGAACTTGATTTCCTAAACCTAAACTTATAACCTTAAGCTAAACCTATTCTCAAATCCCAAAACCTATAACCTAAACCTAAACCTATATAACCTTAACCTAAACGTATTCTCAAATCCCAAAACCTATAACCTAAACCTAAACCTATATAACCTTAACCTAAGCCTAAAACTTAACCTATAACCTAAACCTTAACCTATAACCTTCACTTATAACCTAAACATATAACCTAAACTCAGTTTCCTAAACCTTAACCCATAACCTAACCTAAACCTAAACCTATAACCCGAACCCGGTTTCCTAAACTTAAACCTTAACGTATTCTCAAATCCCTAAACCTAAACCTACACCTAATCCTATTTTCAACTCCCTAAACCTAAACCTAAACTTGATAAACCAAACTTAAACCCAATCCCGAACCCGAACCCGATTTCCTAAACCTAAACTTATAACCTTAACCTAAACCTATTCTCGAATCTCAAAACCTATAACCTAAACCTAAACCTAAAACTTAACCTATAACCAAACCTTAACTTATAACCTAAACTCAATTTTCTAAACCTTAACCTATAACCTAACCTAAACCTAAACCTATAACCCGAACCCAATTTCCTAAACCTAAACCTTAATGTATTCTCAAATCCATAAACCTAAACGTACACCTAATCCTAATCTCAACTCCCTAACCTAAACCTAAACCTAAACCTAAACTTGAAAACCCAAACCTAAACCCGAACCCGATTTTCTAAACCTAAACTTATAACGTTAACCTAAACATATTCTCAAATCTCAAAACCTATAACCCAAACCTAAACCTATATAACCTTAACCTAAACCTAAAACTTAACCTATAAACTAAACTCAATTTCCTAAACCTTAACCTATAACCTAACCTAAACCTAAAACTATAACCCGAAACTGATTTCCTAAACCTAAACCTTAACGTATTCTCAAATCCCTAAACCTACACCTAATCCTAATCTCAACTCCCTAGCCTAAACTTGAAAACCCAAACCTAAACCCGATCCTGAACCCCAACCCGATTTCCTAAACCTAAACTTATAACCTTAACCTAAACCTATTCTCAAATCCCAAAACCTATAACTTAAACCTTAACCTATATAACCTTAACCCAAACCTAAAATTTAACCTATAACCTAAACCTTAACCTATAACCTTAACTTATAACCTAAACTTATAACCTAAACTCAATTTCCTAACCGTAACCTATAACCTAACCTAAACCTAAACCTATAATCCGAACCCGATTTCCTAAACCTAAACCTTAACGTATTCTCAAATCCCTAAACCTAAACCTACACCTAATCCTAATCTCAACTCCCTAACCTAAACCTAAACTTAAACTTGAAAACCCAAACCTAAACCCGATCCCAAACTCGAACCCGATTTCCTAAACCTAAACTTATAACCTTAACCTAAACCTCTTCTCAAATCTCAAAACCTATAACCTAAACTTAAAAACCCAAACCTAAACCCGATTCCGAAACCAAACCCGATTTCCTGAACCCAAACTTATAGGTTATAGTTTAGGTTTAGGTTTAGGTTTAGGTTATGAGTTTTACGTTTTAGGTTTAGGTTTAGGGTATTTTTGTTTATGATGTTAAGCTTATATGTATTTATGCGTGAATGAATGTGATGTGGATAAGATTGTTTGTGTTTGGATGAATGTAGTTTATGTTTGGATGGATTTACTAGTTTGGGTTTAGATGGATGTGAATGTGAATATGATGAAATATATTACATAACAGTTGTATATCATGATGAATATGATAAAATATATTGTAACATGTCTATATCAGGAATTTTGTGTGGAATTTTGTGCAGGAATATTTTTAAAAAATAGAGACTTTTAGCGATGAAAATTTTCGTAGCTAAAATTTTTGCAAAATATTTTTAGCAATGGAAATTTTCATAGCTAAAAGTTTTGGAAATATTTTTTAGCGACGAAAATGTCCATAGTTAAAAGTTTTGCAAATATTTTTTAATAATAAAAATTTTGTAGCTAAAAGTTATGCAAATATTTTTTTAGCTACAAAAATTTTCGTAGCTAAAAGTTTTACAAAATATTTTTAGTGACGAAATTTTTCGTAGCTAAACGTTATACAAATATTTTTTAGCGACGAAAATTTTCGTAGCTAAAAGTTTTGTAAATATTTTTTTGCGACGAAAATTTTTGGAGCTAAAAGTTTTGCAAATATTCTTTAGGGACGAAAAATTTCATAGCTAAAAGTTATGCAAATATTTTTTAGGGACGAAAAATTTCGTAGCTAAAAGTTTTTTAAATATTTTTTAGCGACGGAAATTTTTGAAGCTAAAAGTTTTGCAAATATTTTTTAGCGATGAAAATTTTCATAGCTAAAAGTTATGTAAATATTTTTTAGGGACAAAAATTTTCGTAGCTAAAAGTTTTGCAAATTATTTTTAGCGACGAAAATTTTCATCGCTAAACATTTAACATTTATTTTTTAGCAATGAAATAATTTGTCGCTAAAAGTTTTGCAAAAGTTTTTTACGATGAAAATTACCTTCCCTTTGGTGACAATTAAAATTTTTCGTCGCAAAAAACCATTTGCTTCGGTCTTTTAGCGACGAAAATTTTCGTCGCTAAAATGTTTTAGCTACGAATATTTAGCTTTTAGCAACGAAAATTTTCGTCGCTAAAGGTATACATGAGAGAGGGGTGGTATGGGAAGGTGGCATCACACACATGGGTAGAGATTCTCTCACCCATGTGTGGTATGGTGCGTGTGTAGAAAGCATGTGTTACACACATGTGTGAAATGGAATGCATGGCGGCATGCACACATGATACATCAATAATTCTTTGGGACATATCTTACCAACGGAGCATCGCACAGACACATGGGTGGCATCTCCGCGACCGCGGGAACAGGGCGATCGATATAAAATGGGTTTCGAGGCCTTGGGGTTCCAGTCAGTCGAGTGTGCACTATGCACGGCTAGTCAAGGTCTCACCAAGGGTGTCGATCATCGTGCACATATATAACACTCCATACTTTTCAGTACTCGGGTGTTACCATTTAAATCAAACCTAGCTTGAACGCATGATAAAATGTATGTAACATATAACTCACACCACGCTTGATTACCCATGATCCACCGTTGGATGACCGTTACGTCTCAACGTAGGTCTATATCGACACTAACTAATCGACCCACGATCCAAATCCAGTCATTGAGGCATGCGACATCATACTTAAATATCTTTAGGATTTCCATGGTTATCAATAATTAAATATTAGTCAATCCGACTGTTGGATTGTTTGAACGCTCAGTAAAACGAGACTTAGAAATTTGACATTCACATAGTGTGGCCGACATGACAAATAAAAATTACCTTAAGATTGATTTATCGTAAGAACAATTCTATTTAGGAGTAGGCATTTCAATTTTAAGTTAATATAATAATGATAACCATTTATATTGTAATAATAAAGGCATTAATAGTGAAAGCCCATAGAATAAGTATCTTAATCATCCAAAAAGATTCCTAAGGCCCTTTTAACCGTTGGATTTCAGGTTGAAATCAAACTAACCATTAGGATAATGAAAGTCAATCAAATGACACAAAATCTAGTTCCTATGGACCACCTAAGTTCCGAATCATCCTCTTATTTTGTCCAATACCTTAGAATGATCTATTAAAGTTGATGGACAGATCGGATTTGTTAAATCATCACAATGGACCCCACATTAGTGTTAGTGTGAACCATGGTCAGTTCACCCGCGGTGCATAGGACCATCAACACAGTCAAATATGTGTTAACCCGAGATATTTGTAAAAAGGAGAAAGACCCCTCTCCTTCCTCCTGCGCGTTTGGGATTTAAACCAGTAACTGTTGTTTGGGTTCAATTGTGGCCCACCATCACGGCCATTGTGCCAATCCAAACCGTCCATCTGGTCTGGACTAGAGGTCTGACCAAAACCCTCAATGTTTCGGTCTAGGTCACGCACGCTCCGCGAACAATTCCGGCCACGAGTGATGCTGCGCACACGTAAATTGCTTCCGAAAATGGAGGTCCATTTTCTATGCTAGCTGGCAACCCAGGTACGCGATTTCCACTCAATCTCAAGACCAATCCTCACCATCCATACGTTAATGATCATCAGATTAACCATCCATTGGAGTTTCACCATTAACGATGGTGTCATCTTCTCCATTGGGCCGAAAACACCCACCAGGGGCTTTGATCAAGAGTTTCTAATCCAAGACGTTAGGTAAGTGGACTAGGGACCCGTAAGTTCATCTAAATAGTCAGATTTAGACCATACAATCAGAACTCTTTAGTAGCGATTAACGAATAAACCATTACCAGTGTAACTAATCTCGGATTAGTTGGCATCTGAATCGTCTAAAGAAGATTAATGGAGCTTTTAAAAAGGGGAGCTTTTAAGGCATTCTTTCCAAAGATGGAAAGATAGATAGAGGGAGAGAAAGTGCCACATCTACTGCCGCACCCCATGGAGTCAACTTGGTGCAAGTCACTACAAGTCGCAGCCGAATCCAGATTCTATCTAGACGAGCAGAGCTGAGAAGAAGAGAGAAGAATGCAAGTAGGAAGGAGAATGAGAAAAGAAGGAGAAACAGGAAGAGAAGGATGGGAGAAAAAAGAAGAAATAAAAACAGATAGAGGGGATGTGTGGTTACTGATTCGAGTCAAGCCGAGTTGTTGCTAAGTCAGCCCAACCATGCTACAATGAGTCCATGTCCGATTCAAGTTGGAACTTCTCCCTGGTCGAGGGGAGAGAATCATGAGAGAGAGAGATGGAGAGAAAGAGAGCAGAGGAAGAGGGAAGTGATGGTGGTTAGGACTGGGTTTCACCACTGCACCACATCACCCTGTAAAGTCAACTGAAGTGGGTTCTCCAAGTCGGGTTGAGCTTCTACTGAGTCCAGTAGCCGGTCGTGGGTTTTGAAAGGAGGGGAAAGAGGAAGAAGAAGATAGTGAAGGAGGGAAGGATGATTGTCCTTCATTTTGTACCGCACTGAGCCGTTGCATGAGTCAGCTCGACAAGTTGCGAGTCAGTGAGGGGTGGGCTGTTCAGCCACCTCGTCGAATACCTCTTAGAGAAAGGAAAGAAAAAGGAGGAAAAAGGAAGAGAATAGAAAGAAAGAAAGAAGAGGAGAAGGATGAGAAGTAGAGAAAAGGAAAAGAAGGAAGGAGTTGAGTTGCTGCTGCCGGGTTTACTCGGCTGATATTTAGAGAGTCGTGAGCTAAGTCCAGACCCATTCATGTTCAATGAGAGTAAAAGAAGAAGGAAGAGAGAAGAAAGAAGAAAGAAGAAAGGCAAGAGTGGAGAGAAGAGAAGAGAGAAGAAGGGAACTCCTAGCCTACTGAGTCGACTCACTGAGTCAAACCGTTGGTCGGCTATGCACCAGGTCGAGCCCAGATAGGTCAGTAACCCTTCCTAAAGTCAGTAATTCATACAAAGGTAAAGGAAATTGGGGCTTGTTATTTCTTCGATAACATGACGACTCATCGAGTTAACTCATTGAGTCGTCTTACTAAGTTGGACTTGTTTTGATTAAGTTTAATCTCATCACAATTAGTTGATCATAACAAGGTAGTGCGATGAGATTTGGTTGGAGTAGAGAGGCGGATTCACATCAATTCAAATCAAATAAGTTGATTCGAATTGAGTCGAGTCGCACCGTGACTCATATGGGTTGATGCTAGATTTGGCTTGAATTTCAATATAACGAACATTTAATCATACTACTCATATATCGAAATTCGAATCACCTTCTCTTAATCATAGATTCATACTCAAATCCTGTAAGACCTGTATCCCAACCCGTACCTTCTATAGGCTTCCGCGATCCTCCCAGTAGAATTCTGGCGACCCATGATCTGTTACCGGCATTTGCACGTAACCCTGAGTCGTATCCCGTATTTCAGAGTTGGCTCGACCCGAGACTTGTATCATCGCAACTGCGCCTCGCCTCGGTTCCAATGCAGCGTATTACGTTCCAAGGAGATACCCAGGCCAAGAGATGTGGGCCCGCGTTCAGTTCGAAAAAAATGCCACGCATTTTCAAACCCAAGACAATCTTTCAAATCAATCACATCACATCTCATCATTCAATCCTATCAATCACCTCACATGTCAAGTTCAACACCCATCCCCAAGCAACCCCAAAGTCAAAACTACCTTACATGTCAAGTACATCTATCACTCCATCACCTTTCACCCATCCCTCACCCATCACTCACACCTCTCTCTCTCTCTCTTACAACTCTCTCTCTCTCTCTCATTTCTCAAACCTATCTCCCAAGCAATCCACGACCAAGCTACCTCCATGAGAGAAGCCATGTGTGGCCCACCTTCTTGCCTCCCATCTCCACCGTCCAATGATCATCTCCACTGTTGAAAGGCATCCCTCGGAGCTCTAGGATGCGTTGATGGAAGAAGAGGTCCAAGAAGATCAAAGGTGAGTGTTTTTATTTGTTAATTTATGATTTGAGGGCCCATACATGTGGGACCCATCTTGATGTATGCTTCAGATCCTCACCGTCCAGATTTTTGGACGGTGGGCTGATCACGAGGTGTACATTATATCCTAACCATCCATCTATTTTGGCCAGACTCTTGGGCCCACTTTGATGATGGTCATCCAAACCGTCCAGCCTCAGGACGTCTAGCAGCAGCTGGACCGTGTGAAGTGGAAAAATAAATATCAATATGATATAATGCTGGTGGGCCACACGTGTGGACCCACCAGATGTATGCATTCCATCCATGCACGGTGGAGCCCACCTCGTTTTGTATTGTAAACTGCACCATCCAACCATTGCTGGAAGGTGGGACCCAGGCGCATGTGTAGGGTCTCCACCGTCCAGACGTGGCAGGTGGGACCCACCTGGTGATGTATTTCATACCCACGTCCTCAAAGACATCCAGAGTCTAGATGATTTTAAGATTTAATAAATAAATAATATAATAATTTTTATATATTATATAATATATGACGGTGTGTCCTGATGTATGTGAGACCCACCGTGATGTATTTGTTTCATCCACACCGTCCAGGCTGTTGGCCGGTGCTGGATTAGTTGGGCGGTGCCAGGCCACCGTGATGCATGTGTTTGTACACCACGTCGCTCATCTGTTTTATTGGTGGGGCCCGCTGGTGTGTGTAGCACCCACACGGGTGCCAGCTTAGCTGCTGCAACATCAGCATGATGTGGGTCCCTTGAATCCAAGCCATTCATCTGCTGGGACCATCAGCTACAGCTGCTGTTACAGCTAATCCGTAAGCCCCGTGAGTTCCACTACTGGGGTATTGACGTCAGCAGGTTATGTGGGATCCACCTCCCTGTACATCCAAACCGCCCATTCATTGGCATGCTCATCTTATCTTAGGTGGGCCACGCTCGTGGACCCCACCTTGATCTACGCGTTTCAACTGCACTGTCCATTTGGAAGGTGTCATGTACAGCCTACCTTGCTGTATGTGGTCTACAACCACACCATCCATACAGTTCAGATCATTTCAAGGTAGGGCCCACCTGGCTGTCCAGTGGACAGGGTCCACCTGGCTGTCGTTGGGTACAGGCCTGGACAAAGGAAACTACAAATACCACTTTGATCCAAAATGGTGGGCCACACTGACGTGGACCCCACCCATTGATGAACGAGTTGTATATCCTCACCGTCCAGGATCCCACGCAACTCAAGGCTGCTGGATCCAGCAAATGCTGGTAAGGCCCACCTTGATGGATGTGAATCCAGTCCGTCCATTGGACAGGTGCCCAACCATCTGGACGCTGGATGCCCACTTGATGTATGTGTTTAATTATTATTATTATTTTTATAATAAGAATAATAAAATAATGGTAAATGTATAATATTATTATATTTTGGTGGGCCCCACCTGATGAGATAGCAGATAGATTGGCTGGTCTACCACATACCTGTAGTGACGCCACCAAGTTCTGTGGGACCCAACTATGAGTTATGTGTTAGATCCACACCGTCCATGAACATGGGACGGTGGGGCCCTGTGTTTTGGAGGGGTGGCCCACCACGTGGCACCACCGTAATCTATTTATTATATTCATACCATCCAGTCCACGTACATGTGGACCCCAGCATGATGTATATTTGTACATCCACACTGTCCAGCGTTCTGGACGGTGGAAATATCCCACGTACTGGACCACCTTGATGATGTATCCTCACCCTTCATCTGGATGATGGGAACCCGTCATAATATGTGTTTTATCATTACCGTCCACCTGGACTGGGGCCCCTTGACCTATGTATTGTCAACGCCATTCGTCCAGCAGCTCCGTGGGACCCCACCTTGATGTATGTGCTTCGTTCCATGCCGTCCATCTCGAGGGTCCACCGTGATGCATGTATTTCTCCATGTTGTCCATCTGTTTAGATCAATGGGACCCACCTTGATGTATTTATTCTATATTCAGTCCGCCCATCTGTCCAGATCAGTGGGATCCACTTGCTGTGAACAGATTGACTGGTATACCTCACTCTAACTATGTAGCTGTTGTACCACATCAGCAAGTTCTGTGGACACCACCATGACATATTTATTTCATCCATACTGTCCAAATTGTGGTGGACAGTGCTGGACTATGTTTGAACAATGCTGATTTACATAGACAATGTTTGGATAGTGTCGATCACCATTAGTGAGCCATGTGCCCCATCGAATGATAGTGCACAATGATACATATGTTACACCTCCCACTATTGAAATGATTTTAGATGTAATCCAGGCCCTCACCCGCATTACAGTGGGACCCACCGCAATATATATGTTATTCACACCGTCCATGTGGCCCTCACGTTATGTACGTGTTTGATCCGAGTTGTCCATGGATTAAGGCCCATTGATGCAGCCCACTCGATGTATATGATGGCCCATTAGTACGGCCCATTGATGTAACCCACTCGATGTATATGATGGCCCATTAGTGCGGTCCATTGATGCAACCCACTTAATGTGTATGAGGCCCATTAGTGCGGCCCATTGATGTAACCCACTTGATGTGTATGAGGCCTATTAGTGCGGCCCATTGATGCAAGGCCCATTATGATATGTATTAGGCCCATGACGCGTGACCCATTTGACGTGTTCAGGGCTCAGATGCATAGCCCATTTGATGCATATGAGACCCATGTGTAGGGCCCACATGCTATGGATTTGAGGCCCATGAGCAGGGCCCACCTGAGGTGTATATAAGGCCCATTGATGCGGCCCACTTGTTGTATTTGAGGCCCACAGGTGGAGACCCATTATGATGTACTGGGGCCCATGGGTCGTGGCCCATTGAGATGTATACTTAGCCCATACGTTGTGTTGTGATGTATTTCTAACCCATTTAGTAAGGCCCATTGTGATATATGCCTGCTCATATGATGAGGCCTATTGAGATGTATTCCCTGCTCATATGATGCGGCCCCATAGCGATGTGCATTAGGCCCATGTGATGTGACCCACCTAGTTTATGAAACCATTGTGTGAGGCTATGGGCCCACTATATGTTTAGCCCTATGTGGGCCACTCGTTGGGAGAAATGTTGGTTAGATGTCTACATTGATGGGCAATGATGGTTAGATGTCCTCATTGTGACCTTCCCTTAGGCCTTGTTAGGCCATTCTCATCGATGTCGAGTGCCGATTCCGATCATTGAGGCCGATTTCGATTACCAAGGCTGATTGTCGAAACCTATATGATGTATATGTGACTCGTAGTTAAGGCACATTGTGATTTATTTAAGGCTCATGGATAAGGCCCATTGTGATGTATTCGTGGCCTATGGCAAGGCTCATTGTGATATGTATTAGGCCTATGATACATGTCCCATTTGACGTATTCAAGACCCATGTGTAGGGCCCACATGTCCTGTATTTAAGGCCCACAAGCAGGGCCCACCTGTTGTGTATATGTGGTCATTGGGCAAGGCCACTGTGTTGTATATTAGACCTTTGTGTGAGGTCGTCAGCCCATTATGTGTTTGGTTCTATGTGGGTAATTCCTTGGGGCAATGTTGGTTAGATGTCCACATTGTCGAGGCCGATTATTGATGCTGGTTATTGACACCGATTATGAGTATGAGACAGCATAGCATCATAATACATACGCATCATCTGCATATTTTTTATGAGATGTGATTGACTATTGCATATGCCATAGGGCAGGTTATTCATGGAGCTCCCTGATAGGCGGAGTTACCCCACATGAGTGCACAGTATGTGCAGAATTGATGCATGATTGCACTGTGTGACTTATGCATCTCGAATTTGTGTGACATGACCATCGTACACCCTAGCGACATCAGGGTTGTAGCCTCCACAGGCATATCGTGGATGGCCAGATGGGACACCAAAAATCTGTTCTACATGGGGTGCTATAGATATCATTGGATGAAAGTCTCAGAACCCTCTTGGTTCCAAAGGTTGCTCCAACGTCTAGACCGAGTGGATGCATGAGCGCATGAGGTCCGTATACCATTAGGCCACGTCTCTCACAGTGTCGTGGTCGGTTGAAAGGGGGTGTGGCCTTACCTACCCGAAAGGAGGGGCAATGCTAGGCTGAGTCTGACCAACTTGAGGAATGTGTCCGCTATCGACGAGCCGGACCCGATATTGGCAGGTGTATAGTGAGGTCTCTCCCACTCACCTATTACGCGTAATGAGGCGACAATCTAGTTTGGAGTGTAATAGACCCCGGTGATTTCTCAGAGAGGAACCGTACTGATATGTGGACTTATTGAGTAGAAGTTGTATACTCATGCATTTGTTTCATGCACTATCCACTCGGGCTGGTGGTGTGTAACTAATTATTGTGTACCTTCACATGGCTAGGATTTCGGTTGGGCGCGTGACTAACCTGAGATCAGGAGTTTACCACATTGAGTCTGACTATCCAAATTTAGGTATGGGACTGGTTCGGATAGAAGTCCCTTGTGATAGACCCCATAGCTGGCGATACTACGTACTATCATCCTGACTTCACTCCAGCTTGGTCATTTCATTCGCACTACATATTACATTACATCTGCAGTACTCAACATTTTAGGTGGCCATGTTTCTGCATTGATATGGCCGTTAGTACTCTTGCCTTGCATCGCATAGCCCTGGTACGGATGATGGCACTCATAGACTTGTCAGTATATTTTTACTTATTTCGATATTTTATGATTTATGGCATTGTATCCTCGGCATCTAATATTTGGCTTGCTTTGACTCCTCATTTACATAACTGACTTACATTGTATACCCTAATATTGTATGTCTCATGGACTTGTTAGTACTTCCACTTACTCTGATTACTTTGATATTGCCTACTTGGCACTTACCTTGTGCACACACTTTCACCACCCACTAAGCTTTTTATAAGCTTATGCACGATAGATACGTACAGGTGACGTTAGGTTGCAGTAGCATTGAGCTTGGAGCGTGCAATAGACTTATGGAGCTTTGATTTTCAACATATGTATTTCCATTTCAACACTATATTCAACTGTTTATATTAAAGGATATGTGATATTGATGTTGCCTTTATGATTTAGGTATACTTGTGGTTATGCTTATTACGAGATAAATGTACACTGAAAAATTCTCCTTGTAGGATCCCAAGATCGGAATCTATCGTATAAGCGCTGGGAGCTGAGAATGGGGTACTACGGAGGCTGTCGGCATTGGATTCGGCGATCGAGAATTTTGTGAGCCCAGTTTTCGAGTCTAGGGCGTGACAAATCCTACACTATTTAATCTTTAAGATTAATTTTAAGGATTGATGTAGTGATCTAATCGATCAAGCAGTTTAAAGTGTGGTTGGAATCGGACTCGTGGATGTGTGCAAACAATTCTATCAACATAGGAAGGCAATTCAACTCTTGAAAGGTGAGGATCACCTTCAAGCTTTTCTACATCATTATAATTATCTTAGTTCATTTATTTAGTCAATTGCTTAATTTAATCTTCAGTTAAAATGATTATAAATGCTAGTTTGTGCTTAAGTGGATTCTTCATACATGATTGGTCGTTGTATTTATATTCAAGCATCTGAACATGCTATGAATCGTAAACGTCTCTATTCTAGTTTAAATGAAACATCTTATGTGGATAAGTGTCATTGACTTTGTACGTGCCTTTTCTTACCATTTGTGATTACTTTATGACGTATTTAGAGGTCCTCGAATTAGTGGCCATTTGTGTAATGAATTAAATGAAATTATGGTGGACTTACCATCTTATGGACCATTTATTTCCTAAGTGGCTTTTGAGATAATCTTCTTTTATTACATCCTCGAGATGGATTATTTGCCCTTTATGGCCTTGATTTGATTATTGCCCTTGCGGCTTTGATTGGCTTTTTGTCCTTTGTGGCTTATTTGGCTATTTGTCTTTGCACCTTTGATGAATTATTATTAAATAACCCTTTGATGGTAAGTTCCACTCGTCGAACTATGACTGGTCACTAATTGAAGGGGTTACCCTTAAAACATCATATTTATTAATCTCATGAGCCAGGGATGGTGGAATGGGACACTATGTCTAAGCTGTCGGCCTATGCCGGGTGACCAACCTCCTCATAGTAACCTTTGAGCTTTCTTAAATTGATTGTTTGAAATTGGAATAATAATAGTTAGGTTAATCATGCATTTTCATGGCATGCGGTCTTTTTCGGGTGACTAGTTCTCCTTAGGGGTACCTTGAATACTTTTTCGGGTGACTAAATCTCCTTGGACGATGTATATATTATCATGGTCTTTTCTGGGTGACTAGTTCTCCTTGGGCGTACCTTGATTACTTTTTCAGGTGGTTAGATCTCCTTGGGCGATGTACACATTATTATGGACTTTTTCAGGTGACTAGTTCTCCTTGGGCGTACCTTAAGTACTTTTCTGGGTGGCTGGATCTCCTTGGGCGATCTTTATTATTACGGTCTTTTCCGGGTGGTTAGTTCTCCTTAGGCGTACCTTTGTGTACTTTTTCGAGTGGCTAGTCCTCCTTAGGCGATCTATAAATTATAATCTTTTTCAGGTGGTTGGTTCTCCTTGGGCATACCTTTGAGTACTTTTTCGGGTGGCTAGTTCTCCTTGGGTGACTTTTTACCAGCTAGATGTGTATCCCCAGGTCTGTGAGCATGTGCATGCATCCATGCATTTAAACAAGATTATCTTGTGTGATTTATTTAATGAATGCGCATATGATGAACCTTATTTGATTCCCCTGATAATCATTGTATAATATTCGTTATATACTGCCTCTAATATTTATACTTAATTATCTTGATGCTACGATAAGTCTTGGGGGTTATACCTCACTGGGTAGCCATTGACGCTATCAAACCGTACTCTGTGTGTAGGAGACGCAGATGACGCACATGCTGCCGTTCATATGGAATGGGAGGAGCCAGATGATCTTGCAACTCCTTATTTCTAATTTCATTTGTATTTAATTTGTATTGTCATGTTTGTAAAAGTTAAGACATTGATTTGTATAAGTTTTTGGGTAACCACTTGAAACCTTATTTATGTATATTTGGACTCCCTCTTATACTTGGATTGTTTTTATTTCACTTAAATGGTTAAATCTGATAAAGAAAAAAATATACATGAAATTTAAGATATTTTAAAAGTTAACACTCGGGTTTTTGAAAAACGAGTAGTGTACTCGGGTTCCGGGAACTGGGGTGTTACAACATAGGCATATAAAAGGTACAGAATGGATGGGGTCTTACATGATGGATATAAGTCTTGTCCTTTACTGATTTTGAGAGCGATGCGTATTTTCACTCTATATTGAGTTAGTTTTTACTCATCTCCCCTTATTTTTGTTGAGTTAGCCTAATATTACTATTTTCTTTTATTAGGTTAGACTTGTGTTACCTCCCTTTATGGCTTAGGCATGTGTCTTAAAATTCTAAAACTCATATGGTTCAATTTATTTCTCCATTGATGCAAGTGATGTGTTAGAGGCCCCACATCTAGTGATTTATATATTTTATCGTGGACATAATGCACTTTAGGTAGTGACCCTCTTGGTTGACATGTAATTTCATGGGTCTGAGTAATGGTACACAATCAATGTAACTAAACTGTCATGCATGTTACACCACTTTTGGGATTGGATATCGCAAATAATTGCTCCATGAACAAATCATGTCATTTAAATCTTTCAATCGTATGTTGTGTCACCTCAAGGTGTTCATGTAAATCCACGGTAGCGTTTAACACGCTGATAAATCTCTATAGTATGGGATGTGGGGCGATCCGGGTTTTCTATAAATTATATTCCACATTTTGATGATCACTACGTATGATGGATCGCACACACTATGTTAGGCATGCATTCATATAGATTGATTGGACATACCGATACCACTTGTAGTGGTGGTGTACGAGATATATCGGAAACCTCACATTATTCTGATGAATCTCTTGAATTATTGTTAATCTTAAAAGATAACCATTGCTATGAGTAGAGCATTGACCCTCTCCAACCAGACAGACATTGTAGGTGAAGTACAGATTGAAGATACAAATGACGATCGCTCTATGGAAGATTATTCCCAATAAAGAAGAAAGATAGCATTATGTTTAGCTTTATTTATTTTCCACTGATTACTTTAGGATAATGTAATAAGCTCCCATTTGAGAGAGCATTAGATAATTAGTTAAATTTTATGCTTTGATGGTATAAGAAGTACAGTTGATTTTATTTTTGTGAATAGTTACCTTCATGAATGTAATCCAAATGAAAAAAAAAAAAAATACAATGTGTGATTTTGAAGCATCCAATTATTACTTTATTAACACCTAAAATTTTCAAGCACGAGTATGTACTCAGGCCACGAAAACTCAGGGCATTATACATTGGTCCACTTGGATGCACCAAAATAGGTGTAAACAATGCCCCCCACGTTCCTTCTCATTGGTAGATATGATGAGATGTTTGACGTTTCAAATTTGACAGTCGCTCTGACACACGACAGTGGCAATAGTGGTGACACAGAGTTTCCGCTCGTCAATCATGCACATTAATGGTTGCGTTGGAAATCCCCTATCACGATTGCTCACTTTTAATGCGGATGTGAAACCTTATGGCCACTTTCATTTTTAAATGGTTTCGTTTCTACCCCTTTTATCTTTTTTACCTACCGCTTTTTTCTTCTCTTTCTTTCTTCTTGTCTCTATTGTTTTATTGCCAACATCTCTGGATTTTGTTACTTTGCCTCCATGGCCTCTTCTTCGTCCAATAGCTCTGAAGTCGGGCCAGCATTCATGGAGATTCCAATTCCTGATATGATTGGTCTAGTCATCAAATGTATGGGGGACTATGTTCTCCCTGACATTTTTACTCCTTTCGAGTATCCACCCCCTAAAAAATACGTGCTTGGCCAACATTCCAACATTTTACTCATTGGTGAGTTGACCTCTCTTTCTTTTATAGCTTGAAGAGAAGCTTCTTTTAAATGGCCCCTATTTGAAGTGGCCTTTATGTAATCCTACAATTTCCAAGTACAAACTCGGGCCCATCCCTACTCCTAATTAGATTCTCAAGTTAGACAGGGTTAAAGCCATATTTGGGCAACGTTGGAGAGACGTCGGGATTTTTTCTATATCCAGCTCTCTCATTTCTGTTGGGCCATGCATCCAACCTTATTAGTTGTAGCCATCCATTTTTGGAGTCATTCGTCCAATACTTTTCACTTTCCTTGTGGGTTTATAAGTCCTACTTTTTTTATGTTTTGCCATTATTGGTCTTCTGACCGTTGGTGAATATATCGAGCCTTCTATTCTGTGGTCATTTCCTTCCTTTAATAGCCAAAATGCTAGTGTTGTTTATAACACTTATCTTAGGCAGGAAATGGGTCAAAACCCTATTTCCCATCAAGATCATTCTGCCTTCCTTTTGATGTGGTTGTGTTGCTTCATTTTCTGCATCAAAGTCAGTCAGATGATCAGGGAGTACAATGCCTTGGTTGAAACACTTACTTCCTGCCATAAACTTGCTCTTGTTCCCTTCATCCTTTCTCATCTTTACAGAACTCTTCATAAGCTTGCTAAAAGAATTACCTAGATGCTTGCTTCTTCCCTTTCTATGATATGACTCACAATCCCCTGTGATTCAGGTGTATGAGACACAACCCCTTTGATGATGATAATGTCAGGCTTTTACATTAGCTATGGACCAGTTATTCGATGTCTTGATCCCTAAATAGCAGGGCTTCCCAATCCACAAACTTAATGCTAAGATTGAGGTTGAGTTCTATTCGGCCTCTTTATGCGCCTACAAATTTGGAGAAATCCAAGGCATCCCTTTTCCTCCATCTGTCTTCTCGAAAAATGTGTACCCGCTCTCAAGGAGGGTGATCCATCTGCCCGAGAAAACCTGGCCCATCCATCAGAATTTTGATGATGTAGTCCATCGGCTTCTCTTTCCTTCTCCGATATCATTCCATCCACATGTCAACCTTGGGTTCTGCGACTGGTGGAGGTCATACTAGCAATCTCACTACCCCTTTGTTAGTGTGGTTGATTTACTGCATCTATTTCCCCCTCTACCTTGGGTTCCTTGTACTTAGGGCCCTATTACTCATCTCACTCTAGGTCCAATTACTTATACCAGGGCTGCTTTATAGTTAGTGTTGTGGTCTTCTCCTAGCCGTGTAGCGATTACTTTCGCCACAGCCACCTCATAGTTTGGGTCACGGTAAAACGTCCTCTGTGATGTGCTCAACTAGTATTTCTCTTCCTTGAGGATCTATTTGTATCATGTGACCCTATTTGAAAACTTAAATAGGTCACCGAAATGCATGCCCTTAAAATTTTTTGCAAAGCTTGAAGTCTATGCCTTCTAGGGCAAGTCTGGTGAACTAGGAATTAAGAAGGATCATCGAGCATTAGTTTTTAGTGCCCTTAAACTGGGCAATAAAATGTTTGGCCATTTTTCTAGCCAGTTATCATAGTCTGGATAATTGGCCATAGAAACTTCTAGCTTAGTTCGGTACAATTACATATGAAACCTCTTCTCCATATCGAGACACGTTTGGATCGAGTTTGCTGGGAGGTTTATATACCAAGTAAAGGCTACTCCCATCAAAGAGTTACCGAACAGTTTTAGTTTTAAGAAATCATAATGGGACACTTCACCACATTAAATGGTGAAATAGCTAATGTATTTGATCTTGGAAGTATTCCCCCCCCCCCCCCGGAGAAGAGGGTGAACTTTAGGAAAGTTAACCCTCTAGGCAGTTCAAAATATTAATCTACCCAATCAGGATAGGATTTTCTATATATCGACCGTGGGATTTTCCAATCGTTCGATGGGACACCATGCTCCTGAATGAGTCCTATGACATCATCTCGATAAAAAAGTTGTTGCGGCTGCACAGGGTATAGCCTATGCACCGCTTGGTTTATGGCCACCAGAGATGGTGGGATTAAAGGTTGCCCCCTAGGCATCCCAGCCCTTTGTTAGCCTAATAAACTGTCGAGCCGACTGGAGGTTCCCCCCCCCCCCCCCCCCCCCCCCCCCCCAGTTCTCATTCACTGGATACTAGTTATGCAGCATCGTTAAGTGGTCCATTGTACCCCGAGGTTGTCGATACCGGTCGAGAATTGCCCCCCTGAGTACACAAGGGTTTTGGTGGTTAATGCACTCCAACCAACCATATGGTTGGTCATCTCAACCATTTCTGCTTACCACGGGTGGCGATGGTATAGGATAGCCTTGGGGTTCGATTCAGTTGGCTCTTGTGGGGAGCTCTTATAACACCCCATACTTTCCAGTACTCGAGTGTTACCATGTAACCTAACCTGGTGTAAATACAAACCTGGCTTAAGGGGAACATTTACCCTCACTCTAATTTAAATTCAACTCTCGAAAGTAATCCCAATTCACATATCAAATCATCCATCTAATTGATCCTCAAAACAGTCCACTACAACTTCAGAGACATCTATTCTAGGATCTCAATCGCTTTGGTACACCAATTAAACTATTCACCATCGATTTAAGGATATAAACATAAAGATCCACCATCCATCAAGCATGTGGCATCTTGTTCAACGATCTAACACTAAATAACATGAATCCAACTATCAGATGGTAGTGTTGACTATATGGAGGCACCTAGATTAGTTTAGGGCCCTTAGATCATTGGAAGGAATCTCCACATCTTAAAATCAAGTGACCCATCCGCTAAGATGGACCATCACATCATAATGGGATCAATGCCAAATATCAAAAGACCTAGCTATGAGAATCCGATCATGACAAAACTTCACATAATGCTCTATAAAAATAATTAAAACGTACATCGTCAGTTTTTGGGACCCAACTCAACAAATCCACTGCACATCAAGTCTACATAGCTTTAAATTGCATTGTAGACTATATGCTAGTGAATTTAACCAATGAATTTCAATCTGGCAGCCTTAAGAGCCCCTAAGATCAGTAAGGATTTTAATTAGAAATGAATTAGTCGTCGGAACAAAGGATAGTCACAATCTACGTTGGAATTCAATTGTGTGGCCACCTGGACCTTTTGATCAGCCACACATCTATTCCCTTACCCTAACTAACCCTGCTAAACGAATGAACGGACTAGATTTACTGACATACCTCCATGGGCCCCACAACTCACTAATCAAATGGCCCAACTAAAGTTTAGATCTGCCTGATTTTCGTTTAGAGGCCCTGATGAGGGCCCAGAAATAGAATGGACGGTGTGGATTTATCACAAACATTAGTGTGGACCCCACCATGTGCGGCGTGTGTACACGTCTTGCGTGCAACAGAGGTACACCGGACTCCCAATACAGTCAGACGAGCGCTAACCCGCGCTCGTCCGAAAGAAGGAAGAACTCCCGCTTGCAGCCGTTTAAAACACGGCTCGGTTGTGTTTTTCGTCCCTCCTTTGATCGCGATGTGGCCCACCATATCACCCCATATGGAGATCCAAACCGTCCATAAGATAGAGAACCCACGGATGACCAAAACCATGGTTGGTCCACCAGTTTAAATTCACACATGTGATCACAAATACCAGGGAAAGAAGGCTGTTTGCGTTGCTATTTTTCCGAAAACAGAAAGTTCTGTTTTTCTTCCAGCTCAGCGATCCGCGTGAGAAAACAAGAGCTCATCCAGGCCATCCCAAACGGAGCCTTTTCAACCGTCTATTCCAGCTAGTGGCTTAGGTTTTCTTTTCTCCACAACAAAAAAAAACAAAACAAAACAAAAACTAGTTGTTTTCTTCCTCCGGCGAACCCACCATGAAATCCCTACTAGAGCTTCAACTTCAAGCTTCCGTAAGCTCCATTGGGGGTGTACAAGATATCTGGAAGCGCTGGAATAACGAAAGATTGGCCGGATTGAGAATCACCATTGGAGCTCAATCGTCTTCCCCGATAATCGTTTCAGCTTCAACCATAAACCCAGGTCCAAGATATAACTTCTAATCTGTTTCGTTTGATAGGTGTAACATTCTAACAATGTCTGGTAATTACTCTTAAAATCTTCAACTCAGATTATGTGGTGGTTTGCAATGGATATGATCCAGTGTAAACAGTATATGCGAATCCGTCCACTCGTGATCCAAACTGGTGATGATGAAACATCTCAGTGGGGCGCACCACACTTCATCAATGGACCTCAATGAGTCACGCACTCAGCGCACCGCGTCCCAAATCACAGTGGCCACACCATGCTTAACAGGGCCCTGAGATGAGCCGGATTGTGGGTCGAAACCAGCCCACGTTCTGGGCCGAAATCAGCCCAGAAGAGTGGCTGAAACCATCCCTCAATTAGGCCTTCAACAGGCCGTGTGAGAGGTCCAAAACCAGACCCTCATCAGGCCATGAATGAGGCTGAAAACGCCCCTCAGCAGGGCCTTGGCTTGGGTTGAAAGCGGGCTTCAGCTGGGCCACATTCCAAGTTGAAAATACCTTTCTCTTAGGCCAGGTGCTGGGTTGGGAACGGCCTCGGAACTGGGCCGTTTTACACATCACCGTGGGCCTCACCTAAGCCAATACAGGTGGGCCGCACCCTGCACAGCGCAGGTGGGCTGCACCCCGTGCAGCTGCCGCTAGGCCAAAATGAATCCAGGCCCAGCCACTTGGTGGCAAACATGTGGGCCAGACCACCCACCACAACCTAATACATGAGGTGGGCCCGCCTGATGTAAAACTCGGTGGATCAAGGTTGGTATGCAACCAAAATTCAATCCATGTACACATAGTCATGTCAATTATTTATTTAGAAAGAACTAAGTTCTACCTGTTTCGAAACTGAAATTGTTAGACAAACAATGGAGCAAACTGAACTTCTCCATGATGACGGAACCCAATAAGTTCAATCTGCTAAGTTGAACCCTTTAAATCCAGCAGGCTCTGTTCTTAACTCACCCCAAAATCATTATCTCTATTTCTTGCAAATCTGTCAAAATTCATGATCCATGGACCCTAAATCCAACCATAATTCACCTTGCCACAAATGAAGAAAATACCAATTAGAGAAGTTTTGATCAAAAGACCAAAAGAAAGCATTTATATTGCTTTTTAGTGAGCCCAAGAAATTAAGCTAATGAGCCCCATAAATTTAATTAACAGATGGTGGACTGGCTCAAATTGGACTTCCTAGAACACCATGAAGTGTAGAACCATTTATCCAACAACTACAATAAAACTAAGGAATCCATATTCTAAAATAGAACATTTGTCATGAATCTAGTATCATGACTAGATTCACTATTGATAGTTATAATTATTAACATTAGAAAATAGTTATCATTTTCCTTATGGAACAAGTATAATAATTGTTAGCATGATTATTAGCATTATTCCTTATTGCGTAATCATTACCGAAGATTCTATCATTATTACTTGTATTATTTAAAAAAATTTTAATCATCATAAGGATATTAGATAATGTCAGTACCTTTAAATAGGAACTTAGGAACCATCATTAATAATAGTGATGGAATCAGTATTCCTTTTGTGAATATTATTTAATCCATTGAGCAACACTAATAATAATAATAATACTAATCTAGGATTCAAATCCTAAAATCTATGCATTTAACTGAACTCCAGAATAAAAACCCTAATTCTAAATCAAAACCCTAAGTAATCTAGACCCTAGGTTATAATCTACACCATATATAGTCCTGTAGAACCTTGAGTTAAACATACAAGTTCATAATCTATAGTAGGATCAAAGCCTAAGGGCGTGCGCACTTCCTAATGACATTAGAAAGAGGGTCGACAAATAAGGTGACGATTCTTCCCCTTGAGCTTTCCATCTTTCCCATTAGCATAAGTGATAGTTTTATTTTAACTTTGAATTGTTAATTGATATCTTGCCTTGTGAGTACATGTGTTAATCGTGAAATTGATATGTAGATAACATGCTTAATAATTATCCTACAAATTTTCTCATATTTATGGATTACTTGTGGTTTTCTTATGGAACTTAAACTAGTACACCAATGAGAAACCCCTACATATAATTGTACACCCATACTTGGGATGTAACCTGATTAATTGTGATTATAATGGGCCTTCGACTTAGTGGTTGTTGAATGGGGGTTTGAATTGGATATTGATGTGGACCTACCATCCATGAGTTGTTGTGTTAAGTGGTTTTCAAGGATGGTCTTTATCGCATGGTTTTAATAATCGTCCTATGTAGCTTAGTTTCAAATTTTCGTCCTATGTGGCTTAGTTTCAAAATTCATCCTGTGTGGCTCAGTTTTGACATTTGCCCTATATGGCTCGATGTATCATTTCTATATAAACATGCGATGGTAAGTCCCATATACTGTAATATGATTGCCCACTAGTTAATGATCTTCCATTAAACATCCTAAGATGGTAGTCTCATGAACTGGGGATGGTAGTATGAGACCTATGCCCGAGCTGTCGGCCTACGCTGGTGACAAGCCCCCATAGTGACCTTGAGCTTATTTAAATTGGCTGATTGTAACTGAACCAATAATGATTTGGCTAATTATGCATACATGGCATAAACCAGCGTCTATCACTAACGTACGTGATGTACAATATGCAGTCGTTACGTCACACTTAGTATGCTTTCGCTGACGACTAGCCTATGTCCAACTGGATACTTTTCCCAAGTCGATGATTGCATTCCGCACGGATGAGCATTCTCGGGGCATTGATTGGGTATTTGCATGGGTGACGAACCCAAATTTCGCACAGATGAGCATCCTCGGGGCGTGACTGCACTCACGCATCCATGCATCTAATAAGATCTGCATCATATATTGTTTTGTATATTTTATTTTATAAATATGTTTACCTAATGCGGTGGTGTGTAATCTTTAGGGGAATTCACACTGAGTTGGCCACTCATCCATCAAATATACAACCGTACAGGTAGCACAGGTGGCCCAGATAATGTTCACATTCATATTGGTGAAAAGCAGGCTATGGTTGAGAAGGGTGCATGATTGTATTTGCTAAGGACTGCTAAAGATTTCACAGCTTAAGATTGTTTCAATTTGCCTTGTTTCACATGTAATGTTATTTCATTTTGTATTGTAAGAATGGGGACATTAGTTTTGAATAAGTCATTATGGGTAGCTTCTTGTATATTTAAATGATAATGCAACTTTCCTTTATGTCTGATTTGTCCATACTACGCTCATCTGCTTACTCTGATGTAGGAAAAAAATTATATATGGACTTTGGCTCTTTATAAGTTAACACTCGAGTTTTTGGAAAACAGGTCGTATACTCGGGTCCTGAAAAGTCAGGGCGTTACAGCTCTATTAGCCATTTTGCTTCTAGTTCCACTAGGAGGTTGAGGGTAGACTAGATATTCATATTTCTCAAAAGTCTCTCAAAGAAACTTTTAAATACTCTTTTAAACATCTCTACTTATATCTTGGTACCATTTATTATTTTACATAGGTCTCCTTACATTTGAAAGAAGTGCATGGAGAACTCTGTAGGGGTTGGTTAAGAAGAGGATCCTACTCCACGTCAACAGGTTCAAACTATTAATCCTCATCTTACAGCTCTTTTGCGGCGTTAGGGATAGAACTAGCCTTTTTTAATTTAAAGTCATCTTTCTTTATTGAAAAATACTAAAGAAAACATAATAGGTCCCACCAAGCATGTCAAAAATGAGTTTGCACTTTTCAATCAAACACAAGGCCACATTTGTTAACGATGGCCCATATTCGATTAACGTGTGTGATTGGGATAGTGTAGGCATGCCAAATCGTACTTGTCTCAAGTTCAATTGAACGTTGGTGTCCCTCACGCTGAGCTAGACCGATTAAGACCAAACTAAAGAAATCGGTCGCCTTCTCAACCACCGACGGTCAAAGCGATCAGGCAGTTTGTAAAAAGATAATGGTTAACCTTAATAGATTCTTTTTTCTTGTGTTAAGGACTTTTCTTTCACCAATAATAGCTAGCTTTATATTTCTTTACAGAACAATAATGGATAGATTTAAAACTAAAGGCTGAAAAATATTGATTTTATTAATATGTATTAGAAGCTTAGTACAATTGATAAATAAACTAAATAATAAAATAAATAAATGAAAGTAAATAGTTGTGATTGCCTGTGTGGACAAACAATCAAAGCAGATTAGTTCAGGATGTGACTGGTGGTTTGATCTTCCAAGTAAGGACTCGACTGATCGAGGATCTAACAACGGTGGGTCGTGGATATTTATAGCACTCCTAAGCGTACTATAATGATGGCGCTGAACAGTTGTGATCTAAGTTAACCTAAACTTTGGATATTCTATAGTAAGGCTAGACAAAAGTTAAGAGATCTAAACTAAGATAAGCAATGTTGTGTTGTGTAAAGAGATTGTGTTTAGTGTGGGCCTAGAGCTCTTCATTGATTGCTCCTTATATAGTTTTCAGAGGTGAAAAACCCTTGTTGGGTACCTTATTGGTTTAGGATCCTTGGTAGTCACGGTGCATAGTTGTTTTCTGATCATCCCAGCTTAGCCAAAGAGATCTTAGCATATCATAAATTTCTTTTAGATCTCTTGTCAGCGTGACTGCAGAGATCCATGGATTTTACGAGATCAGTCTCACTGGATCCAGATCTCTCATGGTGTTCGTAGTTCCCATCCACTTAGAAGAATCCACTTCTCGAACCTACGTAATCACTACAAGAGCACCGATTGTCTCTGGGAGAATCTCTCATTTTGAAATGACCATATGAGATGGCATAACCAATCATATTCAGATTTGTGATAAGATCCATGTCTCGGCGGATCTTTATAGCCTTGTCGAGCATCCTGTCTCGGTCACACATGCCATGTGCATTAGGGATACGTGTCATTTATCATAGCGTCTTATTTGCAAACGTGTATATAGCTTTATGACATTCTTCTTTTGGAAAATGATGTACCTTTAAATGAGGTGGGGTAAAAGATATCCTCGAGGTGTGAGTAAGATTTCACCCATCATTAAGCACACGGTGCCAACATGTAGTGGCATTTTATTGGTCCATATAGATGCACTAAAATGAGTGTAAACAACACTTATCTAAGTCTATAAAAGCAGTAGATAAAAGAGCTCCGGGCCCTCACCAATCCAAATACACAAATTTCTTATTTAATACAATGTTGTCTATTTTTTCTTTTCATCTCACATAGATGCCGATCTTAATTTAGCTTAGTTTAATCTCTCTATTTCTGTCTAGCACAATGTTGCAAGAATTATGGATCAATTAGTGTAGTTTTAGTATAGTTTTCATCCATTTATGTCCAACACATCAGTGCAATAAGTTAGAATTGGTTTAACTCTTCTTTCACGAACTCATTGTTGGATCTCAGGTCTGTAAATCCTTGCCTAGTGATTTCTTTGGGCCATGACCGGTTGGCCAAATCATGATCTCTCAACCTTCCACGTTCGAATGACCATCGATCATCCACGATCGCTTCGCCTACTCGGACCCTTATTGATCATTTATTTTCTTTAATTTTTTATTTTCCATTGCAATACATTCCTTTTCAATTTAATAAAATTAACATACAACCATTTTTTTTCTTTTAAGTATTACTTTGTTGATTAAAGATACAAGTTGTCACCATTGTGATAAAAAGCTCTTACTTTAAAGAAAGAAAGAATTTATCTGAGGGTGTGTTTCAAAACCCTAGTACTAGGTAATGTGTTATAAACTCATAATATTCGATGAAATCCATCAATTAGATACGCATTATGACATATCGTGTTTCAGTCTCGAGACTAGAATCATATCATTGATTCAACTCCTACTGTCATTCCAGAGAAATCCTGTGGATTTCAATCATTAACAATGAAGCTTCTCATCGCATCTTCTCCACATTCCATAGTCTACCAATGGACCAAGAGCATATAGCAACGGGAGGCTACTAATCTCTTTTTCCTTCTCTTGTAGGGCTACAATATCTCAGGCTACAATCCTTGTATCATTGTCTTCGTTGATCATCAGAGGAGAATATCGATAACTATAACTATTATTGCACTTATTTGTTCAGCTTTTTTGTCCATTAAGTATGTCGATGTGTCAGAGAGTCAATTGAGCCCTTGGAAGCTGAAGACCGAAGACACATGAAGACATGAGCATCAAGGAAGTGAAAAACATGTATATGAGGTGCCTTGGTGACCCTAATCTTGACCCAAAACAACCCTTGAACCTTTAGATGATCAAAGCCTAATAGGTAAACCTTTGATTGATCATCCATTAACCTTAGGAGCTCTAATTGAATATGCTTAGATGGGCTATAAAGGTCCCGACCTGTTGTTAAACCAAATTGCCCAAAAAATTAGACTCATAAGTGTCATCAATTGATCTTCGATCGATTGATCTTGAGCAATCGAACATATCCGAAATCATCCAGCAACAAATTCACTATATGTTGGATTTACGGCAATCAATTAAAGAGAAGTTCGATTGATCGACAGCTCGTATCGATTAATCAGATCGGCTAATTTTTGCCCTTTTTACCAATGGAACTTGGTTCCTATATATATGGTATTTGGTATTTGGTATTTGTGCATTTCAATGGGTTTTTGGTATAATAGAAGCTTAAGTGATTTGATGTTTATATCCCTCATCCTAAGTCTCTAAACCAATGAGTTTTGTTCACAACTCCAAGTGTAGGATCACAATGTAGCAATAACTTGGTGAGACTGAGGTTGAATTCACAGGAAATGGGGAACACAACCTAAAACTAATCTAAGTCTAACGGTTTGTCTCGATTTTTAATCCAGCAATTTAGGAAAAAGTGAAAACAAAAAGATAAAAGGACTAAGGATCCAGGAATCCACTTATAGCAATCTCAATATCAATTTACTGATTCAATGTATAACTCGATTGGAATCGAAGTCCTATCATATCCAATCGGATGGAACAGTTAAAATATAATGTGGTGTTCAACTTCATTAGATTAGTTCATACATTAAGCATCAATCCCATGATCGTAGGGAATTCATGCATCCACCATGCCCATAAACGATGGTGGATCACGAATTTTACAGATCACACGATTACAAAATATGTAAGAAGATATCGAAATCTTTCAGAGCATCTACTATAATTTCAGGCACAATAAATCATAAAAAACTGAAAATATTCCTTCATTCAAACTAATAATCAATGAAAGTTCAATATAAACTTGAATCAAAGTAGAATAAACATTAAGAATAACTATAAGCTTTATCCATTAGCCTTAGCTAAGAAATTAGCTAGTTATAGCTAATATCCTAGAAGAAAAACTAAAAAGATCTACTAGAACCCATGAAAAAATCTAAGTAGAAGAATGTTGTTGGCACTCCACCTAGGCCTTCTCTCCCTTTCCAAACCTTAGAAGATGATTTGGAATAACCTAGGGACTCCTTTAAATAGTTTTGCAATTCAAACTTTCGCACCGCCTTAGAAAAGTTTGTAAACCGCCTCAAATTTACATACTCTGCGCATATTCAATGGCAAACTTCGATAGCATCGAAGCACCTTTGATGGCATCGAATTGTCTTTGATGTCATCGAAACTTGTCCAAAGTTATCCAGCGAGTTGAGCCCAAAATTCCTAAATTATCAATGCCATCAAAGTAACTTCGATGTCATCAAAGTTTATTTTTTAAATTATTTTCGTACTTTCTCTTTTTAGACTTGAAATTTCATGATATAATTTTTCTATCCAATTTTCAAGATTCCTTTTCTTCACTTCAAATCTTCGATTCTCTTCATTCCTCACTTGGTTTCCTTAATTCTTTGGCATGTGAATTCTTCATTAATAACTTCTAAATCTCTAATTCTTCATTATCTTCTTTAAGCTCTAAATTCATCCTTTAAGCACATATTCATCATAGTCTTCCGAATCACCTTGCATGACAAAAATGTATATAATTAAATCGAATTAACACTTAAATGTTAGAAAAACTAATATGATTGGAGGGTTAAATATGCGATATTTGAGTGTCGAAAAGTTCTAAGTTATCTGCCTTGAGATTAATGTTCACTCCCCAAGTATAGAGTTGTGATGTAGTAATAATCTCAGTAAGACCAAGGTCGAATCCACAGGGATTGAACCTTGTACGTAATCTGAAAGTAACTAGAACTAGAACTAAAATAAGATGAAATCTAAATCAGAAGAAATTAAGAGAATAATTATGAATGATTAAACTAAAACTTAGAAAATTTAAAGGTATGAAACTAAGGTGCCAAGGACCCACTTGTAGAGATCAGGGAGATCTACGCTTGATTCATGAACTCAACTGGACTTCGAGTCTCATCTTCATCTAGTTGGAAGATATAATAGTAAAAATCAAATATGAACTTCTTTTGATCTAGTTTTCAAGAGATAAGAAAGATATAAAGTAGAATAAATTTCATCACAAAACCATGCCCATGAGACAAAGTAAACAATAGAATTAAACTAATCCATAGCCAATCTGAGAGATATATGAATGTTAGGAAGGGTTCCATCATCCAACCATGTCTAAGGGGCGATGGAGAACAACAGGGCTTCTTAACTGCATAATCAGGATAATGAAAAGGAAATACTCAAAGCCATCACAGGTCTATTAAAATATCAGTCACAACAAACCATTAAAAACTAAAGGTATTCCTTAAAATCAAACTAGCATCATCATTAGTTCAGTCAGGAATCCAGGCTATAGAAATTACACATCACGCCACCAGCTTCACCTCTTAGCCCTAGCTAAGAGGTTTAGCCTAACATAATGAGGCTAAAGCTCTCCAAATTTTAAGAAAAAAAAATCTAAACTACTCTCTTGTGCTCACGTCCAAAGAATGGATAGCTACTCTCTCTCTTCTCTTTCTTTTATAGGTTGATGGTGTCGATGGCTGGAGAGGTGCAGTCGGTGTTGTTTATGCACAACTAAAGTCGATGGAAGCATTCTTTACGCAGCTGGAGTCTGTGCGCAAGAAGGATGCATTAGTTTGCGTTTTGATATAGGTTTTAGCAAATAGAGAAATCTGATGCGAGATCCAGCCCATTCAAGCCCCTTGGGCTTGGTCAGCCCCACCTTAGGAACTTTTTGAACAGTCAGGATCATTGGACTGATCCTGGCCATAGTCACAAAATGGCCCGGATCGTCCGGGTCTTGGACGCACGTAAACAGGGCCTGTGCATACGTTGTGCTGGTGGTGGGCCCCATGATTGGCGTCGACGGAGGAAGCCACGCCGTCCATTAGATACATGACGAAAAACCATTTGAAAAGGGTACTTTTAGCCATCCTTTGATGCGGCTCATGAAATCTATAAAGCCACCGTCCGTCTTCCTTTTGGACGATTGAAAACCGATCTCCGATGTCTTTTGAAATTTCTCCACCTAGGCTTGAGTGATAGGGATCATGTGAATCTCATAGATGGTCCGGATCAGACCGTTGATATACGGTGGTGGCCCACAAGACCCAACGCAGGTGATCTGTTCAACAACAGGGAATGGCAGTTGCCATTTTTTAAATTTGACTCGTTCAAGAGAGTTTGACTCTCATTGACGTTACAGTGCACACAGTGCACGGCTAGTGCACATGTGCACTATGTACATCCCACACAAGGTGGAGTCCACTGTGCTTCTTGTGAAAGATCTGATCCATCCATCCTTTTTCTCATCTTATTTAAACTATCAAGACCAATTTTGAAGTATATCCAGATAGCAAGTGGGCCCCAAATCAAGGATTTGGTGGCTGATCTGTCCGTTGGGCCACTTCCATAAGGATTCAATGGTTGAAATTTGATGTGTACGGTTACTTTGTGATCCTCAGTTCATATATAAAATTTCGAACCGAACGGAAGGTGGAAACCCTATGATCTTATATTCTAAATGGTTTTCACGCCCGTTTAACGCGAGTGACATGATTTTCTCAGATCTCTCGTTTATAAATTCTCCAATCTCGGTCCCCTGGGGTCCGTCCCTTGCCTTGGTGACTTCAGAGCATTAAATCCCTACTTTTAGTACCCTTTTGCAGTCCAAGCTCCTGAATTCACCTTGCAACACAAACATGATTAGAATAGTCCATTAAATAGTGATATGTTCGTAAATTTAAGTAATAAATGGGGTCTAATATGCAATATTTGACCCTCAACAATTAGCATTCTAATGAGGATTCTAACCTCCACCTTGAAGAAGAGCTTGAACTCCACCATTTTCTAGAGATTAAACCAAACCTTATTGGTATATCCTTTGTCTAAATCCTTTAAAAGATCCATGTAAATAAATTCCTTAGGTTTACAACATTCTATTAGTTATAAAAAATTTCATCATCCTCTCATCACTTTCATCACCTCAATAGAGTATTGCATGCAAAGTATTTAATCTTGGAGTTGAAGCATCAGCATCAACAATCGAGGGAGCATAAAAGGAGTTGATTGAAGCATAGAAGAGCATCGATCAAGCAACCCAATAAAGTGATATAAATTGGGCTTTATAAGTTCGCACACTTCTTTCTTGTGTAGGATTGAGTGTAGAGTTTGTAATCCAAACTCATATAGGTTCTTGTATAGGACAGTATTGTCACCAAAACGGTTATGTGTGTATATGCATGTGTATGTCATCGACGCGGGTATGTACGTAGGTAAGTCTTTATGTAAGTAACCGACACAGGTGTATACATGATGAGTCTTTACGTTGGTCACCGACCAGGTGAGTACGTGGGTAAGTCCTTGTATAAGCCTCCGGAGGGAGTATATGCTTGTGAAGGTTAGAGGTGAAACTGATTTAAGACCTCCGATAGTGAAATATAATACACTCAAGGAGAGTGTGTCCACTAAGAGTGGAGTATAGAAACTGAACTACTATACATGTTTGTATTTAGGATTGTCATTTGAGCACTTTTCTAATTATACTTATATGATTGTTTTGTTTAATTATATGTATACACGATTAGATGAATGTTAGGATTTGATAGTTAACACATCTTAAACACACACATACACTATCTTGTTTAGACTAATACTTAACATGTTTCATCTATTGTAGTCTATGTGATGTCTATGTGATTGAACCCTTTCTTAGATTAGAAGCCTTAGAGTTAATTACTTTAGTTTAAATTGGCATATTTGTTTAAATAACTAATTGTGTGTTAAAATGCATTAGTTTTATTTGGTCCTACCACAACACTATGTTTCCTCTTGCTTTTGTATTCAATTCAGACATGCTCTGAGCTAGTATGTTGTGTCATTGGGTTACCAATTTTTAGATTTTAAGTCATATTGCGACATACATGTCCAAATGGACACCCAATTTGGATTTTCATAGCTTTGTCAAACCGATTTCATCTTGCAAAGCTTCTTCTTACCACTTTTGGTGTGCCGAGGGCGGCATGGAACTACTAATGTGATATGATTTGTAGATGCATGGCTACCCTTTCCATGTTCAACCTGTAAGGCATTCTCTTCCTGACCCTGAACTATTTAAAGAGACATGCATGTAGAAATTTGACTTGAGTGAGACATGCATGGTTTCCCTTTCCGTTTTCAACCTGCAAGGTATCCTCTTTCCAACTCTGCACTATTTCAAGATACACGTATGCGAAAATCTGATCCAAGTGAGACATGCATGGCTTCCCTTTCCATATTTGACCTGCATGTCATCCTCCTTGTTGCTCTAGAATTTTGTCGTAATCTAACCTGATTTGGTCATGCACAGATTTTTCCTTCCAAGTTCGATATGCATTCACATATCCGTTAAAGTATAGACTCCCAAAAGGGACATAAATCGCCTAAACCGACCCGATTTGGTAATGCACGGTTTTCCCCCTCCAAGTTCACCCTGCATGGCTTACTCCATCGGATTCTTGACTGGGTAAAGGGGCATGCATGTCAACCAAGTAAAGGGGCATGCATGTCATCACATGTCACGACTTAGGCATTCATGGCATAATGTGAAGGAGAGACATGTATACCCTAATCTAACCTCTATGAGCGTAGTGGTTGCTACATGAATGCGAAGTAGTAGGACGTTTGTTTCTTACTTTATTACATGATTAAACTCATTGCAATCGGTCCTCTCTACTTCTTTCAAGTCTCCCAAAATGCGGGCCATGGATGTGAAACAATCATGAAGCATAGGATGCGAATTGTTCCCCAAATCTCTTAAATTGAGATTTTTCTCATGTTAATCATATTATTTTTTATTAAAAAAAATTAGTTCTTTAAGCAGAGGACCTCTGTAAACCACTCTAATTGTCTTGTTACAATTCTCTTGTCTATACATATCTCGTATAATGTTGATTTCTATATCTATCTATTCATAGCCTTAGATCTTGGAGGCTAACAATTAACTTGATGTGGTTCTACTTATGTAGGTTGATATAAGTATAAAATCCTTTTTTTGTTGCAAAGGGTTACATTGCAGAGAGAAGACGAAGACCCGATTTGGTCACAGGTTTGTAAAATCATGCTCAAACTCTTTCTAACTACTGTAATTTGTTTGTATTTTTTTTGTAATGTTTCATGTCTGTCTATTTGTACTTTCTTCTTTCATTTATGATAATATACTTCCTTCAAGTATATGAATCTATTTCTACTAATAACTGTTTATACTCGTCCCGGTCGAGCCCTATTTCAACCAATCAAGTTCGTTTACGTGTGATCTGTACAGGTGCACATGGTACGATCAAACGATTTCCAGAGATATGTATGGTCATAGTTCAGAAAACAGAGTCGCATCGTAGCAGTCACGACCAAACGTTGTTAAAGTGGTCGATAGGACTAGCGTTTGAGTTATGTGAATGAATGACAGGTGTGCAACGGTTAAAGCCACACAATCACTTTACAGGTGGCTAAAGGAAAAGTAAAGAAAGCAAAGAATATGAGAATAATCCAAAAACAGAGTAATGACGAACGGTTACTATAACCAACCGTCAAGATGTGGGAAAAATCTAGAATGGCTGGATTAAGACTATAAATAGAAGGAGATCCTAATAGAACAATTTGTCTCATACGAACCCAATCAAACAAAATTTATGTTTCAATTATCTTGTCGATTTATATTCCTTAGTATAATTCATTACTTTCTTTACTAAGAAAATTACATTCCGTGGTATAATCTTTACTTCCCAAGCATGTTGTTTTACATTTTGTAATGTAATCTGCAGAGGTAATCGAGTAGTTGTTAATCTTTAGCTATAATTTGAATCTGAACTTGCGCGCTGGATTCAGTTTCATTATTGAAAAAGCATTCTTCTGTTGAGCTACACAACCGACTATAAGGCTTTCTTTCCTATTTCATTTTGTTTTGTGCTAAAAAGTCCTTGCATATGGAAGGCAAGAGAGTAACTCAATTTCAGAGGACAAACCCCACCCTCTAAATATCGCCTAACCTATTCTTACGTTGAGCGAGTGGCCGAGTAGGCGACCGATCTCTTCAGATCTCAGTCACACCTTGTGTCTGCCTATATTAGTGCTCGAGGTCACTATTGTTCAGCTTGAATTGAAGCTGCAATTTCAATTCCGGCATGCCCCCGCATAACCACCTGTGCTAGGAAAGACAACGGTCGAACAATTTTCTGGCACGCCCAGTGAGACATTGTTGTTTTATTAATCACCGATTCGATTTGTGCTAAAAAGGAGGTGGACCCGCACTTCTAGTGTCGAACCTGCAACACCAACTGCACCACCTCCAGGAAATCAGGCTGGACCATCTACGTCTTGAATCGTGCTTCCGGATGAGGTGTCTATTGTGCTTCGAGATGTTCATATGAGCATCCAGATGGTACAGGAATACGGAAGAACTCAAGCTAAGCAGTTCCGTCTTCAGGCTGAAGGCATCAATTGTTCATGGCTAGCCAGACTGAAGCTATGCAATGATTGTTAGCCGTAATAACAGAACGAACACAACCAACGCCATTACATAATGGTAGCTCGATCGACAATGCAGCTCCAGTGCCGTCATTACTGCCATTACAACGTAACCCACCTCGCTCGGGCCCCTCCCTTAGAAATCCAGAACTTGCTACCTCCTATGGAAGCTAGGCCACCTAAACTAGAGGTCTGGGATTTCAGGCTTGAAATAAGGAACCATAGGTCGCCAATTGGATTCAATCCACAACAAGGCTTTAGGTACGATAATCTTAATCGATTCGTGCCAGACCAACCACTGGTTAGGGAGCCTCAGCGAATTGATCGAGATCAAATTGTACAACTCATCCAAGAGGTTATTAGCCAAGTATTGGGCCGCAACACTATTCCCGTGTACCACAAGTTATACCTTGAATAGGTAGATTGGTAACACCCATTGTCGATGAATTATCGATTGAATATCACCCTATTCTCTAATGAATCCAGTCAGTTGACTATCAAGCATGTCAGCCAATTCACTATGCAATATGGTAAGTTGGCTAACAACGATTACCATAAATTGTAATTGTTTGGTTATTCTTTGACTATCACAGTTTTTACATTTCAAATTTGCTTCCAGATTCAATACATACTTGTAAGAACATATTAGAAGAAAAATTAACAGTATAATGGGCCCTACAAGTGAGAATCATTATCCCACTGCTATTTGTGGTATAGTTCACTTGAGCTTTGGATATGACTTTTTTTTGGATCAAGATTTAAAATGATATTGTAAAATAGATGAACCGTATGAATATAATAAATATATCATTGTGGGGCCATATAGCTTTTATCTCCTTTGAACCGTGCGAATATAATAAATATATCGTTGTGAAGCCATGTAACTTTGATCGCCTTTGAACCGTTGGTACAACTCATAGTTGAGTAGCATCAGCACTGGTCTTCCAACTACACATACACCAGCCAATCTGCTTCCCTCAAAAATGGACGCGCGGACAAGCTTATTCATTTTAGGAAGCGGATTGGCTGGTGTCCCACACACCAACGATCTAGCTGTGCGTTGACGTCAGCAAGTTCTGTGAGTGTCATCACGAGGTATGTGTTATACTCAAACTGTCCATCCATTTGATAAGCTGGTCATAATGCTCTACATTCAAAATAAGACAGATCTAAAGATCAAGTGGACCATGGTGCAAAAAGCAACAGGAGATTGAAAGTCTACCGTTGAAATCCTTTTGGAGGTCACAGAAGTTTTGGATGGATAGATGTGCAAAAAGCAGTGGAAGATAAAAAGTCTACCGTTGAAACCCTTCTATGGTCTTAGAAGTTTTGGATTTTTCCTTCTCATGTGGATCCTCGGACCTAATCAATAGATTTGATGGTAAACAAAGGTTAAAGTGAGCCCTACAAATGTTTTAACAGTAAAAATCATTATCCGGCTGCTATTTGTGGTGTGTTCCTTGAGCTCTGTATATGATCAAGCTCTAAAATGATATTTAAAAATGAATGAACGGTGTGGGTATAATAAATACATAATTTTGGGCCTAAGTAACTTTAAACTGTTCGTACAACTCGGAGCTGGAGGAGCGTCGGCGCTCGTCCGCGCACGACACGTACCCACACCAGCTATATCGCTAGTGTGTGGTCTACCAGCCAATCCGCTTCTAAGAGAGACAATGGTCATTAGCAGTACATCCACCAAGAAAGCGACTCACTCGTGGCCACGTGTGCCACATATGCAAGATCCAATTAGCCCATCAGATGGACCCCACCATTGACTAGCCTTCCTGCTCCAGAAATACGCTGGGCCGCTCATCCGGATTTATTCCATCCGTCAATTTCTCTTGACCATTCATTTTTCTTGTACAGGTGGGTCCCTCCTGATACGCATATTGGCCAAAATTTTAGGACGAGGTGGCCAGTGGTCCGTGCTATTTGGGCATACCATGATTTATGTGTTATATCCACACCGTCAATCCATTTTTTACCCATCATTTTAAATATTCATTCCAGAAATGAGACAGATTAAAGTCCCAGGTTAACCACACCATGGGAAACAGTATTGATTGAACGTCTACCATTTAAAATCTCCTGGGGCCACTGTACTGTTTATTTGAAATCCAACCCGTAGATTAGGTTATACATACCTTTACGAAGGCAGAAAACAAATATAAGCTTGATCCGAAAACTTTTGGAGCCCAAAAAGTTTTTAACTGTGAGAGTTCAATCAACACGGTGTGGCCCACTTGAGAATTTGATCTACATCGGTTTTGGGTTCGTTCCATAAAATTATCTGAAAAAATAGATGGACGGCATGGATGAGACACATACATCATGTTGGGGTCCACACAGCATGGGGAGTAGCCAATCCGTTTCCAAAATTTTACGCCAGGTCGTATCCATTGTGGGGCCGCTTAATGATTGGCTCAGATATAACACAAGAATATCAGACGTTGGCACGTGTGATTGGCGAGTGTACCGGCGCAAGTACCGTTAGTATGGATCTCAGTTCCCCACAGCTGTCTTTAGACATACTTTTTATAACTCGCGAGCCGCTCCCCCATGATTATGCCGCAACGGTCATATTTTCCAAACAGAAAGCTATTTTCTGCTGACCGTTTTGCCCTCCCCTTTCCAACTTCCCTCTTCCGGAATCCAAGGCTCCTCTCTATCCTTGTCTTCTTTTTCCTCTCTTCTTCCTTCTCTGTATTTCGAGAACATGATCTAATCAACCTTTCTCTCCCAAAATCCAATCAAAACATCTCCAAATCCGTGGGATGGGGTGTTTTCTCGCTTGCTTCGGCGAAGGAAAACGTCGAAAACACAAGAACAAATCTCTCTCCAAAGACCGAGTAAGTGCTTCTATAAGATCGATAATCGCAATCTTTTACTTTCATTTGAATTGCATTCAATAACCCTATTACTGTTGGAAATTTGGTGCAGACCCATGGAAGCTATAAATCTCTACAACCCAGCTCCCCTTCGAAACAAACAGAAGCGGAATCGGTGGTTTGTCCGCTCCCGGAATCGAGGTTGCTCGTCGTCTTTTGTTGGGTTTTCTTGGTTTTTGTTCTTTCGGTTTCTTAGTATCAATGTAACATCTTTTGGTTATTTTTCCTTTGGTTTGCCATTTTCTGATTGAAATTCCCATTTTGTGTCTTTTTCGGGTTGGATTGTTTTATTTTTTCTGAAAATTTGTAATTTCTGTTCCTTCTCAGTGATAAGCCTGAGAATCTTAGTTTCAACAGCCGAAAGAAAGTCACCTTTGATTTGAATGTTAAGACATACGAGGAGGTCTCAGCTCATGATCTTCCAAAATATTCATCGGAGAATGAGGAAGAGAAGGAGAGGGGAAAAGAAGAGAAGAAAGACAGAAAAGAAAGCCAACCCATTTCAACATCCGATGATAATTCAACCATATCAAGTACCGGATCCTTCCCGTCAAATCATCGATACCAGAATTGCATATGCAGCGACGATGAGAATGACGAGGAAGAGGAAGAAAACATGGAATATGAAGATAGTGATTTCGATGATGATAGAGGAGAACAAGAAGAGGTGTCTACCGACTCATGCTTCTCTTTACCAATGGAAAGGGAAGGAAGAAATCATGAGAACAACTTAGCCAACAAAGAAGAGGTTTGTGATTCAAGGCCCCTCTCTGTGCCTTCTCCTGATCAGAGATCGACACTTCTGGCTAACAAGAATGCTCGAGATCGGAGCCAATATGTTCACCCCGTGTTAAATCCAATTGAAAACCTCTCTCAGTGGAAAGCTGTGAAAGCAAGCACTACACCATTAAAACAACAGAAGAAGGAAAGTGTCGATTTGGAACAAGAACTTCAAATACCCTTCAGTTCGGAACCAACATTCAAGCTCCCAATGTCTCAAAAATCCTTTGCTTCAAGCCCAAGAAACTTCGATTTGGAGCAAGAACTACATATACCCTTCAGTTCAGAACCCACGTTCAAGCTCCCAAAGCGTCAAATATCCTCTGATTCAAAACCAAGAACCTTCGATCTCACAAAGCCTTCTCCAACGCAAGAAATCTCGGTTGACACCAGCCTCTCTAATTGGTTGGTTTCATCTGAAAACACTCCTTCAACCAAAACCAGTTTAGCTCGGACCGAATCATCAGACAATAGCCAGTCTCTGAGTTCGCACTCATCGAGAATTTACGACGACCGGCCGATTTTAGGTGCTTTAACAGTCGAGGAGCTTAGGCAACATTCGGTGCCTTCATCGCCGAGAAGGTCGCCTAGTCGGAGCCCGGATGACATCCCCATACTGGGTACTGTGGGAAGTTACTGGAACTCGAGCATTTCTCAACAGTCTGGATCAGATTCTAAAGGAATACCGAATACAACAAGCAAATATAGAGAGGTATACAAAGTGTGAAAACAGAGGAAACAGGGGAGTTAGGTTTGGAATTTGAAGTGGGGATTTATGGGGGTATACAGAGGAAACAGGGGTTTTAGGTTTGGAATTTTAAGTGAGGATTAATGGTGTTTTTATTGTTTAGGCAGCATTTGTATGCACTATCAAATTGAATTGCTATAATATTAGTTTGATGGATTACAGATTAAATGATCGAATTGTACTTGCCTTATTATTCGGAATGAGGAATAGCTTTCAAATTGCAGTTACTTTCAACCCCAACTTGAAGGTAACAAAATTGCAATTTGGAGTCTAGCCACTCTTGTGAATACTTGGGTTATAGCAATTTGGTCATTTTCACTTTATTGAACTAATTAGTGTGATTCGATTTAATAGTGCATCCAATCGCAACCCTAACCACCAGAGCTAATTATTCATATTCGATTTGCAGGATAAGAGGGTGAACTGGCACAACACTCCATTTGAGGTGAGGTTGGAAAGAGCTTTGATAGAAGGTGCTGCTGAAGCCTACTCAAGTTATCCTCCTAAAGTATGCTAGAGAAAGTATGAGATTGATGTTGGGTAGATGCGTCTGTGTTTTTTCAGCGTGATGTTCTCTCCCTGCCTGCTTGAAGGTTTTGTGATTGAAGGGTCTTATCTTAATCAGTCCTTTGCATTGCTTGAAATATTTGATTTGTATTTTTTATTGTTTGTATGAGAGCAAAATAAAAACAGCTATTTTGGTATTTGAAAACTCATTTCTTATATTTTGATTAAACGTTCTTGTCTGAAATCATCATACCAATAATGACAATAGAATAGAAAGGGAGTCACTATTCATACCCCCTCACTTTTTTTACCCATAGGCCCCTTTCGCATACTTTTGGTTGTAGAACAGTACTTTTTGGTATTATTGTAATAATAAGAAAAGTACAAGAAAATTGAGTGAGCATGTTATGATAGAAATATTAGTTTTCCCTATTTTCATTTATTCTCCCTTTTCTTTCCAAATGTTTCACTTTTCCTCATTGCTTCCTAATCAGTCCTTCACTATGAGTGGGGGGGGGGGGGGGGGGGGGGGGTGTAATCAATGGCCTTGAATTGATTAGTATTAACATTGTACTTGTGCTTAGCTCTATAGAAGTCTTTTAAGGGGTTGTTTGGGTGTCGGGCAATGCGCCCCTATAGAAATGAAATCCATAAGCATATATGCAAATTCTTGCATTTGGGACCTGGAATTGCCCGGAATTGGTTTCCAGTTAGAATATGTTGCCACTAAAACAGACAGATGGTCAGTTCCAGGGTCATGAGTTCCTTGTGAACATGTATATTCTCAAATTCGGGAGGCTAATCAATGGCCTTGAATTGATTAGTATTAACATTGTACTTGTGCTTAGCTCTATAGAAGTCTTTTAAGGGGTTGTTTGGGTGTCGGGCAATGCGCCCCTATAGAAATGAAATCCATAAGCATATATGCAAATTCTTGCATTTGGGACCTGGAATTGCCCGGAATTGGTTTCCAGTTAGAATATGTTGCCACTAAAACAGACAGATGGTCAGTTCCAGGGTCATGAGTTCCTTGTGAACATGTATATTCTCAAATTCGGGAGGCTAATCAATGGCCTTGAATTGATTAGTATTAACATTGTACTTGCCATTAGAAAAGGGACCCACCTCATCAGATCTATGCATTAAAGCTAGTGATGGGACCACTCCTCACCATTGTTTGATCATATGTGCATAAAATGCCTGATGTATACACTATACCCAGATCATTCCACTTTCTTTGATTGGAGAATACAACGAGACATCGAAACTCCAGATCAGAATTTCTTGTGCGTTTATGTGCGTGTGCACGTGTTTGTGGACAACTGACTCAAATTCAAAACTCCCTTTACAGATATCCACACCTCAAATGGGTCAACGTTCTTTAGGTTATCAACAATCAGCATTGCTACATTCGAACTTATAGACGCAGTCCTCACAGGCAACTTAGAAACATGAAAATGGGAATGGAAACCATTCCGCCAGATACCTTCATTGCTCTTCCTCAAGCTATCTCCCACAAGCCATTTCTGCAAAACATTGAGAGGCAGAAGAACTGATCACCTACAGGCACCTGCACTGCTCCTTGTGGTACACAGAATTTTTAACCATTGAATAAATGAGGGAGGTAAAAATAAACAGTTTAATGCATCCAATGGCTTTAAAAAAATACCCTGTACCATAAGGAGTGGTGCAAGCGCCTGTAGGTGATCCATTCTCATCTAGGAAGCAAATGGTAGTGTCAATTAGGAAGCGTTTATCAATTGTACACTAAAAATAAAACGTGAACCACGATTAGGCATATGCACAGATCAAACAGTGGATATGGTTAATCCGCTGAGGTTTGGTACATAACTTACTAATTCAGAGGTTTTTAAAAAATTGCAAGTTGAGAATATCTAATTCTTATACTGATATATATCTTGCATTTAGATCAACTGAAGCTGATTATTTGGAGATGTTCAAGGATTTTCATTCTCAGTTTGGAATGTAAGAGGTTGGACGAATTCCTTAAGGCTGTGATCAGCCCAGGTAGTGACGAAAACAATTCGTGATTTTGGGATTTCTACTATTACTGTGGATATGGAAGTGCTCTTCTTCCTGGTGCAATGTAAAAGAGCTCCATTTTGCCATTTTTGAAAATTCTACCAAAATCACAAATTATGTTTAACCAGACACAGCCTACATTAAGGCATTCCTAGAAATTTGGTTCTAAAATTCTTCCGATTATGTAACATAGGTTAAATAGATTTGCAGAATTAAAGGACCAAATAGTGCATTAGAGATGGGGATCGAACTTCTTGAATTAAAGTTCGTACCAAAGTTCCCCACCTTACGCCCTTCATAAAAGCACCAGGATGAGAACATATGTAGGCTTAGGACCATTTCTATTTATATAGTTTAAAAGGTTGAGGAGTTTGTAACCCATCAAAACTCCTCCCTTAGGTTCATACGAATTTTGCAATCATGGTCTAACTACAACATTTTCCGTGTGACACAATTGTAGCGCACCACTCCTCACACGATTATAAATGGATCACAACTTTTTGAGGTCCACTGATATACCGGATCACATTATCCAATCCTTAGGAAGATTCAGACCATTGATTAATAAGGCCCACCTTATAGAATTTTTACATCTTGGCCCGGCCTCGAGTAGTAGTTTCTCAAGCAATCTCTTGAAAGGAGCAGTACATATGTGTCAAACGAATCTTATGAAACTAAAATAGGATAATTGTGAACATTTAGACCATGATTGGATGACCCATTTTATGGACCCCATTGGATGGGTCCACTGATATGCCCGATCACATTATCCAATTCTTAGGGAGATATAGGCCGTTGATTAACAAGACCCACCTTATAGAATTAATTCTTATATCTTGGCCACGCTTTGAGTAGTAATTTCTCAATCAAGCACTCGATCGGAGTAGTACATGTGTAAAACGAATATTATGAGACTAAAATAGGATAATTGTGAACATTTAGACCGTGATTGGATGACCCATTTTGTGGACCCTATTGGATGGGTCCACTGATATGCCCGATCACATTTTCCAATTCTTAGGGAGATCTAGACCGTTGATTAACAAGACCCAATTTATAGAATTAATTCTTACATCTTGGCCGCGCTTTGAGTAGTAATTTCTCAATCAAGCTCTTGATCGGAGTAGTACATATGTGTAAAACGAATGTTATGAAACTAAAATAGGATAATTGTGAACATTTAGACCGTGATCTGAATGACCCATTTTGTGGACCCCACTGGATGGATATCTACGGTTTCTGACTACCCACAGGGCCGAATCTTTGAAAGCGGAGAGTTGCGCCTACATTTTCTAACTGATCATTTGAATACCACCCAACCGCGGTGCAGTTTGTCGCATTGCCACGTGACACGTCCATCCTGGAATGGATCACTGCACTCCCACCGAAATCACATGGTACAACACTCAACATAAAACATGGGCCAAATACAGGAAATAACGAGAAACCCCATACTTTTTTAGGAAATTTGCCAATTGAAGGCATTTTAAAATAGATGATTGATTTGCTGGATGTCTAGATGATGGGTCATCCCATAGGTGGCCCATGGAATCGACGGTCTGGAAAAAATGTGTTTGCTTGAAGAGTTATAAACATCTGGTTCGCACATCATGGATTGAGAGACCACTATGGATCAAACAATAGGAACCGTGGATCAGAGGGCTTCTTGTCAGTGTTCAGTATGCAGAATTGCCTGACTTCTTTTTAAGCTGTCCATTTGGGATTACTGATCGGACGGCTTGGGATTGTCGGGCCCATTTAGGGAGAGATCTAGGTTCATTTTGAGGGGGATTGATCTCATTTGTAATGGTTTAGGATCATGCATGCGTGGAACAATCAACAATACAAACTCTGTTGATGCATATGATAATGGATCCGAACCGTCGAATCAACGGATCGGATAGTCACACAGGGTGAATGTAATGGCCATTTTTCAATCTTTAGGAGGATATTTTGGCATCGGGCCACTCGATCACGGAAGGGTATGGCACGTGTTGGAATTGATGTTGAATGGTCATGTAGTACTAAATAAACATATTTCAGCTTAGATGGCAATGGTTTTAAGTCAAACTTTTGTCGCTTGATGCTAGATGGTAAAGGCTTTGAATCTATAAGGGGCAATCTTTTAAAGCTTAGCCTCCACTTATTAGTTTCAAGTACTAATTTATAATTCAACAAAGTGCTCACTATATCTAAAATCTTGTGACCATCAGAATCTATAAAATGAGCAATACGAGCTTCTAAGGATTTAGAGATCGTAGTCAATATGAGCTCATCCTCCATGAGTGTGTTAATCATATTTACCTCATGAACCCCATTTATATCCCCAGGTTGTTTTTGGAGAGTGGACACATTCACCTCCAATGTCATAATCCCGAAGGATAGTTTCATTACTCCATTCTAGCAATTGATGATTGCATTTGAAGTAGTTAGGAATGGACATCCTAAGATGACCGAAATTTGAGTGCTAGCATTTATAATAGGTTGTATGTCTAAGATGATAAAGAATTTTATTGAGTAGTAGAACTTATCAACCTGGAATAACATATCCTCAACTACCCCTCTTGGTATTCGAATAGATTGGTTAGCAAGTTGTAGGGTGGTTTTGATAGATTTTAATTCACCAAGCCCTAATTGTTCATACACTGAGTAGGGTATAAGGTTAACACTTACCCCTTAAGTCTAGGAAGGCTTGTTCAATTCGAAATTTCCCTATGATACATGAAATCGTATGGCGACCTGGGTCTTTATATTTTGGTGAAACGTGCTGCTTGATAATAGCACTCATTGTTCCGTCAAAAAGGTCTTATTTGCACATTTAGTTTGCATTTGGTTCTGCAAAGGTCCTTAAGAAACATAGCATATGAGAGAATTTGTTTAATTGCATCCAACAAGGGAATGTTAATTTTGACTTTTTGAAATATCTCCAAGATGTCCTGATTCTCTGATGGATGTTTTGATGAGACTAGTCGTTGGGGAAACAGAGTTGTAGGCTTATGTTCATGCAATGGCTCTTTGTCATGTGGAGTGAGGCTTGATCCATCATCACTATCATTTTTATCTGAATCCTTAGGCGTTTCGGCCTTCATCGGTATCATCTTGTCTATTTCCTTACTGCTTCTAAGAGTGGTGATGGATTTGGCCTGTTCCACATGTGGGTTAGGAAGATTTGAATCACGCACTTCGTATTTTCCTTTTGAGTTAGGCTAAGGTTGGGCCAAAAAGGTCCCTTTCTCCCAGACAGTCAAGTGTGATTCAATCCTTAAAACTAATATTTTAAGATCATTTATAACTTACATAGTGGTTTCATTGAATTAAATATGCCCTTGCATAAATGCTTGCAACGTTTCCTTAAGGGTCCTCTTTTGTGATTGCACTTGTGGTGCACTTCGAGGTACAAGGGGAGGTCCTTGAGGAGGAGTGTCTACATTAGTGGTTGACCATTTCTCCAACTGAAGTTGGGATAATATTTCCGTTTAGGATTATACGTGTTAGAGTTCAACATATTGAATGAGCGTTGATAAGCATTCATGACATTCACTTGAGCTTGCAACACATCCTAAAAAGTTGGGATTGTAGGACAATCATTTTTAAGGAGTGCATCACTCTCATATATGCTACATACACTTTCCACAACCACATTAGTGGGTTGGATCACCTCCACTTTCCTTAGTTCCATGTCCTCAAATTTTCGAGTGAGACCCGCAATCTTTACATTCACATCATCCTCCTCCTTGAGGAAGTATATTCCCCCTTTTCCCTTTGGGTTCGGCTTGGAATTACTTGATTTGTTAGTGGTGTCACATGATTGTGTGTTTTCAATCAACCTATCAAGTTAATTATGTGCCTACTTTGAGTCTTTTATCATGAGCTCGTCATTGCACATCATCTCAATAAATTCACGCATATTTAAGTTTATTCTATCATATAAGAAACTGATTACTCACCAAATCTCATAACCTTGGTGTGGGCATAAGAGTAATGGTCCTTGAATCTTTCCCAATATTGGAAGAATGTCTCATCTTCCTTTTGGAAAAAATTCATGATGGTACACTTTAAGTTATTAGTTTTGTGAACCGAGGACTTTTTAAGGAACTTTTGAGTCATCTCAATTTTTTGTGCCTATCGAGCGTGGTCTCAATGAATGGAGCCATGACTTGCCCCTCTCCTTTAAAGAGAAGGAAAATAATTTAAGTCTAATAACTTCTTGAGAGACGTTGTTGTAATGTAAAAAGTTGTTACAATATCATCGAATTCCTTGAGATGTAGATAGAGGCTTTCTGAGTCAAATCCATGAAATTTAGAAAGAAGTTGGATCACTCTCGATTTGAAATCTAAGTTACCTACATTAACCGAAAAAAATCATACAAGATGGTATGGTCCTTCTTGTTAGTTATAGGTAATCTCTTAAAGTTCTAACAAGGGAAATATAATGTGCCTGGTTCTCATCATGCACCGTCCTAGCCAGTGTAGCGTTCCACATAGGAATCTCATTGAAATTTTCTCCAGTTTTAGGCATATTCTCTTCAAAGTAGGGTTCCTTCTTGGGCATGTTTAGAGCGTCCATAGGCATGGCTTGAGAAGATTTAGGTATACTCAGATATTTTCTAACTCAATTGTAGATGGAAAGCCCATTGACTAAACCACCTTCACTTAGAAGTCGTTTTGTATAGTCCCTTACCTACTTGGGCATGAACCAAGCACAGGGAAATAAGTTATAAACCTAGACATAGGATAAAATCCTATAGCAATTAGAATCAACTATAAAATAATAAGATGATGGAACAGAGTTACCAGTTTAGAAGAACTATGAATAATGATGCTAAAAAAATGAAAACCAAACAAACAATGTTAGTTTTAGAAATATTTATAACAATATCAAACTAGAACTAAACTTCCTATAATTAAACCTAAAAGAATAACCCTAGATTAAAACTAGAAACTAAAGCCTAACCTAAATCTAAGTATTCTCAGTACAAAGTTTCCTGACAATGACGACAAAAACTTGATCAAACCCAAGGGTTGGTATAGGATTGTGATGTAGTAACAACTCGGTAAGATCGAGCTTAATCCATGGGCAACTTGGTGAGAATATTCTAAAATTTTAATCTAAGAAGAACGGTTGGTGTAGGTTTTTATCCCAGTGAGATAGAGTTGTAAAAATAATGATAAAAAAGACTAAGGATCCAGGAATCTACAATCAATAGACTTTGAATTCAATTTGTTTTCTCGAGTTGATAACTCGACTAGAATTAAATTCTAATCCATTCTAATTAAAAGATAACACATTAATATCAATCAAAAACAACCAACATAAATTAGAATCATGATATGCTTGATCTCTCACGAAGATCTAGGTAATCAAATCACAAGGAATTTAAAGCATCTAATGTACCTAGAGGCAACAATAGATCAAACAATTTTACAAATTGATTTCTTCCCCAATCTAGGAATTCAATCACATTCAATCATAATTCAACATAAAAACTTAAACTTTCATTGAAAAAATGAATTAAAATATCAAATATCCATTGAAAGGTTCATCCCTTAGCCTTAGCTAAGAGATTACCCAAGTATGACTAACATCTTAAACAAAACATAAAGAAAAACTTGAAAAATAAACTAGAACCAAAGGATTGAGAAGGAATAATGATTCCAAAGAAGCTCCATAACTCCTATGTCTCTCTCTTCTAACCTAATTCGCACTTAGGAAGGCTTAGAACACCGCTTTAAATAGGAAAAGTTCATACCGACTTCATATTTACTTATTACACTTCGATCGCACCGACCGTAGTCTTTGGTCGCAGCCGAATTTCCTCAAATTTCTTTTGAAGTCTCTACCTCACTTAGGTTGCACCAAACTCATCTTCAATGGCACTGAACCCAGCTTTAATAGAACCTAAGTGTTTATCCGAATTATCTCTAAAAATCATATTTTGTTGCTGAACTGTTCTGTGCACATTTGGTTGGACCGAATAACTCCAAAGAAGCTCCATAACTCCTACGTTTCTCTCTTCTAACCTAATTCATACTTAGGAAGGCTTAGAACATTGCTTTAAATAGGAAAAGTTCGTACCGACTTGTAATCGACTCATATTTACGTACTTATTACACTTTGATTGCACCGACCATAGCCCTTGGTCACACCGAATATCACTTTGGTCGCAGCCGAATTTTCTCAAATTTCTTTTGAAGTCTCTACCTCACTTAGGTCGCACCAAACTCATCTTCAATGGCACAAAACCTAGCTTTGATAGAACCTAAGTGTTTAGCCGAATTATCTCTAAAATTCATATTTTGTTGTTGAACTGTTCTGTGCACATTTGGTCGGACCGAATAACCTCCAATGGGACCGAACAGTCTATTATTTCTATTACTGAATTATGTGATTTTTCAGTACTTCCTTAATATTTTATACTTGATTTTCTTGGATCTTTGGCATGTGAATTCTTTATTAATATCTTCTAAATATCCAAGTCTTCTCTTGATTAATCTTTTGAGTTTTAATCCTCCTTCTTAAGCATGATTTCGTCTTTATTTTTCAGATTACCTCGCATGTACAAAATAGATGTTAATTAATCGATTAAACACTTTGAATGTATGAAAACTAGTGCAATTGAGATGATAAATATGTAATATTTAGATATTATCATTATTTAAGTATCTCAATAGCATACCATCAGCTCCTTTCTGGTACAATTCATTGTCAATCATGACATAATTGATTGTTAATTTTCTTAGATCTCTACCGGCTTAATTTGTGGACTTTAAAGATAACCTATAAGGAGAGCACTCTAGTCCTCCTCCTCTATCTCGACCTACCATATTTTCATAAATATCTCCCTCTTAAAGACCAAGGATGACCATACTTTCAGTCGATCCTTTTAGGATGTCGATCCCTGCAGCCATCTATGCCATTTCATTAGCATTCATGGTATAATCTCATGTTATGTGTATTAATTCTACTTCATTAAAATTGTCCAGCATCTGAGATGCTAAGGTGTAGTACGGTAATAGTATGGGTTGACACAATAAAATAATCCCATCATCTAATTTATCACCAATTGTGAACAACCCACCACTGTCACACTTCACATGCCTAGTTCCATTAGCAAGTCTAAACCAATTATCATAGCCTTATACTAGGCCTGATTATTAGTATATTCGAATTCTAATTAGAATACGAATTCTTGCATGTTTCTGTTTGGTGCAATTAAGATAATCTCAGCTCTCAAAGCTTTATGGATCTTCAAGCCATCAAAGATTAACTTCCAAGGTGTTAAATATGTATATACAAGTCTAAAACTTCTGAGGAAAGTTAGCCTTCCAAATCAAATGGATAGTCGGCCGAGAAATTAGGTATAGCCTAACCCTTTACTACCTTTTGGGGTAAATACTTAAGGGCGTGTTTGGGCAGTGGGATTAGAAGGGATTAGGTGGGATGGGATTCATCTGGTCCTGTGCCAATTCCACTCCATGTTTAGGAAGAATGGAAAAGATTGGAATTAGATTAGATGGAATTGCATTGGGTCTCATGCCAATTTCACTCAATGTTAGCAAGTTGTGTAGGTCCCACCATGATGTGTGGGATATATCCACACCGTGCACCCATTTTTCGAGATTATTTTAGAGCATGGGCCAAAAAGCAGGTAAATCTAAAGCTCAAGTGGACCCCACCATAGAAAGCAACGGGGATTGAATACTTACCGTTGAAAACCTCTTTAGGGCCACATAAGTTTTGTATCTACCTCATTTTTAGGCCCATGCCATAAAATGATGTTACAAAACAAATGAACGATTAGATATAACACGTGTGTTATTCTTAGTAATTTCAAATGATGGTGGGTATATCCATTCAATGTACCACCGTATTACCAACAAAGCATGGAATTAATCTTATCCCATGGCAACAGGGGACAATCCCTGCCATGGGTAATAATTATGTTTTTTGAATCCCTTCCCACCTAATCCCTTCTAATCCCACCGCTCAAACATGCCCTAAGATCAAACTCCACAAAGCTAAAACTCATTTACCAATTTGACCGCTCAAAATTGGCCAGTATAACATATATTTTACTAAATCACTCAATGATATCACATTAACTCTTTTGGCTAACAAATAATGTCGTAGTTTGGTGGAAGAAGTATAAAGATTAGCATAACTTCTCTATCGCAGAGTATCATCTCTTAGTATCGAGGAGCATCTGACTTAGATAGTAGACTGCTCGTTCTTTCTAATCTTCGTCATATTAGGCTAGTAGTGCTCCAACTGACTCTACTGATGTCGCGATATACAGCTTAAGTGGTTGATCTTTGACTAGTGGCATTAATAATGATGGCTTCATCAAATATTCTTTAATCCTTTCAAAAGTCAGCTGACGTTCTACCTCCCACTTGAACTCAACTCCCTACTTCAGTTTTATTAATGAAGAAAACAAATTAGTTTTTCTTACACAATTAGAGATGAACATTCACATCAAATTGATACGGCCGAGGAAATGTTGCAATTTTGGTTTGTTCCTTGGTGGGTGAGCATTTATGATTGCTCGAACCTTATTTTGGTCTACCTCGATCCATCGTTGATGTACAAGGAATCTAAAAAAAAATGGCCAACACCCCAAAGGCACATTTGAGGGGGCTCAATTTTAGCTTGTAGAGCCTCATTCTCTCAAACAACTTGCGAAAATGAGCAAAATGGTCTCTTATATTGGCCAACTTAACTACCACATCATCGACGTAAATCTCCATGAATTGGTCAATCATATCATGGAATATGGCATTCATTGTTCTTTGGTATGTAACCCAAGCATTCTTGAGCCCAAACAACATAACTATCCAACAATAAGTTCCCAAAGGCGTAGGGCTCCTAAACGTTATTTTCGGCACATCATTGAGCGCAATGTATATCTAGTTATATCCGGAATCACTATAAGAAATACGGTTTTTACCTACGAAATCAAATTTCGTAGGTAAAGATGACTTTTACCGACGAACATTACTTTCGTAGGTAAAAGCCAACTTTTACCAACGAAATTTGATTTCGTAGGTAAAACCCATGTTTACCTACGAAAATTTTTGTAGGTAAAGGGTCTTTTGCCTTTTTCAAATAATAAAAAATTGAAAACATTACTTTTACCTACGAAATTTAATTTCGTAGGTAAAACCCACCTTTACCAACGAAAATATTCGTAGCTAAAGGTTGTTTTGAACTTTTTACCTACGAATTACAATTTTGTAGGTAAAAACCAATCTTTAGCTACGAAAATATTCCTAGCTAATGATGGGTAATCAAAAAATCTCATCTTTACCTACAAAAATATTCGTAGCTAAATGATGTTTTGAATTCTACAAAATCGAAAACTTTACTTTTACCTACAAAATGTAGGTAAAACCCATCTTTACCTACGAAACGGTTCGTAGCCAAAGGGTGTTTTGAATTTTCTAACCCATCTTTACCTACGAAACTGTTCATAGCCAAAGGGTGTTAAAAAATCAAAAAATCCCATCTTTACCTACGAAAATATTTGTAGCTAAATGATGTTTTGAATTCTAAAAAATCGAAAACTTTACTTTTACCTACAAAATATACTTTCATAGGTAAAACCCATTTTTACCTACAAAAATATTCGCAGCTAAAGGCTCTTTTGAATTTGAAAAAAAACCAAAACCTTACTTTTACCTATGAATTCTAATTTTGTAGGTAAAACCCATCTTTACCTATGGAAATGTTCATAGCTAAAAGGTCTTTTGAATATTTAAAAGACCCAAAAATCGATTACCTACGAAATGTAATTTCGTAGGTAAAACCCATCTTTACCTACGAAAATTGTCGTAGCTAAAGGGTCTTTTGAATATTTGAAAAAACTAAAAATCGAAAACCTTTTCGTAGGTAAAAACTATCTTTACCTACGAAAATATTCGTAGCTAAAAGGTCTTGAAACCTTACTTCCACCTATGAAATGTGATTTCCTAGGTAAAACTCATCTTTACCTGTGAATATATTCGTAGCTGAAGGGTCTTTTGAATTTTTCAAAAAATAAGAAATCCAAAATCTTACTTTTACCTACGAATTCTAATTTCATAGGTAAAACCAATATTTACCTACGAAAATATTTGTAGCTGAAGGGGTTTTTGAATTTTCCAAGACAACAAAAAATAAAAAACCTTACTTTTACCTACGAAATGCAATTTCGTAGGTAAAACCCATCTTTACCTATGAAAATATTTGTAGCTGAAGGGTCTGTTGAATTTTTCAAAACAACCAATAAATCAAAAACGTTACTTTTACCTACGAAACGTAATTTTGGTAGGTAAAACCATCTTTACCTACTAAAATATTCGTAGCTAAAGGGTGTTTTCAATTTTTATAAAAAACCATAAATCGAAAACTTTACGTTTACCTACGAAATCTGATTTCGTAGGTAAAACTCATCTTTACCTACGAAATTATTCGTAGCTAAAGGGTCTTTTGAACATTTCAAAACAACCAAAAAAATGAAAATGTTACTTTTACTTACGAACTATAATTTCATAGGTAAAACTCATCTTTACCTACGAAAATATTCGTAACTGAAGGGTCCTTTAAATTTTTCATACTTTTACCTACAAATTGTAATTTCGTAGGTAAAACCCATATTTACCTACAAAAGTATTCGTAGCTAAAGGATCTTTTGAATTTTTTCCCAAAAAATCGAAAAGCAAATTTTTGCAGGGTGATGGAAATGGTGGCGATAAGCCTTTTACCGACGAAAACGTTCGTCGGTAAAAGTGTTTTTCCTAAATTTTTTTCCGATGGCTAAAAACTGTCGGTAATAATGTAAAAATGTTTTAATTTTAAATTTTTTTTGCCTATAACCTAAATGTGTGTGTGTGTGTGTGTGTGTGTGTGTGTGTGTGTGTGTGTGTATATATATATATATATATATATATATATATATATATAAGGTAATATTTAAATAATTTGTAATATCACATGAAAAAGAATATTGAAAAGTTTAGAAATTTTAAATATGTTTAAGAAAAATTTTAAGAACAAAATAATGCTTTTGAAGAGAAAAATTGGCATTTTGAAATTTTTGAGAAAAAATTAAAATATGAGAAATTTTTTAAGATTTTGCAAATAAAAATTTAAAATTTGTATTTTAAATATTTTTGAAATATTTTATAATAAAAATGATATTTATTTAAAAGAGTAAAAAAAATATTCCTTTTGAAAAAAATGTTAAATTTATTTGTGAAAAATAAATTTACTAAATTATTAGGCACATCCACTAATTGAACCTTTAATCGTTTTTGGACAATCTAATCAGTTTAAATTAAAGAGTAAATAACTTCAAATGTTTAAATCAAATTTCACTGAAATTGTTGATCAATCTTGTATGGCCAATATCTTTCTCATATGTAGCCTGATTAAGGCGAGTAACTAGTCAAATTGAGAGTATTGATCAGTAAAATAGAGTGAATGCACCAGACATGTAAAATGGGCCAAATATTATGGTTAAAATTGTGACCCAACTTACTGACCTCGTGAGAACCTAAGAATTGATGTTAGTAAGTTTTGTGGGGCCCATCATGATGTCTGTCGAACATCAACACCGTGGATTTGATGTCTCCCCTTTAGGTTATGAGATATCTCAAAAATCATTGGTAAACGAAACTCAAGTGGGCCATACCATTTAAAACTATGTGAAGACATCCTAAAAAATATCAAAAGCACTTGGGGGGGCCTACATGAGTTTTGGATGCGGTTGAAACTTGGTCTGACCCCTCATCCAAGTGGGACACACATAATGAGTGTGTTGGATATGTGAATCACATTTAGGCAGGCCCAATATATGATTACAAATGTTGTAAGGAAACCTTTCTCCACTACATTTGAGTTACTCGTTACCTTTATCAGAGTAAACTCTGTGGGGTCCACCATTATTTATTTATTTTATCCACTCCATTCATTCATGTTAACAGATAATTTGAGGTCTAAAGAACAAAAAGGAAGCATATCCAAAGCTCAAGTGGACCACACCACAGGAAATAGTGTGATTGAACCTATACCATTTAAAATTTCTTTGAGGCCATAGAAGTTTTGGATCAAGCTAATGTTTGTATTTTCTATTCATTCATATATTTTTGATATTATGAACAACCATTATCCATTTTTGGACAATTTGATCAGTCCAGATTGAAGAGTAAATAACTTCAAATGTTTAAATCAAAATTCACTCAAATTGTTGATCAATCTTGTTTGCCCAATATCTTTCTCATATGCAGTATGATCGAGGCGAGTAACTGATCAAATTGAGGGTAATGATCAGTAGAATAGAGTGAATGGACCAGACATGTAAAATGGGCTCATCATGATGTGTGTCGAACATCAACACTGTGCATTTGATGTCTCCCCTTTAGCTTATGAGATATCTAAAAAATCATCCGTTACGAAACTCAGGTGGGCTATACCATCTAAAACTTTGTGAAGATATATTTTTTAGATGTCTTCACATAGTTTTAGATGGTATGGCCCACCTGAGTTTCGTAACGGATGATCGTCAATACCATTATCTAGATCATCGATATTATATGATCCAGATCAACTAAACCACCATAGATATTATGATCTAGACCATTCTGACCATCAATACAATTATCCATACCATCTAGATTGTTGATGCTATGACCAAGATCATCTTGACCATGAATACTATGATCCAGAGCACAACTGATATTATGATTCAGGCCATTGAAACCGTGAGTATTATGATCCAAACCATCTTGACCATCAATAATGTGATCCAAACCATCTAGACCATTGATTGTATGATCCGGACCATTCAAACCATCAATATTGTGGTCTAGACCATTCAGAAAATTGATATTATGATCAAGACAATCCAAACCATCGATTTTATGATCTAAACTGTAATCTGTGGATATTATGATCGAGACCATCCAAACTATTGATATTATGATACAATCCATCCAAAACATTTATATTATGGCCTGTACCATTCATACAGTCTATTTTATAATCTGGGCCATTCAGACTGTCAATATTATGCCCTGTACCATCCAAAACATCTATATTATGGCTTGTACCATTCATCCAAGCTGATTTTTATTTTTTCCCTTCATCTGGCCTTGTATGACCTAATCAACATATTGGATGTCAAATAAACAATACAGTAAGCCTTAGGAGGATTTTAATGATGGATATCCAATTACTATTGATTTCATGTGGTATGGTGCACCTGAGATTTTTGTGGTGGGGTCCACTACAGAATTTTTATCTGCCTCATTCTTTGGCTCATGACGTAAAATGATATCTCAAAATGGATGGACGGTGTGGATATAACAAATACATCATAGTGGGGCCCACAAAACTTGGTGGATGTTGGTCGGTGCTCTATGGGTCCCACCATGATGTATGTGTTTCATCCATGTCGTCCATCCATTTTTAGAAATCATATAAGGGCTTGACGCCAAAAATGAGAGGGATATAAATCTCGGGTGGACCACACCACATGAAAACCATAGTGATTGGATATCCACCATTAAAACCCTCCCAAGGCCCACTGTACTTTCTATTTGACATCCAATCTGTTGATTAGGTCATACAGGCCCAGATGAAGGGAAAAAAAATTTCGGATTGATCCAAAACTTTACATGGCACCCAAAAGGTTTTTAATGGTCGACGCTCATTCAACATTGTTTCTTATAATGTGGTCCAGTTGAGATTGGGATATACTTCATTTTTTGTCTCATACCATAAAATGAAATGGAAAAATAGATGGACGATAGGGATGAAACACATACATCATGGTGGGGCCCACGGAGCACCGACCATGTGACCCCACTCGTGAGAGAGACTTAAAGTCTCTCTCGCTCTGTCCCCTCTCACTCTCACTCTCGCGCCCTCTCTCACTCTCTCGCTCTCTACCCTCTCTCCCTCTCTCTGTCCTCTCTCACTCTCTCTCTCTCTCATATCATGGTGGGCCCCACATACCCTGCCCGGATGGATTACCGTATGGGTGGGTAGTATTCTAAGGGAAGCGCACTGCGTACTGAGTAACTCAATACCCTTACAATACTGAGTAAACTCTGTAGGGTCCACAGTTATTTATTTATTTTATCCACTCCGTTCATCCATGTTAACAGATAATTTTAGGTGTAGAGTACAAAAAAGGAAGCATATCCAAAGCTTAAGTGGACCACACCACAGGAAATAGTGTGATTGAACCTCTACCATTGAAAAATTCTTGGAGGGCACAAAAGTTTTGGATCAAGTTGATGTTTGTGTTTTCTCTTCATTCATGTCTTTTTTGATATTATGAATAGGTTGGATGGTAAATAAACATGACCGTGGGCCCAAAGAAGGGACCAATGATGGAAATCATTATTCCCCACGATTTCATGTGGCATGGTCCACTTGAACTTTGGATTTACTGAAAATTTGGTATCAACCCACACTGGTCATCCATTTTTTGAGATCATTTTAGAGAAATATCCAAAAAATGAATCATATCCAAATATTAAATGGACCAGACCACAAAAACTGGTGGGGATGGGGAATAGATTGCCTACTCCCCCTACCACTAGCCCGGTGGTTGGTATTCGGTGCTCCGTGGGCCCCACCATGATGTATGTATATCATCCATTATGTTCATCCATTTTAACAGATCATTTTAGGGCTTATCCAAAAAAATGATAGGGATATAAATCTAAGGTGGACAGCATCATAGGAAAATAATAATGATTGGATATCCACAATTAAAATCCTCCTTAAGGCCCACTGTACGATTTATTTTGACATCCAATCTGTTGATTAGATCATATAGGCCCTGATGAAGGGAAAAAACAAAGATCAGCTTGATCCAAAATTTGTATGGCTTCAAAAGGGTTTCAATGGTAGACGTTCAATCCCTCACTGCTTTTTTCAGTGCGGTCCATTTGATAGTTAGATCTGTCTTATTTTTCATCTCAAGCCTTACGTCGAGCTCGTCAGTTGGATGGACGGTTTGGATATAACACATACCTCATGATGGGACCCACAGAACTTGCTGACGTCAACCACCCATTCCCTACCTTTCATTTAGCCACCCCTAAACCGACTCTCTGTTTCTCTCTCCCTCTCATACGCCCACCTCTCCGTCCATCCCTCTCCCAGTGCCAGCCCTACAAATCTCTCCCACCTCTCTCTCTTCGTGTCGATCTCTCCACGAACATTGAGGTAATTCTCTCTCTCTCTCTCTCTCTCTCTCTCTCTCTCTCTCTCTCTCAACCGATTGATAGTGGTGATTCTCATTCCTACTGTTCCCCTGTGGCGTGGCCCACTTTTGAGTTTCGTGTTGACCTGATGGATTCGGAACCCCCATGATTGGAAACCCCCTGGATTCGAAACCCTCATGATTGGAATCCACGGTGCCAAATGACCCTAAGGGCCTGTTTGGGGCATGATTTGGAACCCCCTCGATTCGGAACCCCTAGGAGTGGAAATCCACTGGATTTGTAATCCTCCTAGGGCCTGTTTGGCCGGGCAAATCTCATGGGATTAGGAGGGATGGGATGGATTTTAAGGTAATGATGGTGGTGTTAGTGGATTGGTTTAAGATCCATGCGATTGCTATATCCCAGTACAAGTTCACTGTGTCTGTTTGGCACGCTTGGCATATCCTGGGATTTTACCTTCCAATCCGTTCAACCAAGGGATGGGATCAATTTTAAGGTAATGATGGTGATGTTAGTGGATTGTTTTAAGATCCATGGGATTACTTATATCCCAAGATAGGTTCACCAGGTCCGTTTGGCTTGTCATGCATATCCCGGGATATCCCTCCTAATACTGTGGGATAGGTCCGGCCAAACAGGCCCTAGTGTGTTTGGCACCCTGGAGTGTGAATCAACTTTAATCCAAAAGGGAGGCTCCACAGAGTACACAGTCTAATGTACATTGTGTCCATTTTGTATGGTCCTAATTTTTGGCACAAGGTCAGCTCCATAGTGAGGGCTCAAAAGTTACTCCATTAGGCATACTGTCCTATGCATGGCCTTTTTTGGATGGTCAATATATCCAGAGAAATGGTCCTCAAAATTGTTTATGTATTGAATAGTTGTGAAAACACCCATTTGCTGCATTTTTTTTTGAGAAACGGACCATCCATGAGGTGGACTAAATTGGTTTGTCCAACAGTTAGTCTAATGTACATGTGTCTCCATTTTGTCCAATAGTCATACTTAATAGTGTAACACTTCACGGTCTAAAAGATTAGAACAGAATTTTTTGCACTTTTTCCATCTACCCCTCCCACATTATCTTTTTAATACATTTGTAGTCATGAGAGAAATCTAGTAGACCCAAAGCGGATGGCATATATGCAATGACCGAGGAAAGACTGCTAGAATCTACATCATAAAGTTAAATAGGGCTTGGCTAAGATAATCTAGTGAACCTAGGTCTTACATGGGATTTTCTAGCAAAGTTTGTGCCCTCAAGATGTAGTAGATTGAGCTTCTCTTCTCTGGTCATGTTGGGGTCGAAGGTTCCAATAAAGTTGGAGCCTTTCTTTAGGAGTTCCAACCGGTTGAAGATGTTTTCAACTATCACATGATAATTTTGGTTGGAGGTGATTCAGAAAATGGTACTGCTTGGTGAACAACATAGACGAGGAAGTGTGGTGTCTTGCTTTCATTGCAGATGAATCCAAGACTTTGCCATTGATCTTAGTAGTAGATATTTTCAATTCCTAGGGAGGTTAATGATGTGGCCAATGGTTTAGTCAATTAGGTGCTTTGAAGCTTTTTATTTGGAGAGAAAACCAAGCAAATGAATACAAATTCCGCTGATGTGACAATTTCCTAACCTTTCCTTGAAAATGAGCAAAATCATTTCCCAAAAGACCTCTTAAACATAGATTTCCACAGTTACAAGAGACCTCTTAAGTACTTTGGTTTATGATCAATCGGAAGTAGCTTTTTTTATTTAAAGTTACTTAATCACTTCAGTTTAATAAGTAGAAACCAAGATAAACTACTTAAGGAATAAGCAACTCAAGTAACTTATGATCCAAACGCCCCCAAAGAGGCTGGAAAAAAAAAACAACTAAGGAAAAGTCATCGAGAATGGTCTGTTGTCGTTGATTTGGATTTAGGCTATTTCGTCTTTCGTGTTCTTCTCTTGAATTCTCTTAAACATGTGTTTCTTTTACTTTTCATTTTCAGGTACCCAAGCAGCTCCAAGGAAGAGCGTTGTTGCTGCTTCGTTTTAATAAAAACTTTGTGGTTTTGTCTTTGATCTTTGAAGTGAGAATGGGCTGGTAATAGCAAGTCACATTTTGGTTACCTTCGTTTCTTTTTTTTTTTTTGAAGACATGGGGTGTCCCCACCTCTTTTTTGAAGTGAGACTAATCCCTTCGTTTTCTATTTTTGGTTGGAGTTGGTCACATAGTGAACCCAATATTGCAAATGCTTCTTGGCAATGCAGCCAAAGTATACCCAATATTGTAAATTCTTTTTGGCGACGCAGCCAAAGTATGGTATTGCTTTCATCTGCAACTTTCTTTTTTCTGTACTGTTTTTTCTTTTCTTTTTCTAGAGGTTGTTTCTCATCTTTCCTTCATTTTTTTTCTTATTTAATTAGAACTTGTTGTTATTTATTGCAGTTATTAGAATCCTGAAGGCCAAATGAGACTCCAGGTTACAACTATTACAAGGACATGGGCAGATAGTTCTGCCAACTCAAGAGGTCTGCAAGTTTCAATGTTTGTTTTTTTCTAGTGGATTGTTTGAAAACCGTTCTGCCCAAATATTGAAAGAATATTTCCTACGGCTGTCAATTAAAAAGGATGCTACTTAGAGTTAACACACACGATGGTTAGGCCCATATTGGGTTGCCAGTTTTTTTGCAGTGGGGATGAGATGCTTATCCTTTAGGCTTTACTTTTCTGTTAATCTTTGCCAAAGCAATGTTCTTCATTATGGCCGCCATATCTGTTTCTACAAGATATATGCAGTTGGATAACTTTGTGTCCATCTTGTCAGTTAGACAATCTGTTTTTATACATCTGTTATGCAGTTGGTTATTGTATAACAATTCATATGTAAGAACATTTAGTGATGATATGCATAGGTTGAGCATGATATGATAATTCATATAAGGGTGTGTTTGGTTGCACTAAATATCATGAAACTTGGTGATATTTTGCAGTAAATAAGACTGATTAATCATTAAATTTCATGAATGACATTTGGTTCTACCAAATGCACCTAAGCTAACATGTGCTTTTAGCTAATTAAACTATCTTTATTATAAACTAAGGCAAATGTATATACAGTTTTCTATTCCATAATTGTCATCTTTGATATCCTATTTATAGTTAGCCCCATGGCCAAACATCCAAGTCATTACAACAAAATGCAACATTGCTACCACATTTTTTGCAGCTGCCAACATTTAATGCTGGTTGTGGTTTTCACTTGTGGCAAATCAGAACATGAGCTTACTCCACATGTCATCAGTCATCAGACAAACGATCATGTAACTCTTATTTTGTTTTCAATCTCATAAAAGGTTACTAATTTTTCAAGCTACTTCCGGCTTACAGATTCGTTAGGTGCCTTCTGATTGGTAACAGATTTTGTAATTTCTTATTTGGTAGAACTGATTGTTTGAATATCTTGTTTCCATACCAAGATTTCTCATTTTTCTGTTCCCCATTGTTTTTTGTGATTTTCACTTTGTACCTTCTTCTTTGAATTCTTTTATAATAGTTAGCATGTTGGCAAACAGTTCTTTATGGCATTGGCAATGGAATTCAGCTCAGTTCTAGATATAAGGCATTATATTGAATGGACAGTCAAATTTTCCTAATTTATGCTACTATGAACTGATACAATTTACAGGTTTATGAGGATCACCATTTGATACTACTTGTACACCTTTTCTGCATGTATGATGCTGATATATGTATCCACGTCTGATCTATGAACATGTTATAAGATCTTCTAAATGGTCTACCTTTCCAGGACTATTGATCTGGTGAGCTGCTATGTGGATGGGCTATAAGTGGTCTAATCCACTCCAAAAACCATGCTTTCCATCAGAAGCAAGGGGTCCAGCTGCCTTGTTGGGCCTTAGTTAATGCTATAACCCATTTACTATCTAGGCTTCCAATCAGTGTTGTGGAAGTGTTCTTTCATTGTAAATATGATTAAGGTTAAGTTACTAGTCTTTTGGGTTCATTACAGCTTAGCCTGACGTAGGCCAACTCCATAGTAGATACTTTTAGGAAGGCCTCTCTAAACCAGCCATTTGCATTGGAAATCCAAAACCCCTTAAGTCGTTGTCTTAATGTAACCCTATAGCCTACTTTGGAATGGAAGTGCCAGGAGGAAGTTCTAACCATAGTGACTTTTTTTTTAGGATCCAATGTCTATCTAAGACCATTTAGCAAGCAGGTTTCTTGAAATATAAATTGATGAAATGTCATATCCATGAAAACGGCATTTTTTTTTTTATTTTTGTAAATTTCTTGAAAATGTCATTTCCATTTCTCTCATTTCCTGAAAAACGCCCCCTTTTAGTTTCCTTGCCTAGACGGGCAACAAATTTTCCATGAATATAGATTTCTAAATGAAGAAATTTTTTTCAAGAAAATCTTGCTGAAAGACAATCATGGGAAACAGCTTTTCATTTCTTATTGTTTTCTAGATATGAAATATAAATCTTGAACGTATGCTATTGCTATGCATCTAAAAAGAATGCAGCCAACAAGTTGATTAATTTTTTCCCTTTAACTTTATTTTGTAAGGATGTTGAGCATTCATACTTTTATTGGGGGTCATATTCAATCCATCAACAAGTTTCAGTTGGTTGTACCTTTGGTAGATCCTATTGTTTTTTTGAATATCTAGCAGCTTTGGCGATGTCACTACAAGAAAAGCGGCCTAAGCCGACCAATGGCCCAACCCTTTACCGGCGGCCAGTCTTACCGGCAGCGGGCAAAGGGTACACCTATAAAATCAAAAAAAAAAAAAAAATGAAGCCCTAATCTATTTGAGCGCTGACCCTCTCCCTCTCGCTCTCTCTCTCTCTCTATCTCTCCGTCTCTCTTGCGTGCTCTCCCTCCCTCTCGCGCGCTCTCATTCTCCCTCTCTCTCCCTCTCACGTGCTCTCCCTCTCCCTCTCTCTGCCTCTTCCTCTTCGTCCCTCACTCTGCCTCTTCCTCTCCCTCCCTCTCTCTGCCTCTCCCTCTCCCCCTCGCACGCTCTCCGTTTCCCTCTCCCTCTTCCTCTCCCTCTTACTCTTCACTCGTTCTTCTCTCACTCTCACTCTCCCTATCTATCTCTCTCTCAAAACCCTTTTCCTCTCTCCCTCTCTCTATCTCCTGGGCCCTCTGCTGCAGTTCGGTCTTTTGCTGCTCGTGGATCTCAGATTCTCATCCATCTCAGGTATGCTTTGTCAAATACAAATCCCTAATTAGGGATTTGCGTTGTCGAATCCATTTTTAGGGATTTGCATTGTCGATTTCCCATCTCTTTTTTTTCAGCTCATTCTCATCCTTATGTTTCGATTTTCAGGTAGATATCTGATTTGAAAGGATTGAGTATGTCTTTCCCTTCATTAGAGAATATGGCCAACATGGCGACATTGTGCGTTGAATGGATATAACCCTGATGGTGTAAATATATTATTTTTTGTTGATTCTTTTGCTCATGAAGTGTCTATCTTGGTCGTGTTCTGCAGGGTACTAAGAAATTGCTTGATTTCTGACGAAATCCCGTCATATATTTGGAGCAGTACAAGGCAAATCAAATTCCTGTAATTTATTTCGGACAAATCTTTTATATGTTGGCATCTACCAGAAAATTATTGTTTACTTTTTGTCACATACTAGAAGAAAAGCTCTTGGACATGGAGACTGTGGATATTCTAAGGCAGCAACCCTTGTTAAAAACACTTGTAAAACACATGCCAAAACAGCCGTTACAGAAAAAATGGTCCATTATGTATAGGAAGGTCATATTCATTTTCTTTCTCTAATTTTGCTTGAGATGGGCTTTCTTGCATTTTGTTGTGCAATTTTGTCAAGTGGTTTTGCCTAGTGATTGGCTGGTAGAAGATGTGTGCCTTTGTCAACCCATTGAATGTTTCTTTTGAGCAGCTTGTGTAGGGTGGTACTGCTATGGGAACTGGATTGAATGCCAAAAAAGGGTATGAATTTTTTTGGGTTTTAAGCAATGTCGCTTTATGGCTATTTGTCAGTGTGATTTGTTGTGGTAGTTATGTACTCATCATTTCTTACAATCTTCATATCTGGGATACTGTTTCTTCTTTTCTTTGCTTTTTTGAGTTTACATTTGCCTTGAGATTGCCGAGCTTGTGGCCATGTTGATCCTGTTGCGAGTATTGTCCACTACTTTCATAAATTTTGTGTAATTTTTGTTTCTTATGTAGGTATGAAAAGCCTTGCTCTCAGTCTCTTTGTTTGATTGAGACAAAGAACCCAAGTTTGGCAATTGTTTCAAAGAAGACCTTGCAGCCATTGCTGCATTCTTCTTAGCTTGCTTCTTTGTCTTTGCTAGTTCACCTGCTAGGATTTCTTTTCAAGTTTTTGTTGTCTTGGATTTTGCACTTAAATGTCTTCCATTGTTTAACTTTAGAAAATATTGTCAATATTTCAGGTGTCTCACTCAAGAATGTGGCATCCACCACATGTGAGAGATTGCACTTTGCATTCCTTGTCTGTATTTATTATGCAATGAGGTTTTCTTGATACTGTTCCTAGCTAACATGCTTGTTATGTTGAATGCATTGCAGTGCACCACTTTGGGGATTTGTTGTTGCTTTTATGTTGTTTAACATAAACGGTAAGGCATGTTGTTTAGGACATGATTGCTTATGCTGGTTTTTTGTCTTGCGAGATGTAAGTTGCCCCATCGTCTTTACTAATATATAATGTTCTAGATTATTTATGTTGTCAATTGATTTTTTTAAGCCATATATCTGTTTCATAATCCGTGGCTCACTTCATTATTGGATTGACCTGATTCTTTTACTGTGGACCTCATCCCAATGCCGAGCTTCGACTGCTTGAGGTTCTCTATCACAAGATATACAAGGTATGTATGTCTTTTGGAAATTGTTGGGCAGTGGTTAAAAGTTAATTGCCATCCTCTTGTGAACTGATTTTGCCAATGACCAGAAGTACTTTGCTTTGGATCAGGATTTTCCCATGTTTGGTTGGACATACCCCCCTTCAAAATAGCTACTCCATGAAAACTCACATCTACCTTTTGTTGTGACTCTGCTGAGTCTTGGCAGTTTTTGTTCAGAAGTGTTGAGTCAACTGGGAGAATGTTAGTTTATATCAATGGAGTTGTCTAGAAGTTCCTAGATCTTAGAAAGAACCATGGAAATGTATTGCTCATAGCCTATTAAAAATCTTATGTGATTGGAATAGTTTTGTAGTGCATTTTTAAAATAAGAACTTTTTTTTTTTTTTTGGTTATGTAATCCATGTACTTTGATGGACATTTTTTGAGCTGAATGTTTGTATGATTATAGATGTGTTTATAAATGCATATGCATTAAGGAATTAGGAGCTTAAATGATTAAAGTGTTAATAAAGTTAAATCAGTCTCACATGGATCTGGAGTAAAAAATTCACATACCACGACCTTACCGTACAAAGTGTCGGTAAATCTCCCAAGTAGCGGCGGCCTACACAACCGCCAGTAAAGCCCCTGTGCAGCGGCGGCTTGCACAACTGCCAATATAGGGAGCACAACCACAGGTAAAGCCTTTACCGACCGAGGCTTCACCGACATTTGCCATATCGCGGGCAAAGGCTTTGCCGGCGGTTTCGACCACCGATAAAGGCCAGTTTTCTTGTAGTGTGTGACATTTGTTTATTCCGGATGTTCCATTTTGTCTAGTATATTTAATAATTGTGGTTGTGGTTGTGGTTGGAATTGGATTTTTCATTTTTCTTATTTTTTTGAATAATTCCTTACCAAGTAGAATGTAAAATTTTAAAGTATGTTCATTCTTCCTTAGCTTACTTGTATGAGTATCCTTGAAAATTGTTAAGGTGGATGGGTACATATGATGTAGACCAAGTGGAACTCACTTATCTGAAGGCCAAGTGGATACTAAGTTTTGTCATGTTATGGAGAAAAGAAGTTTTAAGCTGATTAAACTATGAGTTTCTTCTAGATTGATATGTACAGTCACTTGCAAAAATTATCTCATTCTACCTTGAAACAAGCTTGCTCTTCTTTTTCCCTCTTCTTCTATATTTACAAATTGCAGCTGGAAGATCCAAAGGATTAGAGCCTTCCAAGCAAATGTAAGAGAGCTTTTATAGCTTCAATCTTTCAGTATGAGTTCATGATTTGAGTGCAGCTTACCTATTATATATGTATGTATGTATGCGTATGAAATGTAGGGATGTAAGTTGTCATGGTCATGAATAAAATCATTTTTAACTCACTTCTTCTTGGAAATGAAGTGGAAATGAATAAATCCTCTCTCTACATGTGAAACTGTGGTTCTGTTCTCATCTAAACAATCTGGATATACATTGCATTGGCAATATTTCTACCTGTAAAAGCCTAGTTTGGGTTCTATCAAAGGTCCAATACCTGTTGTTCCTGAGTTTCACAAACAATCCAATTACCCTTGATTTTGCAGCTAACCAAACTTCAAGGTGAAAAATTAGGCTGATTTCATAGAGCACAAACTGCTACAGTTTTGTTCTGGTCTAGTAGATGGTCAATACTCAACTGCTATTATATCCTTAGTTCTGTGATTTTGCCTATGCTCTTGAGTACCATAAGACACCAATGCCCTTGAATTTCAAAGATGACCACCATTCCCTTTCTTCTCAGCTCTTGGTTTGAGCCAATGGGCTGCACATTTTGTAAAATTTTGCATGCAACTCTAACATTTGTTCTTCATGCTTCATGATGTTCTGCTAGTTGAGATCCACAACTTACTGATTGTAAATGGATCTAACTTGAAAAATGGGAAAAGGAGACGTTGCAAGATTGAGTGGCCTTAATTTCAGGTTAGAAAGCATCCACTGCATATGCTTGATGAACATCCCAGATCTTGTATGCATGTGCCATGACGCATGTGTGGGGCTTGTATTTGGAGCATTCATTTGTGTGCTTCAAATAGCATTTCCCTGTATTCATTGAGAAGCACTTACTAACTTTATGGTACCAAAAGCCTAGCAATGGTGGTGCAATATAATCTCCAATTTTTGTATTTTGGGAATGGTCCATGAAACATGATTGCATCTATGGTGCTTATAAAAGAAGCTTGTGCTTTTACATCGTTATCTCACATCCAACCGAGGAAATTCTCTCAATAGCTATAATGCAATTCCAAGAATATGTGGAAATATTAGGCCTTGTCCTCCAGCCCTGGGGGAATAGATTTTGCATCTAATTGCATCAATCACTTCTATATTCACAATTGAATTGCATCGGTGTGTTCTGAAATTGGCTTCTAACCTTTGACACTATTAGTGTACAGGCCATAATGGCCATTACGACCTTTTCTTTTCTTTTCTTCTTCTTCTTCTTCTTCTTCTTTTTTTATTTTTTATTTTTTATTTTTAAGAAACTGTAATGGCTCTGTAACAGGCTGTTATGGGCCATTTTCTGTAATGGTCAGCCCTAGAACTCCTAACAGTGCACATCGTTACCGTTACACAACTGTTTTGGGATACCTTGGGGTACATGATTGTTTTTGCTTTATCACTAATTACGCTACATGATTTTTAAGCTACTTAAAATACATTACATTACATTTTCTAGTTTGTTTGTTGGTCCAATTTAAGATCTTTTCTTCTGATTCACTTTGGAATGAAATGTTGAATGAACTAATCTTATTTCTCTAATGTCTCCCAGATAGGTTGGGCTCCCTAGATGACAATTTCCTTGGTGAGAGAAAATATGGTGTAGCTGAGAAGAATCAACCATTTCAAATGGACTATGATTCTTCTAATTCCTTAAGAGCTGCAAATCATGAAATGTATGACTATGGTTTTGAAGATCCCTGTATAGCAAACCGAAGGTCGTCTTTTGAAATGTGACTTTCTACCTTTTGAAAGCTGTAGTTTTATAGCTTCATGATGAAATTGTTGCAGCTCCGACTTATTTTTTTGAAGCTGGTACAAGTAGGGTGGATGTTTTAGAGCTCCTAAATTATTGGACTTATTACATTTCCCTTGCTCATAGGATTATGTTGCAACAAGATGGTATAAAGCTCCTGAATTGTGTGGATCTTTTTTTCTCTAAGGTACATGAATTTTAGTTGGCCAGATATATGGAATCAATTTGATAATGTAATAACCTTTGCTCTATCCTTTGGTAGTTCTTATTTCCTTTGCTTCTATTATAAATTCTGTTTATTCTTTCTGTCATTACACTGATTGTGTCAAAGATTTTATTTCGAATGAAGCTTGGATAGTAGCAACAACGTGTGATCTAGGTTGTATGAATGAAACTATTATAGTTATCAGCTGCATCTGGTTTATCTACTTCAGTGCTTCAATATAACAAGGAGTTCCCATAATGTTTGACTTGAGCAACTATTTAGAGGGTAGGCTCGAGTGTTCGCAATGCTTGCATGGATGCATGATCAAAGCTGTTCATCAAAGTGCAACGACAATATGGCTTTCGTTGTGTGGAATTCAGGTCTGTCCACTCATCTAATGGCCACACATTTACTTTAAATTCTGACCACACTTGTATGGAGCCTTATCAATCACATGCACCAAAATAGCATTAGCGTGTGTGGTAAGAGCTTTTTCATCAAATGGACCATTGTGTACAAAACAAATGGATGTCTAGAAGAAAACTATATCAGCAAATCCGTTTCTTTTGTATAGTCTCTGACCTGAGAAGCAAATCTGCCTAATTTTTGCGTAAGAACATCTAATCAATCTAGTTCATGTAATGGAATTATGGAAAACTGGGATCTCATATACATCTTCCATATTTGCATGTGCAGCTATATGTGGATGTGCACAGCTCCACACACCTATGGGCTTAGCAAACAACTGTTTCAGATTTACTTAATTTGGTATTAATTTGGTTGGTCCTTGTATATGATATTTGCCTTTACTGCATGCGTAACTCTTTAACTGCAGTAGTGTAATTTTTGTTGTCGGCAGGGAACTCAACAAGAAGCAAGTACATTTGGATTTGAAGGATTAACAGAGGAAGATGGAGGAGCTGACGAGGCAGAGGGAGGAGCAGGAGAGGAGGATGGAGGAGATGCGTGTGGAGCATGAGCGACAGATAATGGATATGTTTCAGGCTCTCGCCACACGCTTACCCATCGATGCCCCATCACCTCCGCCTCCATCTTTGTGATTTTTTGTATTTTATTTGTGATGTTAAACTTATATGTATTTATGCATGATGTAGTTTATGTTTGGATGAATTTATTTATGTACTTTGGAGTTAAATGGATGTGAATGTGAATATGATGAAATATATTACATAACAGGTGTATATCAGGAAATATATTGTAATAGGTGTATATCAAGTGCATATCAATAATTGTGTGCTAGTTTGTGGGAAAAAAAAAACTTTTACCTACGAAAACTTTCGCAGGTAAAAGTCTCATCAAAGTTTTTACCTACGAAAATTTCCGTAGATAAAAGTCTCATCCAAGTTTTTTTACCTACGAAACTTTTCATAGTTAAAATTCTCATCCATGTTTTTACCTACAAAAATATTCGTAGCTAAACGTTTTGTAAGTATTTTTACATACGATATTATACGTAGTTAAAAGTTTTTGTAAATATTTTAGCTACAAAATTATTCACAGAAAAATGTTTGGTAAATATTTTTACCTGCGAAAATATGCGTAGGTAAAAGAATTTTTAGCTACGAAATTCGTGGTAGGTAAAAGTTTTCTAAGTATTTTTACCTGCGAATATATTTGTGGGTAAAAGTCTTGTAAATACCTTTTAGCTACGAAACTATTGGTAGGTAAAAAGTGTTTTCAATATTTATAGTTACAAAAATATTCGTAGGTAAAAAGTCTTGTATTATTTTTAGCTACGAAATTGTTGGTAGGTTAAAAGTATTTTAAATATTTTTAGCAACGAATTTGTTGGTAGGTAAATAGTCTTCTAAATATTTTTAGCTACGAAATTGTTGGTAGGTAAAAATTGTTTTAAATATTTTTAGCTATGAAAATATGCGTAGGTAAAATGAATGTCTTGTAAATATTTTTAGCTATGAAATTATTGGTAGGTAAAAAGTCTTGTAAATATTTTACCTACAAAAGTATTCATAGGTACAAAGTTTTGTCATTATTTTTACCAACGAAAAATAGCGTTGGTAAAATGTTTTGCCTACGAAAAATTTCGTCGGCAAAAGTCTTACCTTTGCCAATGAATTTTTTTTTTCGTAGGTAAAAGGTTTTCCCCTCGGACTTTTAACAAGGAATTTGCCAACGAAAATTTTCGCGGGTAAAATGTTTTGCCTACGAAATTAAGACTTTTGTCTAAGAAAATTTTCGTTGGTAAAAGTGGCTTTTCTTGTAGTGAATGGTCATCTATGAAGGAAACTATCTTGTGTATGGCTGCTCGGTTGATGAACCGATCGGTCACGGGCATTGGATACTCATCCTTGGGTGTGGCAAGATTTAAATTCCTAAAATCAATTCATACTTGTAACTTATCATTCTTTTTTATCACTAGAACCACATTCGATATCCATTCATCATACTTAATAAACTGGATGAAACTGCCTTTAGTAACTATTTGATCTCTTCCTTTATTTTCTTAGTAACCTCTATTGTCATTTACCTAGGTAGTTACTTGTACAATTGATACCCTTCTTTTATTAGTAACCTATGCTCAACTATCTTTGATCTAGTCCTGGCATCTCATGATAATCCCACGCAAAGCAAATGACAAACTCTCTGAACAAACTAGTGAGTTCGGCTTTATTTTATGGCTCCAACAATCCACTAATAAAGGTTGGTCAAGAATCCCGCTCGATTTCTAAGTTCACCTTAACCAAGGGATCTTAATCCTTAGCCAGAGAATCTTACAACTTATCATAGGCTTCTTTTAAGTCCATGTCTATCTCATATCCATCTGCTTCATCGGATGAAACAACTGTATCAGTGAAGTTTACGAAACAACCATTGTTAACATCTTTTAAGCTTTCTTTGAGCCTCTTTCTTATAGCTGTGAAATTGGTCATTCACTCCTCATCTACCACTGTACTAGTCACAGGATTTCTTCGATGGTGTAGCATGGAACCAGTCAAGAATGTACAATGTTCCTCAGTGGGTAATCGACTAGGTGAATTACAGCAGTAATATCTCACACAATATTGTCTAGATTCTTCTTGACAAATATCTCAATCAGTCGTCCATGGTTGTTCTTTCTAGTGAAGTGAATTGGTCCCACTTCATCCCCATAGTAGTAGGCCTCATTTGCGCTTGATGTAGTCAAGAATAGATTGTTATCAGCCAATACCAATTTGACTTTATCGTAATTCTAAAATATTATAAATTGATGCCAGGATAATGGAATATAAGTAAAAGAGTGGATCCAATCTCTTCCGAACAGAGCATTGTAACTAAAAAAAGTGTCAACCAAGAAGAAAGGATCCAATACTCTTTTAGTTCTTACGATCAAGTTGATCGATATTACACCATGTGTATTTGTGACATCTCTAGTAAAGTTACTGGCAGTGACTTCGGATGAAATCAAATCAACTGGGATTTTTCTTAATTCTGGCATCATTCTTAGTGGGAGAATATTAACACAGCTCCATTGTCGACCAAAATTCTGGTAATCGAGCAGCCCTCAAGGTGAGCGAATATGTTGAGCGGTTCAAGATGTTAAGTCATGTCATGAGTGGGCATTTCTATGACTACTCTTTTGGACAATGCCCCTTACTCCATGATAACAATATTTACTTGTGGTTTTTCATTCGCTCTTGGTGCTCTTTCAATTACATCTTCAAGGGGGAAAAGAAGCGTGTTGTATCGCTACTGGAGGACTAAGTTCCTCCACTTCACCTGGCATTTTACTAGGATGAGATGGCTTGACTTAAAAACAGTAAGGGAGAGTAAGTACCATGTTGGAATCAAACATCACACGTGGCAATGATCCAAAAATAACCTTTGAACCCAAACATCCCCCATTAAGTGTTACTAAGTTGTGTTGTTCATCAAAGCTTACTGTTCACACCCCAAGTACAGGGTTGTGATATAGTAATAAACTCGGTAAGACCGAGGACTAATCCCAAGGGACTGAAACCCGTACGTTATCTAAAACTAAGTAGAACTAGAATTAGGCTAAGATGAATTCTAAATCAAATAACAATTGTGGAATAATTAATCTAAAACTTAAGAAAATTCAAAGAAAGGGAACTAGGGATTCAGAGGATCCACTTGTAGAGATCAGGGAGATCTTATGCCAGCTTCAAGAATCATGAAATTTAACTGATCTTACTTTGATCTAGTTTTCAAGAGATGAAAGGTATATGAATTAGAATGGATTCCATAACCAAACCATGCCTAGGAGACAAAGCAAACAACAGAATTAAACTAATTACCAACCAATCAACACGCTATGAAGGTGAGGATGGGTACTGTCATCCGACCATGCCCAGGAGACGATGGTGAACAATAGGGCTTCCTGACGTCATACACATAAAGAGGAAAGGAACATGCTCAAAGCTATCGCAGACCCATTGTAATTTTAGTCACGACAGACCATTAAACACTAAAAACATACCCTCCTTTTAATTAAACTAAGATCAAAGTAATTTCAACTAATATAATCCAAGCCATAGAATTCTCCCATCACTCTACAGGCTTCACCTCTTAGCCCTAGCTAAGAGGTTTAGCCGCGCAGCTAAGAGGTTTAGCCACGCAGCTAAGAGGTTTAGCCACGCATGATAGACTAGATCTCTCCAAAGAAAATAAACATAAAAGTAACTAAAAGAAACCAAATTCTCTAATCTCTCTCTCTCTCTTACAACTCCCCTCCAAGGATCTAGCAGTGGATAATCCATGCCCTCTCTTTCTCTCCCTCTTTATAGCTATGAAGGGATTGTCGGTGGAGAGCTGCGTAAGGGAGAAAGTCGGCTGGAGTGCGGATGCAGCTGCTGCGAAATCTGTTTACACAGCCGAGGATTGGTGAGAGTTTTCACCAAAATCTTCAACTAATGCAAGATCTAAACCATTCAGGTACCTTGAACTTAGTCAGCCCAACCTAAGGACGATTTTGAACGACCAGGATCATTGGACCGATCCTGGTCATGGATGCAAAACTGCTGCAACGTTCGGGTCTCGGACGCTCTGTAACAAAGCTCACAGAAGGAGGTTGGCACTGATCTTGGTGGGGTCCACTTGTGATGGTTTAATGAGAAATCCACACCGTCTAGTGGATGAAGCTCGAATTTTCTTCTGAGGATAGATAGCTTTGAATGATTTCTAACATGGCCCACCTGATCTGTAAAGTCACCGTTCATCTACCGTTTTAAAGGTTGAAATTAGTTTTATGTTGTCTTCCGGGATTCCGCCACCTAGGCGATGGTCACGCCTATGCTATGGAGTGAATGAATGGCCCGAATTATCTAAATAGGTTATGGGTGGGCCCCACAACTGAAAAATGGACGGACAGCGTAAGAACGCTGTCCATTTTTTAGAAATTTCTATTTTTTAAGTCGGTTAGTGCTCGCTGACTGACATAACTCTTTCTAGTGCACAGCGTCCGTACGTGTGCTGTGCACACGCACCATGCAAGGTAGGTCCCACTTTGATGTATATAAAAAATCTGCTCCAACTATTCCTTTCCTTATTTCCTTTAAGATGTTAAGATAAAAATTGAAATATATCCAGATATCAAGCGGGCCCCAATTCACAGATATATGGGCTGATCTGTACGTTGGGTCACTTCTATAGGAATCCGATGGCTCAAATTTGACTTGTACGGTTCATTTATGGTCTTCAGGCCATGTATAAAGTTTAGAACCGATCTGATAGTGAAAACCCTGTGATCTTGCATTCTAGACCAATTTCGGGTCACTTGAGCTTCAGTTTCTCGATTTTCTCGGATCTCTGGCGTGTAATTCCATCGATCTTGGTCCTCTGGAGTCTGTCCCTTGCCTTTGGTGTCATCAGAGCATTAAATCCATGTTTTAAGCTCCATTTTTCAGTCCATGCTCGTAAAATCACCTTGCAACATAAATATGATAAAACGGGCTGTTAAATAGTATCATATTTGTAAATCCCGGCAATAACTGCGTCTGATATGCAATATTTGACCCTCAATACAACCCCAACCATCATCTTGCTAGTCCCGAGAAAGGTATGCCAAAAATAAGTTGAGAACTACAGAATAATTTCCATGTACTCGAGTGATTTTTGCAAAATAATCCAGATACAAAAATTCTAAGATTCATGAATATTGGGTATTACTTTCTCCTGGACTTAAGCGCTCGGTAGACTTCATAATCAAGTTCAAAGTATTAATCTATCAATTAGAACAATTTTAAACATTGAGATCCATGGGTGTATAGTGTAATCTCGTCTTATCATCATTAAAATTCACTTCTCTATTTTAGGATATCATTGATAACCAGCAAGAGAATTCATGATAACCAAAACTTACCTCACAGATCATCTTTTTATTCTTCTAGCTTTTGATTTTTTCATTAAAAGTAACATCAAGAAGGGGAATCCAATCCTCACTTATAGGGAGCAAACCTATGGTGAAGACCGTACACCTAAACCTTTTTCACATATCATCCATAGGAGATCAAATCTTCACCTATAGTGAGGATTATCCGCCCAAATCTTTCCAAAAGTATCTTTTTTTTTTATTTTTTTCTTTTTTTTTTCATATCGATCCTGTTAGGCAAATGTTTCAGGCTAGTTCCTTTCATACTTAATTATTACCAAGATAACCTTTCAATATCGAACTGAAACCTTAATGTGAAAGCGAGATGTGACATGTGAAATCATGACTCAATCAATGTTTAAAACTTCTTATCATGGATTAACAATTCAAACTTAACTGTGAAATCAACAGATAACTGAATCTAAGAGTCATAAATTACCAACATCACATATCTTGCAATTCCAAGTCACAGATGGATGTCAAAATCGCTTCGAATTCATAAGAATTTCAGAAAATTTTAAAAATTTCACAATTTCTGCTCAAGACTAAGAAAAAACTGATTAGGTAACCTAATCTCCCACCCCCAACCAAAAATTTACATTGTCCTCAATGTAAAAGATATATGAGCATGTAATGCACATGAGACAATGAAAGTAAAGTGATGGAAAGATAGTACCTGGACAACGAATCGAGTAAGAGATCGCAGCATGGAAGCTGGTCAGCATGAGAGAGAAAATAAAATAAAAATAACAAAAATAAAATCCTACTTATACCACTTTCGCAGGTGCTCTCGATTACATTTAGCATATACAACAAGCCTTTAAACACCTAGGTTACCCCTAGTGGACGAGTTATAGTCTCGTAAGGGTTTGCAGTAATGTCATCCACAAACATTGAACTAGAAAAATGAAATGAAATAAAAAGCTGGGTTGCCTCCCAGGAGCGTTAAGTTTACCGTCTTCAGCTAGACAAATAAAGCAAACTACCCTAGTCCTATGAAAGCGATAAACCTACCAATACCTCCATCAGACTAGGAGATCAATCTTGGTAAACAGAAGCAATCAGAGGCATGGACATGTCATCTGAATCAAATTTCTCGATAAATGGCTTTAATCAATGTCCATTTACCTTAAACTCCTTACAATTGTCGGGATCTCTTATCTCGACGACCCTATGAGGATAAGCAGTAACAACAATATAAGGGTCGGTCCAACGAGATCGAAGCTTGCCCGAAAAGAGATGTAGTCGAGAGTCGTACAAAAGGACTTTCTGACCTGGCGTGAATAATTTTCAGAGAATATGTTGATCATGAAACACCTTCATCCTGTCCTTGTAAATTCTCGAGTTCTCGTACGCATCATTCTTGATTTCTTCCAATTCATTCAACTGAAGTTTGTATAGTGAACCAGTGTTGTCCAGATTGAAATTTGAATTTTTGATCGCCCAGTATACTTTATGTTCCAACTCCACCGGCAAGTGACAAGTCTTACCATAGACAAGTCTAAAGGGAGATGTTCCAATAAGGGTTTTAAAAGCAGTACGGTATGCCCATAAAGCATCGGTCAATCGAATTAACCAATCCTTACGATCAGGGTTAACCGTTTTCTCTAGGATATATTTGATCTCCCTATTGAAAATTTTAACTTGTCCACTTGTCTGTAGATGGTATGGGGTGCTCACCTTATGAGAGATACCGTATTTCTTTATTAAGATCTCAAATGGTCTATTACAAAAGTGTGAGCCCCCGTCACTAATGATGGCTCGAGGCGTGACAGGATGTTTTCTTTTAAAAATTTAATGACCGTGAGATGGTCATTGTTGCGGCACGGAATTGCTTCGACCCATTTAGTGACATAATCTACGGCGCGTAAAATATACAAATTTTCAAAGGATTGGGGGAAATGTCCCAGCAATCAAATGCTTCTATGATAAAGATGGGATTCAAGGGCATCATATTTCGACGGGATAATGCTCCCAATTTTTGACAACGCTCACAAGCCTTGCAAAACTCATGAGTGTCCCTAAACATGGTGGGCCAATAAAAGCTACACTGTAGAATCTTGGTCGTGGTCTTTTTAGCAGAAAAGTGACCACCACAAGCTTATGAGTGATAGAAGAGATGACACTTTGATGCTCATCATCTGTCACACATCTCCTTAAGATTTGGTCTGGACAATATTTAAACAAATATGGATCATCCCAGAAAAAATTGTGTACCTTGGTAAAGAATTTCTTCTTATCTTATGTCGTCCAATGTGTCGGTATGAAACCTGTAATAAGATAATTGGTAATATCAACGAACCAAGGTGAATGGGAGACTCTAAACAGTTGTTCATCAGGGAACATGTCATTGATATGGGTCGTCTCAAGGGAATCAGCGGTATTAAGGCTAGAAAGGTGATCGGCCACTACATTCTCTACTCCCTTCTTATCTTTAATTTCTAAATCAAATTCTTGGAGTAGAAGGATCCATCATATCAAGCAGGGCTTAGAATCATTTTTAGAAAGAAGATACTTAAGTGCCGCATGATCTGTGTAGATAATGATCTTGGATCCGATCAGGTAGGACCTAAATTTGTCTAAGGCAAACACTACAACTAAGAGTTCATTATTCGTAGTAGAGTAGTTCAATTGGGCAAGATTTAGAGTCCTATTTGCGTAATGAATGACGTAAGGTCGCTTATCTTTTCTCTAACCTAAAACTGCTCCAAGAGCATAATCAGAGGCATCGCACATAAGTTTAAAAGGAAGACTCCAGTCGGGTGGCTGCATGATAGGTGCAGTGGTTAACATGCCCTTAAGCTTAGTGAAAGCTTCTTGACATTGCTCAGTCCACTCGTATGGTGCATCCTTTTGCAGAAGGTTATATAAAGGACGAGAGAGGAGACTAAAGTCCTTTATGAATCGTCTGTAAAACCCTGCGTGTCCTAAGAAGGATCGCACGTCTCTGATGTTCTTGAGTGGAGGTAGGTTAGAGATAAGATCAATTTTTACCTTATCTACCTCGATTCCCTTGGACGAGATGATATGCCCAAGGACAATTCCCTTTTGAACCATGAAATGGCACTTCTCCCAATTAAGTACCAAATTCTTTTCTTCGCATCTTTTCAGCACACATTTAAGCCTCTCTAAGCATTCGCTGAAAGATTAAACGAAAATAGAGAAATCATCCATGAAGACCTCTAAATATTTTCTCATCATGTCAGAAAAGATACTCATCATACATCGCTGAAAAGTGACAGGGGCATTACATAACCCGAACGACATCCTTCTGTAAGCAAAGGTGTCATAGGGGTATGTAAATGTAGTCTTTTCCTGGTCCTCAGGGGCGATTTCAATCTGATTATAGCCCGAATACCCTTCAAGGAAATAATAATAGAAATGATCAGCTAGCCTTTCCAAGATTTGATCAATGAAGGGCAAAGGAAAGTGGTCTTTTCTCTTGACAGTATTCAGCTTTCTGTAGTCAATGCACATTCTCCAACCAGTAGTAACTCTGGTAGACACGAGTTCATTAATGGCATTGGCTATGATGGTGATCCCAGACTTCTGAGGAACCACTTGAGTTGGACTCACCCATTGACTATCGGATATAGGGTATATGATACCCATATCCAATAGTTTGAGAACCTCGGCTTTAACCACTTCCTTCATATTTGGATTTAATCTACGTTGTGATTGCCGAACAGTTTTTGCATTATCCTCAAGATATATGCGGTGAGTACAAATTGAGGGGTTAATTCCTTTGAGGTCCACTATCGTCCATCCAAGAGATCCTTTATGCTCAATGAGAGTAGAAATGAGCATACTCTCCTGTTCTTTTTCAGGTGCGCAGAGATCACCACCGGGTATGTCTCATCATGACCTAAATAGACATATTTCAAATCAGAGGGCAAAGGTTTTAGGTCAAGCTTCGGTGGCTTGAAGTTAGACGGTAGAGGCACTACATCAGTTTGGGGCAACTCTTCAAATTGTGACCTCCACTAGTTAACTTCAAGTACTGGTGCAGTATTAAGCATGGCACACGTCTCCCTAATCATATCATCATCAAAATCATGGGAGTGGGTCAAGCATGTCTCAAGAAGATCAGAGGATAAGGTAAGAGGCGTTCTATCTTCCACCAAAGAATCAATCATGTTAATGTCGTGAAAATCATCATCATCCTCTGAGTTACTGCCGTTATTGAAAAAGATATTTGACTCCAATGTCAAATTTTTAAAAGACATAGTCATGACATCATTCCTGCAATTGATAATTGTATTTGAAGTTGAAAGGAATGGGCGACCAAGAATGACGAGAATCTGAGTGCTCATGTTATCGATGGGTTCGGTATCCAAGATGATAAAATCTACAGAGTAGTAAAATCTATCGACCTGGACCAACACATCCTCGATTATCCCTCTTGGTACACGAATAGTACGATTAGCAAGTTATAGTATGGTTCGAGTGGATTTTAATTCACCTAAACCTAACTGTTTGTATACCGAGTAGGGAATCAGATTGACGCTCGCTCCTAAGTCAAGAAGTGCGTGATCAATTCGATAGTTCTTGATTGCACATGATATGGTTGGGCTACCGGGATCTTTGAATTTCTGTGGCACATCTTGTTTTAGGATGGCACTCACTTTCTCAGTCAAGGAAATCTTCATTTGAACACTTTGCCGTCGTTTGGTCGTGCATAGGTCTTTTAGGAATTTGGCATATGAAGGTATCTGTTTTACAACATCAAGTAGAGGAATGTTAACTTTCATTTGTTTCAACACCTTTAAGATATCCTGAGAGTTAGAGAGATATTTTGGTGCAACCAACCATTGGGGAACGGAGCAACTGACTTCTCTAGAAGTTCTGGTTCTAATTTTTGTGGGGCATCACTAGATCGATCATTGTTGTCTTCTTCTAGTTCTTGAGGATTTTCAGGCCTAACCGGAAGGATTTTATCAATAACCTTCTCACTCCTAAGAGTGGTGATAGATTTAGTGTGCCTCATTTGATTTGAAGAGTTGGGATCACTTATCTTGTAATGCAGTTTAGGATTGGGGAGTGGTTGTGTAGGAAGCATCCCCTTTTCTATAGCCGTCATACGTGAATCTATGCATAAAATCTTGCATTATCTGCGTCAGCTTTTGCATGAAATTTTGAACCGGTTCTTCTTGAGGTCTCCCCTGATTTGGATTTTGATTGAAGAAACCTTGAGGGGTAACAGTTTGTCCGTTCCTTCAACTAAAATTTGGATGATTTTTCAACCAGGATTGTACGTATTAGAGGTTGGTCCATTGAAAGGTCTTTGATAGTTATTTACAGCATTGGATTGTTCATTCAATACTTCTCGAAAAGCAGGTATTGTAGGAAAATTTTTAGTTGTATAAATGTTACAATCACAGATGTCACAAACACTTTCATTAACCTTATCCTTCTTTCCTTCCATGGCCTTAAATTTTCTTATAAGTGTAGTCACTTTATACTTAAGGTCATCCTCTTCTTTCAAAAGATATCCTCCACCTTTCTCCTTAGATTGAGTCAGTCTAGACATGGTGTTTGAACTTGGGTAATAGTCCCATGATTG